>JASUUH010000259.1:0-1200000 GCA_030449925.1 Citropsis articulata
AGAACCTAGTAATACAGGGGATTGGATATATGGTGGTTTCATTTTGCATCCAAATTCAGATTGCAAAATAATCACGTCTGATTTTCATTTTTTTTATTTATTGTCCATTATTTGCATCCAATCTGAATAGTCTGTTAACTTAGTTACGATATGTCCTGTCCAAGCCGTGAGCATCAAAGAAGTAATGTTTACCCAGTTTGAATAAAACTAGTAAACAATAGTCACCAGATACATGTATTTTATAGAAGTTACAAGAGGAAGAACTAATTAACCTCTTGATTTTTCCAAGGCCATGTTCACCTAAATAAGTAGATTGACATTCAGTTTCTGAACTGCATTTCATATGGCCATTGTAGGATCCCATACCTCCACAACCATCTCTTCTTTTACCTGTAAATTAATGGAAAGCAATAAGAATTAACCTTTTATTTTCACACGCTCTGCTTTGGCAATCAGAGAAAATAATAAAACAAAGGAAAAATGAGACAAATATGAATGCTAAGTAACAATTTTCTATTAAAGAATCAAAAGACATAGCCATACCCCTCGACTAGAAAGAATGTCCTTTGCTTTCTGCAATAAAGCCAATGTCAGCTTCCGTTGTTTTTCTTCGGCAGAGTTGACAAAATCTTGTGCGGTGTATGCAAAAGATTAGAAACTTGTTAGTTTGTTACCATGAGTTCAATACCTAACAGTTACCTTATTTCACATGCACAATATCAAATCAAGAAATTTTTTAGACAAAAGAAAATAGTTCATGTACAGCTAGTCCTCAAGGCTGCTTGAAAGTTGAGAAACGATTAGGAGTGTTTATGTATGTATAAAGACCTAACTGGTTAAAGCAGAAGAGTCCAAGCGAGCATAACCAAGAGGTGCGGTAAACACGAACTTGGACTTGGTGGGTGGCTGTGCCATGAGATAATTAGTGGAAACTAGGATATTGACTCTTTGAGATTGTCAAGAACCCACATGAGCGCATTCGCTCTCATCAATGGCCACCACCACCTTCCTCTCACCCACTCCTTCCGCAGGTTCTGCGGCTACTATAACCTCTGCAATCTTCTTCTCGGGTTGTAGAACACGGATAGACAAATGGTTCCAAAACAAATGCGATCATATTTGTGAAAGAAGAGTGTGTAAGATGAACATCTAGGTTTTTAACTTAACAGCTTGATGGTGAAGACGGTGTTTTGTGCAAAAGCTAGCTGGTAAATAAGGAGGCCGGTGTTTCCAGATCAAAACTGTCAAGTCAAATGATGAAGTGGATTCGCTATTAAGGATATTTTATGCAGTGTAGCTTGGATAGGACTTGTTTTTTCTTTGGATTTGCGATTATATTAACCTTTTGTCTTAAAACTATTAGCCTATTCAACTTACGTTCCCATAATCATAAGGAAGTTCGGTTGTGCACTTGTGCTCTGCATTTTGCTCTCTTTTCTTTCTGTGAGTCAAATTATTGCCATATTACGTATAAAAGGAGGTTGGTGGCTGTTCGTACCTTTAATTGTCAATGAATTAGATGCGAAGTGATTATTAGCTTTGGTGGCTTCAGATCTCTTCCAGATTCTTGCCGTCAATATTTAAATCCTGACTCCGGTCAGTACTATATGTGCTTGATGAGAACAAAATACCATCAGTCCATCATAGGACAACGCTTTTTTTTTTTTCTATTCAATAGGAGGGGACCTTTGAGATGTTAATGAAATAATACATTTGGTACGTTTTTTGTGCGTTTGGAATTGAGGTCACGAATAATTATAAATTATAAATTATAATATTAAAATATTTAATAATTATTAATTATTATAATTTAAAAATAATTTTTTTATTTATATAATAAAAAATTTATTATATTTTTAATTATTTTATTAAAATTATTAAATATTATTAATTTTTATTTTATAATTATAATTTTTATTTTCATAATAATTATAATTTAAAAATTAAAACACCCCAATTCCAAATGCACAAGTTGACGGTCCATCTGTGGCCACTCATTTGAAGAACGTAAATTCAATTATGACCCTGTCACAAAAAAAAAAAAAAAAAAAAAAAACCATCAGAGATTCAGAGCAAAGAGATGCCATTAAGACAATGAGCTTTTAAACTTAATGTACGTACTTGGTAAAGGTATCAATGGTGAAAGAAAAGTAATTGAAATCTCTAGGCACTTTCAATACGGCAGTCGAAAGAATAAGATGCACACGACAATCCATCAAATATTAAAACGGAAGCCACCTTAACTTACTTCATCCACTTTATTTATAAAAGTTACAAACTCCATATGTTTATACAACACTCAATTTCCACAACATCAAACTACATTTGAACAGATAATTAATTTCACTTTCATTAGGCCAAGTTGGTAATGGCCGCTTAACTTCGTTTTGATTCCCTCCAGGTTACAGCTGAAGATTCAGTTTCTTATATCTTGCAAGAGTGCATTCATTCAACTTGCTTCCTCACCACAAGCACAGGGCACTTGGCATTATGAACACAGTAATTGCTAACACTTCCCAGGAAAGCCCTGTTGCAAAAAACGCGCATTAATTTCTTATTATTATTATTTGCATGATGTACCCTATACCCAAAATAGTTGGTAATAATTTCTTTGTCGAAGAATATTATTTAGGCAACTAATCCTAGCACCAACATATACAAAACCATGAGAAAGCAATGAATCAGCTCTCCAAAAGTTTAGACTAACCTCTGTATAGGTCCACGGCTATGGCTACCTACTATAAGTAACTGGATTTTGTGCTTTTCTGCTGCTTCACATATGACATTTTTAGGATCCCCCATCTCTGTCATTGTCTCTGCAACAACCTGAACCAAGGCAAATAACAAATTTTAATACAGCATATGAGACTAGTTTGCACTGAAGCTGATGGTATTCTTAAATTTAAAAACAAAATAAATTCAGCAGTTAAGAAAATAAGAGAAGCTTAAACGGCGTCATCACACATAAGAATTCAGTTTTACCAAAGTGTTTTTCATTTATAAGAAATATGATATCCAAGTAGAGAGAATGTTGTCCTAGAAGCACACACCAACCTTCAACTTGATGTCAATAACTTCATATTAAAAGAACAAACAAATGGAACGTAATTGGTAAAAGAATTTCAAAACCATTTTTGCTTGTATCCCTTCTTCAAATAGGTACAAAACTATATAAACAAAGAGAAAAATAATTCGTTAACTCACCCTAAGCAACATGCAAGATTTTAGACAAAAGTATCAGCAAAGAAAAATGTACCCCATGCTTAGCACAAATCTCCTTTGCTCTCCCCAATAGAGCCAATGCAGCCTTCTTTTGATTTTCTTGTATGGACATAAGCAAGTCTGGAGCTGAAAGTCACGAAATTGAACTAAATGATAGAAACTAGAGTAATGCTGCACATAAAAAGTTGTCCCAACTGTTGTGAGAAATGACATAGCACACATTCATAGGTGCCGCTTAATTACATACTAATAAAGGTATAATCAAAGTCAACACTCCACACCAACTGTGATAGTGATTAGCGAATCAATAAATCAAAGATTGAAATTCCCCAAAGGCAGCAACAGAATCAATCTAACCAAGCAAACAAATCAAATATCCAAAGCAAGATAAGATACAAAGAAAGAAGAAAAGGGAGACTTACGAGCAGCACCAAACATGGAAGCCTGAACATAAATAAATTCAGTAGGCCGAGCAGTGAAGATGATAAGGTCAGACTTGGAGATCGTATCGCCTAGATTTTCGAGTGCCCATTGGAGAGCATAGTGGCTACACTCACTCTCATCTATAGCCACCATCACTTTCTTCTTGTCCATCTCTTTTTACTCTCTTCCTTTTCTTCCTTTGGTCTTTCTTAAGGAATTTTGGGTTTCAGAGCCAAATTCTTCTAGTTCGATCGTGGGGTAGGCTATTCAAAGCAGATGATACTGTCTTTGTAGCAAATCTCAACTGGCAATCAAACCAACCACGTGTCGACTAGTGGGTGTACCAAAAACAGGACAAGTCTAGACTCTGTACAAGTGTGCTGTGTCCAGGGTCTGTTTGCAAACTTTCGCGTCGCCTTTCTCAAGTGTAGATCTTCTAACACCGCTTCAAATATCTTACACGAAAGCCCCGACATTTTTATGTTTATTGAGTTAAATTTAGATTATAGGAGGCAACTGAAACTGAAATAGAAATTTCAAAAGTTAAATAAGAAAATTTAAAAATTTTCTTTATAGCATGATAAGACAAGATCTGTGGAATTTTTTCGAAGGATAATATAACGTAAAGGCTATTTTTGTAATTAAAATAGAAAAAGGGTTTTATAAGAGTTTTGGAGGGGTCTTATCCTAACTGAATTTCTCATTATGCACTCAGATTCGGCCTTATCCTTTCTTCTCGGGGTCTGATGAGTTCATCTTAGTTACGCAAACTAATTTTCGAAACCTGCTAAGGCTTATTTTGAAACATTGGCCCATTCCATAGTGGAATGTATCAGTTTCATAATTCTTAACCTTATTAGAACAGCAGTGGAAATTGTAGTACAATATCATCACCACTCGTTATCATTTGCATCAGTTATCGTATAACATGGGAATCTGGTATGAAGCCTGAGGTCACATTTTTACATTCTTCGAAGACATAGGTTTGATTGCTTATTATCCCAAAACACAGACAAGAAAAATTTCACGCATCAGACATCAGTGAACTAGTGGGATAATCCTATGAGGGTTAAATTTTCTTAACAAACCTGTCCTGAGAAAGAATGTTTGAATATAGATTGAAGATTTGAATCTATATTTAGCGGAGAACTCTTTCCACAAAGTAATTGTCACATTAAAATCATTTAGGCTCTTCTTGGCGAAGGAATTGAGCAATTTTAGATCTCATCTCTGGGGGAATACGGACTGGACGGTAGTTTTTGTCAAGCCAAACTGCGGTGCCCTTAGCCTCCAAAATTGGCTGCACAAGAAAGTTAAAAGAGTACTTACTGAGCATCATGACAGTTTCTGAAAACTGTGTACAACAGTACAAGTGCTGTTCAGGGTCACTACCACAAACCTCATGATTTGGAAGCTTAAAGATGAAGTGATCAAAGATTAAGCGGACAGCTGAACCACCAGAAATCCTAACCTTCACAACAAACTTGTCCCCACTCTACTAGCAAAACACCATGAGAACAGATACACACATGAGATACAAAATTTATGGGAATACTCCAATAAATTAGATAATTCTATAACAATTCTTAAAATGAAAGGGAGGTTTTTAATGGATTTCAAAACCAATGATTTCTATCTATATTTTAGTCAAATGTCGGTACATGACAATAAAAGCTTCACCATAATATCTAACTCAAAGAAAAGCAAGGAACCAATCAGGGGATCGTGGTATTGTAGCATAAGGCTTAGAGCCTTACTTGTTTACCTAAATATATGGATAAGTAAATAGACAGGAGGTTTAATAGTCATAAGTTTAAATATCAAGGCATACTCTCAGAGGTGCAAGGAATTTGAGTGACAACTCTGACAGCGCCAATGATTCACCAGTGCGGGCAACTTCGTCGCAATTGATACCAATCCTTTCAAAAAATTCATGCCGACCTAATTAACATATATTATGGACAAATGTTCACTCTATGTCAATAGTGTTTTAACAACATAAAATTAACAGAGCTATTCCTTGATATGTAAAGTTATTTTAGTCATGAAATAGAAGAGAAGAAGTGCATTGACATACACACACAAATGCACGATAGGCAGAGAACTAATGGCAGCCTCGATACAATGATAGCATATGCTAGTCTGGACAGCATATTTTTTACTAGATGAGCTACTTTGACAAATAAATGACCACAATGATATACTTCAAAGCCATCAACTTAATACTAATCACCAAGGGATGGAACACGTGAAGATAAAATGAATTGATCATAAAAGAATGACTATCTTTAAGGTTGAAATAAGATTTTTCAACAACAATATATCACAATTAAAAAAACTATTAAAAGCTATTCTGCTTAAAAAGAAACAGCAAAAACCACAGAAAGTGACTCCAGTGTGTTTAGTAGAGGCAATCATGAAGGAAAATGGAGACAGTCACAACAGTGCACTGCATGTGAATTGTTGACAAGGGAAAAACCCTTTTGACTTTACTCCAGTAGTAGTGTTGTTCAAAAGGAAACTGAAAGGCAAGATCAGGACAAGTGGGGGAGGGAGCGAGAGAATTGAATGTTGTAAATCATGTAGTGCAGAAGAAAAGAGGAGAAACAAAAAAACAGAAAGCTGATAAACAGATGCGTCAATGTGAGCTAATTTATACTCAAGATTCTGATGGCAAACAAAAAACTCGTAATCAAAAATCAAAATACAGTGTCATCATAAGCTATATAATGTCAAGCAAATGAACACTGAAAAACCCAATCTAATAGTATAGACAAAAATCATTAGTCTTTAGGATCCCAAAACACCGGCAGTATCTAATAGATTTAGTGAAGAGATGGAGTGCAAGGCCCATCGACATCTAAGCAGCAATCAAAACTAAACACCTAACAATGGTAAGCAATGGTATAACAAATCCAAGAATAAGCAAACATTTACAACAATAAGTCCGTCAAATTTTATACATTTGACAAAATTAATTAGAAGAGAAGAAGAAAAAAATTCTTACCATGTTGACAATAACTAGCATAGACAGCATTGTTGACAACACCATATTGATCCAACTCGTAATCCCGGACTTGAAGCTCAACATCATGAAACTCACTCATTCTACAACATAAAAGCTTATAAATTTTTTGGGTAATATCACATAATTACAACAAAAATGTAAACTTTATGCCCAGACTACTAAATTTTAAGCAGCAATAAATTTATTTCAGAATTTCCATCAGAACCCCACAAAAAAAATTGCTTAAAAAACCAAATGGAAGTACCCTTTGCCACCATTGAGGTCAAGGAATGCAGGCGAACGGCCCCTCCTCACTGCGGCTAGCGATCGTAGAACACGTGGCGGCATCAGAGGCCGAGTGGTTGGAAAGGCGACTGGTGGGGGGAGAAACGGAGCCTGAACACGAGCAGTCGGGAATCTCACGTGCGCAGGAGAGATAAAAGCGTGCAACATTTCTTCTTCTTCGAAGATGGTGGAGAAATGGGAAGTTGGAAATTTAGTAGATGATTTATCATTATGTACCAATGGGCGAAAAAATCCATGCGACCCTGTTTAATGCTCTCATTTTTTTAACATTCACGTGTAATTGACATTCATTAAGGAACATAAATGACTAACTCATAATAGTTTTTCACTAGAGTGATATTTTGTTAAATACTAGGGACCGTATTAATATTTTACTACACAATAATTAATTATGTAACCATTACAATTTTGCTAAGTAAGAGTTCTACTGATATTTATAATTAACGAATTTATTTAGATAATTTTTTATCTTTCTTTTTCTCAACTTTACTTGTGAGATCCGTCTCACTATTAATATCGGAGGAAGATCAATTTACTTCACGAGAGCCAATTCAACCTCGCTTATATAGAAAGATGTCTCAGTCATGTACGATCAACCCATGACCTCAAAATTGTTGAGGTAATGGCTTAATTACCACGCCATTGGCCTAAGTATCTCAATTTTTCTTCCGCTTTGAACACCAATTACTTTTTATTTTATTTTATTTTATTTATCCATTATTTTCAGTTTATATGTGAGAGCTTGTATAATTAGTTTATGGGTGGGACTATGTTAGATGTATTAGTGATATGCTGAAATTTGCTTTGATACATTGAACATTTTTCTTGTTTTTTGGTGAGAAGGTTTACATTATTTTTTTCTTCTCAAAGGTTTGGCTAACCAGGGCTTACGAACTTCTGCTAGTGCAAACACGCTACCTAGGGTGACTGAACCTGGGCATTGTGGTTGTAAATAAAATATTGTCCCTACCCTGTGAAAAAGGAAATTGCTATTTGCACACAAACGAGCACAAATTAGGAAAGAACAAACGATTCAGGCAATCATGTTCAGCAAAACGGATTTTACAGCACATTCACAAATCACGATCGCTTGGGCTTGGGGATTTGATTCATTTTATAAATTAATTTTACAAACTAATATTTAATTAGTAAAAACTAGTAGAGATTAATTACCTTAATGGGTGTCTCCTCCGAGGCGCAATGGGTGTCTTTGTGCCAGTGAATCATATTTATTAAGGACCCCCATGGCTGATGTGGCTTTCTCCTCATTATGGAGTTGGATCATGCAGCATAATATTATTTGACCAATTACATCATAGTCTAACACGTGGAACGTGATGAATATGATGATGGTGGACAAAAAGCAATAACATATGCATGAGAATTCAAAGGTGTGATCTTAACTGTGTGATGTACATGGTGCTACTGTTCGTGAATCATATGAATTACTGTTCGTGAATCATATGAAAGAAATAAGAACTGCTGGCTAAAATGATCCTATGGCTGTGAGGGAGGTGTTGATCAGCTTCACTCATTCTCTCCTGGGAAGCAGAATATTATTAACATGGCCCTATATAATTCAATCTGTCTTCACCCACCCAACTTCTTTCATAGATTCATTGTACTTTCTTTTTCGTAACTACCATTGTTTCTCAACCACATACAATAGATGTTTATTTGCCAACATAATTTAAATATATAAATGTGACTAAATCAAACTGTGGGATCCATGTATTATCTTTATGTATATAGCTTATCAATATCATCATTGATCGCTATCATGGTACATGAAAGGGATCCCATATAATTTTTGATAAAAATTAAAAGTAGATTCATGTGTCTTTCATTGGATAAAGGATTACATATATCTAGCAACCAAATTAACAATTTGTATCTTTCTCGATGTCCTTGACAATAATCTGCTGACTTTTGATACTCAATATTCGATAACGAAGATGGAAGAGACTAATCAAACATTAACCAAATCCAACCAATAATTGCTAATGGAGTACATGCATTAATTATATTTATACGGGAATTAATACGAGATTACAGTATCCTTGCTTTTCTTTATAATTATTTTTTTATTGCCATAAGCATATATATGGTGTTTACAACATGGTTTAATTTGCAAGTTCTTTTGACAAGCAGGAACATGGGAAATTTATATTTAAGTCTTGCATTCAAAGAGACCAAGCAGAGTGGAAGTAAGAAGGGCCTCCATACCCTTCTCTTACCATCCTCTCCATGTCTTGTGCATCACATTCATTTGTCCCCTACAACATAAATAGATATTAGTTTTTAATTATTAGATTTACTCCCAATTTATAAATCATTGATTGATTAAGTAAATTGGCTTCATCATCAACAAAAAAATCAATTACATTTTCAAATTATTCAAGAATTCAAAACATATATTATAAGAATTTGTGCTCAAGGATTTTAGGTCTACCGGCATTGCTTCTGTTGTATCCAGCTCCGAGTTGAAGTCATAGTACATACTTGCTGCTGAAAGCTTCATGGAGAGAAACTAGAACATGTACAAAATTGGAAATACTTGTTACTCAAATATTAATGTAAAGAAAAGACTTGATAAAATTTTATATATTGTTTCGGACGGCATAGAAAAATTTCTTGACAAGGATGCACCTCAATTTGATTCTGCAGAGATCGAACATAATTAATAATAACATCCAACATCACTGCCATTCCCATTGTCTGCACATTCATAAGAACAATATTACTATATCTTGAGATTTTTTTTTTCTTCTTTTTTTTTTTTTTAGAGCAAAGAATGATAGCAGCAATTCTTACCTTGTAGCATCCTGGAACCAGGTCTTGTAAGCATCTCAGCCTCTCATTTATTTTCTCTCTTCTTACCTAGAAATACAGAAATTAAGTTCCATCTGCTGAATCATACATTTGTATATATATTTCTATGTGACATATATCTTCAAATTAAATTATTATTTTTTTAATATAATGAGAAAAATATTTGGATACATGATATAAACATACCCTTTCAGCCAAACTGTGACTGTCAGTGGCTTGACCTCTTTTGGCTCTTACATGAATCACTTCTCTTGGTTTCTCCACCACTCTCTCATTGTTTCTCTTTCTTTTTCTTCCACTCAAGCCCTGCACGCCAGTTCCTACACAAAATGAACGACTCAACAAGAAAAAGATAGAAATAAATTAATAAACAAAAGAAAGACTAGTAATTGATTAACCTTATTATTTACACTTAACAACCCACTTCCAGAAGCCCGAGTGGGAGACAAATTCATAAAACTTTCAACGGTATGCGCCGCCGCATTCTTTCCGTTACTGGTATCATGGCTGAAATCAGCTATCAATCCTATGGAAGGAACAACTAAGGCTTCACTTTGAATGTTGTTATCAGCAAAGTTCATGCAAAGCTGAGGCTGTTGATGATGATCAAAGAAGCTGCCATTTGAGAAAACACCCATGACTCCAGCAGGCTGATCATCAGATGTGTTACGATTCTCCAATGCCATTAGACAAGTTTAGCAACTCTTCAACTCAGCGCTTTGCAGACAAGCAAGCTTTAAGAAACTTCCTATGACTCCCAATCTCTTGATATATACATGTATATAAAGAGTTGCATGCTATTCAATTTGATTATACGACTTCTTGCGTATAGCAATTATGGGTAACATATAATTTTCATATTTCTTTTCCATGATATGATTAAAAACTAAAAAGGAAAATAAAGGTTCTCAAAATTGTTGCCATTTGTCAGTTTGCTATTGATATGGTGATTGGGCATCTTTGGTAGGTCCATATTAGTTGATATATCTAGTACGTAGGACCACTTCCAAGACTTTGATTTAATTATGGTCGAAATCAAAGATTCAATATTAATTCATGGCCTTGGCATGATAGTTTCTTGGAAACGACATGATTTTGATAATTGGTTTTCGGGAATGGATTTAGATTATATCCCGTGGCTTTTTAAGCCACAATTACTATATATAAAAAAATCTCTAACTATGAAATAATTATTGAGTAAATATGATTATTTAAAAATTATTTTGATAAAAATAGTAAATATACTTTTCATCACCATATAATTATAGTAACTTTTAATATATAGCTGTTCTACCACCACGTAACCATTTATATAAATTTTTTAATTATATAGTGCTTCTCCATTCTGAAAGTTCATATTGTTAGCTAAAATACAAATACTTCAGCTATTTTCTAGTAAAACAAAATACTACATCATTGTTTTCCACAAAGCATCAATATGCTATGATAAAATAATAAATAATGTATATATTGTTAAAATTCATATTTTATAAAATACGGACATTGGCGCTATAAACATTTTTATTAAATTTATATGTTGATGACTATCTATATGAAAAGTTTTATGTCATTCTTTAAAGGGTTTTTTTTCTTCAAAATTAATATAAATCCACTTATATAGATGTGAACAATATAGGGGATCTTGGATTGAATATGTAACTATGGAGTCAAGCCAAGTTCTTTATCTAACTGATAAAATTGCGATTTTCAAGCATCAAATAGACTTTGATCATTTTGTGTAGTTGTGTTAAATAATCACTAATCTAATGACCTTGCGTTAATAGATTCTCATCAAGAACACGTACAGTCTTGTCAATATGCACAAATTTGTGACTCCTACACTTCCGCATAGGTCACATGTCCATATCTAGCCAGGGTATAGTAGGGACTTTTTTCTCCTCTCCAAAGCTTTCTTCTCTTACATATTTCAATGATAATTCTTGGTCTAATCTTAATTCCAAATGTCTTCATTTTCAACTTGAACTATCTCTCCATTCAGTTTGTAATAACTTGTACCTATAATTTGGCCATTTTGGGGTGCTCACAATCTAAAGAGTTATTTTACAATCATGAGAAAAATCTGTTTAAATCAGTCATTTTTGTTGATCTATTGCATGCCCTAGATTTTCAGGATCAGAAACCCTCTATGTGTATAGGCCTCTTGAAAAATCCAGCCCAACGGAATAAAATGCCACAATTTCTCTGCTTGGCAGTTTTATTTTGAAATTCTTAGCGACCCAGAATAGCATATTATTAACTAAGCAATTTATGAAGCAATATTTAGTGAAATGGGGCTATGATTCTTATGTCTCCTTTGCATGCAAGTTTATTTAAATATTGCGGATTCTTAATGTCAAATTTGAATTTGTTCAATGCCAAACCATCCTCAATTGTTGGAACTAGAGGGTAGATATGGTTCAGCACATTGACAAAAATTTTGCCATAAAGTGAAAAGTTTATGGGATGTGTGGAGACTGTCCACATCCTCATTAAGAGGTTTTAATCGAAACCAAGAATTGTTTGCCCTTTGATTATTGACATTTGGTTAGGCCAACACTTCATTCAAATTCCAAAATCATCTAATTTTAACAATGAAGAAATTAATAATAAAAGTTAAAAAAAAAAAAAAAAAAGGTTGCCAACCGAAACAAAATATTGAATTGGGATAAAAAGTTTATGGAGCGACTTACCGACAATTACATGAAATGACTCTAACTAAATTAAATGAACAAAACTTACCATTGCGTGGTAATTTTTTAACAACAAATTTCATTATAAGTTCATGATTTAAATATTTAAAAATTTGTGAAAGTGCAACCAAAATTGACTTCAAAATTAGATGAAACTGTCAAATAAATCATGTACATACTACTAGCTAGGAAATTTAATTATTCACCTAATGAAAGGGTAGGGATGGCAATGTGATAGATATATGTTGATTTACTCACTGTTTAGATCCATATATAATAAAATTGAGATTCATATCTCGCCTCTATGGACTCATATTTTTTGCTCTATATCCATATCCCAAACGAATAAAGATCTATATCTGCTCAAAAAAAAAAAAATCAAATTTGATATAAATCATCATGAATTGTAAAACTTAATAATAGAAGAGCAATAATTCTTAGGAAGAAAATGAAAGATTAAAATGCATTGATAACAATTAAATTAAGATTAAAATGCATTGATAACAATTAATTTATATATTTTGACTCAAAAATCTAATAAATATTGTAGTATATGTTTTTACACCAAAACAAACAAATAAGAAAGATAATAAAATATGTATAAAAAGTAATTGCATGACTAAGATCAATGTAATATTGTAATGTCTCATTCACCATCCTAATATTCACAGCACCATCATCATTCTATAACATTAAATAATGACATATAAGTCAAATATAATATATATTCAATTGCTTTATTATTTTTATTATGACCATATTTAAGTAAGTATATGAATAACATAATTATCTTATGGTAGATAGTACTACTGATTAGTGATTACACAACATGAATACGATTATGATAAAATAACAGAAAAAGAAACTCAAGTCTAGGGATTTACTTGGCAATAAAAGGACTAATTCAACCATTCAAATGAAGTGGAGAAGCAAATGTACACTAAAGAGGAAGAAATAGGCTGAACTAAAGAGTGAAGGACTTAAAAAAATTAGGGTCGGTTGCCATTTTACTTTACACTTAATTAATTTTGTCTTTTTTTTATTACATGAGTCTATTGTTCATATTATAACTCATATTAATTATTTTTGTCTTATTATCATTTAAATCTACAAAATTAATACATTAGTTTTAAGATTTTTAAATACATGCTAACTACCCCTAATATGCTATGAATAAATTTTATTATAATTTATAAGTACACAATTGTTAAGATTTTTTTTAAAAATTAAATAAAATTAGATGGTAAATGGATATGGATATAGATATAGATCTATATATTAAGATCAATGCAGACTTACTCCAAGTCTGCCCTAAATCCATGCATTGATATTTAAATTTAATCTAAATCTATTTTATACCAATCAAAAATAGATTATGTGGATTTTGGGTCAAATCTGATCCATTGCAAATCGGGAAATGAGGGGTGAGAGCTACATAATATATCCAAAATTTTCATTGACTCTAACTTGAGATGGGAAGATATATAATAAGTCCCTCAATAAACTAATGATAAAAAATGAAATCCAAACTTCCTCCTTCTCTAAGAAATCCATACCTTGCAATCATAGCTTAATTATTATCAGTGTGTCCAATGATTTATTATTAACTTTAAATAACTTACATAATTGAATTCTAACTAGCCAAAGCATTTTATGAAGGGCCAACTAGTGCAAAAGAGATATCCACTTGCAAACATTTTCAAATAATAAAAAAAAAAGCCATATTTTTGAATTACTACCAGAAAAGGGATGGCAACAACAAATTAAATATGTGAAGGACTGGGTGCAAATAAAACAAAATGTTAAAAAGAATGTCAGGACTTGGGTTTTGGTACATGATTTCCAGCTTCCCTCCCAACCAACTGTGCGTGAATTTGGCCCTGGCAAGCAACAATTTGAACCAGTAGAAGTATTGTGGTTAGTGGCCACGTATTTTCAACATTTGAATCTTGAAGGAAACTTATTTCTAATTATCATATCATGTTAATTTTTTTTTTAATAATTGACTAATGTGACGATTAAATCGTGCATAATTAAGACTTAAATACTGGGATTATAATTGAAATTCCTTGTTTTTTTTTTTTTCATTAACCTCTGACGCTAACAGGCATCCAACGTTTTCAGAAAAAAAAGAAAAATAAATCAGTTTGTGGCAACCAAATAGAAAATTTGGAACGAAAAAGGAAAAACAAAAAGGTTTGCTCTTGCTCCCTTGGTCTTACAGCAGTAGCCAGGCTATATACTTTGGGCTGATAGGCTTGGAGCTGCTTCGGACTCTCAATCTTGAGGAGTTATGAATGCCAGCCCATCACATTCTATTCTTCTCCGGTCTCTCAATAGTTACCAAACTTTGCCCAAAAGTCTATGAAAACACCGAAATATGTGTAGCTCCTTAATTTGCTGGAACTAAGTCTTTATGCTCACTTGCGACTTTCAAATTAGATTTAATAATTCACCAAGAAAATTGTCCCAATGCCTTAACATCATTATTGCCACGGAGCGACGAGGACATGCCACAGTAATTCTATGAAAAAAAGAGCTTGTTTCATTGACTCTATCGGTGTTCATTGTGGACAAGCAAGTGTGATGAAAAAATACTACTCAGTCTTCACCTATTAAATGATTGTTTAATGTTTTAAGTTGAGATCAAAACAGCAGCAATGATGGTGAGTGCTTCACAGCTACAAAGATTTTTGACCAAGATTTCACACCACTGATGTCAATACCAAAATGAATTGACAGAATTGAAATGAACTTGTCAAATATGCAAGCCAATTAAACCATGCACGCCCGCCCATTGTAGCTTTAGTGATGTGTTATTCACTTGTAGGGACGGCATACACATGACTTATAATTGAACTTATAAGATGTTATAATTTCATGTCGTACAAAATTAGAAATTTTCCAGTGCAAATATGCGTATTTTACAATATGCAAACATCTGCCTTAGATTTAGGATTTGTTATATTTGGGTGGGGTTGTTACACTCTAAAAATATACTTTGAATATGCTCTTTTATTTTACACACTCATTCAATAATTATTAAAAATTAAATTTTACTCCACGCACTCTTTCAAATACCAAAGTAGTCTTCAGAGAATCTAATTCATTATCTTTATTTTTTTGTACAATCATGCAAACAATCCTCACCTAGATTGAATATTTACTGAATTGTAAAGATGATGAGAATAATGAAAAGAAGAGAATGTCATTCTTTAATTGTATTATTTATAAGAAGATGTTCAACCTTTTCTTTTAATAAGATGTAACTTCTTTCAATAAACATGAATTAGTCTCTCTTTCGAAAGAGAAATCTGTATCGGAGTTACCATTTTAGAGTTATCTTAACTGGAGCCAAATTTATATATTAGTGTCTACATTTCTTTTTACTCATTTTCTTTTGTTTTTGGGAGGAAACTGCAATTTTGGCATAAACAATTGTTTTTTTTTTTTTTTCAATTCTTCTAGATGGCGGGTTGAACATTTGTTAAATCTCAAGTATTTTTATTCTTTTTCTTTTTTCTTTTTCCCTTCAATGATGAATTAGATTTAAAGTTGAGGACAATATTGGGGTTTTTGATAGGATAATTGGATTGGATGAGTGTGTTAAATGGTGCGAAGAGTTATAACATTTTATACTTAAATTTAATTATTCTTATTTAAATTACATTAAGGATATCTTTATAATAAAAGACATATTAAAATTTGAGTGTTCATAGAAAATTTTAGAGTGTAAATAACCCCACTCCATTTTTTTTATTATTATGTAAATTTTTCATTCTGTATTACATATTGTATGAATTTTCTAACTTTTTGTCATATGATATAATGCTATGTCTAGATGCTCAAACATATATCAAAATTGAAGAAATAACTATCAGGAACGACTTAATTCTTTACACGATTTTAAACCTCATTTTATCTTAAAAAGAAAATCGAGGGAAATTCTGAATACTAAATATGACTTCAAAATAATAGGAGTCAAGATCGGCCAGAGAGACGATGGAGGATAAGCTTGATCATGGAGAGGGAAATAGCCATCTCCCTTGAGATCAAATTTGTCAACAGACAGCAAATCAATGCACCCAGCACTCGTGCTTCTTGCATTTAGGATAACACTTTAAATGTAATCGCCTTAATTTCAACCACTTCCTCGTGCGCAAACTGTGTTGTGCAATGTGTCCTGCGAACAATAAGTGAGCACAAATGCAGGTTGAACATGTACCAAGAGCCACCACATGAGGAGTTCTTGGCATTTACATCTAAAAATTGTCAAGTGACAAAGGCATCTCAACCACTTACAAAGCCATTTCATACTTAATATGGAAATTTCTTATCCTTTGTGCGTGAACTCTCTTTAAACAAGTCCCTTCAACAAATTGATGCTTATACTTTCACCTTTTCATCTTATCGTCGCCTTTTAAGCCTCCAATTAAAAAACCCCCCCCCCCCCCCCCCCCCCCCCCAAAAAAAAAAAAAAAAACTTTCCTTACACTTGAAGCTTCCGTGCATGTTTTTTTTTAATCTTTCTCCATAAAGTAAGTTATAACATAATTGGTTACATTCGTTTACTAATTGGAAACTTCATCTAAAGCAAGGATTTCTATCTTTTGTTCTGTATAATTCAAATAAAAGAAAAAATCGACTTTTTATATCAACTCTTGTGTTTTAAGTATAACTAACATTAGAATAAACGTGTAAACTGAATTAAATTAGCTTGAACATAAACATGAATTGATCTTCCCATTTATTGACTACGTCAGAACAACTCAATCCAGTATGTACATTAGTTATTTGTTATATGATTGTATACAAAAACATCTATTAAAGTGGTCTGAGAAAATAAAGAAAAAATCATGAACAAAAGCAGGGGTGAAGCTATGGTAATGACTACAGTTGTTATATCTCCTCTGCATCCATAGCAATCCGGCCCCCAGGCCCCCCTCCCGCCCCCCCAACACAGCACAGCTCAACTCATAACAAAAATTAAATTAAAAAAAAAAAAGAAGGGTCTTTACAATTGACCCTACTACTTTAGAAATTGTATATTTTCCACAAATAATATGCATTTTTGTGTCTTGGCTCCAAAAGTTTAGCTATATTACTTTTGGCCCCTCGTGATTTCATGTTCTGGACCTTTTCCTAAACACGGCATTAACAGGACCCGGCTGTGGACTGTGAACTCACAATGTGATTCGAGCCACAACGATGTAGGGTTTATTTCCTTCCTTAATTACGATATAATTAAGTAAAGATATTCTTTTCTTTCGAAATGTGAGTGGAGTAGACCTCTCGAATATTTGAGAGGATAAAATTTGGGCAATGCTATATAAGAATTAATGTAAACTAGTTCCAGTAATTGTATCGATTGTAAATATTAAATCTCATGTAATATGAGTTGTAATATGAACATTAGTCCTCATGTAATTTAAAAAAAGAAAAACACAACATCATTATGATCCGATAGCTCCTCTAAAGACCACATAAAATTTGATTAGCTAGCCCTAGCTTTAGTTAGTCTAAATCATGCCTTCAATAAGATAGCTCCTCTAAAGGCCACATAAAAATTTAGTTAGCTAGCCCTAGCTTTAGTTAGTCTAAATCATGCCTTCAATAAACGATTAGTCTGAATATGAAGAAAACAATCAGTGTAGACAGGTCAAACTTTGCTGCACTATTAACAAAACATTGAATTATGATTGTGCAATCAACATTTTAATAGATGTTCTAATCCTCCCAATTTTCGCTAAAAGCTTTTATATACTTTCATGAGTTTGAAGAAACAAAGAACTAAATAGGAAATAACACTGTTGGATCTTGATTATATGCAAAATGCATGCTGTCACTGTTGCAAGATTGTCTAACATGTTTCAATGCCGCCCTACTTTGTGTGAACCCTATAATTCCACGTTTAGTTGTGCAGTTTAGCTTATAATATATTTTGTTCAGTCAATCACGTTTCTTTAAAGTGAATCTAGAAAACAAGAAAATGGAATTTGAAAGAATCATTCCCATAAGCCAATTCATTAAATTATTATTATTTCAGCGTCAAAGTATGCATCTTTCTTCCTCTTCTCATGGCTTTAAACAGTTTAAATCATTTGATTATTTATACATCAACCTCAAGTTCCATTATACATGTGTTGACGATGAGTTGATTGCACAGACATCTAAAGGGAACTTAAAATTTCAAACTTTGTACTGTTTGATAATTAATACTATCTTATAGCACAGTAGTTTCCATTTCACAAGCTTAAATATGTATCTAGAAGTATTCACTGTTCAGCGGTTGTTTTACGAAAACCATCCTTAAATAATATAGCTTATGATTCTCTTGAAAGAAAAATAAAACTTAATTTGGAAAGGATAAAGTAGCAAGAATCATTTTCTTTTATTTTTATTAAAATTTTGCAATATGCCTACACCTTATAATTTAGAATTTATTGGGAATCTAGATAGATACACTTGCTAATACATATTACATTATAAAGGTCTTTTGAGCATTAGCACAAAATTCTAGTCCCACAAATATGCAAGGAAATATGTCTATTATAAAATTTGAGAAAGTAAACTCTTATGGGAGCTTGAATATGTTGAAAGTTATGAGTTATTGTTATTTGCCAAAGACCCGATGGTACAGTTTTTAGTTTTTTTTTTTTTAATTTTAAATTGTTCAAATTTTTCCAACTATTCAGATATTTACAACAAACCAGAACTTAGCCGTTATTTCACATTAAAGGGAAAGAACCTTTCACTAAAAATTTTATGACAATTATATATCATTCGCAGAAGTAAAAAAGGCTAAGTTCAATAAAAAAGAACGAGTCTGTTTGGTGAATTATTTTCCAAGAATACTAAAATCACTGTCTTTGTATAGTTTAATGTATCGGAATTTGTATCGTATGTACAGTTGGTAGGATTTATATAAAGGAAAAGGGCCCTCTTTTGAAAAAAAAAAACTTATGCCAATGATATATGAATATCTGTGGATAAATTTCCTTCTTTTTTATTAATGATGAAAGGAAATACTTTGAATGTTTCCTATTTGATGTCTTTTACTGTTGCAATGTCACTATATGGCTGTAGATTGGTCCTAATAATGTGACTGCTCTAGCTTAGCTTTTGCCACCAAAACTATCTAACTGCATGTGTTAAAATTCCATCTCATTTTGTATATAAAGGCAGGAAGAGTTTGTGGAGAAACGCCAACTTGGGTTATTTATTTATATTCTTTTTCTGGTTTTCTGTAGTGTTTGTTTGAACTAGGTAGCTATCCTAAATGATTGTTTATTATTACTAGCCACCGGTTTCACATTCACTCTCATTTTGCCCGTTTCTACTCGCTCGCTTGCTTCTAGCCTTGACCAACAAAAACCTCGTAGGGACCCAAAAATGCACACAATGAGAGCAGTAAGGGCTGCTGGTACAAAGAGAGAGTGCAATTCCAGTGAAGAAGATCAACAAGAGCTGAGAAGAGGGCCATGGACTCTTGAAGAAGACACACTTCTTACTCATTACATACATCAACACGGCGAAGGTCGTTGGAATATGGTAGCTAAATGCGCAGGTAACTAAATACATGCATAAAAGTTTTGTACATCATGATGTCTGTTATATATGTTAAGAGTCTTAATTGGCCTGACTTATAATTTCAGGACTCAAAAGAACTGGAAAGAGTTGCAGATTGAGATGGCTAAATTATTTGAAACCCGACATTAAACGTGGGAACCTAACTCCGCAGGAGCAGTTCTTGATTCTTGAACTCCATTCTAAGTGGGGTAACAGGTAAATTAATATCCCTATTATATAGTACAACACTAGAGTCAGAGTTTTTTTTTCTTTTCTTTTGATGAAGTTCTAATCAAATTTAATTATGCGATGTTAATTGGCAACTTTAGGTGGTCAAAAATTGCACAATGTCTGCCTGGAAGAACAGACAACGAAATCAAGAATTATTGGAGAACAAGAGTGCAGAAACAAGCTCGCCAGCTTAATATTGAGTCTAACAGTGAGACATTTTTCGAAGCTGTTCGATGTTATTGGATGCCAAGATTGCTGCAAAAGATGGAGCAGAATTCTGCTTCTCCTAATACTCTTTTGACAAATTCTAGTACTCAATCATCCAACTTTTCTATTATCCCTTCTGTTTCGTCATCAACATTATCCCCTCTTCCAAGCACAATACTTTACAACTCAAATCAAACCATTAATGAAAACTCAAATTCAGAGAGTAGCCCTAATTTTTTCCCTGGAGATTTTTCAAAATTCTCACAGCTGCAGCAGCCTGGAATTACTCAAATGCCAACAAGTCCACATGCGTATGGCAACAGTGTCTGCAGCAACCAAATAGTCCCAAACGACAGTTACTATGTGGACTGTTGTGGCTTTGACATGGAGGGTTACAGTCTAGCTGATCCAATAGCAGAAATGAGCTCTTATGACATATCCTCGTCCGAATGCCAGATGGCGGAAGCTGATTGGATGTCCAATGACATGTCAGATGCTTTGTGGAACATGGATGACATATGGCAGCTTAGGGAGTAAGCATATGCAGAGATGAGCACAAAGATAGGGTGGCATTGTTAGAATAGGATGGTACACTCACATCTTAATCAATTGAAAATCAATAGATATCCGATACCTCAAGAATGATAGTTGAAAGACTTTCTTTCTTTTCTTATTTAAATATATATTTCTGGGTTTGCTTCGGCTAAGGCTGTCTTATATGTACAACCAATCATCTATATATGAATTTGATTTATTGTTGTGAAACCTACGTGGGTATTATTTTGAAGAGATGTGTATTTAGTAGAATTGGAAGTAGTACATAGATTGATGAAGACTGTCTTATCATTTTATTTGGTTGTAATCGATTCAAATGTTCACAAGGAAATCGAATAATTTGCTTCTTGAACCCTCCAATTACTAACTAAAAAGCGAGAAGAGTTCTAGTGGGGGCAGTCAAGTAAATGAAATGGAGAGAGGGAATTGACAACTTATTAAGATATTATATTTGGGAAATTACCTATTTACCCATTTTCATAAATTCATTATCAAAACCAATTATATGACAATGTTCAATTCATGCTTTTGGACTTAGAAAATTATTAAGACATGTGATTTAATAGTGTAATAACCAAAAAAATTATTAAACCATATAGTTTAATAACTTTATCAAACTTTAATAAATAAAGTTTAGGATTTTAAACTAAATTAATGCTATTATTTATATAATAAAATTTCTTACTATAATAACCACTACACTCAATTTGAATCAAATTACCCTAAAATAAACTAACCAAATCCAAATAAATAGTGCATTGCCCAAGACCATAACCCAAATGACCTGAATCGCCCAAATCTCTTGCATTGCACACCACAACCCCCATCGTCAGCAACAAAGCTTGCAATAACGATGGTGTAAAGATTAGCTTCAACTCAAAGGTATAGCTCTCTCACACTATCACAACAAGCCTGAATTGATTCATGGATTATTATTGATAGAATAGCAGCACTAGAATATGTATTGGCATGAGCAATTCAAAATTTTTTAAAGATTAATGCTTGCAAAACATGACACATTACGTGTTTATTAAAATGCCTCTAAGAATTTTTTTTAATTATCTAAATAAATTTGTGAAGCCCAATTATTACCCCTTCAATACCAAAAAAGCTTACTAAGATGAATTTTAAACTTATTTCTTTTTTTTTTTCTCATATCTTAGCACTGGTTTTTTGTAAAATGCGAGCGATGTCTACTATTGTCAATGCTCCACACCTGCTTTGACATGGCAATAGAATCCATTGCCCTGATATCTCAAATGCATATATTTTTTAGTTGTTTAAATATTATTCTAATATTTATCATATCAAAGGAGCTGAAGCTTATCGAGACGACATCAAAGGAGTTTAGATTGTAACCTTAGGTGAGGTAATTACAATAACAAGAGTCCTTCCATAGTTTATCGAATCAGAGTTCATACATATGACAACATTCACTATTTCATCATCTAATATTTCCATAGGTAAAGAACCAATGGGCTGCATAGGATAATTTGCACCCTAAATTGTTTTTATTGTCATAGAATATTTATCTGAACTCAACTTCAACATTTAATATACCCTAGCACTAAGCTATTTGAAAGTTGCTTCATTCCAAATTAAAAATAATAATAATAAACTTTAACTTTTCCTTCTTGTACTTCATACAACCATTAACGTAAGTTTCACATGATTTATTATAACACGTTTTAAGCACAATTGTTGATTCCATTAAACCTTAAGCAAAATAAAATAAATATAATTACGTTATTAAAACAACAATTGCATTTCTTTAAATATATAATTGACTACAAATAATTAACATTAAGAATACAATTATGTGAAGTGAATGTGACCATCACCGCAAGAGTGGAACAACTCTTGCTCAACTCTGTAGTTGATGGAGACAATTGCTTGTGTGAAGTGCGGGCAATGGCTGCTATCGCCCAAGCAATGGAGACCATCGCCCGTGGGAGATTTTTCACATTCTAGGCGATGGCTTCTATCACCTACAATCTAGGTTTCCTATACTATATTTTGAAACAAAAATTCATTGGATTTTACCCAAGTTATAGATTTAGTCAAGTAAATGTCTACCCATATTGTAATATAAATTAAAAAAGACAATCGTTTCCATAAAAACTCATACATAAAACTCACTTAAGATAACAATCTAAATTTTTAAAACACTAACTTAATTCCTTCTTGATCCTCCCTTTTCTTTTGTTTGTTGATTCATTTTGTCTTCAGTGCTATGTAATAATTTTCGTTTGATGCATGTGAGATGATAAGTGAAATAGTAAGTTTTGTGGAATTTGCGTTTAATTGTTGCAGGGAGTTTCATAGAGTAGAGTATTATCAAATAGATTTAGTTGGTTTGTTTTAAGAGTAATTTGGTCCAAATTATGTTACATAGCTAGTTTTAATAATAAATTGATGAAAATAACTAGTTTGGTAAAATTTCCATTACATTTATGGGACATTTCTTTGTGGCAGTTGGGAGTAAGGAAAGGAACAAAAAAGGGGGAATTACATGCTCTTATGCCAAGACATACGGGGTTCCATATACCAACCTCAAAGTAAATGCCTGATGAATTTTGCATATTGCGAGCCCATTCAATACAATTTTTAACGCCCCAAACCATTCCATCTGTCTTAATTAATTAATTTTGTAGTTTTGAAGAGTCAAGAATTTTGGGATCCCACAACCATTGGGAACTTTTGAGTGTAAGTCATAAGCTAAATTGAAGTTCGAAAAGTCTAAAAGGAGACCAATGTCTTGTTAAACTTTTTGGACCCTAGAGGCCTAGCATTTTGAGTAATAGGTCCTATGAAATGCCACCGAGGATATCAAATCCTGCACTGTGAACCACAAAAGCTAAAATCAAAAAACCCTAGGCTTTGAGCGTAGATACACTTTATGTCATTGGTATATGAACTAAATCGAAGTTCGTGACATCTTGGTTTTATCATGATGCAAAGTTGATAGACACACAAGTGGATTTCGACATCATTCATTTCGTTTGCTCTATCTCAAGTTGAAATACTTAAAAAGTGATGAACCCCATCATTAACGACGACACATTTTCATGTTGGGAAAAGCCTTTAAAGTTTCTCCATTAACGACAAATTTTACTACGGTACATTACATTCGCTCAAACACCAAGTCCATGCTATTGGTTTTGAACCAAAATAATAATAATAATAATAATAATTTACTTGATAAAAAATTCTGAGAGTTAGATGCCTGCAAATACAGTGCAGGTGGATGGGATTTAATTCTGTGTTAGGTAAGATACTGCGTTCAACATTCAAATGAATCAAATCTTGACAAACTGAATATATTGACTACATAACAAGATACAGCTAAATTTGGAAAAGAAATCTGCATTTACAATGTGGTACATGCTTGAGCTAAATGAATCAGAAAAATAAGTAGACTAATTAAGCAACAGAACTGCCAGAGAATTTGTAGAGCTGAGTAATTAGATTATCCTGGTTTAGCAGCCTCAGGTGCCCAAATGCTCCATCCATTTTACCACCTCCATATAATTAGAGATTTCCAAAAGACTCCTCAAATAAGATTTTATTATTTATTTGAAGAGTCACAACAACATTATTAAGCTTCAAAAGACACTTCAATTAAAATTCTTCAAATAAGAAATGACCTCTCTTTAAATTTGAAGAGTTATTTTCACTCTTTAATTTATATTTTATTACTTTTGTTAGAAAAAGAAGTGTTTTAATTAACATTGACTTTTTCTTTAAAAAGTAATTATTTAATTAAAATAATATTAACATAGTTCTATTTAAAGAGTCTTTTGGAGCATATTATATTTTTTCACTCTTTTATTTACCACATAGGTAAGCAAATAAATATTTGAAGAGTAAAATTTATAGACTTTTTGGAGATGCTCTTAGTTCACCTTTACCTCGCGGCTAAATCTAATTATATTTTACTATGTCTTAGTTGGGCCAAATTTAATGAATCTAATCTGAACCTGAACTTACAGTTGTGAATCAAAAAAACACCTTAAAACTAAACGGGATACCCAGCGTATGAGTTGCACCGCAGGTAACTGAGATCAAGCACATGGAGATTTATATTCATCCATTCGGAGTCGTGATAAACTCATAAATAAAACCAATGGGTATTGAGGCTTGTAAAACTGTTTTGTTTTATAAATTTGTCTAGGTGGATGAGAGCAAATCGGCAAATCCCTTATATGATTAGAAAATTGAACCAATTATTCAAAGGTAGTTTCAAGATTTTGACTTGTTTGTCTTATAAGTGGAAAAGAAGGCTGGTCAAATAAGCTTTTGACAAGCCTAGCCTAGCCTAGATTGGGCTTTCTTTCTAGCTAGCCATGTTAAACAGATAAAGCAACAACGACGTTTTTGGACATCAGTTTGATTTAATTAGGACTGAGTGAAGTCTTAATGTCTTAATCCTTGTGTTAGTTTATATATCATCCAACCTCCAACACAAACGATAGAGAAGCCGAGGATAGTGGAAGAAAAAGCCGAGAGAACAAAGGATTACAGCCAATTTAATCATATGATCCTATACAAGAATCTTCTGATAAATATCAAAAGGCCAATTATTGGTCATCGACTCATTGTGTAATTAATCCACCATCCAAGTATCTCATTCTGAGTTACTAAAGAATTTGATAAAGCTAGCTTCTCAGTCAAAATCCGCAAGTTATACACATCCTCAGGGGGGAAAATAATTATTGCATCAAATGCTAAAGTTTCACGTGAGGTAGGAATCTTGAAAGCATGGACTGATAGACCTCCGTTCATTCGTTGTGTCAATTTTTTCGCTATCTAATCAACATTTCATTTTCACCAAAAACGTGCAGAGACTAAATTCTTGCCATATTCTACTTAATGGAGCGAGTGTCCTTGACTTTTTTTTTTCCCCCTCTTTTTTGAACTTCGTTGGAGTGATGCTATTCTACCCTCTCGTTACAGACAGTGCTTTGGTTGTCATCTAATTAAAAGCACTTTAATTTAAGCGCTTTATTGAAAATGATTAAAGAAACAAGTGGAGTTCTTCGTGAAGAAGTACAAGATAAATTATTACCTTAAGAAGCCATGCCAATTGCCAAATGCTATCACGAGAACCTTCGCAAAGTAAAGGCACAAATGCTTCTTTAAAAAGTGCAGTTTAAGAGGGGAACTCTTGCGTAGAGCAAATTATGTAATAGTGTATAGATGCTTCTCTGAAAGATGAGGGACTCTCATACTGCTAGAAGCTACCAAGTAACAGCACTACTAAAGTGTATTAAGTGATACACCCTCAATTTCATTGTTCTGCAACTGTCTTGTAAGTTTAAAGAGGGGGAAAAAAAAAAAAAGATCAATTTAAACGATGAAGCTTTTTGCTGTTCATTCAAACATTTTCACTAATCCCAAAGATTTGTCTTCAGAGAAGGACTTTTTAAACTCAAGACGCTCACTCTTGCTCATTTTGTGCACGAAAACGGAGCAAAATTCAAGACGTCAGTTGCATGTCCACTTTTTTCTTCCTCTTTTTTCCCACAACCCAATATAAAGATAAAGAAAGAGACAATCGAGAATAATGGTAACGAGTCATTTCAATTTTCGATGGTGGTACGTCCAATTGACATGAAAGGCCACCTTCTCTTAAAAGGAGTTATGAGCCATGAAAATCCTGGACACATGGCTTGCATTCGGTGCTGCATGCGCCCCCACAACACCTCACACAAATGACAAAACGTGCCCGCCCCCCGGCTCTTAACGGATTAATGCGCCATTAAAATCCTTATATACAAATGGTTTGCATCGGGCGTTGCATTAATAACGCGCCCCAACAACCCCAAACCACCCCCCCCCCCCCTTCCGGCCCCCCCCCACCAAATAAAAAAAAAAAAAAAAAAAAGCAGAAATGATCTTTGTTGGTATAGTCAGATCATCCAAGCAACTCTTATCTTTCAACAGAAGGGATAGCGTTCAAAAAGAACTAGTATCAAGCAAAACTTCAATTATCACTTAAAATATCTTGCAAGATTTAGTGAATGATATTTTTACACTGATATTTTTTTCACAGGTATAAAAATTTCATAACAAGTAAGAAGCAGCTCATAGTAATAGCCCATCCAATGCTCCATCTGTTTTCCATTTGCAAGGGTCCTACTTCCCACCTTTGGGAAAGCTATCTTTTAGTGTGACTGTCCGGTTGAAAACAAGTTTCTCCGGAGTGGAATCCTTATCAACTGCAAAGTACCCTGAATTGCAGATTGGAATGGGTATAAAATGTTAGATTTGCATACAATAACAAAATGCAAAAACACTATTATGGAACTGCAGTTATGCCACATGTTCCTCCAATATCAATCCATCTCAGGGTTGCAACTCATTCAGTACCCAATAACATCATCAACAACAGCACGTGGTTTTCTGAGATTACCTAGCCTCTCGAATTGGAATCTGTCCCCGACAGCAGCACTGTGAAGTGATGGTTCTGCATATGCTTCAGGAATCACCACTTTGGAGCCCGGATTCAAATCAGAAAGCCAATCATCAAGTTCTGCAGGATTCTGAGGCAACAATCGGATAACTCATTAAAGCTCATAGCAATTTCTAGAGGAAATAAAATATAATACAGGAAGTTCGCAATAGACAACCTCAGAGTTGAACAATTTCTCAAACAATCTGACTTCCACCCTTAGTGGATTGACACCAGGAAGGCTCAGAAACCCAGTGAAGAACTCCCTGTGCAACAAAGTTCAACTTTAAAATTGAATAAACCAACAACGTGCAGAATACTTACACAATTTTCCAACACATTACCCCCAGCTACATTTAAACAACAAATTCCAGCATGAAAAGAAATAAAATATAAGAAGACCTTTGGTTTTGTCTTTTTGGAAGGATCATATTCAGCCAGTATCTGAAGAATGGTTTCTTTATCATCAGATAAAATCACTTCCGTGCACTTTATAGGGAATGCATATCTGCAGGCATAAAATGTTTCACTATACAGAACCCAATTCTACTTAAATGTGTTTGAAAACTTGAATTTACAATACAAAATACATACCTGAGTAGGACAGATTTACCAGGAGCAAGGCCATAATAATCTTTTGAATCTTTCATTCGAAAATCAGAATGCTCAATGTACACAACGTTGGAAAATGGAACCTAAAGTGAGCAGACAGCAGAGAATGTCATAGCAATGAAAGATCAGTTATGATTGAAATATCAAATGTGCAGCCAATTCAAATGAAGATAAGATGCTCATAAAAAGCTTGAAGCAAGTCTTGTTAATGATATTCATAAATCTCTAACAGAACTGAAGAGTGAAATACAACCATAGAACAAATATTCTAATCAATACAAAATTCAACCAAACCGCTGTCCGGTTAGCATGAACCAGAAACTTCTTTTCACATGTCACCAAAGAAAATTTGAGCTTAAATTCTAAAATGTAGCAGCCAAATCATGCAGACTTAGATAAATTTTAAAAATCATTTTCCTCTCTTGAAATATAAGATTGTAATTTAGCTTTTTATTCAAAAATCACCTTGTAGAAAGCTGATGCATCATCTGCTTGAGCATCAGGCCATCTTTTGGCGTCAAGATGCATAATTGTGCGAGATTCCATGTTAGTAATAACCACCTGAAAGCACAGGGAATACCATTTGAACGCTGGAACTAGATGCTTCCAAGGAAACAATAGAGAAAAGATGCAGACCTTGAGAGGATTCAACACAACCATTGTGCGAGGTGCTGTTTTGTTTAGTTCCTCTCTTATATGATACTCCAGGCGATCCAAACGAATTAGACTATCACTGTACCACATGGTATGGCAAATAGTTAGGAAATCAAAGCACAATAAATATGATACCCTATGATATCTCAATATATGAACACAGTCCGTAAAATTCAACCTTCGTGAGATTCCAATCCCTTGAACAAAAGCATTAATAGAAGTTGAAGTCACACCTCTACGTCTTAGACCAGCTAGTGTCATAAGACGAGGATCATCCCAACCATCAACATATTTTTTGGTTACCAAAAAGTTTAACTGCAACAGCATAAAACAATCAATTAATGTCAGATTTCTTGTAAAATTACGCAATCAAATACATCCTGAAGCTTCTGCATAAAAATGTCATGTTTGCTCACCTTGCGCTTGGACATCACAGTGTTTGAAACATTCAACCGTGAGTACTCCCACACATAGGGTTGATAAAGGCCCAATGCATGTAATAACCAAAAATAAGAAGCACGTCGTATCTCAAATTCAAGTGTACAGAGCTGCATTGAGCATAAAGATTGAACAAAAATGAAAATAAGCCTTCAAAAAATTAACAGAAGGTAAAGAAGTCACCAAAAGGTAGAGAACCACGCTTTTTCATTTTTTTTCCTCCAAAAAGGTATTCACAGCATTCTGGAATTTGACACCCTATATTTCTACTCTAGTGGGTATAGCACAGTAGTAATAAACCGGGCTCAGGTGCTGGCTGGATAGGAGGGAAAACATGTAAAATATTTTCATTTTGTACACAACAATCAGAGGGATGATTGGAACATTTTAAATGTCACTAAAAGGATAGGCATGGACCTCAAAATATGTAAATACCGACAAACTGACAACAAAAATATTGTTTAAAAAATATGCAACAATAAAGAGAATAGCAAAGAAAAGTATGACACACCGAGTGCGTAATATTCTCAATAGAATCCACAATGCAGTGAGCATAATCATAACTTGGATAGATACACCACTTGTCACCTGCATGTGGATGAGGAGTAAACAACAAGAGAACATCAGGACACTAAAATATGAGGATCTGCAAATGTTAAAGACAACTAAAGATAATCACATTATAGTGCATACCTTGATTCGATAGGCAATGAGGTCATACATGTTAAAATTGTCATTTTGCATGTCCTGTTTCATCCTAAGTGTTGCTTTGCCTTCCTCAATGCGGCCATTTCTCATGTCTTCAAATAGTTTCAATGATTCTGCAATTGGTCTATCCCTCCATGGGCTGTTCATTTTCTTTTCCCTGTACTCCTTGATCTCTTCGGGAGTCTAGAAAAAGTAATACAATGTCCAATCAGTTACAATACCAATGTGAATAAAAAGCCAAATAAAGATGACTGTTTCCTTGACAATTTTCTTATCGGTATAAGAATTCAGAAATCACATCATCACAATTTGATAATATCCAAATTTAACTGACTCTACAAAAAGTGGGAGGGTAAAAGATAGTGCTTTAGAAGTGAATTGAACGGAAGAGGAAGAATTACTCTTTAAAATGTCATTAAGCAAAGAAGCTATGAATATATTTGTATATACCTGATGATCAACATAGGCATGACCTCTCCTTATCAGCTCCACAGCTAATTCATACAGTTCTTGGAAATAGTCACTGGTATAAGTGATCTGGCATAAATTCAGCAGATATATGGTGTTATGAAAACTAAGCGCATATGCAGCATGAATATGCCATTGCCATTAACAATGATACCTTGAATGGCTCCCAACCCATCCACTGAACTATTTCTTCAATATGGTCAATATATTCTTTCTTCTCAGCTTCGGGGTTTGTATCATCATATCTGAAGAGCAAGAGATCAATAAACAAAACTCATCGCTTTTCAATGATGAAGAGCAGTCCAAATTTCTGATTTCAATGAACTATTTATGGACACAAGTTTTGATCATGCAGATGCAATACCAAAGCTTTAAACCAACTCTATCTGACTTCCCAAAGAATGAGCCAAAGAAATAGAAAATGATATGTACCAACTAGAAATCACTAAAATGATGGTAAATTGATCCAACCATGGTCAAATACAAGAGCAACCAAAGAAATTTCCGATGACACAATAAATAAATAGAAAAGGAAATTTAAAGCAAACATACAAGATAAGAAAAAAAATATTGAATCTAAGTTTACCATGCTTTGGCACTTCAACTCCATTTTTCAATTATAAATGCTTTATGGTTTACATACTTCCCAAACAAGACATACTCCATCTGATTATGTTTCTTTCCAAAAACCAATAATTTTAATAAAAAGAAGGATGAAGCTTTTCGGCATACAAAATTTCTGAAGTGGGATCCACATCCTGAAGCACACATAAAATTATTATTATGTCTACTTTAAATATTGCATGAACGGAACCAAACCCTTCTCCGCCGCTGACATCTTATATCGCCCCAAGAGATTTTTCCAGTTGAACACAACTTGTTATATAATTCTAATATGTTAACAGCTGAAGTTGAAAATGTCTGAGGTGGGGCCTTGCCAGTGTCAATCTAAAAGTCTGTGTTGAAGCAGGACTAGCAGCAGTAATTAGTACAAACAAGACACCCAAATTTTAGGAGTTAAGAGCTCAAGATAAGAAAAGTTTATAACCCTTTACTCTCTTACACACACATACAAATACGGAGCATTCATAAAATGGACAAGAACATCTACAACCAGCAATTATCATGTAACTAGACCAAATTATAAGACGAATCAACATTTTGAACATATTGATAAATATCAATAGAAACTAAGAACATAAAAAGATGGAAGAAGCAAGTTTGTGTGCAGACATCTTATTCAACCACTGATAACAATGAGGAAATAATTGTTTTAATTATCATCTGGAAAACTGGTCCACCTCTTTTTTTTTTTTTTTTTTTTTTAACCTTGATAAATTCTGTGTTGACCCAAAAAGAAAAAAAAAAAAAGATGAAAAATCCAATCTTAGAAACTGTGGGATGGCAAAAGATGAAACAACCTAAACATTACAATTAATGCATAGGGATATATTATGCAAATAAGTATATTTAGAAAATCAAGAAAAAAGCAATTGATTGAAAAAAATAACATTGAATATAAAATTATATAAAGCTCCATCATACAGTCAAAGAAACACCAAAGAGGAAACCTCACCTTAGGTAGCAATATCCACCTCGCTCTTTTGCCAAACCAAAGTCAACAAACATTGCCTGGAAAAGCAGTAAAACATGAGGAAAAACCATGTTTCAAGCCAGTAGCAATCACAAATCTTATTCTCTATTATTTCACCAGTCATCTCAAACCTAGTATATAAAAAAGCAATTACCTTTGCATGACCAATGTGTAGATAACCATTTGGTTCAGGTGGAAAGCGAGTTAAGACATTCCCCCCAGTCACTTCCAAGTGCTTGTCAAGCACCTCTTTCGTATTGCAGCATATCAACACAGAGCCATCACTGAAGGGTATCTCAGTATGTGTCTGCTAAACCACAAAGGAGATATCTAAAAACTTATATTATGCACACATACAGCAAATTTGCAGGATCATAAACCAGTGCTTGAGCAAATGAACTCAATCATGACCCAAAATACTGAACTCAGTTTCAATTTTGCAAGCAATAGCCCAAGTAATATCATGCAATTAGCTTTTTCACCATTCTTAATCTTCATGTTTCTTTTTCCTTTTCCGGCTTATATTGGTTTCCTTTTCTGTTTCTTTTCCTTTTTATTCCTTTTCTGGTAGTTCAACAATTATCAATTTCAAACAATAAACAATGGTAAGTATGAAATATCTCCATATCTAGTTTTTTTTCATTACCCTCGTAACAAAAGCCAAGACAGAAACTCTGGCATCATCATCATCATCACCATCTTCATAATATCAATTGTAAACAATTAAAAATAAATAAAATAAATGGTGCATACAAATACATGATTCCGGCTTATATTGGTTTCTTTTTCCATTTCTTTTCCTTTTTATTCCTTTTCTGGTAGTTCAACAATTATCAATTTCAAACAATAAACAATGGTAACTACGAAATGTCTCCATATCTAGTTTTTTTCATTACCCTGGTAACAAAGACAAGACAGAAACTCTGGCATCATCATCATCGTCACCATCTAATATTAATTGTAAACAATTAAAAAATAAAATAAAATAAATGGTGCATTAAAATACATGAACAATGTATGTGAAGGCACAAAACGAAATTCACCTTGTAGTTCTCTTCTGGTGGAGGGAAATTCGAATTTGGAAAAAGATCTTCTTCAGGCAGCTCCACAGGAGCATCATTTGCAAATTTTTTATCCTACAAGAGCGCAGTAGAAAAATGGAGAAAGGTTACAACTCTATTTACAAGAAGAAACAGTCTGTATCCAAAATATGTAAAGAATGTACAAATCCTCACCTCAACTTTTTCAGGCTTCTCCTTCTTCTCCTTCTTTTTAGAAAGCTTCTCAATATCTGCTGCTGTCCTTTCACCAAGTAATTCATACATTCTAGCATCTATGAGTTGCTGTCAAGGAAGAAGACAAAAATCAAAGAAACATCAGAAGGAAATATCTATATTCACTTGAAAATCAATCATTCTGATTCTAACTACTAACTTTCACAGCAAAAGCAGTTCACCTTGACAATCTTGGGATCAGCCCATGGAAGCCTCTTCCGACATGTGCAAACAAATCACCCACTAGAAAATGATTGAATTTGAAGGAAAAATATTCATCAGAATGGTAGAGAAGTCAGTAGAGTAGATGAGTGAGTTCAGAGGGAAAAGAATAATATAAAATCACAAAAGCATACGGTCACAGGAACAGATGAAAATGAAACAAGTTATTAGCTTGTTAAGTACAAAAAAGTATGATTGGAGTGATTCACTATGGTACACATTCAATTGAAAACTAGAAAAAGAACAAGATAAGCAAAGGACCCTGCTTGCTGAGAAACATGTGTGACGATGGCTGTCTGTTTGTGCGAATATAAACTACAGTCTGCTTGTGTGCATGTGACTATGCCTGTCCACACACATGTAAGTCAAGAAGGAGGTTTACTATTTAAAAAGTAATACCCACAACTCCACCCTCCACCTACCCACCGAACCTCCTCTGGTGTGTTTGTGACTGGAAGAACTATAACTTGTCTAAAATTGACCCCATAAAAAAATGCATCCCTATTTGCACCTTGCTTGTAGAAAGATTAATTGTTACGCTACCAAACAACATTATCAGACCTAAAAATGATGATAGAAAACATGCACCAAGATCATGATCAAGCATACCATAGTTAAAGTGAGGTTATTCCCAAAATAATTTAGAATAAAACACTGACCATTAGTTCGATAACGTAGCTCTAAAATCGTGTTCTTGTTCTCTTCAAATACTTCATTAACAGTCAGTTCGATATCTTCCGTGGAAACTTCAACCCCTGTTGAGTTCAAAATTACAATGAAGCAATCAATGACTAGAAATCTATAAGAAATGTTGGAAATAAGGTAAATGCAACAAACATTTAAAGTGACAGTAAAATTAGGTTAAATAGAAAAAATAGAGTTACAATTCTAAGAGACTATAGGCACATCATTCCATAAAAGAATGCAGATGCAGAAATTGCAAAACAGTAAATTACAATGCAATCCTAGTGCATTAAACATAGTGTGTCAGAAGAAGGACTCATTTCATCATACCAACACCGCAAGCTTCTTCAAAAACATCCACTTCAAAATTTTCTGAACCAGTACTCGCAAAAAATGAGAATGCCGCTTCTAACTGGGCTGGGGTTTTAATCTGCAAGCGAGAAATTGTAAGCCAAAAGATAACATCCGAAACCTTTTTCTAAAAGAAAAATCACCTCATTTTTATTCAAACTTTAATTCACAATGGAATAAAGAAAACTAACACATATAAGAAACCAATAACTCTAAGATGCGATTTTGTAGCAAACCTTTGAGGAGACAATGTACGGCAGCAAAGTTGGACGATGTACAAGTGCGTTTGTCGGGTACTTCGTAGCAACCTTTCAAGCACGCGCACACACAAAAATAATAAAATAAAATAAATCAATGAGTAGTTTTATCTCATGACAGGGTGGGGACAAAATCCAGAAGTTAAAGCAAATTGAAAAGCACAAAAATAACATTAAGTTGATGTTTATATTCCAGCAACTTTCAATTCGAAGAAAAAGAAAAGACAATGCTTGGCTAAATTGAATCACGTAATAAATAATGTAAAGCAAATTCCCAATCCTTCGTTCACATCCGTCGGTAACGGCGGCCTGGAATTAACAATAAGAAAATTAAAAGAAAAATTGCATGGGCATCAAAAACTAACAAAAACGAAACTGACTATGAATAAGAAATATCCGTCAAAATTCCAAAGTGACTTGACCAAAGAACATGCAAAAAATACCTCATGAATGACGGCAGTCAGATTGGCGGTAACTTTGTTATTAGCAATTGTGTTTTTGGCCGTTCGATCGTCGAGGCCGATTTTTAAGAACAGCTCCAGGATTTCCGATTTGTCGCTCCCAACCATTGTTGTTTTAGCAGCTCTACGGTATCGTTTTAGGGCGTGGGGAGGGGAGTGAGGAGGTGACTGAAGAATGCGTGGGCTTTAAAACCCTAATAAAGTAATTGTGGAAGAAAGAGGGTTGTCAAGGAATCACGAATCAGGGTGCGTGCGTTTTACTTGCCGAGTGGTTAACAGAATCTCTGTGAGGGAATCTATTGATTATTATTGAATTTATTTATATTATAATAGTCCGTGTGCGGCGTGGGAGGATAATTTACACTTGTATTTTTGTGATTGGGTCAGCTGTTGACCCACTGCTTAGTAACTTTGCCTTCAAGGAAAAGGAAGCAGCTTGGGAATTTTCTTTTAATAATTTTTTTTAATACTTCTTTTAACATTAAAATATTAGGAATTTATGCCCGGTGATATTTCCTCCCATCGCTCGTCACAGTTTCATTTAAAATAAAATAATATATTTTTTATTCCATGTTACATCTTCTAAAATAATTATTATAAAATTAATCATATGTGTTTTGATAATTTTATTATTAAACTGTTGTAAGTATACTTGAACCCAACTAAAACTCAATAAAGGTTTTATTCTTTCCTAAGCCATTATTTTTTATTTTAAATATACGTCAAGCCCCTTTGGGAAAAGGCTATGAAAAGAATTTGACCACACTTAAATTTAATACAATGTTTTATAGCTTAATGATAAAAGTTCTATTTTATGGTTTTGAAGACCTTGGTTCAAATCTCTATAACCACATAATTTATCTGTTCTCCAAGTTTACATTAAATTTTTTGAACCAAGTCTCCCTTCTCCCCCACCCCCAAAATAGAATCCCCAAAATACAATTAGTTGAGTTCACCGTTAGTTGTAAGAATGTAAATGACTTAATGAGATATAATGTTAAATAAAATTTATTTATATATTTATAAACATATATATATATATATATATATATATATATATATATATATATATATATATATATATAATACTTTTTATTATGTATATACAATAATTGATAACAAAAATAAATATTTTATATTATGAATTTTATCGTTTTTATTTTGTTATCTCAATATAATTAATAACATTAATAATCTCTTAATGATTTTATTTCTTAATTAATGAAGATTTTAGACTTTTATAATATATATAAAGATATATAATATTGTATTGAGTATAGAACTTATTCTCAAAATCAGATTTTGAAAAATTATTCCTTCATTAGCTATAAAATAATTTTAATTTAATTTGATTGTTTCATCGTATGATCCTCTCCCGATATCTTCTCGCTCAACGCTATCCCATCAAAAGTTTCATAGTTAGCGATACACTCACATTGGTCACCAGCCTAAATTTAAATACTCTTCATAGTTTGTGGAACATACTATCAAACGGGAGCTTGCTACAAGATAATACACAGGCCGTTCATTGGACATTTTCAATAATAATATAAACTCCGTATAACTTTGTAATGCCAGATGTTGGTGACTATCCAACTTATGCTGATAGTTATTAATTAGATTGAAAATTTTGAGAAAATATAACTGCAAGTCTGCAATTGCGATGAGGAAGAAACAGATGGAGATGAGGCGGATATGCCAGTGCTACCCCCTCATATTATTGATCAGTACGATGCAATAACGATTATGGGAAAGGGAATTATTTTTTGGGACCTTAATCTTTCTGTTGTCTCATTGTATCTTCTTGTTGAGTATTTCAATACTCTCAAACCAGTTTTCCAGCCAGTGCTTTTGGAGACAAATTAGAGACTTTAAGTTTTGAGAATCTATGATCTTGAGAGGCCGAAAAATGATGAAATCATTGAAGAACGTACCAAGTAGGAATGCAATTACAACTGATCTGTGGATTTGCGAAAAACCAATATGACAAATTCATGGAGGTTACGGCAGAGCCGAAAAATGGGGTACAATGTTATATATAATATTCAGCCAATTAGTGAGTCTGTAAGATGTTGATATATTCTACGTATAATCTTTAGTTACATTTTTGATAATGCTATGATTTTATTCGACTGAATTCATTGTCTTTATACATACTAGGTTTATGTACTTGGAGGAATACCCAGAATATGAGGAGACACATGCCGATGCATGGACGGAGTGACGGAGTGCTTTAATTTCGGGGCCGCAATGTTGACTGCAAGTTGTCTGCTTTGACTCCAGATAATGGTAATCACTGCTGATACAATGACACCAAATTCTTTCGGATAAGTTGTCTCCGAGTTAACTCATGTTGGACAGCAAAATATTTCGCATGCGTTTTAGACACAAACCTTAAATTTGATGGTAAAAGATTGTTTTGAACTGATCGGTGAAAGCATTCAGAGGATTCGTGATGGTGTTTTTTATTGGACTGGCTCATAAGAAAAAAGGGAAATTTTTGCTCAAACAGCTCATCAATTAAGCAAGAGATAAATTGGCTACTCCCGTCTCCGCAACTGCTTCTAAGTTTGCTTGTGCTGAAGATTGGCTATGGCCTGACAGGGAAGATATCCTAGATCGTAATCATGTTTAGTTTGGGTATCAGATTTTATATTTTATTGGCTCTGCATTTGCCCTTTTTTTCTTTTTCAATTTTTTAACCATTTTTCTCTCTGTTTTCTAGATTCATGCTCAACAAGATATTGTTATTGCTGCTCCTTCGATGAAGACGAAGATGAAGATGACGATGGAGTAGAAGAGCAAGAAGAAGAAGAAAGAAGGACAAGAGGTAAATGATATTATTAACTATGTTGCTTCTAGATATACCACCAACTTTGACTCAACATCGAATTAGATTTTTTTTTTTTTTTTTTTTTCATTTTTCTTTCCTTCTAATATTGCAGGAATTGTGATGCAGATTCTTCTTCAGATGGGATTCCATTAGGGAAGATGAAAACAAGGAAGACTGTTTATTAATTCTTGTTCGGTATATTTGTTAAATTATGCACGTTTAGTGTTTATATAATTGACTCCTTTTAGTATATATTTTAGAATGAATTTCTGATCATGACAATATTGAGACGATTTTATCAATAAATTTGGTAGTATCATGGATGGCAAGATGTATCTTTCCATCTTTCTTTAGGGACATGGTGAGATTTTTTCTATTTTTGGTGGTTGAAATTATGAAATATTATATATGTATATGTGTACACACACACACACACTTATTTAACATGACAATGTTAATTTTGGACTTTTACTTACAGAGAAACAGAGCTTGTTACAGGATAATACAGCTACTTTTCAGTTGTAAGAACATTGTTAAAACGAAACGCTACTAATGAAAAATTTTCTCACTTCACTTCTTAGTCCAACGCCCATTTTCTCTCTTTTCTTTGTCTGACACTTTCTTGCATCCGAGCTTTTGAATGTATTTGTTGTTTATGGTTGTTATGTTTCCATTTAAAATGTTTATAATCTGTTTCTCTTTTTTTTTTTAATATTTTTTACAGATAACTGAAAACCATTCAGAGACCCTTTTGTTTTTAGTTCCTCTTTGCAGTTTGTATGTATGTTGTAATAGCATACTTGTTAGAATAGAAAGTAGTCTGTGATTTTCTTCTGATCACATTTGAGATTATTATCTTTTGGTTAATATATTGTTGTGTTGGCATTCAATTGTTGTGTAACCATGACTTACTTTCGTTGAAGAATAAAAGAAGGTAAAAACGTCAGGGCCTCTTTCTTGGAAAAACTTTTATGGAATTCTTCATATTGTATTAAACAAGCCTTGATTTTGTTTCTTGACTCTTTTTTTTTTTTTAATTTTTTTAATAACAAATTGTTTTGCATAATGGCATTAAGTTTATAAAATTTGACAAAAGTTCAAGATTTTATTTTATTGCATTACTAACTTCTCTCTGTTTATTATGATACTTCGACACCTTTTCTGATCTGTAGGATTTTTTATAATTTGCAGGCGAAACACGCCTGACCCGCAGTAGAAACACGACCATTTGATGGAAGATGATTATGACCATCCAATGCCAGTTGACAGCAATGAGAATGATAATTCTGTAAATAACTACGAATGTCATGACTGGTATGATTCTGAAAAAGAAGATAATGATATTGCTTTGAATATGATGAATGATATGCTGGCCCCATGGATAAATGATTTGACAGCCCAACATGTTTTTGATCCAAATGTGTTTGAGGAAATTGAAGGCCGAGGCCATAATCTTACATCAATTGCCTATTTCTATTGTTAAAGCAGAACTTTATGGAAGCTATTTGACTACTCTAAATCCGTTGTGGCGGCCAATGTCTGTGCAGACAATGAGAGATGAAATTTTGAAAGTCTATGCTGCTTTTGTTGAAGAAAATTCAGAGTAGAATTGCATTTACAACTGATGTGCGGATATGTGATAACCAATATTACAAATTTATGGCAATTACAGCATATTTTATAGAGGACTCTTGGATTTTGCAAAGCTGGATTCTGAGGTACAATGTTTATAGTTTTCATTGATCTAGTTAGTAGTTACAGTTCGGTATGCTAGTAGTTGATGTATTCCGTTATCTTCTGTTACATTTTAGATAATGCTGTGATCTAATTTGATTGTAAATTTTATCTTAATTCTACATGCTAGGCTGATGTATTTCGAAATCCCAGAATGTTAGAAGACATGCGCTGATGCATTGATGGGGTGCTTTAGGTCTTTGAATGTTGACAGTAAGTTGTTTACTTTGACTGTAGATGGTTACACCACTGATGATATGAAGATCCAAATTCTTCTTCATAAGCTTTTTCATACTTCACTTCTGTTGGGTCGAAAACATATGCATTGCTTTGCATGTACTGTAAATTTGATCGTGAAAGATTGGCTGGAAGTGCTTGGAGAAACTGCCGACAAGATTCATAATAGCATTTACTATTGGACATCAACAAAAGAAAGGAAATAAAATAAAATAAGGATAATGCTCATCAATTATGCATTTCATATAATAAAAAGTTGGTAGAAGAAATGTGTGACAAATCAAAATTTTTTGTTGCAGCTACTGAGATAATTTATAGAACTAAGTACGAAACACCAGCCATTTTTTACCCACACTTTGTGGTATCAGATTACCATTGTCTAAGTGGTCACACCTAGGTATGATGAGATCCAGAAGGTAGCAGCAAATATGAAAACAGAGTTTGAGAAATATTGGAATGAGACTTATATAGCAACTGTTTTGGAACCAAGATTTATTATGAAATTTTTTTGAGTATATATTTCCTGAAATTCATGGAGATGATTCTTCATTTGAGATTGAGAAAGCTCGTGGATTTTGCTACAAATTGATGAAAGAGTGCCAATTGAAATCTAGATCGCATAAAGAAACTCGCTGTGTCGATGACTTCTCAAATTCTTTTCCCCTGTCAGGGTTGGTTCATTCTGGAAATGAGCTAGACCCTTTATTAAAATTTGATTTGTTTGTGTCTAGTACTGCAACTGCGGCCTTCACTGCTATTGGGAATCCTAAGTCAGAGCTAGACAACTATTTGAAGGAAAAACTCCTAACCAGGACTCATGACTTCAATATATTGACTTGGTGGAAGATAAATGGGATTGAGTATCCTAAGTTATGTAATCGCGCTAGAGATATTTTGGCCATTCCTGAGTTTACCATGATCTCTGACTTTGCTCTCTGTGTTGATGGTAAATTTTTGCATGGAAGTCAAAGTGCTCTGCTGAAGATATATGAGGCCATAAGGAATGCTCAAGATGGGCTATGGGCTGATAAGGAATGTATTTGAGCATAACCATGTCATGGATTTAATAGTTGGTACTTATTTTTACATTATCAACTTTTTTTTTTTCCCTTTTCAGATTCATGCTCAACAAGATACTCGCTGTTCTCATGGCAGTAATCAAAAGAAGGCGATCACGATGATGGAGGAGAAGAAGGACCACAACTAAAACAAGAAAATTATGAGGTTAATGATATTGTTAATATTGCTTCTAAAGATGACTGACACTGAATCAATGAAGATCAAAATGAATTCACATTTTCCTTTTTAATAATTAAAGGAAACGCGATGTAAAGATTCTTAAGAAGGGATCCCATTGCATTGGTGATGATAAAAACTAGGAAGACTGCTATTTTGTCTTTATATATGTATCGAGTGTATTGTAATGATTCTGTTCATGAAAATACAATCCAGCGGATTTTATATCAGTGAATTTTGTCATATTGGCTCCTTTTAGTTATATTATTATTGTGATTTAGGAGAAAATGCTTTGCGGGCTTAATGTTCTGTTTTACTAGATGCAAATCTTCATGTTTAAAGATTCTGATTACATGATGGGGAATGAGGATGAGCAAGAATAATCATCATCTCATTGGTGTCGGCTTAGAGATAAAAATGTAATTGGATGGCCCCTATGTCCCACTTCAATTCTTTGAAAATCACACTACTCTTTTGGGGGAAATTCATATTCACTTAAAAATAGCTCAAATTAAGCAAAAGAATAAAAGCCGTAAAAATTGTGAAATACTAAGTTGGGATTATTAACAACTACAGGATGATATCCGAATGACTGAAACTCCCTTCACTTCTATTCTTCTATATGTTTCTAATTATTCATACTAAAATATAATCAAAAAACCTGAAAGAAACTGCTGTTGACTCCAGCCCTGTACAAGTGCAGCTCTTTGGATTGAGAAGTTATGGTAAACTCCAAGTAGGCAGCCACAAACAAAACCTCACCCTCTTCAACCATCTGTTCTTTAGAAAACCCTGCAGATAGTGTACCATTCCCGGAAATGAAGAGAAAAAGAGATGGTCCGGCTACTGAGGGAAATGCCACCGATGCAGCCTGAGGTATAGCGCAGCAATCCACTTCAAATTCTTCGAATGGTGGTAGATACCTTTTCGTGTAAGGATTCAAGGAGATTCCTTTCAAGATTTGCGGAAAACCCTGCAATGAGATACAAATAACTCTTCAGATTGTACTATGGGGAGCCAAATTATAAATCGTTCTTATCAAAAGGAATTTCAATGGTTTGGCTATGCAAAATTCAGGAAATAAAGTTCACATGTCAAAGGGAAATGAAATAGTAACCTGCAAATGTATATACTTGTAATCATTAGGTAGGCTATCAACAGCAAATGCAGATCCCAAAAGGAATGAATACCAATCTAGTAAGCATTCGGCTTAAATATAAATATACATGCAAATGTTTTCTTCCTTACATTTGGACTGGGAAAATGCTTGGTGTAGAGAAGAACGAAAGAAAGACGAGAGAAACAATGAAGAAAAAGGTAGATATGGGCATGCATATGCCTGCTGGCCCCCACTGACCCATTGGCCTATTATATGTATATGTTCAGGGAGATTTTTCACAAAAGGGGCCCATTACCTGTCGACGGGTTAGCATTGAAAGTAGCGTTTGGATATCCCGGTGTTTAGATGTAAGGCCAGCTCGAACAACATTGTCGGAGGTTGCCATGCACTCTATGCATTCACCACGGATATAGGCATGAGGCTCATTTGCCCCTATGCACAATGCTTCACCACGATTCAGCTTAACGTAGTTGAGTAAAAATGCTGCCAGGACACCTGCATCATCAGGATATTGACCTTCTAGTCTCAGAACCAACATTTCCTTATCTGTCAACTGTCTTTTCTGATTCAACGAAGCACGTAACATGGTAAGAAAACAAAACTTAGTACCGCAATGAACTTTAACATGGGTGAATGACGTGCAACAGCTTGAAAATAAAGAATAAAACAATTTAACCATGCCATTTGCCATCATTTCACAAATGAATAAGCCAAAATGGGGAGAAACAATCATGTCAACTGATATGAAATGATTTTACATGTCAATCATGTCAACGATTTCACAAATTTTCCCTCTTGCTTTTATCATATAGTTGATGGACTGCATCTAATGTTTCCTCTGTCCACCAGACCTGGAGTTGCATACTTTACTTTCTTTTCACTTCTGTCTCCTTAAAGATCTCCAAGATCTGAATCTAAACCTATTTAATTCCATATCTACCATGAGTCATCCACCATTATACACATGAGTTTTATTTCATAAGTACAGAACTGATACAATACACCAACTTTATGTGCAGGAATGCTCCTCAATCATGCAATTGTGCTTGCAACCAATGCTACGGAATTCAAATAGCAGAAATGTAATTTGAATTCACCTTTTTCTCCAGATTCAGACGCCATTTCAGTCTAGATATGATCTCACAAATTTCGTCTTTACTTGACAACAGAATTTGACTGAAGATAGACTCTACAATAGCTTTCACTTCCTGGCTCCTGCCAAATTCATTGACAGGAAAACACTGCTCTGCATCAGCACCTCCAACCAAATCTACAATCTCAGGAACAGTGCATAACACATTCCTAAGCTCCTGCAGAACAACCATACCATAAGTAAATCCTAACCAATCTGAACGTTGAAAGTACTGGATTCTATAAGAACATATAATTTTTTAATTTCCTTGCCATATTTCTATCTTCAAATATATCAGTTTACTACTGTATGCTCCATGTCTGTCTCCTAATTGCATAGTTATTGTAAAGCTATCAGCAGATAGCAACTAGAAAATTTCAATCTTTTTTCTCAGTGATACTTTTTAGCATCAACTTCATAATCAATCACACTCCAATGGGATGCAGATCCAGAATTTCCATCAAAGATCTAAATCATCAAAGGATTGATTTCTTTTGAGACACATTCATAGGCAACTTCATTTTATCTTTCAATTTTACCAGAAACGGAATGCTGCAAAGCCACTAACAAATCCATGCGATCAGAAAGAACAATCAACCTAATACTAATGTCAGATATGAGACTTTGTGTTACCTTGAGGCTAATAAAGCCACACAAAGCCTCAAACTCAGTCAATGCCAATGCCATTTCAGGCTTGTGATTTTCATCACTGTACAAACTCGGCTGCGACTTATGAAGTGTCCTTGCCAATTCCTTGTCCGGATGCGCCTGTATCGACAATGCCTTCTCAACGGAAAGCACCTAAAACCCACGACCAAAACAAACCAAATCATCAAAATCAAACACTTGCAAAAGCAAAAACAAAATCCCTTTTCAGTTGAACTCAAAAACTCAAAAACTCAAAAGCCACAGACTAACCTTGAACAAAAAAGGAAGATCACCGCCCCATTTGTTCAAGACTCGATCCCCCAAGACATCAGGATTCTTAGAGATCCATTCCTTGAGACTTAGACCTCCATGATCCAAAAAGGAGGCCCCAGATTCATGAGTCCCGATCCAGAACTCAGCATAAGGCTCATTTGGGTTAACGTGGGTTCCTGAATTTAGACAAAACAGACGAGACACGTGTGACTTGTTGCCAACAATGCCCCAGTTGTAATTCTTGACAGCACATTGCAGTCTCACCGGCTTGTTGATCATTCTCTTTCTCTTTTTGATCTCCGCGTTATTGTTTTCTGCCATGTCTACATACTTGTTGCTCGAAGATAAATGCAAATGTAAAGGCAGAGAAACCAAAGGTTTTGTGATGGGTTCAGGGTTTGTTACGTGCACAAGAAGTTGAGAAAAATCTTCTTAAGGGGGTTTTGGAAAGATGTGCTGCGAATCCGTTTTTTCTGGTTAAGTACAAGTGTTTCATGCACATTTAGCTTATATTCCTGTATGGTTGTACCATGAGTAAAGGGTGCCCACTTTTCCTTTCTTTCTCCCCCTCCCCTCTCTTCTTCTTTTTTAAATTTATTCAATCATTTTATTTATTTTATTCTTATTTGATTCTCCTTTTCCTTTTTTGTTCTTTAATTTTTCAAGTCTTGTATGGTACCAACCACTAAGTGCCACCAATTATTCTCTCTTGTTGTTTGTTTATAAATTGTTAAGTGTACATGGAGTTACTTGCATCCCTAACCACACAAATTAATAACGATATATAATAAATTTTTATATGAATTATTTATCCTTTGAAAAGCTTAATATTATAAATTAAAAAAAAAAATAGAAGGTATCAACTAATGGTGCAAAATTACACGAAATACAGGCAGTAGGCTAGTAGTTATGATTAATGTGCATAAAATAAGGAATAGTGAGGGTGTTTCGTTGGGGATTTTTAGGAGCAAATCGTAGAGAGATCCACTCTCTCGTGAATCTTTTCTGAATCTGAAATCTTTTGAATCAATTTTATCCCTATTTCTGCGAAATGGCACTTTTTGCTTTAAAATTAAATTTTGGTTAGTCAAACTCCTGAAAATTACTTTTTATTTTTATGGAGGCTAGATTCTTAAGGAAAAAAAGTCTTTTTCACCCATAAAGTTTAATACAATATTCCATTCATTCTTACTATTTAAATAATAGCCTATTTTATTCTCTACTTTTTAAATAATAATTTAAAACACTCTTTCGTTAATTTATTATTAGTTTGTTGTATGATTAGTTAAGGACAAAAAGATTTTTTATTAAAGAGATATAGATCTTTTTAAAATAAAACTCTCAAATATAATTAAATATCATATGATTTTCTAGATAAATTTAAAATTTAAGGATAACTTAATAAATAAACAATAATAACGTTAAGTAATATGTAAAATACATATTTAGGACAAATTAAAAACAGATTTTATAAACAAGTGTCTTTAATTTTTTTTTTGGGTCTTTTAATGTATCCATGATTTTAATATGATAGAGATAAATAAAGAAATAAATAATCAATCATAATTGTTGTTTTACTTACTTACATAAAAGTATACATAGACTTCTTTATTTATTTAAAAAAAAAAAACCCCACTCCAAAGACATAGAAACAAAAGGTTAATATACTGTAGGATAAAATACATAGCATTAGAGTGTATATTTTTTTTTCTTATTTTTTTACTTTATTGCTCACTTTGTTGTTATAAGTGATCTCTAATTGAAACGTAGTAGTAGTAGTTGTTGTTGTTGTTAGTATTATATAAATTCATTTAAAAAAATTGGTTGACTTCATTAAAAAAAAAATTAATGAACAGACACGCATATTCTTTAATATTATTTTTGTTTCATTCAGTTATTCTTAAATTTTAAATTTATGTAAAAAGTCAGATGTTATTTAAATTGTACTTAAGATTTTTACTTTAACTAGCATGTATCTATTTAATTGAAAATCTTATTTTGTCCTCAATGAATTATACAGTTTATTAATCGTAAATTTACATAAGAGTATTTTAAGTTATTGTTTGAAAAGTATGGATGAAATAAGATATTGTTTAAAAAAAATAATTATGAAATGATCTATTACATTAAATCTTAAGGATGAAAAGGGTTTTTTTCCTAATTCGTAAACTAATTTAGGTGATAAGATTTTTAGTTAAGATATTTTAAGAATTTCATGAACACTTCAAAATGCACTGTCAACATTAATCTGACACTATTTTTTTCATCAAATGACTAGTCCATGAACTACTATTTACACGAGCAGGAATTGATCTTGAGTCAGATTCATATTGATGTGCACGCGCTTGAAATCTTGACCACAGTGGGGGTCACATGGGCTGCCTTTGGAAGATACCTCGACTATTTAATTAATTAATTTAGATAAAGAAACAAAGATTGGGTGAAAAGCAAAGGTGGCCATGCATACACCTTACAGCTTAGGTGAGTCAAGCCAAATTTGAGCTGTAAATGATGTCTGATACGATGTGCCACCTCTCTCTTTCAAATCGACCATGATTGCGTTCAAAGTGAAAATAGATAACAAGTTTACAAATTGATCAATGTGATCCAACTCCTCCAAATATTTTTTAAATAATTATGTTAACTCAAGAATTAAGATGCTTTCATCAAACTTTTTTTACATTAAAAAAATACATTAGCTTATTATTATTAGATGAAGATGGCCCTGGCCAGATGGCAGAGATAAGAGAGGTCCACATGCTGGATCCATGATGATCATTTATCATAAGAGCATTAACAGAGCAGAAGATTATGCATATGAGATCTTAAAACTGCAGTAAAAATTATCTAAGGAGAAATACACAGAGAATGCCAAATGAAATGAATGAAAGAAGACAAGACACGTAACATGTGACAAAGGAATGAAAGGCACCCACACACACTGACAGGTCTTGTGTTGTGTTGTGTCGTATCCCTCCTATAACAAAGCTTAGTACTTGGAAGAATCCGTGATCCCTCGTTGTTATTATTATAGGGAATTTTTTTTTTTCCCTTCCGAAGATGTTGCCCATCTGGTAATACATTAGTCAATAAAAATAATCGCATAAACTTTAGCGAAGATCCTGTAACATTCAAGCTCCTTTCTCAGGTGTGTGTAAAATTGATCTCTTTTAACGAACAATTTTCTTGGAGACTACATAACTAGTCAAGATCAATTGTTCACAAGGAAAAGATAATTAATTTGCTGATGTAGGACATGAGTTCTTGAAAAGGATCCTAGGATGTTGAATCCCAAGGGCACATGCTTCCTATGCTTTGTCATCTTACTTGTGTTCCCTAAGTTTAAGAATTACATTAATGTTACATTAGAATCGTGGAATGTATGTATGACAATTACATTAATAAATACCCTATAAAAGGGATTACTGTGTATATACAAATACAGTTAAAATACCCTTATTCTTGTAATTGATTTTCATGCATGATTGTTGAATAACTCAAATAATTGACCCAGGCAATTCTTAGTTTTGAAAAGTAAATTCACAAAACGAGGCGCACGATTAACCCAGGTATTAATTCTTCTAGCAAAGCAGCAACAATAATGCCCTCCATGGGAAATTATGATTCTTGGCGGAGTTCATTATTCTCAATGGGCCCTACCTCACTTCTCGTGCTACGTAATTATTTAAGCCTATCATCAATAATTAAGCCTCTCAACCTCACCAATTACACAATAATGACCAATCCAAAACTAAATTAACAATATTGAAACAAATGAAAGAAAAATCCTATTTCGGATTCGACAGATCAAACAGAAGTTTCCCGCTGACCAGATCCAAACTTTCTAATTTTCCTCAATAATAATACCGAATAAGGATCAGATCCGTGCTATTTGTCATTTTTTTTTTTAATTTTTCATTTTTCTCTACAACGTGATACAAAATAAATATAAAGAAGTTTTATTCGGTATGGACCATAAATCCAATAAGGTTAAGGTCTCTGTCAGTTTGTCAATCCCAATCACAATTATGTGTTTTTGGTTCCATTTCTAAAGTAAAAGTAAAAAAAAGTTTCCTCGGAAACCCACCTAAGCTGATGATCCATTTATAGCCTTTCGGTGCTTAAATTCAACCACTTTCATTCTCTTTATCCCTTCTTTTCCTATTTACCTGCAACCATGGAATCTGTTGTGTTGCTTCAGCTCACTGCATCAAGCTGATCAATTGTTCTTCCAATGTTGGCAGCAGATGCTCTTTTGAGCCTTATTAGACAATAAAGCAAAAGTTTATACTTTTAAAGCAGCTATTTCTGACTTTGCTTTTCTTTGACTGCTCCAAAATAATCTTGCAGCAGCATTTAATGACTGCCCCATTTGAAAACTTTTCCCCCGCTTTAATTTCTCTCCGATGAGAAACTAGAAACTCACCAGGGCCCTGGAAGAAGGTGAATCCTCGTTATCATTCAAGAATTAGTTATGGCAATTGATGTAATTTTCTCTGAGATTTCAAGCCCTCGTATTTCATTCTCACACGATCTCAACAACAAGACAGATGCTGCATCGATTATTATTGAAGCCCGTCAACATGATTCATCGACTTCTGATTTTGATTTCTGCATTGGCAATAATAGCTTTCTCCAGGAATTCTCTTCAGCTGATGAGCTTTTCTCAAACGGCAGGATTCTTCCAATGCAAATCAAGAAACAACAAATCACCACAAAAAAGCAAACCCATCAGCCTCATCATCAGCCTGAGCCTTGTACAGAAAAGAAGAGACTGAAAGAGCTCTTATCAATGAGTGATCTTGATGATGAAGTATTAACCAAGCCCTCATCAAAATCTTTCTGGCAATTCAAAAGAAGCAGCAGCCTCAATTGTGAAAGCACCAGAAGCAAGAGCCTACTCCGGTCATTACAGTTTCTTTCAAGAAGCAACTCAACCGGTTCAGCACCAAATCCGAAACCAACAACATCAACAGTGACTTCAAAAGAATCCCAGAAGCAGAATTTGAAAAGACAGCCATCAGTTTCAAGAAAATCAACAATGTCGTCGTCATCAAGTTGTTCCGGCACATATTATTATTCTTCATCAACGCAAAAGCCTCCTTTAAGGAAGTGTGGATCTTACAATGGCCATAATGGAGTTCGAATCAGTCCGGTTTTAAACATCCCTCCTCCGTTCATTTCCAATGCAACTGTGAGTCTCTTTGGTTTTGGTTCACTTTTCTGTAACGGCAAGGTTAAAAAGAAGAAGAGATAGATTTTACTTTGATCAAATTTCACCACCCCACCCCCCTCCCCCTCTTCAAGTTCTCATTATTAAATTATGGGTTTAATTACAGATGGATTTAGCTGTCTTCCATATTGGTACATGAAATAGCATGTGATAAGTGTCTGTAAATTCAAAGAAATTTAATTCATATATTTATAGAAGAAAGAGATTAGATCTTAATTTTTTGTTCTTTTTAAATATTAATATTCTTAGCCAAATCAAGACCTATTATAGCATTGTTTGTATATTTGCACCCGTACAAGGAGATAATTTGAAGAAATGGATGAGAATATGGGTGAGCTTTAGATCAGATATTAGGGTTTTAAAAATAATAAATGAGGTGCTCTGAATTTTATTGAAGTGAAGACTGTAGTTAATTACATAAATGAATGAATGGTCATTATTTCATGTATATCAGCATGTTATGGACTTAGGAGACAAGTAAACAAGTTATCCTTCATGCATCGCCATCCCATGCTTGCTTTCTTTTTATAATTTTTTTTTTCAATTTTTCTGCTTTTAAAAATTAGTTCTTTGAATTATGAAATGTGGAAATGAGGAATGTGGCTGTCCTTTGTTCTTTACTTCTTTTGAACAGTGATTGAGGCCACTTTTTGCTGTTTTTTCCTTGTAATATTGTATTTCATGAATGTGCTTTGAATTGGGCATTTGGGAACACCATTGATTTGGTCTTTTGTTCTATCTTGACCAAGACAAACTTAGCATTGGGTTTAGAAAAAGAAAATTCAATGATTAACTTTTAGTTTAATAATCTAACTGGTTCATTAATTATTTCTTTCTTTTTCTTTCCTTTTTTTTTGTAGGCTTAGTTTTCACAATCATCCTAACATTGCCCATCTCATAGATCTGCAAGATTCTGAGTAGAAGGAACAGAATTACATTGAAGAAACATAAAATTAGCGATTGTGAATAAAGAATTATCCTTAATGTCACTTAAAATAATAGTAACTATTGAACTTAATCAAGCAAACTTGTTTGCTATCTAATCCGGATATAATTTAATACTTTACTATAATCGATCTGATGTAATTTCAAGTGAATGAATGGTTGATCCTATCTTTTTGCATATATCGACTCAATCTAAGCCATTAAAAATTTGTCATAATCAACAAAAATTGTTCAACTGAAAGTAGAACGCAACCATTTCAAGAAAATTAGTGAGGGAAAATCAGTTTTCGAGCTTCTATTAAAAAAAAGCATAAGAAAATGCTCTATTAATAAAAGTTTGATTTTAATAACATAAAAGGTCAATATAAAATAATAATAATAATTATTAAATAAATAAACAATTTGCAAGTGGTTTTAGAATTTGGACTTTTGTTTTATTAGAAAAATGCTAAAATAAAAAATATATTCTCATATCTTTATTTAAAAAAATAAAAGTGAAAACAACTAGGGTTTCATGCCGTAGCTTATTTCATTAATTTACCATTAGTTTAATATTGTTTGCTAGTTATTCATTGAGAGCAAAATAAGATTTTCAATTAAAGAGAAAATTAAAAAATAAATAAAATCTAACACATAACTAAAAATAATTTTATCTAATCCCACTAAATATGCAATCAGAAAAAAAAAAATTCTATTTCAAGCAATTGTCTTGCACTAGTCTCTATTTTGGCACTGTAAAAACCTTATAAACCCTAGATTTAAGAACTAAAAGTAATCAAAATTTTCATATTCATATAAACATACTCTCTAGTCTCTAATCACACTGTCAGCCAACATGGGGAGACAATAATGTTCAAAGAAGAGTGGTGATAAAACTTAAAATAAATTTCAAAAGCAAGTTGAGTTAATATTGTTGTGTTATTTTTCTAAAATAAACATGCCTTTACTTTTAAAAAATGAAATTTCAAAGAAATTTTGATGGTATTTTCACGAGTTGTTGTAGCATGGGTTGAATTAATTCTTTAGCTTTTATATTGATTAGCATTTTTTTTTTCATATTGAGTAATGATAATGGGATGGTAATTGTGTCTGTTGACGTTGAAATTTGCCTGTAACATTAGACTAACTATATTGATAGAAAAGGTATAATTTAGACAACAAACATTCACTTATACCAATAAATAAATAAATAAATAAAATTGAGTTATGCTCATGTTTACTATGGCAGTAAGGATGCATGAGGCAGCTGTAATGACGGATGAGTTCTTGTGACATGGAAATAAATTGCTAAGTGCAGATTATATAACAGCAATCCACCCGTCATATATTATTTTTTTGTGTTTCTATACTATATTGAAACTTTTTGTGTTGTCCAGCGTACTAGTCATGTGGCATGAGAGGTGTATTCAGTATTCAAAAGTCTCAAATTTGGTGAAACAGTTTAAATTGAATTGAAGGTTAATAAGATATTCAGCACAATGCAAGTACAAAAACATTGGTAGTATTTTTGAGTTTTTCTTTCAATAATTTAAAAAAACATTATGTTAATTATAGTTTGTTGCCTGTGGCAATTATTCACTGCCCATATCAAACTATATCAATCATTGACTTCATTAAAAGAAAAAAATTTATGAATTTTGAATATTTTGTAGGGCTATTTAATTGTGTAAAAAGTTTGTTTTAAAATAGTTTACATCATTTTAATTGAAAATCTTATTTTATCCTCAATAAATTATTAGCAAATAATATTGAATTAACAGAAGGATGTTTTGAACTATAATTTAAAAAACTATAATGAAATAGACTATTGTATGAAAAAAGAGACTTTTTTCGCTTGGCGAAATTCAATTTATTTCTATTTGGGATGCTTTTACGGTTTACGGAATGCCATTATTTCAAGATCTCACTGAACGAACTAATTACATCATCTGACAAATATTCTTGATTGATTTAGATCCCATTTTTGGCTGAAATGCAATCATCCAACCATACCATAATAAGTAATATAAACAGAAAAGTTAGAACGAATATTGAGCTAGTTGAATTACTATTATTATTATTTACCTTGACAAGTGTTATTCTTCGGTCTCGAATGGATAAATTATGAAATCTGAAACTTGAAAGCAAATACGTCATATGTGTTAAGGATGGGATAATTGGGTAAATTATAAACTATGGTAAATAAATTGTTTCATTATCTCTTTTATACCTTAGGCCTCTCGTTCTATATATTAAAAAAAAGAGAGGGGGGGGGGGGTTTGAACAGGGTAAATCGATTTTTTAGTTCCTTACATCTTGAGATTTAAACTCAAATAATTAATTGCCAAATAAAATTGTTTTAAAACTATACAGTTGGCTCAATGTTTTAAGGCTAATATTATTGAGTTGGTTAATTATAACAAACTTTTATAGTATAAATCACTTCTCATTTTAGTTTTCAAATGTTAGAAGTTGTTTGTTAAATATCTGAAATCTGAAATTTTATTAATTTCAGATTTTTTATAAAATTTGTTTGTTTGTTTTTTAAAACTTATGTCTGATTTTCAAACATTTACATCTTAATAGAAAAAGTAAACTTTTGTGATTTTTATCTTAATGAAAAAAATGTCTGAATGACAAATAAATATTATATTCTAAAAATATCTTTGTAAAATAACATATTTCCTAAACAATAAAATCTAATCTTCTTTTTTTGTCTTAATTTACAAGGACATAAATGTCAAACAACCAAGTTTAAGATGTTTTTTATTGTAAAAATAAACAAGATGTTACTTATATTCAGATATTAAAAAAACAAAAAAATGAACATGTCAATTAAATTTTCGTATTCACACCCATTCATACTTTAGAAAAATTCAGACTCATTTAGATTTCAGGCAAAAAAAAAACAAACGCTACTTTAATTTTGAACGAAAGTACGATGCAAAAGTAATTAGTTTAAGAAATTCATTAACTCATGCTTGGGAAATTAAAAAAAAAAAAGCATTAGATTCTTATTTTAAAGCATAAACAAATTAAATAAATAAATCAAAGGCATTAAGAAGTAACAAATAAGAATATGCCTTAAATGTTTAAAATTTCAACCCATAATCCAATCTATTCAAGAAAACAATTCTCGGCCCTCCCAATACCATCCGACCTTAGCTCAGTTGGCAGAGCGGAGGACTGTAGTAGTAAAGCTGTTATCCTTAGGTCGCTGGTTCGAATCCGGCAGGTCGGAAATTTTTCCTTCCCATAACTTTTTCAAATTTAATATTGGGGCAAATTGGATCGTAGGCCCAACAGCCTATTTTCCCCGTAATATGGTCTACATTTCTACTTTTCCATATCATTTTTTGCAATTAGTCCAATATGTAATCATGGAAGTTTAATCCGAGATGACAAAAATTCTTTTCGTTTTTCCTTCTTAAGAATAAAAATAATTCCCATTTCATTGGCCCCGATTCCAATGCCTAATAAAGCAGATTTGATAACTAAATAAGTCTTTCAAATTAGTGAAATTTGGATATTTTAACAGCAGATTATCCCTTAAATATTTGGTCCCAGTGTCAAGGAGAAATTTGTGCACAAGCTGATTTCTTCTTGAATCAAATGCATGGGAACCCAAAATGGTTTCATTTTAAAATTAAATGATAGGGAATAAACAATAAAAAAAATTATAAAAAAAAAATAGAGATCGAAAAGTCAAACAGCAGCCCTGGCGGGTTATTCCCGAGCATTCTGTTTCAAGTCAATATTTGAGTGCCTTGCTTTAATACCAAGTCCTCCACGGGTGACTTGAATTTGACCTCTCATTTTCGTTACCGAAGAGCAACGGTTTCAATCCTTTGCCAGAGAAATGAATAACAGGTTCCTGTCAATTTTCCAGTATTTTACAGGCAAAACCTGCATATTAGGAAACAACGCGTTTTCCTGCAACAACCAAAAGCATTGTATCGATCTCAACCTTGGTGCTCCTTTGACTCTAGTTGTAAGTTGCAAGCAGCCTTGGCAATAATATTTTCAAAATAAATATCTGATAATGAGAAGTAAGAGGATGGTTCAAATACCCTGTCTGGGTGGAGAGTAAAACTCATTACAGCAAGATTTCAATTCGATTAAGGAAACATTAAATTAGAAAGCATTCGAAGTAACGATTTGTCATGATAGATCTTGCCACTAAGACAGTTTTCCATCATCTAGCATTTGATTGCTAAGAAAAACAACCTAGAACTGGGAAACTCGTGACAACAGATCAGACTCCAACCCCAACCATCTATAAACTGTAACCGTTATCTTTTAATTTCATCAGTGGTCAGAGGAAAACAGAGAGACATTAAAATTCCTAGAGATTTAATAGTGAAAAAAAAATCAGAAACCTGAAGGTAGCTCATGCTGCTCAGCCAGGCTGACAAATGAGGGCCGGGACCTGGCTTGCATGATTTAGATCTGGCTTGCATGATTTAGATCCAGCACAAAACTCTACTTCAGACCAAAAATGCTCAAGGAAAGATAACTAGTTTACAAATCAATACTCCCACATGTTAGACATAATCTTGGTCTCAGTAACAAGTCACTCTCAGATGATGCTCAATAATTTCGTTTCTTCCAGAAGAGATTGCAGACAAAACAATATCACCATTGAATCAACAAACCACCAGTGCCAACAAATAACCCGTTCTGTGATAATTAAGAAAGTATAGAACTATGGAAATGAAAGTAAAACTTTCATAAAGTTGGTAGCGTTCACTATTGACTCAAAGATGGAAAACAAAGATAACCTAGTATCCTATTTTCCATAGAGTTCAATGAACACTTACCAGACAATTTTGATGCTTCCAGTAATACTGATAATAGAACTTTAGAAGTGGCAGCACTAATTGCAGAGCAGCCTGCAGTTCAGCAGTCAATGAAACAGCAAGACTGCAAAAATATTGTGTTTAAAAAGTCTGGGCAAACAGACAGGTCTGCAGGGTAAGCAAGCATCACACTTTGCTTGCTTGGCATAATATTATTTGGAGAAAAAAAGAATGTGCTCTAAGATAGATGATCATTTCACTAATTTAAACACAAACAAATAACACTACAAAGTTAAAATGAAGACTGGATTCATTGATTGCACTCAAGGAAGCAAGAGTATTTGGAAAATGAAGCTCATACATTGCATTCTCTCCCCAATTAACAACATCCAACCATCCCCTTCCTTTATACACAATTATTCCTCTAGAAGAAAGAAAAAATGAATGACAATTAATAAACAAAATTAGCATTTCAAAGCAACTGAACCTGCACCACAAAGTTATTGGGAAATTTAACTCTAATATAGAATTCCCAATTCACAAAGATGGTGTAGTACGGCTGTTGTATACCACTAATTGGGGTCACAAGTTACCAGTAGTCAGCGCACAGAAGCCCTGAAACTCCTCATGACTACCTCTGAAAAGAAAAAAAAAAAAAAGAATATTACTTTTAGCTTTTAAGTTCAAGACATTCAGTAAACGTTGAAAGAACTGTACTGTACCAAACATTCAGGCTCAAATGTTATTAACCAAGAAGCAAGTGGGAAAGTAAGAAGTGAAAATAGAAAACAAAACTGAAACTTCATAGTTCAAGATTCAACCCAATGAAGTCTAAGAAAACATCTGATCAACAGTACTAAGATCTTCATTCTCAATGACACAAAATTCAAACTGTCGTTCTCTTTGATTTTCCCACATTTTCTCAACAACCAATCAAGCATTACCTTTCCGTTATCGGCTAACTCCGGCACTTTATAGGAATCAACAGTCACCTCCGTCAACCACAATCCGGGAAATAAAGACTGCAAAAGAACACAAAAGAACCGATCAAACAACTAAACATTTTTATTGCGAAAGAAAGCTAAAAAAAAAAAGAAAAAAAGGATCACATGTTTTCAATAAACAAAAAACAAAACCCTTACATCCATTTGCTTCTGTACAATTCTGGGTCTCTTCTTCGGCCTCCTCGGCGGCCTATGGCCTACCATCTCCATAAAATCTTCCTCGATCTCTTTCCTCATCAAACTCACAGCAAATTTTGGTCTCTCCTTCTTAACCTCCTTCTCTCCTCGTTGCAGCCTCGGCGATTTGGCGCCAATTTCAGTATTAACCGGCGATGAATTGGGTTTCTTCTCCTCGATTTTAAATCCCTTATTGGGAGCCTTACACGCTGCCCGCCGAGTTCGAAGATTCCACGGTCTGACCTCCGCAGCCTCCACAGCAGCAGCAGCCGCTACGTGAGTACCTTCCATTATCTCTTCTTCATACACTTCCTCCCTCAAAATTTGATCTTTCATCTTATCAGCCGCCGTTTTGAGATCATTCATAATCTTCTCTCTCACTGCGTCAATCCCTTCTTCTTCTTCTGCACCACCGTCAACGCCATTCGATTTCAACAAAACCTTTCCTTTATGACGGCCCGAGTCATCAAATTCAAATTCCCTCGATCGGCGTCGGGGACGGTGATCGACAGACGGCGAAGACGGCGAAGAGTCTTCAACTTTCATGCAACGGAGATGCCGCTGATGGCCCCACTTAAGATACGGCAGCGTGAAGTTGTGAAGCGGCTTCGATGATGATCTCGCGGTTCCCATCGCCATCAACTCCTCGCTAAACACCATTAAATGTCCAATGAGTATTCAGTAATTTAATTTTTTTTCCTTTTCTCCTCTCTTGCAACTAAATTTTCTTTTTCGCTTTCAAATTTTTATTTGTTTTGTTTTTTGGAATCGCCGGGAAGAGAAGGTTTATATAAGTGTGTTTGCGAGAGAGAGAGAAAGAGAGCGGTTTTAACGTTCGGGGAGATGAGCGAGGGCGTTTTGGTAATTTGATTGGTTAGCGGGTTGTCACTAATGTGCGCCTGAGGTGTGGCATTGTATCCGTGGAAGCAGAGGAAATGGTTTTTCCCGGGTGATATGTCGTTTTCAATTGACTTCGTCGTAACAGCCGTTGGATCAAGATGGGAGGAGCGGAGGGCTGTGATCTCTTCGTTTAGCCGTTGATTCAGTTAGAACCTCTTTTCCTCCTTCTTCTATTTCCTTTTAAATTGACTTCATCATTTTATATGTGTGGCGATTGAGATTAAGGATGGGTTTAGTATTAAGGTTAGATAATAATAACTTAAAAATTACAGTATTAAAGTATTTAATAAATATTAATTGTTGTAATTTAGAAGATATATTAATATGATTTTTCACTTGTATCATATAAAAAATTTATTACATCTTTAATAATTTTATCAAAATTATTATTTAAATTTTATATTTACTATAAATTATTAATTTTTATTTCATAATTACAATTTTTTCCACAACAACTGTAATGAGAAAAATCAAGTGTGGGAAAAAATGTGGACAAGAATTAAATTTTATAAATGAAACAAGAATCAAGATTATTTCTTAATTATTAAAAAAATAAAGTTTTAAATTGAAATGCCATTCTCTATGAAGTCGTGGACATGTACCACGTAATAATGTTAAGCTGTTGATTTAATATCTCATACTTCAAAAAAATTTGGAAGGCAGATTCCAAAGAATAGTGTTTAAATTTTAATAATAGGACGATTGTTTCATCGATTCCAACATAAGTTGATTTGGATTACTTGTATGTCATATTAGATCAATGATAGACTTAAATTAAATATTTAATTAGAAGTTTAAATCTTTTTTTTTTTTTACTATAAAGCATTTGAAAAGTTAGGTCGGAGTGTTTGTTGAAATTAGTATATATATATTTTAGTTTTAAGAGTTAATTGAATGCTTTATTTACTTGTGTGATTATTATTTTATTAATTTTGGCAAAGTTTAAATAGTTTAAGTTATCAATAATTTATCAATAGTTTAAGCCTATGCTTGGTAGGAAGAAATGAGAGAAGAGGAGAGGAATGAAGATGAGAGAGGGGGAGAGAAAAATAAAGAAAAAAGGGAATCAATCTCAGTTTTGCTACTTGGTTTGAAATGAAAATCTTATTGGAGCTTGAGGTTGGAAAGCTATCCTGAGATTAAGGTTGGAAAGCCATAATTTAAAAGTTATGACACTAATATATTTGGTAAATATTAACTGTTGTAGTTTAAAAGTTAAATTGATTTAATTTTATACTTGTATAATGAAAAATCTATTATATCTTTATTAATTTTGTTAAAATTATTATTTATAAATTATATTTATTACATACTATTAACTTTATTTCATAATTACAGTTTTTTTGTACAGCAGCTGTAGTTTAAAACCTACAAAACTTCAATAACAAATCGGACAAAATTAACTCTTACCCCTTAATCTCCCCCCCCCCCCTAAAAAATTTCTTTCTTTCCTCTCCTTTTCTTCTATTTGTTAGAACCAAACATGTCACTGCATACTTGTCCCAAACACACTCTTAATTGAATAATTTTTAAGCATATTTATTTATCTGATTATTTATGTTGAAAATTTAACGGAAATTGAGGGCGGAATTGGGCTATGACCACTCTCTCTCTCTCTCTCTCTCTCTTTTAATTATCAATTATTAGAGGATATAAACTTAATCTTTCGAAAATAAAAGATATGTGGTTCCCTAAATACACATCATAGTAAATTTTATTATGTTATGAAGTTTTGGGCATGAGACTGCAAATGGATCTTCAGATTTTAAAATGACCAGGGTTAGAAAAAACCCGTTTAGTATTTTGAAATACTCGAGGAAAAGCAGCGGCATCCATAGCAGTTTCCGTAAGCCTTGCCTCACCTGATTATTTTTCTTTTTCAGTGTAAACGCTAGTCAATAACAAAGCTTTACAAAGCCATGTCATCTTGAAGGAGCGGAAATTGTTAAGATGCGATCAAGCCCCTGTAAGTATGCTGTTTCCCAAAAGAAAGTTGACCTTGGCTTCTCTTGACTCTTGAAGTGATGAGCTTTTAGTTTTGTGTTGTGGCACAATGGCCGTTTGCCATCGGGCAAAAGAATCCCACGTAGCGATTTTATGCCCTCTATTTATTTCTATTTTTTAATGATATTATAGAAATGAAATGCTACAAAATTGTAAAAACGCCACTTTTAATGTTGTATTTACTTGGAAGGAATGGGAATGAGAATGGAGCAATGGGAATCAAAACTGTGTTTATTTGGCAAAATTGTATTTGGGAATGGGAATAAATTGTGTGGGTCCCACACAATTTGGGAATAAAGAATGGAAATTTGAAACCCATGGGTGGGTTGGGAATGAAAATATGGGAATGTAAATGAAACATAAATTTACTTTTCTATCCTTCTAATTTTTTCATATTTACTAAATTACCTTTGTTCAAATCACAAATAATTTTATTATTTTAAATGTCATTAATAATAATAATAATAATAATAATTATTATTATTATTAAATTTTATTAACTTTATTATTTTAGTTATTATTAATTATTGTTATTATTATTTTTATTAATATTATCATTATTAACAATAAAAATAATGATAATTATAATAATTAATAGCAATAATTAATTTATCATTATTAAAAATAATAACAATAATTAATAATAACTAAAATAATAAAGTTAATAAATTTAATAATTATAGTAATAATGTAATTTCATTATCTAGATACATGTATAAATATTATTATAAAATGATATTAATTAATAATAATAATAATAATATAAATGCTAATAATGATAATATTAATAAAAATAATAAAGTTAATAAAATTTAATAATAATAATAATAATAATAATAATAATAATAATAATGATTATTAAATTTTATTAACTTTACTATTTTATTAATATTATCATTATTACCAATAAAAATAATGATAAAAATAAAATTAATAACAATAATTAATTTATCATTATTAAAATAATAATAACAATAATTAATAATAACTAAAATAATAAATTTAATAAATTTAATAATTATAGTAATAATGTAATTTCATTATCTAGATACATGTATAAATATTATTATAAAAATGATATTAAATAAAAATAAAAATAATAATAATAATAATAATAATAATAATAATAATAAATAATATTAATAAAAATATTAAAAGTAATTAATAATAACTAAAATAATAAAGTTAATAAAATATAATAATAATAAATGTTAATAATGATAATATTAATAAAATAATATTAACAATAATTAATAATAACTAAAATAATAAAGTTAATAAAATTTAATAATAATAAATGTTAATAATGATAATATTAATAAAATAATAATTAATAATAATTAATAATAACTAAAATAATAAAGTTAATAAAATTTAATAATAATAAATGTTAATAATGATAATATTAATAAAAATAATATTAACAATAATTAATAATAACTAAAATAATAAAGTTAATAAAATTTAATAATAATAAATGTTAATAATGATAATATTGTTAATAAAAATTAATATTAATCAAAATTAATTATTATTTTTATTTTTATTAATATTATCATTATTAACATTTATTTTTATTAATTTTTTTATTTTAGTTATTATTAATTATTATTTTTATTTTTATTAATATTATCAATATTAACATTTATCATTATTATGATTAATTTTATTTTTTAATTAATATCATTTTTATAATAATATTTATACATATCTAGTTCATGAAAATCACATTATTTAATACTGTGGATATTTTAGTAAATACCATCATTCATTTATTTTTTTACAATACACATCAATTCAGATTCTAAAGACATTCCCATTCCCATTTATTTTTACGAAGTAAACATTAGAATCTCATTCCCATTCCTTATTCTCATTCCAAATTCACATTCTCAATTTCATTCATTCTCGCCATTCATTCCTGTAAGAAACTGTGAATAGAAAGAAAAAGACATATTTTTCATGGGGGTAAAAGTTTGTTTAGTCTCTATATTATAAGGTTAGTGTTTGTTTAGTTCTTATATTTTTAAAAATACCTCAAAACATTCTTGTTGTTAAATATTAACACTCCTGCCATTATTTTTTATTTTTTTTAGTTTATTTTTACAATATTACATCCTTATAGTAATGTTTCTTTTTTGGATATTAATAAACAAATTAGATTATCAAATTAAACCCAAAAATAAAATAAAAACAAAAAATATATATTAATTTTTGTGGAAGCTCATGTACGTCCAAAAAAATTAATATTGTAAAAAAAATTAAATTATCAACTTTTTTAGAAAAATTAATATTTTAACTCCTCAGCTGAGTGTTCCACAAAAATTAATATATGTTCTTTTATTTTATTTTTTAGTGTTAAATCAGCAATTTAATTTTTTTAATAATGTCTAAAAAAACATTATTGCAATAGGGTAATATTATAAAAACAAGTCAAAAGGAACAAAAAGTAATGGTAAAATGTCAATAATTTAATGACAGGGATGCTTTGAGATATTTTTTAAAATATAAGGGCTAAACGGATATTAATCTTAAGATATAGGGACTAAACGAGCTTTTACCCTTTTTATGGAGCTACCATATCTACGAGAATTGCACTCGATAAATTTGAAATAGATTTATAAGTTAGGACAAAGTTAACAATTTGTATATGGAGATTGTCAGTTATTTTCATATTATTTTCATAAGAGTGATGATACAGTCATAAATTCTTATATAAACTTATTTTGTACAAACTGACGTGGCGTTAATTCATTAGTTGAATGAAAATTAAAATAATAAAAATAAATCATGTGGGTCAAAAAATATTTAACTCAATTAATTTTATCATGTCACATCAGTTTGTACAAGATAAATTTGTACAATAGTTTTTAGCTATATCGTTACTCTTTTTATAATACTTAATAATTCCCTACACCTTTGTTTTATGATTTTATTCTTATTTTCAAATAACTTTTGTTCATATTTATTATAAATTAATAAATCATATAAATTGAAATTAAAGTAAAAAATAAATGTTAAAAATAAGAAAATAAGGTTTCAATGTGAATAAAAAATTAACAAACAACATATTCTTATTTTTCTAATAATTTTTAAACATTTTTTTCACAGTAAATATATATTTTATATTTCCAAGACTAATATCAAATAAATAACTCATTTATTTTTTTCTTTTAAGTTTTTTTTTATGCAAGGGAATTATTGAATTATGAAGACAATATGGAACAAGTGATATATATTAATTTTTAATCGAAGAGAAACTGACAATCTCTCACATGTATAATTTAGAGTTAGAATATAAATTCCTATATATTTATTATTTAAATATGTTGCAGGCTTTTCTTTAACTCGAAACAAAGTAAAAATGATGTTATAAATATTGATAAATAATAAACCAAGATCGATTTCACAAGCATATTTATACCAACGAATACGACACAACTTGAGAATTTCCTTTGACAACATAAAATTGTGACAAAATTTTAAAATATTTCGACAATTAATTAAGTTAGAATATATGCGAAATGCTATAACAATTAATTAGCAATTGTGTGAAAGCGTTTCCAGTGATCACATGAATCAAAGAGTAGAGACAAAGGCATAGAGCCATAGAATGTGTGTCTTGGTGCGCTGTGGAGAAATCCTATAGTTAGGTGTAAATAAGATTCGTTAGTGGATTGTTAATTAGTTAATAATTAATTTCTTCAACAAGCCGTTAACGCATCTTGCAGGGCCAATTATTTTGAAAAGAAGTCGAGTCACCACATAAAGGATGTGTACACAGAAAGAAAACCCTTTCGTGGATTGTGGCCAAATTTTATGGACTAGTGTCCTTTCTTTCTTTCTATCTTTCTTTATTTCCTTTTTTTTTTTTTTTACTCTTAGTTAAATAAGAAAATAAAATTGAGTTTTAAATTTTAATATTGATAATTAAGACAATTTTTTTTTGTTTTATTTATAATTGAACAATTTTTTTTAAAATTAGATTTGAAAACAAGGAGAGATTAGAAGGGGGAGAGGATCCTAATCCAAAATTTATTATATTTAATTTGTATTTTAAATTTGGATCATACGGTAATTTAAGTTTTGTTAAGCTTTAAAAATCGTGGTACATAAAATATATATAGTTTATGGTTTTAATTATTATTTTTTCTATAATTTTTATTTAATAACAACATTGTTCAATACAAAAATATATTAGGACCAGTTTGGTAATACAATAACTTTTAAAATAGTTGACATTAATTATGTTTCATAAATAATCAGCTATGAAGAGAATCAGTTAAATATTTAATAAAATTTATTTATAAAAATACTATAAGTTTTAAAAGTAGTAAATCTTTTTGTTTAATTATTGAAAGAATGCAAATGATTAAAGTAAATATAATATTAAATAAAATTTATTTACGTATTAATAAACATGTATATATAATATTTTCATACAATAACTGGTAGCTAAAATAAATTTTTTTCATTTTATTAATTTATTTTTTATTTTGTTATCTCAATATATTTAATAATAATAATAATCTCTTTAACTTTAATAATTTTAATTTCTAAAATGAATAAAGACAATTTTGGACTTTAAAAAACTGCTCCTCCCCTACTTTTTAAAATTTGATGTAGAATAGGGTATTTTTTTTAAAAAAAAAATTACCTACTCAAATTAATTTTTAACTTTTTGAATTACTTTTGAGCTTTTAAAAATAATTCCAAATGGGCCGTAGAGTGAAATTTAAGTTCAATTGGTACTTTATGCGTCACGTATTAATTGATAAAAGAATGTAATGGAATGTATATTTGGATAAGCATATTATTAATAAAAAAATTATTTTGTCACTTGTAAATTTATCGTGGTGAATATGGTAATGCGCTCTGACAAAACCTCTCAACCGCCGCTGGTGGGGGACCGTTCCACTAAGAAGGCTAAGTTTAGGGCTCAAGGGGTGGATGGCGATAACCCTTCTCCTCTGTCTTTCCGTGATATGCTTCTGGATGTCCAAAACGATGGGTCTTGTGAGCTTTGGCCGGCAAGATGACCTGGGGAGTTGGAGGAGGAAGATGTGACGTTCAGGAGGACGAACCAATGCCATACATAGCCTTCTCCAGCAGAGTTCACGATCGTTTAGCGGAACCTTGGGAGAACTTCGGTGGTGGTCAAAATATTAGGCGCAACTGGGGTATCGAGCTCTCGTTCCCGTTTGAACAAAATCGAGTTCTACCACAGGCTTTGATATCATTGATTTAGCCAATGATTACTTCCGATACGATTCTACAACGAAAAGGATGTGGAATATGCCTCACCGAGGACCATGGACGATGCTAGGCCATTATTTATCGATGCAAAAATGGACTCGGGACTTTGATGTGGTCATGACAAAATCGACCGAATTGTGGCTTGGATCAGGTTATCGAGATGAATATCCATTTTACCACACAAATATCATCCGTGGCTAGGGCAAATTATTGGTCCGGTCATTAAAATTGATTCTACTACACAAGACACGGAGGGTAAATTTGCCGTCTTGCGGTTGAATTGGATCTTGAAGCCTCTAGTGTCACAATTCAATCTCAAGGCGAGAATTCAAAAAGTGGAATACGAAAACTTGCCAATGATTTGTTTTGGTCATGGCAAGTTCGCCATTACAAGGATGCATGTCTTGATGGTGTGGATATTAATCCATGGCTAAAGATAAACCAATTCGATCACGGAGGGTGAGAAGCGAGGCCATTGTGGTGGCTGAAAAAGTTATCTGCGGGGAGCCTAAGTTTGGGTCGTGGATGGTGGTGGCCCGTAAGCGCCCTCACAAAGTCACAGAAAAGGATAAACCTAAAAATCCGGAAAAGGATCGGCATACCTCGAATATTATGCGAGTCACGTTTGGTGTTTTGGAAGATTTAGTTAATGAGGAAACAATCTCTCATAACCATGAGACAAATTTTGTTTCTCAACGGGACTCTGCTTGCCTCAACGGGGCTCTATACTGCCTATCTCAGATAGTATCCAAAACCTAGCCCCAAAATCTCGGAGTATGAAAAAGAAACTCGCAAGTCAACAAACCCAAAAATACCCTACCCGTAAAGGTGTCGGTTCTATTCTATCCACTCCATCCATGACTGAAAATATTGACCCCAATATTCAAATTCTTAAAACTTATTCCCATATAACCAACTAACCCACAACCATGCATGGCATGCATGTTAACTCGAACCTTCATCCACGTCCATATCTTGTACTACATCTAATGTCGCTTCCACTTCCATGCATGGCATGCATGCTTACCAACCTAATCCCACCATCCGGTCAGTTCCTGCTCCCACAACCTCAACCTCTTCACCACTGCAGGCCTCCTTCCCCAAAGCTACCCTAACCCCGACGCCAAAGGTTCACCCTCCTTACAAACTGCTTTGTGACCCTTTTCGAGGGGTGAACCTCCGACAAGGGCGCCCCCGTGACTCTAACATTTTGGAGGATAATATTGAGCATTTTAACAAGCAGTAATAGTACTTCTGCCTCGCTGGTCTCTTGGTTGTTCTTGAGTCTGGAATGGAAGTTGCCGAGGTATTGGAGTCCTCTTAGTAACTTCCCTTGCTTCTTTCCCAAATTTCTTATGTTTATTACGACCGTATGTTCGGAATACTCAAGGTGCGCGTCACCATCTTTTCGACGTTCTTTTTGGCGTTGGTTGAATTATAAGCCTTCTCGGTTGTATTAATGGAACCCGATCGGTGGTTATAAGGCTGATAATTTTATTAAAAAGTGGATTTGGAAAATCTTTTCGGTGGAAGCGAAGGATTTTCCGTGGCATTTGGGTTCATGGAAAGATTTTCTCCAGTCGAGGTTGTTACTAGTAATTCTCGGTTTGTTCATCTTGATTATCCAATAATAATAGTTTTCTCTCTTGGTTGACAGCCATTTATGCTAGCCCTCAACCTAATATTAGAAAATATCTTTGAGCGAGCTAGATAAGTTAGCTCAAACAATGCATGGTCCTTGGATTTTGGGTGGGGATTTTAACACTATTCTGCGATTCGAAAAAGAAAGGTGGTTCCCTACGAACGGGAGCTTGCAATTTTTTCCAATCTTGGTTCCACCTTCTTTGTATGCATGATCTTAATTTCCATGGGCCTCGTTTTACTTGGTCCGTGGAAGCCTCTTCAAACGCCTTGACCGTGTTATTTGTAATAGTGAGTGGGGTCATATCTTCTCCGACTCAGCGGTAGTTCATCTTCGAAATTGAGCTCGACCATAGGCCTCTCCTTGTGAGAAATGTGATTTATCTTCAGGTGTTTAGCTCTCGTCCTTTTCGGTTTGGTGGCTCATGAGGGTTTCAAAGATTTCGTGGCTGAATCTCAGGATCAAAAATCTCCGTTATTTAGATCTGTTACTCGGTTTCGTCTCGAGGTTATAGAATTGAACAAGAAGTGTTTTGGGAATATCTTTTGGCGGAAAAACCGTTTTATTGGCAAGGCTAGGAGGGATTCAATGGGCTTTGGAGAATTATTACTCTCGGGGCTTTTAAATCTCGAGAAACAATTAAAAGCTTACCTTGAAGAGTCTTACTCGAAGAAATTATTTGGCATCGTAAATCTGAAAAGATTGGCTTCTTCTCGGGGACCGCAATACTTCTTATTATCATCACAAAACCCTTTCTAGAAGGAGACAAAATAATATACGCCATCCAAAATAATGCGAGTGCGGCTTTATGATAAAGATGAGATAAAGTTCACGCTTATTCGATTCTATCGCCTTATATTCATGTGATTCTCCTAACTTGAATATCCCCACCGAATCGCTTTCCTCTAAGTGAGGATGACTCACCCAATTCTTAACTAAGGGTGTAGCGATGAGGAGATTCAAAAACCATTTTGAATGCACCTCTGAAAGCCCAGGACGGATGGCCTCCATGCCATTTTCATCGAGCCTTGATGGAATCTTGGCCGCCTTCTGTCGATTGGTGAAAGTTGTCTTCGGAATAAAAGTCTCCCACGTGAACTCTACCGCTTGCTCTCATTCCTAAGACAACAAGTCCTCCTCTCTAAAGATGTACCGTCCTATCTCCTACGTAATGTTGCTTATAAAACCATAACCAAGTTGATTGCCAACCGTCTTGATCCATTCTACCGCGTCAGTTGGTCCCCACCAAACCAGCTTCGTCCCTGGCCGCCACATCACAGAAAATATTGTTATTGCCCAAGAGGTTGTGCACTCTATGCGCAAAAAGACGGGCGTCATAGGCTTCATGGCTATTAAGGTCGACTTAGAGAAGGCCTATGATCGTCTCAGTTGGGAATTCATTAGTGATACTTTGCGAGAAGCACAGATTCCTTCTGATCTTATTCAAGTTATTATGGCCTGTATTACTTCGACTACTATGAGGGTCTTGTGGAATGGGGAGGCTACTGATGAATTCTTTCCTTCCAGAGGCAATCGTCAGGGTTGCCCGTTATCTCCTTACCTCTTTGTCCTCTGCATCGAACGCCTGAGTCATGGGATTTGTGATGCCATTAATGCTGGGAAGTGGCGCCCGATTACGTTATCTCGTAATGGCATACCTTTATCTCATCTTTTTTTTGCTGATGACCTTCTTTTACTTGCAGAGGCTACTGTTGAGCAAGCTAAAATTGTTTCGGCAGTATTAGCTGAGTTTTGTTCTTGTTCCAATGCTAAAGTAAATACCAGCAAAACTTTATTATATTTTTCCAAGAATATGGGTGTTCGAGATATTTCCTCAATTTCGAGTTGTCTTGGCTTCTCGGTTACATCCGATCTTGGCAAGTATCTCGGGGTTCCTCTGCATCATTCACGCGTCTCTACCAATATGTTTCAGGAGATTATCGATAAGGTGGAGAAGCGTCTGTCGGGTTGGAATGCTTCCCATTTGTCTTTGGCTGGTCGCATCACTCTAGCTCAGTCTGTTCTCCAGGCAATTCCAGTTTATATTATGCAAACCGTGTCCCTTCCTAGAAAAGTTCGTGAGAAAATTGATAGGGCTTGCAGGAGGTTCATTTGGAGTGGTTCATCTCCTCAGCAGAAGCCTAGCATGGTCTGTTGGCATAATGTGTGCAAACCTAAAGCTATTGGCGGTCTTGGCTTTAAGTCTTTGGCAATGATGAATCGTGCTTTACACATGAAGCTCGCTTGGGGTATAATCTCTTCTCCAAATAGTTTATGGGTCCAGGTCCTCACTACTAAATATAGAATCGATCCTCTCAACTTGCCTCATGAACTTTCTACCCGTTATGGCTCTCATGTGTGGAAGTCTCTTGGGTATGTTTGGAGCAAGGTTCTTGTAAGTAGGCGCTGGTGTTTGGGTGATGGTCAATCTGTTCGCTTCTGGTGGGATCTTTGGGTTACTAATAGTGTTCCCTTAATAGCCTATGCAACTACGACTATTCCCGTGGAAATTTTAGATTGCAAGGTGGCTGACTTCGTTGATGTGAATGGGACTTGGCATTGGTCTCGCTTTGAGCAGTATTTTCCCAACCATATTATCCTCCAGATAGCAGCTCTCCATCCTCCTTCTCATGAGAAGGGCATGGTTATCATTTTTTGGGCTCATTCGAAACATGGCAAATTTACTACAAGCTCTGCTTATTTGGCTCTCTCTGAGTATAACCCAGCTGCTGAAGACCGCGTTTGGAGGTTGATCTGGACTTGGAAAGGCCCTCAGAGCATGCGAATTTTCTTGTGGCAGGCTTTTAATGCTGGTCTGAAGACTAAGGCTGAGTTGGCTAGGAGGCATTTACCCATCTCGACTTGTTGTGACCGTTGTGGAGTTGTGTGTGAAGATGTTATTCATGCTCTTCGCGATTGTCCTTTGGTTAAGCAGTTTTGGCTTAACATCATCCCTACACGGCAACGTCATGTCTTCTTTAACTCTCGGCTTCATTATTGGCTTCGCTTGAATTTGGTTGATGACAGTAGGGTGGGGGATGTTTCAAATTGGGCTGTTTTCTTTGGTGTTGCAATTTGGAGGATTTGGTTTTGGAGAAATCAATTTCTATTCAACCAAAGGATCATGGACCCTTCGGCTTTGTTAGTGGATGTTCACACTAGAGCTGAGGAGATTCACAAGCTTCATAATAACCCATTGGTTACAAGGATTTCTAGGGCTCACAAGTGGATTTCTTGGCAACCTCCTGAGTGGCCCTGGTGTACTTTGAATACGGATGGTGCTCACAAGTCTAATGGGACTTCCACTGCAGGTGGTCTTATTCGGGATTATTTAGGACATTGGCTAACTGGCTTTGGGATGATGATTGGCTCTTGCTCTGTTACTGTTGCGGAACTTTGGGGCTTGTATCAAGGGCTTCAGCTTGCTTGGAACTCTGGCATCCGTAGATTGAAAGTTGAAACGGACAGCTTGTGTGTTACACAATTAGTGGCTAGATCATCGGTGATGACTAATGAATATGCTCCTTTGATTCGGACTATTAAGGATTTACTCAAATTGGATTGGCAAGTTTCCATCTCTCATATCTACCGAGAAGCCAATTTTGCTGCAGATTATATGGCGAACCTCGCTTTTTCTATTCCTCTTGGTCTTCTTGTGTATCCTAATCCCCCTTTGGGTATTAGGTCTATTCTACTTCATGACTCTTTCCGGGTTTCTCACCCCCGCTCTGTTGTTCTTTAGCTCTTTTTAGAGCCCCAGCTTAATCAAAAAAAAAAAAAAAGTTAATTATTTTAGCATTTTTATTTGATACAATTCTAAAATTCAAGTTCATTTTTTTTTTCAACTGGTAAGAGAAGAATCAAATACAATTTGATAAGGATATTATCTGACCACATTAACTTAAATCATCCTTATTTGACAGCTAATAGTTATCTTAATCCACCTATTACGATCTACTATGATTCGAAGGGTTCAAGAGAGTTCAAACCATGAGAGGATTTTAATCCTCTTCAAAATTCCTAATGATTGATAACTAACGAGGTATCTGTTATGCTCAACTTTGTAGAAACCCTTCCAGCAGACAAGAATCTAATTAGAGCATCAACCATCCTGCAGGTATGCATGCTCATCATATGAGCATGGATTCTTTGGAAAATTAGCATTTAATCGGCAAGAATCCTAGCCTTTATAGGGACGTATGTGTCTCATTGAAGACGTTTTTATTCTAGTTTGATCGACACAAAAATAATTCAACATTTATTTTCATGGCTTCTAAAGTCTATGAAAATGAAAATGGGACACATACGTTAGCTTAATGAAAATGCGTTAGCTTAATTGCCTTTTTACACTGCAATTAGTTGTAAACTTTTGCACCATATTCTGTTGCACTAATCACTATTCGGAATTTTGACTTTGTCAATGACTCAAATGACATCTCTTTTTAACCGCGGTTAAAGAAACCTGGAAACCAGGCCAATGAGTGCACGCTTTATCCTAAGTTGCTTTTCCGCTATAATCACTGAGTTACATTTAAAATTCCCTTTAGCATTGTGATTGGGTAATTATAATTCAAAGTTATAATATTAATATATTTAATTTATTATAATTTAATAATTAAATTAAATTAAATTATAAAATTTATAATAAAAGATCTATAATATCTTTATTATTTTTATTAAAATTATAATTTAAATATTATATTTACTAAATGTTATTAATTTTTATTTATAGTTATAATTTTTTCTATTTTAAACTATAACACCTCAATATTAAAATGCATAATCTCAAAGTAATTTTTCAATCATAAATTTTTAATCGTATTAAAATTATAGATAAATTAAAAGTTAAAAAAATATATATTTTAATATAATATATCTTATTATATAGTGTATTAAAATTTATATTTTATTTATCTTTTAATTTAAAGATAATTTTAATAAGGTTATAAGTCCCTAATTGGGAAGACGCTCCACAATCTCTGCCCTCGTATTATATTCGGTGAGTTAAAAATGTTCGATGACATGGCCTTTCTAATAAAAGGTGTATGATTCGTGGGCCCAACCACTTATTGTTAGTCGCGTCATTCTCTCCCTTCTCTCCTTTTCCTTTTATTTGTATATTTATTTTTTTAAATCTTTTTCTTCTTCGTCTTACTCACTTACTCAGTTACTCAGCCTCAGTTTCGGGTTAAAACTGAGATTGCAATATTAAAACTAAAAAATAAATAAAAAATGCTCTTGTGAGATTATAAAGAGATTCCAAACAAACCATACAGCTTCCACGAACCTTTGCCTTGGCAACATTATTTACATGACCTCATTTACCTTGAGGATTAGGATTCTCAAATAAAATTCCACAATGACTCAAAGAATACAAAGCCCAGTCTTCCCAAGAAAAAAGCAAGACGTCTAAGTAGCTCGTTACCTCAAAATGACTTCGTACATTACAGTAAACTAACTTCGTATGAGTTATCGAACCAAATACTTTTTATAATTATTTCTGCTTTAAGCAACCACGTCATTATCAATCGCATAATAATATAGCTTTTAAAAAATATCTTTGAAAGAAATTTTAATGGAAACAATTTATGAATGGCAAAAAATTTTGTGGATAACGGAGGGCGCAATATTAGGGTTTGGTATTAGATATAATTTTATTCCCGTTTTATAAAAAAGATTAAGGGTTAATTTGAAAATGCTGTAACTTTTAAAATAATTAATGTTAGTTGTGCTGTATAAATAATCAATTAAGTGTTTGGTAAATTTTATTTTTAAATATACTGTAAGTTTTGAAAGCAGTTATGGATATTTGGTAAATTTGAAAAGCAGCTGTAGGAGGAGTTGATTTTGACAAAAATGATTTTAATTTTTTTACCGATTATTAAAATTAACTTTTAAATTTTTAAAATTACTTTTAAGTCTCTTGACATCAATTCCAAACCAACCCTAATTATGAATATAATATTTTATACTTGTTGGTTGGACGAATCGAGTATGAATATAACATTTTATACCAGTTGATTGGACATGTCAGGCATGGGTATAAACACTAATACCTATACCAACTTACTAAATCCCTTTGACTATTGACGAATTTTTTTTTATATCTCTTAGAAGTTAAAATTAATAGTTAAATCTAATAAACATTTAAGTAACTATTAAAGTAAAACTTAAACATTAGCATTTAACAATTTAGTAATCGGAACAAGTATTTCATATAATATTGTCCTAAACATTTACTTGGAAATTTTTGTCATTTAATAGACTAGGCATTTATTAGATATCTGAAATCTTATTTTATTTGGAAACAAATGACAATAGAAGAGTGCTAAAATCAAGGTCAGTTGAAAGTACCGGATGATGGAGAAGAAAATGCCAAAGTGGAGATCTTTGTGTTCCATCCAAACATTTAGTAATACATTAATTAAAATAGAACTTAACTTACATGTATTAATTGAAAAGAAGAGGAGAAGAGAGAAAAATAGAATAAAAGAAGAAAGAGAGATGAGAGATATATTAATGAAATTAACTACATATGTGATTGAATCTTGACCTTTTTTTTTTTTTTTTAATCTAGTGGTTTAAAAATTGTGTAAAAAATTATACTGTTTGAACTGCCTTAGACATGGAGAGGATCCAGCTACATCACTGCCGGGTTAGGTACCGCTAATTTTGTCGTTTTTCACCACAACCGTTAGATTTGATTGATTGTAATCTAGCGGCAGGAAATGAAACTGGAAAAAGAATTGGAAGTAAGCCATCGGCTACGCCGACTTTGGGATTCTAAACAAATTTTATGATTTGTGACAGTAATAACAGTGGCAAGTGAGAACGTCGGAAATCGGTTTGCAAAGTTCAGATAATATTAAGAAAACCTATGAAAGTTCTTTTCCTTTTCCATGTTACATTAAAAATCAGATTTTTTAGAGCGATAAAGAGCAGAGCAAAGCGAAAGTGCCGATTATGCAAGTGAATTCTTCGATTTCTTTTCTGAAACCGAAGTGGGTTTAATGGGTTGCTTTGATTTGTTGCAGAAATTACCTATTTTAGAGGTACCGGCTCCATTTATGCTTCACTTTGTGAGAAACAGAGAGCTGCTCTGTTTATTGCGGTAATACTTGTATATATTTTTATAAACTATAATGGTGGAATATTTATTTCATGAAATATTAAGTCTATTTTATACAAGGCAAAATCGTAAAAGTATTTGTATTATTATTATTATTATTTATTTTTTTAACAAAGGTATATACAATAGCTTCTTCAGTTCTACATTATGACCAGATTATCTACAAGCATCAAATCAGTGCTTCACTCCTCAGAATCAAGGACGGTAAAAACGATCTAAGATTCCAGAACCATTGATTTATCAAGAACAGCATATTTAGACCGAACAAGTTTAACTGGAAAATATTGTTTTTATCAATTGGCTGGTGAAAGCCTGCTTCAACCTGTTCTCACCTTGATCTTATATATCATTTTTGAGCATGAAAGACGAAATTGCTTTTCACCCTCTCAGTATTTTGTTTTTCCAAAGATCTTCACATGCTTTTTACCGGCTTAGTCGGTCCACATATTAGCCGGCGTGTTTACTCTATGGCCTTTAGATCTGTCCACCTCCAATCCAACAGCTGCTTCGGGGGTAACGTAGACTTAGCCTATACATACGAAAAAATTAAATTAAATTAGGTATAATATCATATCCTATCGGAACAATTCTTCCAACTTCCGAGGGTTCCATATATTTGTCACCCCTGAGAATTTCAAATGGGCCCAAGTTGAATGTTCAAACTTAAGAGGGAAGTAAGGGGAACCCACTTGGGGGGTTCAAACTTTAACGGCTACTTATTGTTGATTCCTTGAAAAGTGATGTGCAGTTCTGTAGTAAGTACAAAAGGCAACCGACCACACCCCTTTTCCAGCTTGGCTCTGTGGCTCTCCACCGTCAATCAGCCCTTCATTGACCTTTTCCTGACCTTTAAATATGCTTCCCTTAGTCACTCTTACCCACCATGACCCAATCTTGAAATTCACCCACAACCAGAAGTCTTGAAAAATAGATCCCTAGCCGGTAGCTAATACCCAAGCGCCAAGTCCCACCCATTTTAGTGCCAGAAAGTGATCGAAAGTAAGGAAAAGTGATCAGTAAAAACCCACTTCTCTGGTACTCAACCAAAGTGAAAACAATGCAGCAAAAAAGACTACCCATTTTGCAAAAGGTCTCAAATAATATTCTAAAAACATCCATTTTCATAGCCAGCAAAATGGGGAAACCCATTATTGCCAAGCTCAGTTTGCACAACAAATATTCAAGAAAGCTCAAGAGGTTTAAGCTTATTAAGCGTTATAGCTATCGGTTTCTGGAGGAGTCTGAGTTCTCAACTTCAAGCACTCCACTTATTCATTACCGCAGGAGAAAGTTAAACAAGGACAGATGTTTTCAGGACATTTGTTCCATGTTCTTTCTGTGTACATGCTTTGGTGGTTTTAAAGTTCAAGGAGCACAAGCTGCTGCAGTTCATCATAATTCTCCACCATATTCATTGGAGCTGGAAACTCTGCCTGCTGCTGTTGCTGGTGAAGGTTGTGGGGAGCCGTTGGATTTGGTGGAGGATGAAGATGATTCGGTTGATCAGAGGGCTGAGAAGTTCATTGAATGGTTCTATCAAGAAATGAGGCTTCAGAGGCAGGATTCAATTTAGGGGCCACTCATTTCAATGACGGATTTCTTTATCATTTTCTTATACGAATTAATTTTTGTTAGCTTTTTGTTATTTGTTATATTTTCTCCACATGACTTTTACAGATCATGCATGGAGATGCATTTTTTTTAATTTTTTGTTAATTTTTATTCATTGTCTAGTGCGATTATGTGTTGAAAGTTGATATGTATTCTTTAATTTGAGGAAAAAAAAAGTTTATTATTTAATTGAAATAAATGAAATCATTTTTTTCTTTTTCTTTTCTTTCTTTGTTTTTTTTTCCAATTCCAAGATGTTACGAGAAATCCAATAAATGGCAAATATTTATGAACCAGCGCATGTAACTGTAAACATTAGAGTTTTTTTTAAAAAGTAAATAAATAAATAAATATTAGAGATCCAATGTTTGCTTACTCCCATGTGTTTGAAGGCTGTTTCTGCAACACTGCAATCACTATTAGATCTTATTTATCTATCTATATATATATATATATATTTTTTTTTTTTTTTTTATCTCCAATCATGTTTATGTATGCTACACTAACTTGTGTTGAAGATTGTTAGGCGTTACTACATTAAACTAACTCAAACTAAATTTTTCATTTTTTTTTGTAAAAGTAAACTAAAAATTTACATTTTCATATTCTAATTCAAATATAACATGATTTCCTGTACTTTTTGCATCATGTAATTTTGAAAAGATCTCCCGCGTCGGGGGATTATGGTTAAATTCTTCATAAATAATAGCACCTGGTAGTAAAATTCTTGTTAAGTGAATTCATAATTAAGTTGAGCTTCTAACACACTTAAAATTCTTATGAAATCAAACTCTTTTATCTTTATAGCTCTTTCTTTCGTAAAATTACAAAAAAAAATGACAACAAAATTAAGCAATCATATTTTACTATCATCTAGAATATTTTAACTAAATTATAAAAAAATTTAATTATAACATTTTTAGGATTAGGTAATTTATTTCTTCATTGGTTAATTTTTTTGATTTAATTAAAACATAATTATATCATATATTAGGATTTAAAGATACTTAAGTTTCATTATTTGAAGAAATTTGAGTCTAGTTAAATTCATAATAATCCTTTTATGTAATTTCTTCTAGCAGTAGAACCACGGTTAAAAAGATGGAGTTTTATAAAATTATTAAAGGGCTGAAAGCATTGATCCTTTATCGTTTTCATTCAGTGCCCAACCCACATATGATGTAACCCAACTACCAAAACCCAATCTCAATTGATTCCGAAATCCGATCGAATGTTTATTTTTCTTGCAAATTAAAAATAAAATGGTAATTTTCTGAGCCTCCCCTGACCTTAGCATTCTCATAGACCGTCTGTTGACCAACTAAATGACCAAAATACCCTTGACTTAAAATTAAAAACAAAACATTTTTTAAATTCAGATTAATGTACAATTGGTTAACAGCAATATATTTTGTTTTGGCGCCAAAACATATTAACACAATGAAAATACCAAATCACCCTTTTCATTTTCCAAAATGACTAAGCTTAATGAGATAAAATATTTGAATTTTTTTTTTTGGAAAACAGGTGAAATCTGAATTTTTTTTCTTAATTTTCACACTCAAGATACAAAATAAAGCATTCATCTTCCTTCATCAGTATCAACTAGTTACAAACACTTTTAATAAAAATCAAGAGATAGCATACGGCATAAATTTTGATCATTTATCAATAAATGAGGACACTGCAACATCAATGGCGTGCTAAAGAGCAGCAGCTTTGTCCTCGCACTCTTTTTGCTTGTCATTTCAGCCACAGCGATCCATTTCCTTCGCTTAACCACATCCTTGTATGCATAGTTAATGTCATAGAATGTTGCAGTTGGGATGTTTATAGTTCTAAGAGCAATGGCAATGCCCGTATCACCACAAAACCAAGATGGTCAAGCTCATGAAACAAACCAAAAAAAAAACTAAGACAAATAAAATTAAGAATAAACCTTTTTGACATTATTCCTCTGCATGTCAACAAGGATAATATGCTCTGCACATTTCTTTTCATCATTCAAAATCTCCTTTTCAAACACGAGATCTTCTTTAGCAGTCTTGCCTCTTCTAATATTGCCAAGGAGTTGATTAATAATCTTTCTCTATAAAAGGTGAACATCTGCAATCATCACAGCAATGCAAATGAAAATTCTAGTAGTAGAAAATAATAAATCCAGTATCAACTTGTAGAAGCACAGAGTGGGAAACAAATCTTGTATAGTCATTATGTGTTCCTAAAATCAAAACTTAAGGGGAAAGAAGAAAAGAATGTGAAATCAATCATCCCAAAATTCTTTCCAGTGTTACTAACCATCTTGACACAGGTAAGAATTTCTGAGCTAGAAGCAACCAGTATACACCATCTATCCAGCATGATTAGAGAAATAAATACATAACCAAAAAAGCTTGGAAACTAAATAGTAAATACTGTTTCTCCAAACAAATATAGTATTAAGGAAAAGTAGGCAAACTTGTAACTAGGTCATGTACGGACTTGGATTAAGAATCCCCCCCGCTTCATATATTTCAAATGGAGTTTGCAAGAGTTCGCCTTTATAACGCTGACTTAATACAATCTGGAAAATGTCACCAGCAAGGAAATTCTTCTTGGCATGCAATACAGCCTCCTAGTATGCTTCACTTGTCTTGCTTGACCAATCCAATTTCGGACTAAAGTGACGAGTGTGTAACCTTATTGAACCTGAGTGAGGCCATGATCTGAAACTGCATTATAAACAAAATGTCAAAACAGTTAAGTTGAAGAAACAACAGTGACGTAAATGATATTAATCAGTTTGGAATTGAAAGACAATGATTTGCAGGATCATAATGCAGGCGTTCATGTTTAATAGTAATATGCTTCAGTTTATACAAAAAACAACAAGTTATCGTCAATCATGAGGTCAATATAATTATTCTACCGCAAATCTATTCTAGTTTTCCACATTCAATAACCATTACTTCATAATTTCAGTGCATGCCCCAATAAAGCCATGTACACTTCAAGAATAGTGCCTATATACACTTCAAGCTTATCTTCAACATGCATTTTCATGTTTAAGTTAACTATAACTATCACGAATCTATGGGGAAAAAAATTCAGAAGAAACAACTAAAAATCTCAAACAATCTTCAAGACCCATTTTCAATCAATCACAAGGCAGCAGAGATATTTAGCTTTATCTTCAACATGCTTTTGCAGTACTCGTTTAACTACAACTAACGTTAAACAATGGAAAAAAACAGAAGCAACAACAACAATCTTAAACCATTTTCAAGATCCATTTTTCAATTTTTGACCAAGACTACCCATTTCAGCGAATAAACCTAACATGCATTGATCATACCTCATTCGCGGCTCGAAAACAGTGGGATGATTGGCCGGTCGCAGAAGGAAGTCACTGGTCACTACTCTCTCTTACCTCGCAGCCGTGAATTGTTCGTAGCCGATATTAGAGTCGTCAGCTTCTTCATGGTCTTTTATCTGTGGCCAAAGTACTTGATCAAGGCATTAGAAAGAAAATAAAACGGAATTTGAGCTAGGTTGCTTCGGATTTGTGGTGTAAAGAGATGAGCATTTCTTATTGTGTTAATAGTGTTTGTTGAAATCCGAAGCAAAGAGATGAGCGTAATGTATGTAATACACTGTGAAATGGCCAGCTTTACAGTGATATTACACCACGTGTCGTTGACACGAATAGAGCATGACTGCGAAACTAGATAGCAGGTAGTCCAACAGTGGAGAATCCTTTCAATGGCTTCGTGTTAAGGCAGCACATTATGCAGAGTGTGAGGAAACAGAGTCTGAGTCAACTCAAGTCAAACAATCAGAAGCTGTTAAGCAACGCAACAGATCCAGACTGCCAGCTCAACAAAGTTAGTTATGGGCTGTTATATCACACGCAATATGTACTGAACAATTGATAAGCTAGATTCGATTTCTCAGTTAGTTATACACTGTTATGAATTAGTGAATATAAATACATGTAAATGTAATCAGTTTCATTATGGAATAAAGTTTTGGAAATCAGAAAAACATTTCTCTGAGATTTTCTCTCAAGCCAAACATCTCTTTCTTATTTTCTTCACTTCGGCAGGTTAATTTTCAAGGACCACCCTTGAGGTTCTTCGTATTAACATCTGAGAGAAAGTATGAACGTATTTCACTTGGTAGCTTGTGAGAGGTTAAGGGTAAATTCGTAAAACATCCAGGTTCATTTGAAATTTTACTGAAATAGGCAGCTAACCAGTTCCTATGTATCTTCCCTTTCATCCGGACAGGCCAAAAAAGGGTTCCATTCTTTTCCCAAAAACACACACAAATCGACGAACCAGCATCTTCAAAGCAGAGGGATGAACGACAAAGGCGCCGGTGGTGGGAAAATAGTGCGGTCGAGTGGCAAGCGTCGGCAACTGCGGACTTCCTACCCGCGACTGTCATGGAACCACATAAAGGGTGAGTCTTCGATTCAACTCATTGCATGTAATTTTTGGTTGACTTTTCATTAAAAATGAAATGGTGTTTGAAGTTGTTTTGAAGGGCTTGGTGCATGTTTTTAGCGTGATTTGAACTTGTTTACATAGTGTTGAGTAATAAAAAAGTACAGGCCAGACGCGTCCCTATTTCTAACCCGGGGGCGAGTCTCCCCAGCAGGATATAACGAGCATATTCTTGGCAACGTATCTTCCAAGAAGCATGAGCTGACCAAAGGTCCATACCGATCAGGTATTCATCATCCAGAGGATAGGACACGATCTCTCAAACACCCAAAAATCTCGCCATCATCCAAACCGCTGGAAAGCACAACACCCCACGTTTAACCATGCTCGGTTGATTGAAGATCCACTAAGATCCATGATGACCCGAGAATAAGGGGCATGAGAGATACTTAGAGAACGTGGGGTGATTGCTTATAAAAAGCGAATAAATCGATAGAGGAAAAAGGGGGGAGAGGGAAAACTCGGTGGAATTAACATTAGAAATTATTGCACACATAACTTGAGTATATTGGGTTTGTTGAGAGTATAGCAGTTAATCTTTATAACTAAAATCATACAATTTTCCCATAAACACCTTGTATTGACTTAAGCATCGGAGGGTTTACGCCGGAAAACCACCGGCGTCTATGACTTGTTTCTGTGAACGCAGGCTTGGAACGAAGTGAAAGAGTGGGCCCCAGGAGCTCGAGCAATTGTTGAAGCTAGTGGAGTGCCACTTCTTTTTCGTTGTCAATGCAAACGTTGGTGGCACGATCTGGTCGGGCTAAGGGTGACCAGATTTCAGCATCAACACATAATAACAAGCTAAACAAGCGATTGCATGTAAAAATTAGAGTTGTTGTGTGATTATGTGTCAATTTAGCTCTGTAATCGCAAATACGATTTCACATTTTTTAAAAAAAAAAAAAAAAAAAAGGAGAAAGGAAATTTTTTTTCTCACATTTTTCTGGCTGTGGTTGTACTTATCAAACGAATGTGGCTAATTTTACACAAATACAATGAAGAAGTGTTGGATGATGTTTGTGTAGAAGATTTATGGTGCGTTTACTTACCGGATTGGGGAATCGGAATCCGGAATCGGAATGATTGACGCGTTTACTTCGCAAAAATAAGAGGGGAATCGGAATCGGAATTTAAGTACTTTTTAGTAATTTGTTACAATTCAGCTCATTCCGATTCCGATTCCTACAATTTAAGTAAACAACTTAATTTGATTCCCATTCCCTATTCCGATTCCAGCTCATTCCCATTCTTGTCCATTCCGATTCCAGCCCATTCCGATTCCAGTTTAGTAAACGCAGCATTAAGCTATTTGTGTTATTGAAGCTGTCTTGTGTTTTCATTTGCAATTTCACCATTGAAATGGCTCCGTAATCGATTAGAGGTTGAATGTGTAAGAAGAAAGCAGTAGTGGCATTCCTGAGTGGGATCCATGGCATGTATAATTTCTATTTTTGCTATAATTGAAAGCTATGAATCCCAGGTCTCCTAAAAACTTACTTAATTTTGGGCTCTGCATGTAAAATGACATCATTTCCAGCTATAGTGACTATGACGATGCTTTAAATGAAAGGTGGTGTGGTTTTTGTGAAAATATTTTGTTGAGCACGCAGTGAAATGATTCCATTTGCATTGAATATACGGAAGTTTCTATGTCAAAAATTTGTGGTTTCATGTTATGTTCTTTGGGATGTTGCTCTCATAGAGGTTGAAAAGGAAAAGCGAGTCCTTTTTTATCAAAGGCGTGGGAAGAGAGTGAAAAATCAAAAGTGGAGAACAAGTAAGGCTTTCCGCCAAATTGTCTTTCTCTTGACAAGTAAGTATGTTAGGTTCGTGTACAAACCACATTGTTACCCTTGGAGCACAAGTCAACTTTTTCAAAGTGTACGCAGTACTGATAATTTACAATAAAAACCTAGTCGGCAGCTAAAAACAACTTTCATTGCCAACTTTTGAGCTTTATCCAAATTCATCAATCACCATGCCAAATCCAATTCCACTTTAATTTCACTTTTGCTTGATAGCTTATTCGATAATATGGTATCAATTCACGTTCTATTCTCATAAATCCAACCTAAAAAGGAAGGATGAGCAAATAACCATTTGGCTATTCAATAATTCCATCACCACAATTTCATCCCGTGGATCCGTCACTTTCTATTACATGTTATAGATAGAAGGAACGAACGTCCACAGGTCTTTACATGTTAAGGAAAACTACGAGAAAGAGATAGATCATCAAATTGTTTATGGCCATATAAAAAACGCGCCATTTTTGCAGGTGGCGCTAGCTGCAGCTAATTTGTTTTGAGCTCTGTTCAACATTTTCAGCACAATTGATTCAAATTCACATATCAGTAGGAAAAGGATAAAAACATATTCCTACTCATTCTCTCGTAAACAAAGGCACCTCTGTCTTTCTCTTGACTTGTGCGTACACTTTGATAACCCCACGAAGGAATTTCAACTAATTAGCGTACTGCGTACACTTTGAAAAAGTTCTTTACTCAAGATTGGAAATTACAAATCCCCAAATCCGGCCAAATCCAGAACCACAGACACCCAACGGCAATATCTATTCTCTATATATTTTTTTCCCTTACCCAAAATTTTCTTTCTAATTTTTTCTTATGCCCAGCCAGCCGCAGCCGCAGCCGCATTTTCCGCCGTCGATTGCCGCCTTCCGTCGAGCCTGAAAGACACATTCCGAAGGCTCTTCAAATTTCCTTAAAGATCGCCTCCATTCGACAGCGCATTCTTCCTAAGGCGCCAGCGGAAGAAACTGCGATAAATAAACTTTGTGAGAACTGATATTTTTACTTTATTTGGCTTATTTATTTTTTTCTTTGTTTGCGATAAATTTTAATTTCGGGATAAATGAGATAATTGTTTAATTATGGTTTGGCTTGGACAAAGAATAAATTTCAAACTTTTTATTTTCCTACATCGGTTTTTTTTTAATTATTTAAATTCAAAAGTCTGTTATAACGGACGGACTTACGTTGGAGGAGTGCACGGCCTCCCCCCCCCCCCCCCTCCCCCTCTCTAAATATGAGGGTAAAATGGGTAATGGCTGAAATAACAGGGGAAGGGTAGGCAGTAGGCTTCCACCCTAGACCCGGCAGCAGTAGATTGTATACTCTCTTCTCAGCACTTGTGTAGCGTTGAGTCTTTTCCGTGCGTTTCTTCGTAATCAGGGTTTTAGGGTTAGGGTCTCTCTAAATTCACAATGGCGACATCGAAGGAAACCGGGACTGTTGCCGCTCCGAAAATGGACTTGACATTGAAGATTTATAATTCGATGACGCAACAGAAGGAGCTATTCACGCCGATTGTTCCGGGCAAAGTTGGCATGTATGTCTGTGGCGTCACAGCTTACGATCTCAGCCACCTCGGCCACGCTCGCGCCGCCGTTTCATTTGACCTTCTCTACAGGTATTCTTCTTTTCAGATTAATAAGCGCACTTTTTTTTTTCCCAAGCTGAATTGAATTTTAATCGAATTATGATATTCATTTATATGTAACTCTTTTGTTGATTCAACACATATAATGAATTATCAAATAAAAGCCAATGCTACTCTGTCATTGAATTTGTGGTACTTTAGCCATTCAAAAACAAAATAAAAAATTGAAACTTGATATACTAGATAAGAATGTAAAAGAAATTAAATTCTAACCCTACCATGTTATAATGACACATAGAAGAAGATCAGGCGAACTCAGATAGGGAGCTGATACAATGTTACCGAACGATTAATCATCTTTTTATGTTTCAAATGATATAAATGTTAAGCTACAAACAATCAGGATTATGTTGTATCAAATTATGAATAGTGTGTAAGTGGACGTTAAGTGGTATGGTTTTGGTAGATTATTTCTGCATGGAGATGTATGCACAATTTTGGAGTTATAGATTGCTGTGAGTTTTGTCTTTGGTGACAACTTTTATGCTTTACTTTTGTCAACCTAAAAATGTTCTAAACTTAGGTTGAAAGAAGAGCTTTTTTGGATGATTTCGTGTTGGAAAGATGTGGACCTTGAGGCTTTGAATTCAAATCAATACTGAATTTAGTTTCATCCCTTTTTTGGGTCATTATCTGTTAGTGAATTTGTTAATTGAGTCACAATTGTTTTATCTTACTCTTTTTTTCTTCTCCCTGCACTTGCAATAGTTTCAAAGGATTTGGTGTTGATACGTGAAACTTCATCCTTGCTTAATGTGAACTGAATTCTGCAGATACTTAGAACATCTGAAGTATGAAGTCACTTATGTTCGGAATTTCACTGATGTAGATGACAAGGTGAGAATCTCCATTCTATAGAATATGCTGGGATGATTGTGTATTGTGGTTTTAAACTGAAATTTTACTTGTGGCAATTGCATAGTTTGTTTTTTGTTAATTGTAAAGAATGATTCCATTAGGTGGTTTACATAGATTGTGACTTGGATATAATCTGTTTATTTGTTTGCATTATTATCGAAGAAGGATACAATGTTACATGTGAAATATCAGTTATGTTGTAAATGTTAGAAATCAAAGAAGATAATGTGCATTTGATGCATTAATTACCATGAATATACTGAGAAGCATTTGTGATACACTTGAATAGCTGGATCTTGCGATGCATTGACCATGCATTATCATTTTCGAATTTAAACAATTCACAGAATCCACTTTTGTGATGCATACAGGTGCTGTGCTAATAGGCACTTTTACATTTTGGCTAGGTTAATGTTCCTGAGAGACACTCCTCCACTATCCTTTTCTTGATTCTTTTGTACAGATTGCTAATATTTGTACCTATGCAGATAATTCGAAGGGCGAATGACCTTGGGGAAAATCCTTTAAGTTTAAGTAACCGATATTGCCAAGAATATCTGGTTGACATGGCTGATCTTCAGTGCCTCCCTCCCACCTACCAGCCACGCGTGTCTGATCACATGGAACAAATCAAGGATATGATAACCCAGGTTTTCTTCTTGCTATTATGCTCTATTTGTCTATGAGAAATATTTGGATAATGGGTATCTAAAATTTGTAGATACGGAATCGGGCAACAAGTGTAGAATAATACATTACTGAGTTGTTATTTATTGGAGTAAAGTATAATGCATCTAAACTTTGCCTTCCCATAAACAACACGGTATGTGGAGCCAACTTGGTCAACACAACAGTGTTGTCTATTCATATGTTTGTTACTGTTTGTTTATTCTGATATTTTAGGTAAATTGTTCCTGTACTGAACTATTTTTATGTGAATCAAGAATCGCAATGGCACATAATTTAATGGTCCTTCGATTTTGGGTATATAGGTCTAAAATTAATGGCATTTCAATCTATGAAATGTTAATCACCTTTTGTATTATGCAGATTACCAACAACAATTGTGCATATGTCTGAACTATTTTTATGTGAATCAAGAATCGCAATGGCAAATAATTTAATGGTCCTTCGATTTTGGGTATATAGGTCTAAAATTAATGGCATTTCAATCTATGAAATGTTAATCACCTTTTGTATTATGCAGATTATCAACAACAATTGTGCATATGTGGTTGAGGGAGATGTTTTCTTTGCTGTTGAAAAGTCTCCAAACTATGGTCGATTATCGGGACAGAGACTGGAAAACAATAGAGCTGGTGAGCGTGTAGCTGTTGACTCTAGAAAGCGTAATCCTGCTGACTTTGCCCTGTGGAAGGTGTGAATTCCTGTTGAAGCTCCTGAATGTTGACATTTTTTACATCTCACTCATAATCTGATCTTTTTCTAACTTTGCAGGCAGCGAAGGCTGGGGAGCCAAGTTGGGACAGCCCTTGGGGTCCAGGAAGACCAGGGTGGCATATAGAATGCAGTGCAATGAGTGCTCATTATTTGTCTTCCAAGTTTGATATTCATGGTGGTGGAATTGATTTAATTTTTCCGCATCATGAAAATGAGATTGCCCAGAGTTGTGCTGCATGCCAAGATAGCAATGTGAGCTACTGGATGCACAATGGGCATGTTACTAACAACAACGAGAAAATGTCAAAATCATTGGGCAATTTTTTCACAATTCGCCAGGTGAGATGGATTCCAAGGGTCTGCCTGGTTTGTTCTTTATAGGGAGCCACAGTGCCATGCTAGTATTTGTGTTTGATGCATCTCATATATTGTAGATTACTGAACGATACCATCCACTGGCCTTGAGGCACTTCTTAATAAGCGCTCACTATCGTTCTCCCCTCAATTACTCAGTCTTGCAACTGGATAGTGCATCGGGTGCTGTTTTTTACATATATCAGGTTTGGAGCTTATTTTCATTCTGAAGACTTTTCATTGGATGGTTTTTTCACTTCTTCTGGCATGTTAATCTTTGTGCACCCTCTGCTATTTTCTCTTGTGGAATTTGTTGCAGTCCTCTCACTGGAGTTTAGACCTAACTGCATGATGAGTTAGTTACTTCGTGATATCTGTGTGTTATTTTGAGATATCTGTGTGTTATTTTGATGGTTATAATTTTTAAGTGGTAAATATCCGTTGGGTGAATTTTACCGAAACTCTCCTTACTAGCAGATTTTGTTTCTTCTACAGCTCAATTTATCAATGGCTATAATATAAGAAATTTTTAGTGGGATCTCTTGCTTTGTTTTCATCAATTACCACTTGATTGCATGAACAATTCATTTCCGTCTCTGAATTTCCTATTACATAGAACTGAGGGAGTAAACAAAAATTGAAATTCGTATGCATTTTCTGTCTATATTTATACATTTGAGTTTGCTGTACTTGTTAGACTTTGCAAGATTGTGAGGTTGCTTTATCACCATTCCAAGAACATGGCAAAACAGCCCGCATCAATCCTGCTGCTGCGGATTGCATCAACAAGCTACGAGATGAATTCCATGCAAGAATGTCAGATGACTTGAACACATCACAGATTTTAACTGGTGCCTTCCAAGATGCCTTGAAATTCATAAACAGTTCTTTGAACACGCTCAAGGTACTAGTTTGATGCCTGCTTGGACATGCCTCTCTACCCCCTCTCTCTATCTTTGTTTTTATGTATGGAGTAATTCTTCTTTTTTTTTTAATAATTAAAAAAAAAAATCGTTTTGGTTGATAATTGCAGAAGAAGCAACCCAAACAACAACAATTATCATTGATTGAGTCTCTTCGTAAAATAGAGAACGAGGTTAAAGAAGTACTGCGTATTTTGGGATTGCTACCACCTGGGGCGTACTCTGAGGTTAAGACGGCGTTTCTGGTCCTGTTGCATGTTTTCTTTGATGATTCTCCATTTGATTGAATTTAAAAGCAGAACAAAAATATTTTAAACAGGTTTTGCAGCAGTTAAAAGACAAGGCACTGAAGAGAGCAGAACTGATGGAAGAGGATGTGTTGCATCTGATTGAGGAAAGGGCAACAGCGAGAAAAAACAAAGATTTCTCGAAGAGTGATCAGATCAGGGCTGATCTAACCAGAAAAGGCATTGCACTCATGGACATGGGCAAGGAAACAATTTGGAGACCATGCGTTCCAGTGGAACAGGAACAGGAAGCACCTCCAGCCGAAAAAGAGCAAAAGCCAGCTGCAACTGGGGAAGAACAAAAGGCTTGATGTTGGGTCTTGGAAGCTTTTCTACCGGCCTGGGTTATTTACAGTTTGAATTACTACCAGTCAAAAGAATACACAAATTTTGGTTCATATATATCTACTAATGTTGTAACAAGTGAGATTTGCTCCGATTCTGACCCTTTGAAGCTGTTGGCAAGTATGGGGTCAGCATTATGTAGTGGCCATACTTTCTGGTTCCAAACAGAGACAGTAAGTGAACCAGAAAATTTGCATGTCAAAAAATTTTATTGCACAGGATTTTAATTGTAAAATACAGATATTCTGTTAAATCTCTATGTTCTTTTGACTGCTGTCGTAGCTGCTAGATGAACTTCTTGCAAATGTATCAATCTTGAGTCCAATTGTACCAGCATTTTTTTTTCACACCGATTGCCTATTCTCGGCAGATGGTTATTTGCTAACATCTAGTACATCATTCAATCTGGTAATGATGGTGACCAAGCACAGATTTAGTTCTAATCTTACTAATCTCAGTTGAGAAGGTGGATTTGGGGTTTCTCTGATTGAAAGTTTGCCCGGACTGAAAGGACCTCTTCAAGCGTAGGTAAAATGCTGTTCACGGTTTATAAAAGGGACTTGGTTATATTATAACTGTAGTACTGTGCTATAATTGCAACCGATTGTTGGATTTATTTGAATTCACTACTGTACTCCTCCATTCATGTGGATCCAATGGCTGTTTGCAACTGTGGTCTACAGTTGCCTTGTCGGTTGGATTTCTTGTTGCGGCCATTTGGGTTGATCTTCGTGGATTTGAAATTCAATCATTTCAGTGCAATTACAAAGTCACTCAGATTCATCTGAAATTCAATTACGCCATATGGAAGGTTCATGATATCAGGGCCCAATTGCCCTGGAAAAATGAAAATAGGATGTCCACTGTACTGTTTTTCCATGGGAACGACGAATTTTACTTGTAGCAATAAACTTCCCCCAAATGCGGCCAAAACTCTAGCTACATCATCGTACTGGCCATACAATAATAATAAATGGGTGTACAAGTTACTGTAGTGTCACATGCTGCAATATATCACGTTCATCACATTAATAGACCAGAACCTAACCTATCTTTATGTACTTGTTGAGAACGTATCTACTATCTAGGAATCTTGCCAAGAAATATTGCAACTGTTACAATAATTCAAGCATTGTATTTAATAACACAGACTTTTCACATTTAAACTCGATTTAACTTGATTGGTACAATTCTTGAATTATTGTAACCTAACACACAACCATACTCCTGTACCTGGACTTGCAATCAACTTGTACCATAACACATCAATCAATTAGTTACAGACAAAGAGTCACAGCAAAGGTACTGGTTCTGCAAGACTATCCATTACAAATCCAATTTGAATTGCACTTTTCTACTTTGATGTAATATATCATGGTTATAAAGAAAGGCAAAGGACCACACGCACTGGCTATCATTAAAAAAATAAAAAAATAAAAAAAAAGTGATGCGCAGTTAATGTTAGGGTCCGCCTACGTTACATGTTACGTACGTTCAGCATGTAAAATTTCGTTAAGATATTTATATTTTGTGTTATTTATAATTTATTCATAAGTATTATAAAAAAATTTTAATTGTAAAATTTTATTTTACTCCCTTACACTTAATTTTATTTTATTAAAATTCTAGAGTACGAATTCGCCTCATATAATTTTAAATTTTCAAAATAACATTCATTTAATTAAAAAATTTATTTTATAATACTTTCATATAATTAATAAAATTTATTAAAATAAAATTTTATAATACTTTCCTATATTTTATGAATTTCATTAATAAAATTCATATAATACTCCCTTACACTCAATAATACTCTCATATATAACATTCATTAAAATAAATTTATTTTATAATACTTTCATATAATTAATAAAATTTATTAAAATAAAATTTTATAATACTTTCCTATATTTTATGAATTTCATTAATAAAATTCATATAATACTCCCTTCCACTCAATAATACTTTCATATATAACATTCATTAAAATAAAATTTATTTTATAATACTTTCATATAATTAATAAATTTATTTTACTTATGTTATAAATTTATTTTATAACATTCATTTAATAAATTTTTTCATATAATTAATAATAATTCATTTTCGGAGGTAGGATGATATCATAATAATACTCATTTTCGAAGGTAGGATAAATTATTATTAATTATATGAAAATAATTATTTTTTATAAATTTATTATATTTGTAAATAAGTGTAAGGGAGTAAAATAAAATTTTACAATTAAAAATTTTTTATAATACTTATAATTAAATTGTAAATAATACAAAATATAAGGATCTGAATGAAATTTTACATGCTGAACGGACGTTGCGTTACCTGTAACGTAGGCGGACCCTAATGTTAGGCTTTTCTGTCTCCTTTGGTTAAGGCTGATGCAGAGGCTAGCTAGCTAGCTAATTGCTTTTGTAGCACATGGACATGGCTACGGCCATGGCTGCACCTGCACAAGCAAAAAAGAAAGAAAAGCCCTGATTGTGGGGATCTCTGAAACTTAACCAAAGGATCTCTGAAACTTGCTTGAAAAGAAACAACCACGCGGGTTGTTCTTGCATATAGGATCTCTGAAACTTGCTTGCTTACAGATTACAGGCTATCAACTCCTACCTTTAGTATTACTCTGGCACAATCTTGTTTCTGTCTGTGTTGCTGTTTGTACAATCAATTCAATTAATGTAACTGGTTTTCAACCACTTTTAAACGATGACTTTTCATTGGATGCATACAAAATTACAAATGTTTCCACTTTTTTTTTTACACCTATTTTTTATTTAAAAATTTTATTATCTAAATAATTTTTGTAAGGATTTCCCTATGTTATAAGTCTTTTAACGTGTCGCCTCTCAAAGAATAATACTTTGATTGTGAGAGATTTTTTACTTGATTATTTTTTCTGTTCTTTTTCTTATTCATTTCACGAATTCTTATTAATTTATTTAAATATATTCTTTTATCTATAAATAATTGACATCACTAACTTAGAAGTACAAAACCCACCATTTAAAAGTAAATATCAACTAGTCTTTATTAGCCAAGAAAGTTAATAAATATCAATAAATTAATTTTTACTAAATATAAAAGCTAATGAATATCAAAAAAATTCTTATATATATATATATAAGAAATATAGATCATGATATATTAAGAAAAATCAAAAAAAGAATTTAAAAGTTAATGAATATCAATAAATTAATATTTATCAAAAATAAAAGTTAATGAATGCCAAAAAAAAATTCTTTTATATATATATTAAAGAAATGAAACATATATCATGAAATACTAAGAAAAGTAAAAAAAAAATAAATAAATAAAAGAGAGTAAAATTGAGTATCTAGTTTGTAAAATGCGAAAGTAAAGATCTCTTGTATTATAGATAATCACTTATGACACAATAGTCTATTAAATCAATGAAGTTAATTTGATTAGCTGCATAACAGGGATCATCCAGATCCCTTGATTTTGGCTCAACAAAATTCATAGGACATGAAATTAGAATCAAATGATTTTAAATCAAATTAAACATCAAACACATGAATGAGGAGCGGAAAACTCAATAATTAAAAGGTGAGTGATGCATATTTTATTATAGATTTTAAGAGTAATGTTAGATTTAAGTCTTAATTTGAGTCCTATTTGATGTGATATCTATTCATTAAAATGTGTCATCCCAATAGATAAGTGACACATACTATTAGAATTCAAGTTAAAATTCAAATATTGAGATTCCTAATATTATTGTTGAATTTACGGCTATGTTAGGAAGAAAGGATTAAGTGTAGGATTGAACTATTTTTTGGGACAAAATGTTAAGGCCATATTTCTTTATTATAATCATGACTATCCTATAACTAATTGAATATATTTTTCTTATTAGTTTTATTTTTAATTAATTACAATATTTCTTACTAAATATCCATAAATAGTTAATATCTAAATTTAAATATTAACTTAAATACTATTTAATTTAATTTAAATTTAATTTAACATCATCTAATCTAATGTTATAAGAAACATAAGTCAATAATATGTATAATTTAAACTAATATTATCCAATCTAATTTAATCTAATTTTAATATTTAGGCCCTGCGCGGCAAACGCGGCCTAAACACTCACTCATAAGCGGTAGTTTTCATAGGACATGTGAACTTGGAAAGAGCTCGGTTCCGGGGTCCCAGTGTTTGTTCCTCCTAGAAGGGGAGGCATCTTTAATCTTTTAATGCAAAGATCTATATAATCTCCATGGTTGGCCCCGGAGCTTTTAAGCCTTTAACTCGCGCATCGCTTTATCTTTTGTTTTTCTTTGATTAATGGAATATTATGCCGGTTTTGCCGAGGCAGAAGATTGACTGAGATCAAGAAAATTGCGATTCCATTACATAATTTTGAACTCAATCACGTTCATAATTATATCATAAACAAAAGGCAAAACAATTTCAATGTGCATTCACATGCTTTTGCTATTATCAGTTCACATTTTCAACTCCTTTTCTGGTCTTCGACGTATTTGTTCTAGTTAAAATCAATCAATTTCATGCAATGCAAGCCCACACAGTACTGCCCACTTAAAATTTATTGCTCGAACAGTATGCTTAATGAAAGAGTTTCTTGCTTTAAGAAAAAATTAATAATAATAATAAAACATTGCTCAAACCTTTTTTGACCCCTTTTTTGGTTCTTCTCTTTTTGTTATAACCACACACTTGTATCAATTTCAATATCATTATTCATGGTGCTTAAGTCTTAACTTTTACTAAAATTTAGTTATTCCAATGAAGTACCTAAAATTTGTAGCATACTACTATCGCTATAAGAGAATTATGCATGCATATGCATATATAGACTGACTAACTCACAGTCACAGGAACTCCAATTAAATCGTGGTTTTGTGATAACTAAGGAAAACAAATGGGGGGGAAAAAGCCGGCTTTGAATTGTTATTACAAAAAAAAATTCATTATGCGTTCTGTATCCAAGTTGGAGTGAACATTATTAGTAGTGGACAAAGCTTGTATATGCAAAAATGAGAGTTTCAATTGGTTATGATGTATCCCCCACAGTGCTCACATTTCCCTGTCTGAAACTAGCACTCTCTAATTGGAAGTCTAATGATCCAACGCAATGTGATTGCTTCTCTTCTAATCTGCTCCATCAAGCTCTAGCCATTGGGCAGATGAAACAAAATTGACAGCAAAATGCCGTAGATGGTCTCATGGCAGGTTGATTGTAAATCAATGTGCTACTAATGAATGATAACTATGTCTCCAAATTTGATTGGATCATGGTGATCACCAAGGACTGAACAAGCAATAAAAGACTCTTAAAACCCTCATCCTTTGGCTTTAACTTTATAGAATGATCACTGATCATTGGATTCATTCCCACTTCCCACTATGTTATTTAGAAAGAATTTGATTTGATTGGCTGTGGCCTCAACGAAGTGGATGTCAACATCAGTCTCAATGGCAGTGACCAGTGAGAAGCAAAAGATCGGGACCCGATCCCCCATATGATTTGAGGCAAAGTTGCGGGAATCATGAGCCTTTGATTTTAATTTCTTAATTCTAGTTTCTGCCTCATCAACCACTAAGAATTGTATACTTTCCAATTTAGTTTGTTCAGTTGTTTATGTACTGATTCATATGTCGAAAAAGCCCCTTTTCAACAAGCACAAGTTTTCAAATCGTATATATGATCATGATTATGCTTTGCACACCTTACACTAATCATTTTCTTTCTTCCTCACTTAATGAAACCAATTAACACCCATATTTTTTCTAAGCATAAAAAAGGGAACTAAAGCATCCCAATACATTATCAATAATAATTCTTCTTGTGTTAATAGAATTTTCGAAGTGTCCTCGACAGTCAGAGAGCAATAACATGTACGAGAGGTGATGACACACCGACCTTCATAATATATATGATATATGTTTTAACGCTTTTATTAGATTCACTTTTGCACCGAAAAGAGGTGCAATTTTGGGGTTGCCACCTGCCCTTTTGACTCTTTTTTTGAGCTATTTTTTTTTAAATTTGCGGCAAACTCTAAAATGATAGGCAATTGGCGCTTGCTTTTCTATGACTTATCTTGTTTAAGTGCTTACACGTAAGCTTCTTTTTAACCCGCAAGTGTCCAGCTAGCTAGTTGCTGTCGCTGATCTGCAAGAATCACTTTTCTAAGAAGCCATCGCTTGTTCCCATTATTTTCTCAACAAATTCTCTCTCTCTTTTCTGTTAATCAATGTTTTGAGTTTTGACAGCAACCAACCCATCTGATCACAGTATGAAAGCTTTCATGTGTATTGACACAAAATTTGACTCGAAGACTCGGGTCCTAGTTGCAATTTTCATCCAATCAAAATTGTTGCTTTCAAAACTGTGAAGAAAAATGGTCTGCATGTGATTGGCCCCGATATTTTCCATAAATGCTCTTAGATACAAGCCATTTAGTCAAATTATGACAAGAAGCACCAACAAACATCATGGGATTAGTTGTTGTTTTGAGGACAACGAGTCTTCAATTATAAGATATCCCGGCCCACGTTCCAGAAGCAAAATTATATACAACCAAATTTACGAAATAATGAAATATAAACACAAACTTTCTTCAATTAACAAATTATGCCTATATTTCTCAATCTGTCTTCTTCATGAACTTTATTTACTTTTGACAAACTGAGTTAACAGGTTAAATTTAATTATTCCTTTGTCATAGAAACTGAATATGAAACCATCAATGCCTTTTATATAAATAAAGAGTAAAGACGACATGAGACAGAATATAACCCACTTCTTAAAGTTCTACAGAACTTTGATGCCATAAATTTGTAAAGTCGTATTAAACAGACAAAATTATTTATACATAATAATATAAACAATGACCAAATATATTATGTTTTTAAAGCACTATAAAAACACAAACATTGCTTTAAAATTCAAATTGTTTTTAATCCTTTTTACTGTAATTAGTTTTAGTTGGTTATCTAGAATTTGTGTTTTATAAAATTTGGGCATGTTTCTTCAGAGACATCCAATAAAGTTTGAACATCCGCACCTAATAATTTAACTTAAGCAAGTTTGCTCCTAAAGAACGGAAAAAAAAAGAGAGAGGAAGGAACTCAAGCGAGCTTGCTATAGGATAAGTTCAATTACAACAGTTATGTATAGAATTAAATCCAGAAACTTGTCAATGTAAGCTTAATTGGCTTATTTAAAAATGGTACTCGATGCAATAAAATTTGATCATGCAACGTCTTAATCCACCTACCTGTAACATTTATTATAATCAAGATGGTGACTTGCCATATGGGACAATCAGAAAATTGTTAGTTGGGTTGCTCAGGAAACTATTAATTAAGAGACGGTCGTTTCCATTCATGGCTGGAGGAATTAACAAACAACTCAGTTACAAATTAACATTGCCAAAACGTTTTACATTAACCGCTCTTACACTATAAAAATAATTCATTTGTAATAGTTTTATTTTCCTATTTTGACTGAAACAAGAAGAACACTTTCGTAATTCCAAAATCAAATTGCAAGTCATGTAGTTGACATTTTTTAACTCAGTTTCACTAACGCATACACAGTCATAAGAGTAAATAAGTCTCATAAAAGAGTTATATTAAGAAGTAAAAAAATTGAAAAAAAAAAAATTAATCAGGGTTAGCACTTGGCAGTAAGTAATCAATTAATGTCAGTGTCAGTGAAGAGTGAAATTTCTACCTTGGGGAAAAAATAAATTAAATAAATAGAAATGTACAAACATTCACGCTAAACCAAAAGGCCCAGCTCAAGACCCAGCAGGAGCAAGACTGAGATGCAAGTCCAAGCCGAATCCATCGTCAAAGCTGGGCCCACCATCACCCTTAGAAAACCTACTCAACGAGGGCCCGTCAACCCCTCTCCCGTGGGCCCTACTTTGTGTCCCCATATTAGTAATATTGTTCACATTGTTCAAATCCCCTGCCCTGGCACCATACGGGAACCCCGATCCACCCGCGCCTCCGCTTCTGTCATGCGGAGCGCCAGCGATGACACACCCATGCGACACGTGAAACGGAGGAGCAGCGGCGCGAGGCAAGTAGACCCAAGAGTGACCCGAGGGTGCAGGGCCAGTGGGGACCACGAGGGGGCCGGAGTGAGGGAGGAGGTGCGGCGGCGGTGCAAAAGCTGAGATGATAGGGTTTCTGGCGAAGGAAATGGCAGCGTTTCTGGTGGCTTGTAGCTGCGCTCGTTTGAGCTGCTGGCGTTCTTTCTTGTGAGCGTTTTGGTGGCCGCCGAGAGCTTGTGAGTTGGCGAATTCCCGGCAGCAGTACTGGCACTCGTACTTGCGGTCAGTGGAGGAGGTGGAAGGCGGAAACCCGTCGGGAGAACCCGATGGAGCAGTCTTGTTATTGTTATTGTTATTTGACGTTGATGATGATCTATGGTCTGATGAGGAAACGTCGTCGTTATCTTCAGAGACGTCGAAGCCAAAGAGTTTTAAGCGTGTGGCTGTTGGCTTGCTTTGGTAGTCAAGCAGCTCTGCCATGTTAAAAGTAGTGTTGTTCACACAGAGAGAAAGAGAGAGAGATGAAAATGGGGAATGGATGTTGCAAGAGGAAGTGTCGGATGATTGGGGGGTATATATACAAGATAAAAAGGGGTTGTAAAATGTGTACAGTATATAGATAGATTCTTAGTATATAAATAATTTTATTAGAGAAAACTAATTAATTAAAGCGAGTGATTATTGTGTCTTGTGATGATGAGAAAGCGAGAGAGAGAGAGAGAGAGAGAGAGATGGTTGCGGTTGCGGACATCCAAAGAAGAAGAAACTTGAGAGTTTAAATCTTGGGAACATGATCGACCACCCAACCCAAGCCAAGAAGTGAACAAATGCAATACAATATGGGGACCCTAAGTGAGGATTGCATTTGTCTCGGGTTAATTATCTTGTACACGCTTTTCTGTGTGTTGAATTACGAGACTGCCCTTTAGTTTAGACTAATGGTCAATTATATTAGTTCATGATTACGATTTTATGTTATTTTGTTTTTAATTAGTTGATTTTGCCTTTTCTCCTTAAAAAATTGGAGACTGAAAATGTGATGCATGTGATGAGAGTATAAAACAGTGTTTTCATGGGATCCCGCACTTCGTTGCTTTCTTTATTCTGTCATACTGTCGATAAGATAAGGCATGAATTTGACACTTTGGAGTTTTGGGTGCCCCAAATTTCTCATGAGTCGTTGATTTTGTTGATGACTAACTATAACTGTCATTGTTATTGTATACAGCTACAAGCAAGTTGAGGGACACAGACAGACAGGGATTGACTCATGGGTGATGATCATTGATCATGATCGATGAGAGAAATGCGCTTCTTTTGTACAAACTTGTCAAATTGATGTAATTAGGTTAGAAATCGAAAACTAATACCGATGGGTAATGGGTAATGGTTAATGATCTGGGACACTTTCCTTCCACTCGATCTACTGTGATTATAAATTAAGCTAGCTTAGCTAGGAGCTAGAGAAGGCTGTACTACTTCAACTGACCAATCACGTCTTAACAAAGATTTTCTTTAATTAATTTAATGTACCAAATTAAACAAACCTAGCTACCCATCTTCCATTTGCCTCAACTCAACTCCCATTATGGCAGAGCTTTAACTCCTAACCACTGCATAAACTACACGTAGCTGGCCCTTCTCAAAAATGCTCTTTGCCAGCGCCAGGGTTTGTCCATCTATGGCATGCACTCAAACAACATTGTTTATAAATTAATCATGATCCACAAATTTAATATTCATTTACGCATAATGATGATCGTGTTTCAAGGGGGCAAAATATTCTTTTAACGAAATTTATATGTAGTGGAAGTGGAACGAGCCCCAATGAATTGACTTGATCAAGATCCATTCAAGCACCTTATTATAAATTTTGAAGCTCATGTCTCTTTGCTTCCAGCTGGCCGATCGAACTGCTATAAATTGTAAATGCCCAAATTCTCTCAACATAATTTTAATTAATAATTTCTTCCTATTTTTGGCTCTCTCATCTTGCTCTATATTTCTCTCTCTTACACCTTCATACGTATACATTTGCTTTAGCTCAATCTATGGAGCCGACACCATAACCCACCTTTCTTAATTTTGTTTTTTTTTTTTTTTCCTCTCTCTTCTAAAAGTCAAAACACACATTTGATCTTTTAAACTCATGCATGCAAACAGGTCCATAATATCCACCAACAAGTACTACAACAACTAGATACATTTAAGATCTAACACCATTGAGTGAGTCCCACTCATCATAACTTGTTCATGGCCCACGTGTCACCGTCTTAATTATCTTCCAAATCCGGCATTAGATACGTATGCTTCATATTATACAACCTTCTCTCTCTCACAAAAATGATGGCGGCAGCAGCAGCAGCCAGCAGTTTTAGTGAATTTTCAAGTCAACATGGGAAGCTAATTAAGTTAGATTGTTTGGAAGGGTAATTTAAAAAAATTAAAATGAAATGGATGTTCAGGTGCTTACAACTATGAATAAGGTCCCTACCATTACGTGTTGATGATGAATAATTGTTCAAATGTTTGCGTGATTGACGTTGAAATTTATATTACTATATAGTTTCTTTCTTTTTAGAGAGATCTCTCCGAATCTTACTAACTACAAGAGAAAGAGAAAGCAAGAGAGAGAGAATGAGTTTGGCTTTGTAAATTGTAATCTTCCACTACAAAAAAAACAGCATGATGTGTGCTAATTACTCAATATTATAATTATAATTATTAGTGTGTGCATGTATTATATTATTCAAAAGCTCTTAAACAAAGTCTTCATCACAACCCCAAATATGACCCACCTTGTCTTTTCTTTCTCCTAATCTCATGTGTGTTCTATTCAAAGGGTTTCTATCATTTTATTAGTCAAATTTTTCCATAGAAGTATAATTAACCTTATCGATCATATTTACATCTTTACTTTCAAAGCTCATATTCTTTTTCGACCGTTAGATTCGGTTTATATGATAATCATGATTATTAGGATAAACATGTGGCGATTTTTAAACCATATCAAAGCAGATGTAAGTATCTGATCGACATGGGAGACATCAAAAGTCAAGGTATAGCTAGTTGATCATAGCAAAAGTTTGATTAAAAAATGGCGGGCCCTATTCTTTTTCCATTTTTAAACAAAGTTTTGTTATTCTTTCTTGTCATCAACTCATAGACAAGATGGGTAACCGATGAGAGCCAGTCATGAATCATTTTGTATGTATGGGACCCATACTATATAAGTTTATTTTTGAAGCCTCTAGCTATTAGATAACATGGGTTATATAGCTTGTAGCTTATAGGAAGCCTGAAATAATTGTGCACATAGACTTTAGGGGGACTTGGATTAGCGGATCTCCATAAATAACTCCAATATTAGTTCGGAAAAATGTTTTTACTAAACCTAACCACACCTTTTTACTTTATTAATAATTATGTGTGGATCCAATGATTTTTGCCTTCGGGAAGGTTAGAAAAAACCTGCAGTATTGGGGCCACCATCACCCCCACGATGGGGCTCAAAGGAGTTTGTTTCACTCAAAAAGAAAAACTGTACCGAAGCCACCTTCTCAGTTTCAACATGAGTAGTCTTACTCACAAAGGTTCAAAGAGTTCACATACGACTGCTTGTTGGGTCCAGTGGTGGCCACCAAAACTTGAAATCACAGTAGGGTTTTCATTTGCATATTAAAGCAGCAATCAAACCCTAATCTTAAAGTCCTGGATTTATTTATTTATTTATTTTTCGAAGTTAGGGCAAATGTATATATGCAAACCCAAGTGTTGATAAAAAGTTGAAACATCATAGGAAAAAAAGAAGAAGAGGCTAGCTATAGGGCAATGGCTTATATATCAAAAAGCTATGAATTGCCAGAAGGTGGGTGGACATAGGCACAAGTTTTGCTCCACTGATGAAGGATCAAATTAAACATGTGAGATGATGATGATGATACATCTAATTGGTCTCTTAAGTGTTTGATCAAACTTCGGTAGGACCCGCCCACGTTTGGGGCAATATTAGGGGACCACATGCGCAATATTTTGTGGCAAATTTTGTTCCAAGCCAACCTCTCTTTGAAGAATAAATTTATTATATAAGCAAAGTAGCCAGGGTGGTGAAAGATTAATTGTCCAATCACACTTGACGACTCTTGTTGATTAGAGTTAACAACTGTCGTCTTAAGAGTGGTGTTTGTTCCTGTTGTATGGTTTCCACCATCTAATATTTAAAAAAGAATAAAAAACAATTTGAAATAATTAAGGGCCATAACCATGCTTTTTCTTTCATTGTTGATTGAAGTGATGCCGATAATATCGTTTTAAGATCGCCCGAATCAACACAATGGCCCACCAAGTTGTGCTTATCAAGGAAATTTAACCAATGAAAGCAACTCAAAAACATATTAAACAAAAGGATTATTACGGAGACATGATACTAGCATATTAAAACTCCCCCATTAACTTTCTAATCATCTTTTGTTTCTTTTGTGAACCACATTACTTTGGAAGGATCCAAAAAGGATATAAAAGATGAATATAACCAAAGTGTGACTTCGTTTTCGAGTCGAAATCCCTTTTATGGATATGTTCAAAAGCACTTTTTTTAAAAATTAAATTATTTAATAAGCAATTAATCCCAAACAATGTGGGCGTATGCCTCAATTAATAACTAAGCTACACATGTAGGTAGCCCCTCTATGCATTCCAAGTGACACTTCCTACTTCTTTGAATTAATATATAAAACAAGTTAGGTGGAGTTAGCTTTAAGTCATGTGAAGTGACTTTCCCTTCTTCTCTCTAGATTAATTATAGGTATTAATTATGTATAATATGGAGCTGTATGGGCCTAAAATAAATTATTATAATATTATAGCTTAGAATGTGTATCTACATATATATTATTTAAGAATTAGCAAAGCATATGCATTGATAATTTGAATATGATAATTCCATCAAACTTTTGATGAGTTTAAAATGCAAAATAGAAAGTCCCGTGAATTTGGGTTAATTTGGAGAGAGGTGAGTTTGGTCAATCAATAAGACAAAATAAATGTGGATTGGTTGCTGATAAAGCGAGACACTTAGATGCCCACACAACAACTTACCTAAATAAACATTTAATTAGTCGGAGGACATGTGCACATGATATGACTAACAAATCCAATTATTTTGAGATCACAATTTGTATTTGGCTCGGATTTCATCATCAATCTCCTCTTATCACGCACCATGTGTTCTAACAACATAGTCATTTGTGGTTAGCCTATGCATGTTGGCCTTTTGAATTAAAACGTCCTATTGAATTTTAGTTTTTTAAAATGATTTTGTATTATATACACTTTTTTGTTTTGTTTTTATATATGGTCAAATTTTCATTCATTTATTGCCGATTTGTGTTTACTTATATAAAAATTCAAATGGTGAAAAATTTTTCTTTTAAAAAATGAATCTTTTTATTTTTTTTATTTTGTTACTTAAAAGTTAATTGACACTTATCAATAAACACTATTGATTGTTTATATTAAATAGGATCATTTGATATGAAAAAAAAAAATTCAAGTTAATGAATCTAAGAACTTATCGTGTGGGAGGGGTTGCCCATACTTGACTGCCATAAGTAAAGACAATGTGACCATAATTTCACTTAACCTAATCTAACCAAAGAGAAGAATCTACTATATATAATAAAACTTCATAGTTAGAAATTTGTAGATAGTAGGCTTAACGCATGTCCAAAGGGCACTTAGTCTTGGGATTCTCACGTAGCTAGTTCGCTACTCACGCCATGTCCACGCCCACCACGCTGTTATTCATTATCGCCTAAAAATGTTTGTAAATGCCGCCACGCTTGTCACTCCACTAAATTCAGCTAGAATTTTTTCTTTTTTTATTTTTTTAAGAGCACATGTCAAATTGTTGTTTTATTTTTTTAAGCTTATGTACTTTTTTGGATCCATGTGCCTTTATTTTTATTTAATAGAATAAAAAATTCAAAACTCAAGTTCATGTTCAATGATAATAAATTAATAATAATAAGAGAATGTAATATTAGTTGCTAAATTTGACTATATGGTATTAGAATTATTTTTTAGTACTTAAAAATAACAACAATAATTATTATTTTAAGGGTTAACTTATTTGTTAACTTAGAATTACGTAGAGTCATATATCATAGTTTATAATAATATTAATACATATTTATAAAATCATGATATTTATAATTTTATTTATTAAAATCATGATATCAATTATTTATTTAATAAATTATAAACATAAATCAATTATAATTTTTTTGAAACTAAGAATTAAATAAATTTAAAAACCTTAGCCAATAAAATATATTAAAAGATTCAATTTCAAATTATTTATAAAATCATAAAATTTTAAGTTTACTTTCATTAAAAAATAAAACCATGATTAAATATAACACAATATCAAGTCTTTGGTAAAAATCACATGAAGTCCACTACTAAGTCATTCAGTTTCGACGCAATACGTCAATAAACGCCACACATTCATTTAGTCTTTCTTGAAGCGTCTTTCGTCAAAATCTTTTCATCTTCTTGAAGTGGTGTAAATCTTTAGCTAGAATAGCATATGCATGTGGGACTTATTCTTTCAAGAAGGGTGTAAGCATTGCTTAATCTACATGATGTGCTTACTTTAACACAATAGAGCATTAGATAAACCATGCCTTAAGTTCTGGAGGAATTTGTCTCTTGGAAAAATCCAAGTAGACATCAGTTCTCTTAAGTCATAGTAAATTAAAAATAGTTCTTAAATAATTCATCAACTTCGGTCAAGACAAGTTTTGATTTAAAGTAATGCAGTTCCGCAAGGAAGTGAGTTGTTTGTGTACATTAAGTCATCCCTAACCTTTTAAATAAATAGTTGCCTGATTCGTGGTGTTTAAGCTTAAACTAGTCCAAAGACAGATAACCTAAGACTGTTTTATGGTCTATTAATTGTTCTCTAGCATATTAGCAAAGCATTATTTGCTCTTATCTTTGCTTGTTTGAATCATAATAGCACGTGATTCTATGCTAATTAAGTCCTCTCTCGCTGTTACAGAATAAGTTGTTCTTGGAATTAATTGTCAAGCCAACATCTCTTCAGAGAAGAAAAATAGGTGATCCAATAAATCTTGACCTCGTGAAATACCCCTTTCAAAACGATAAATTAGAACCTCAAATGAAGTTTAAAGATTCCAAATTATTGTTAGTTTTTTTTTTTTTTGGATAAAGAGGACCAGGATTTAGTTTTTGGGTTTTTTTTTATTTTATTTAAATCATATTTTTCCTTTTTCACGATTTTTTTTTTAATTTTAAGTATGGAGGACAATGAAAAAGATTGATTTCTAAATGTTCTGCATAAGTTAAATTTTGATTGTATAATAAGCATGAGTCTCAAATTCTTATTTAGTCTCTTTGCCAGGACAAGGGGTGGGTACAATTTAGTTCGGTTTTGAAATGAACTGAATCAATCAATTATAATTATATATATATATATATATTAATCTCAACCGAATTCGATTCTTTGTTTGATTAGATTTTCTCAACTTTGTACCGCAAATTCTTTTGTGTTTTCTAATTTTTTCAGTTTTTCTTATATAAATCGATCATTTTTTTTTAATTTAATTTTTTTAACCAACCCGAATAAGGACCCTATCTTATAATGATGAGGCTTGGGTTTCTTTTATATTTATTTTACTTTTTCTTTTTTCTAATATATTATTGGCTTATCACTGAATGAGAGGTCATGCTCTCCATATATGTGTTAGGATAAAGATCTCCCAAATAATCGTGAGAGTAGATTTATGAACACTATTACTTGACATATTTTTAAGATGTACTATAAATGTACGTAACTAAACTCCAAATAACATTTTCAAATAATAATATATTTTGGATGCACTATACTAAACTCCTAGTAAATTTCAAATCATAATATACCTGTTAATGTAACAATTAAAAAAAAGAGATTTATTATTGGCCCAATTGTCTAAAACCTTATCGCCATTTCATCACAGATGTAGCAGGAAGTACAATAATTGTGATTTATATAATAGTTGCAATTTTATTAACATTATTGACGTAGTTGAAGATCCAGTCACTGATCATTATATTTAAGCCCTTAAAGAAAAGACAAGTTGTTTTACACTTAATGATAGAATAGTCGTAAATTAAATAAAATACATCATGCAACAATAATTTTACAAAACTGAAACATGCATCCTCTGCATTTTCTTATTGGCATGTTCAAATCAACCACATTTGGCAAAAAGATACAGGGTTTAGAAGCATGGGTTACTAAGAAAACAATTTTTTTTCCCCCTATCAAAATAAATTAAGCAATAAATTTTGTTACACCAACAGAAATACAAGTATGTTTATGTTGCTATATGGACCTAGGAGATGACCACACTTGAATGGAAACAAGAATATGAAGACATACATACACATTCCTTCGAACTGGGGATGGTCTCTAAAAAGAACCTAGTGTCACCACTGAAAACCCTTGGCAACCCAAGAAACAAATAAAAGAAAAGGAGAAAAAAGGAAGAAGCAAATAATACAAGGCATGCTTTTTGCAGGCTGCAAGTAACCCTAGTACAAATCTAATACAAACTGACCCAAAAATCTTTTCAATCAGACAACCTTTTTATCAGATCCTTTAAGGTTCAAGTTGAACCATTTCTTTTTAGCGGATTTATCCTTTCCGTCCGAGCTTCCATCTTCGGCCGGACTCTCACCCTTTGAATCTTCACCAGGAACTTTGCTACTACTTCCATTACTTAGATTGTTACCACTCACACTACTGGTACTGAGAGTCTTGGTTACGGTGAATGAAGAATGGATAGCATCACGTTGTTTCAATAGTTCATCCACCTAAGTTACATAAGAAAAACTTAAGTCGAATAAACAATTAACATATATAATTTCAGAGATGGTTTGTTTGTTACAATTGACAATAAGATCATGAGAACCAGATAGGCAATTGTCATTTCACTTGGAGAAGGATGCTGGGAGAACAAACCTTGTAGATTTGGGTCATGTTTTCCTGTTTTGCTTTTACATTTGAGGAAAAATATATAGAATAAACCATGAAAGTGTGAAATTAAAACTCATTATATGAGTATTTCTCTTTAAGAAAACTTATTTATTCTTTCAATGGGTAAAGTCTGGGACATCAACAACATCCTCATTCCTTGATGGTCTCATTATCACAATACCACACATCTGAAAGATGACCTTATTATACTCAACATAAATCCAGCTCAGACACTAAATTGCCCAGGCATTTTTTTCATGTTCGACGCATATATGCTTCCTGACAACATGGTAAAATGTACTTGTGCATTATTACGTATGCATACAAACCCATCGGTATTGTGAAGGGAATGGCCCAATTGGTCTGGCCTCTAGTAATGGAGGTCGAAGAATTGATCCGCCTCACACCAACCTTGAAGGGGATTTATTTAATTTATGTTTGTGCAGGGGGTGGGATGGGCAGGGTGTGTATTAACCTTATTAAAGAAGGAAAAATGTAAGTCAGTTGAAAAGAGACATTAAAGTTTCAGAACATACAGATTGCTTCTCCTGACTATATCTATTGGTCACTTCTTGAAAGCGTGCCAATGCCTACAAAACATCAGAAGAGAATTGTAAGAGCAATTTCGTATTACTGACAATCTAAAATTACAGATACCTGCAAAATACGGAACAATACCTTTCTGTATTCTATCTCAAATTCCCGTAACTCATTTCTCTTTCTCAAAATCTGAGCCTCAATATCCTTGAGTTTTTGTGAGTTATCTTCATATGACTTCGCACAAAGTGCCTCAATCGTATAGGTAGCAGTCTTGAAAAAATTATCTCCTGAGAAAATTATGGCAGATGTCAGTAAAAGCAATTATGTTAACCATTTCTGTTATAGCTCTCAAAGATGAAAATATAAAATTTACAGTTCAGACCATAAACAGCGAATATATGAGTGCCAGCTTTTAGTTCTGAAACCTCACAAGGTTGTAGACCTTCCAATCGTTTAAAGAAAGCAGATTCGGGGTCTTTAGCGATTGCAATCTGCACCACAAACATGTGGATAAATCATCAGTTCTTGGGTCATAAGAAAATGAAAAATATATAACCCAGGAAAGAGGAAGCTAGAACAAAAATAAAGTGAAGGAACTGGCTTACCGCATTCAGTGTTGAATCCATTCTGTAAACTTGAAAATGTAAGAAATACATCCCTACTGATGTCACCTTGCCTGTCTTCTCACTGTCCTCCTGCATTGTTACATCCATAAAGATATATCGCCTTTATTCATTCATACAGATTGGAATATTCCAGAGTTGTTACACTGGATAGATGCCCCAGCAGCTGAGAGAGTTAAAATAACAATACCTACTTGCATTCAATAGAAAATAAAAGCAACAGCGTTGGCCTATGTTTTTTTTTTTTTAACCCTCCAAAATAAATAAATAACTATTTCAATCCCACTTATGCTTGAAATCATTGCTAATACAAAAGCTTAGTCCACATTTTGATGCTTACTGTAGCAGAAATAGAAATTACCTCAATTTTTTGATATAGTATTTGAAGAATATATGTTCGTAATTGTAATAAACCCTTTATTCTATTAAGTTTTTTTGTTGTTTTTGAGTAGAAGCAAGAGGTTAAGGGCTCAAATCTCTCTATTGGACCAATTTAGAAAGGAGTGAGATATGAGTACAAACTAAGCACTTGCCCCAAACAATATAGTTTTGGGACTTTGGAAGCTATATGCATGTTTCCAATTAGCCATTGTCACAAAACCAACTTGCCTTGGTCTATGGTGCATGTCACTTACTCTTGGGAATTAAGTGCAGGTCAATTTAGCACATCCTTTTAGAGAAATGATTTGAAAATGTGAAAATGTGTATCATAGTGGTATATAGAATGGAATGAGATGCACACGGTGCAACGATTATCGGCTATATGCAATACACAAGGCAGTAAAACATTTCAGGGGCTCTAAAAGCAGACACTTCACTTAAATGACCTGAGAGTACATCTGCTAAGTACTCGAATGAATTTCATTTAGTTGTTCCGCCGAGATGCAAAATAAGGATCAAGACACAAGAGATGAAATTTTACAAAAGGTTTCAGTAAATAGTGATGGATTGAACCTAATTACTAGGTGCAGCCGTACTTGATCAAATCCCAACTTAAGCCCATATTGACTGACAATGTTATAGCTAACTCGTAAAGTTCACTTATAATTGCAGGACTCTGTCATATGACAATAGATTCAGCATCCGAATCTCATTTTGGTAACGAACCAATACAAAAAAGAAAAGCGGCAAATAAAGGACATCAGTAAGAAGTATTAAACCTAAATTTAGCTTCCATCAATCTCTTGGACCAATGAAACAAAAAAAGGTAAAAGCACCCACTTCAAGTGAAAGAAGTTACATGTAAAGAACGTAATAAGGAGAATTGTCACAGAAGAATGCACATCACCTGTAAGGCCAGACCATAGCCACCATTGGTATCTTGCTCAAAATAAAGTAACTGGAAAGTCACAGAGAGATTTATATTGTTTAGTAACCCTTAGAAAGCAGAAGAAAAAAAGTAAGAGGGGGTAAATACCAGCCTCATATTGATTACAAAATATAGCTGAATCTTCTGAACAAGGTTTTGACATGCAATATTACCTTAAATTTGCTTTGTGCAGTTGAAGTCACTCTCACAACAATCCCTGCCTCAGCTTGTTGGTCATTTATTGTTACGCCAAAGAAGTGGGCACATTGCTTCTCTACCTGCAGTGAAATAAAAAGCAAGTTTTAGGTATATTCCTCAAAAGTGTGGCTATATTAAGTAGAAACCTTGTAGGCACCTTTCCACTAACTGATGTTCCAATAGGAAGTGGTCTGACTGTGACAGTTCCATTCAAAGCTTCTTCAAGAACATTAGCAGAAATTGTAGTCTTGATAGGTACTCCCAACTTGCTATGGAAAATAGAATGGAGATTTAAAAATAGCTTAATGGCACTAAATGCCCCATGTATAACAACTACAATATTTACCTGAATAATGCTGCAAACATTGTATTGACTGTTCCCAGATTTGACAAGTCTATCTCCATATCCATGCCTTCAGCATCAATTGCCTGAAAAGATTTATAATTGAATATCGACAAATCAAGATGTATCGACATGAAAGGGAAAGAGTATGTACATGGGAAACAAGAAAGAGAAAACACATATCATTGGCAAAAAAGAACTCCCAACTTGTATGCATGATAAAGATAATATTGCAGAAATTTTGTGAGAATCAGATTGTAAGAATCGAATTAGCACATGCCATGGTAAGCACAATGGGACGGATAAAATGAAAGTTTAATATCTCAGTCATATGCTTGTGAGAGGGCAAGTGTTTTCATGCGTGAGAAAGGGGAAAGCCCAAGACCATGCAATTAGGTGATGTTAACCACCCTCCTTTATACACCAAAGACCAACTCAGTTTCTAGCTCATGTGGAACGGTGAGTTTCTCCCCCACCCAATCACATGACACTTTTTTCACGTGCAGGGAATACTTGGCCAACCCAGCCCAACCCTCTTACACCCGGAAAACCAACATCCAACATGGAAAACCCTTAAAAGTGCGCATAGCACAAGTTCTTGGGCACCCAAATGCGAATAAGAGCCTAATCTTCTGTAGATGGAATTTTGTGATAATCCAGCATGACACAGAAAATAGACAACAAATGCCAGTCCACAATAGAATAATGCCCTGGTGAACCTCAGAGCCCATCCACAACAGAATACTCCCCTGGCGAACCTCAGAGCCCATCTGACCTTACAAACTAATCCAATGGTGTAAGAATTTTATCTTGAAAGTTAAAAAATACCTCAAGCAAATGCAGCTTATGAAAGGTGATGAAATGGAAAGAATTGCCAACTGTTTGTCCCAAGGAGCAACCTAATACGAACTTAAACTTGGAAACATGCAAACCCTAAGTTCCTATCAATGTACAGGGCAGGATCATTAATAGCAACACGGATATTTCAATCCAGCTTGTACTTCATGTTCCTTTGACCTTAATAACCTAAAAAGTTTATTGTGACAGGTTTTAACCCCTATGTATTGGTCAATTATTGAGATTTTGACATCTTTTATCAAACAATTATATTATAGTTTGAATGTCTTCAGCATGAAATTTTAGTTTATATAAACACAGATTAAAGTTTGAACAAATCGCCACAAACTCTGGATTGTAACTTTGACTTTTACAACACAGACAGCAATAAGTTTGACCTAACACATAATGACATAATGTCAGAAAGAGAGAGGCAGGGAACGAGGAAGAGAAGCACCTCAAACCCTGCATTGTCATAGTGCCTTCTCTTCTCAGGATCAGATAAGATGCTATAAGAATATGCAACCTCCTTAAATAGTTCAGCGGCTTCAGGATTGCTGACATTCTTGTCAGGATGATACCTGCCCAAGATTAAGGATACATCAGTGCACAGATGATTAAGCAAACCCAGTAAAAGAAGGAAGCAATAATGCAACTGAACAAAGTGACATAAAAGCAATAATGAATCAGACATATAAGATTTATGGCTCAGATTGAATTTTCTTTTTCCCCTTTTCATACGAAACAAAAGAAAACTTTTATCCATGTACAAATCAAGGATAAGGAAACATCCGCATGCCAAATATCAAATTAAATGATTCCATTTCGATTTTCATAGCTTTAAACCTATAATCACGATTGGTCCAACAGGAAACAGGCAGTGCAACTGCTAAAAGTGATGGTATTGATTCTAAACAGACTTTTCCATTTTAGCTGCCTTTATTGCAGTGAACTTAGCTTAGAAGTTGGATTTAAACACAAAATTATTTGTAAGACAGAATTTAGCAATTCAATTCCAATGGGACAACAAAACATACATTCAAAACAGCAGGTGTTGTATGCAGTAGAATACTTCAGTACTAGCAGACTTAGCAAATTAAATCCAAATTTAACCAACAAACAAATGAATACAACAGAGCGAGCAAACTTAAACTAAGCATCTGCCTTTAATTGATTTTCAACCCCACCGATACTCCTACATGAACCATTTGAAACAGAACTTCCCATATTGAAGTGAGCTCTCCACAATTGCAGCTCATTATGCCATATCATAACAAGCCCACTGCATATCCCAGAAATCCATTTCACAATTCACAGGCATATTCTCTTTTTAACACCAACAACCTCAATAGAGCTATACATTCAGCTAGAATCCCAACTAAATTTAGCAATCCTTGAACAAGTATACAAATTTAATAACACCCATTATTCTTGCACAACAAAGAGAAGCTCAAACACAGCGGCCATCAGACAAGTCACAAGTCATATCCTCTTTTCAACACCAACAATCCTAATGAGCTATGATTCAGCTAGAAACCCTATCTCAAATTTACTAATCATAGAGCAACTAAGCAAATTCAGCAACACCAGTTACACCAAAATACCAGCACAGCAGAAAGAAGCTCAAACAAGCACCAAATTCTACCATTTCCAGCCCTAACGATTGATAAAAGACAAAAAACTTTAATCTAAGGATAAACAAACTTACTTGAGAGCAAGCTTTCGATAAGCCGTTTTAATCTCCTGATCAGAAGAATCCCTTGACACGCACAAAACCTCATAAGGGTCTCTTCGAATTGCTGGAGCTGATGAGCCCTCCATCTTGTTTGAACCCATTAAAATTTAACCAAATTTTCTCTCCCTACTTCTCAAAGATCTTTCTTTTTATCTTCAACCTCTCAATGAACGAACCCGCCTGGCAGCAATCACAAAGAGCCTTTCTTTCGAAATCTATTCAATCAAAATAATCAAAACTACGCACAATTCAAAATTTTATCGGATCCCTCTACATAACGTAATACTTTAACCTTGGAGAAAACAAAAGGCTATCATAAAAAATGAAAATAAAACCAACCCATTTCATCAAAAGCTAAGATCTATCTAAAAAGCTTGAAAAAAAAACGTTAAAATACATTTTACATTCACTTAAAAATAAAAAACAAAGCTTATATTTTTGAAACTTACAGATATTTCTTGCAAATGTACAAAATGATGACGAAACGAGGCTGTTCCTTTGATTGCTGTTCTCGTCTTACGCTCTCTTCCTCTCCCGTCAGTTTACGTGATTTTTATTTTTATTTATTGTAATTATTGTTGAATTTTTATTCGCCAATCATATTAATGTATACTGCTTTACAGTTTACCAAGTGAAATTTTACGAACCTTTTGGTTCACTTTTATTTAAAAAAGGAATATTATTTATTTATTTTTATTTATCTATTCTGTTTCCAAAATAAAATAAAATTTCGAACAGAATCTCAAAGTGTCCTGAAGTGAACTGTACACGTCAGTTAAACTCATATGTTGCCTGCATGTCCGAATAGCGATGAGTTGGATAAATAGATAATGGAAAATTCTATGATGCCGTAATTAAAAATATGGTATTAATATCGTAATTATTGTAGGTCGTTAGATTAAATCAATGGTTCATAATAATTATGTAATAATAAAAATTTTAATTAAATTATAACAAACCGGTTATAAACCGGTTAAGTAATTTTTAAAAATAAAAGTACGACTTTGAAGGAAAGAAAGGGGATTTATGTTGTAAATAAATTAAAAATGTATAAAGGCAAAATTATGAAGGGTTTTGGTTTTTATTTTTTTGAGAAGCCGTAGCTTTTCATAAATCCCTAACTAACGAGTTCGAAAAGAAAACCACTGCAGCGTTAATTTTCGTTCGGGTGCACAGGCGATACGTCTGCAGATTGAAGCCATTCTTGAGTTGATTTTCTATCTTGTTCGAATTGCTGGGTCTCTGCCGTGGCTGCCTCTATCTTGGTTTGGCCGTCGTCACCCGTGCAAGGTAAGTTTAATCCTCTGTCTCGCTCAAATTGTTAAGCAATTTAGTTTTCTTTCTTGGTCATAATTTGTTAACAGAATTGAATCTAAGAATTAAGAAGTCGCTGCAAAGTGTTTGGGTTTTCATAGTTTTCTTTCATGGTCATAATTTCCACATTTGTTCACGGAATTAAGAAGTTCTTGTGCAAAGTGTTTGGGTTTGATGGGCAAACGCGATTTTGTTTTCCTCCAATACTCTTTTCCTGCAAAGTGTTCCATACAATGATTGATCTGGTAAATCAATGCCAACTTCAGGCAAAATATTGTCATCACTTTCGATTCATGTCTGTTCCGTATTTGATGCTGCCTTTTGCTTTTCCAACAATTTGCGAAGATAGTCCTGTCTTAGTTTCTCCCGGCGAGCTTCTGCTTGTTCTTGTCTGCGCAATTTCAGCTCAGATACCTTTTCTCTTGCTTGGTTTACTTCTTCATGAACTTCCCTGAAATGGAAAGAAAACCACTAATCAATCATTGTATGGATCTCAGTGGCATGATATACAGAGCCTAGAATGTAATAACTGCAACCAGATCAAAAAAATAAATAAATAAATAAAAGCAAACAATAAAAGAAGAAGAACCAAATTTTAGGTACGAAAGCTGTTATATAAAATAATTTTATGAAATTTACTGTTTGTACTAAATTTACTCAAGGCAGATAAAATAAGACAATTTAAATTTATGTTTATATTTTTTAAAAAGAAAAATAGCAACATATTTTAATAAACACCTTGATTTTACCGGTTCCAATAATTTTAAACTGTGAACTATGTCTTCAATCAATTAGAATATATAAATATATGTATATGTATATGTATATATTTTAGTTTGTGATCATAAAATGCGAAAAATATTCAGAAAAATCTTAAAAACCGTGGAGTTTTTAAAAACTTAAAACTTAGAGCGTTTAAACTGTATGTTTGTATATTTTATGTGTTTTTCCATACGTTTTCATATTTTAAAATTCTGAATTGAAATATTTTTAATATATGTGTGTATGTGGAGAGAGAGAGAGAGAGACTAGCCCTCGAATATATAGTGAAAGTAGAAGGAACTAAAGATGGCAAAAAAGCTCAGGCCTGGTTCGTAAAAAGCTTATTCTGAACTGCAGGCTTTAAGCTCAGCCCCCAGCGTATAAGCCTAATCATGAACTAAGGCTACATTTGGCTGCTAGGATAAAAGCAAGATAAGAGTAATTTTTTGGACTAAAAATATTAATCTTATCCAAAGCTGTGTTTAGCTGTAAATAATAAAAAAATAAGCCCAATTTTTTTAATTTCAAAATCTTGGGATTATTAATTCCCTTTGTTACATGGGTTTATCTTGGATAAAAAATCTAGTGAAACCACAATCCTCTCTTCTATTTCATCAAGCCGAAAGCAAACTCAATTAAAATTACTCTCAAACAAATGTAAAGTACGTACATCTTCGTTCCTCAACAAATCTTGATTCTCCAAAATTTATTTTAGATGATCTGAGCAACAATCAAAGGCACTCAAAATATTATCTGAATTGGTTCTCATCTTTCAATTAAATTGGGGCTTTAAGTATGGATCTTAAAATTGATTTTCCCCCCTTTTTCTTTTGTAGTTGGCTTGGTTGTAGGAATTGAAAACTCACATTTCTCCTTCAATCAGCGAGTGAATCTACATGCTTTCCCTAGTTAAATTTCAATTATTTTGCTTATCTTTTCCAAACTTACAGTAATGTTCCTTTAATTTTTTGCATTGTCAATATATATTGTTCGACTATTGGTGGGTTTTTATTATTTTTCTCCCTCATAACAGTTTTGTTTCATTTGGGTCTTATTATTATCAATTGTCTGTTACTTTATTCTCTTTATTTTATTTTTAATTAACTGAATTATGAAGACATGTCACTTGCCCAAATTTATTCCACTATGTCAAGTGTGTTGTCCAATTTATGCTTGATTATGAAAATTAATTGAATTATTTTTACTATATATAAGCAATGATTGAAAGTTCGTTCACCTATACGGTTGTTGGTGGATTTTTATTATATATATGCACATGGATAACATGTTCCACATTACCCGTGTATCATCACATGCACACCTTTGTCATTGATTGTCTTTTGCTCTATTTCTTTATTTTATTTTTAATTACATAATTACAAACCTTATGATGAATATATATGGACGAAAGAGAGATCTTGTTATTCCTACTTGCAAACGAGTTTCTTAAACAAAAGTTGGCTGTCTGTATTATGATAGTTGTTATCCTGCACCATATAATAGCAAGCTTTCATGAAAAGTATGTGATCAAGAATCGCACTCTCGCTAGGGTTCAAACTCTAGTTGACATGATAGGCAATGGTGATATAGAATGTATGAATCAACTTAGGATGGATATAAGAACTTTAGGGTTATTATGTGAACTACTTCGTAGAGATGGGAGGTTGAAGATGGATAGTGTAGTTTCTATTGATGAGCATGTTTGTATGTTCTTACATGTACTTGCGCAACATGTACAAAATCGAACAATTAATAATCGCTTCAAGCGTTCTCGAGAGACAATTAGTAGATTTTTTAAATTATGTTCTTAATAGAGTTTTGCGACTACAACACATCTTACTAAAATCTCTCGAACCTGTGCCTGAACATTGCACATACGACAGATGAAAATTTTTTTAGGTATGTTGTACCTAAATTTTAAGATGTCATTTACAATTATAATATGACCTTGTGTACTAGTGTTATTCAACTTAATAATTTTTGTTGATATAAAACTATTTGGGAGCATTAGATGGAACCTACATCAAGATTGAGTACCCGAAATTGATAAACCAAGATATAGAACAAGAAAAGGTGAAATTGCAACAAATGTCATAGGGGTTTGTTCACAAGATATAATGTTTATATTTGTATTACGAGGGTGGGAAGGTTCAGCTTCTGATTCTAGAGTACTTCGAGATGCGATATCTAAGGAAAATGGATTAAAAGTTCTAACTGGTAAGACTATTTTAATAGATTTAGAATAGTTAGCCCTAAACTAATTAAATTTTTCTTAATCGTATTTCACCTTCTCAATATTTAGGTTGTTATTATCTTGTGAATGCTGGTTACACAAATGGTGAAAGATTTTTAGCACCATATAGATGCACTAGATATCATTTATCAGAATGGAAAGATGAGTGTACTCCTGTTAATTATCAAGAGTATTTCAATATGAAGCATGCTTCAGCAAGGAATGTAATAGAACAATGTTTTGGACTTTTTAAAATGCGTTGGGCAATCTTACGAAGTCCATCTTTCTATCCTCTAAAAACACAATGCAGAATAATAATTGTTTGCTGCCTTTTCATAATCTTATTAGAAGGGAAATGTCAGTTGATCCAATAGAGTATGAAATAGACAACTTTGACCTTAGTAGTAATTTGGAGGACCAGGAAACCATTAGCCAAGTATCATCATCTGAGCAGTGGACTGCATGGAGGATAATTTAGCATTACAAATGTTTAATTATTGGAGGCGAAATAGAGGAATTTGAAGTTTCAGTTTAAGTTTTTAATTTTATTTGAACTTTGTATTTTGTTATTATGTAATGTCATGTGATTTAACACTTCTATGTTTTATAAAAATTAGTTATTTTTATTTTTATAATGTTTATTTTTTCATTATTTTTATCTATTCCCATTATTTTATATTTTATTTCACTATGAATGTATATTTTATCTTTAATACATGAATTATTATTCTTATATAGGGATGAATGGTGTAACTACTAATCAAAATAATGAAAATGATAAAAATGGGACAATACGTGCATGGACAAAAGAAAAAGAGGAAGCTTTGTTGAAAATATTAGAGGAAATGATAGTACGTGGATTTCGTGCTGATTGTGGGCAACTAAAACCATGTGCTAATAGGCATATTAAAGAACAATTGGTAAAGTTACTTCTTAATGGTGGCCTAAAAGCTAGCCCACACGTGGAATCAAAAATGAAAAAAATTTGAAGAACAACTCTGGAGTAGTGTTTGATATGCTTAACATAAGTGGCTTTGGTTGGAATGATGAAAAAAAGTGTGTTGAAATTGATAGCGATGAGGCACGGCAATCCTATATGCAAGTGAATTTTTTTTTCTAGTGACCTTTAATAAGAAAATTTTTTTTCTAGTGACCATTGGTAATTGACAGAATTCTTGTTTTTTTTAAAATTATTTTCCTTCATTTTAGCACCATAAGAATGTTGAAGGGTGGAGGAACAAACCATTTTTGATATACGAGAGGCTTGCATATATTTTTAGAAAAGATCGTGCTATTGGGAAAGGAGCTGAAACTCTTGTTGACATGATAGAGAATAAAAATGAAAGCAATCTTAAAAGCTGAATATGAGATTGGTGAAGGATTATCTCCCATGTCAATGGACCAAGGTCAAACAAAATCATCTAAAAGGAAACGGGCTATATCAACTAATCTATTAGTTGGAAACTTGAAAAAATTTGCATACATATTTGAGGACGTGATGGAAAAGTCAAATCAGAATGTGAATAATCTTCTTGGTAAGCTATCAAATGAAAGTATCAATTCATAAGTTGTTGCTGACATGTGATAAAAATGAACATTTCACCACATCAAAGAGTTAGGCTGCAAAAGATATTGCTAAAACAACCAGAACATGTAGAAATATTAAGGACAATGCGAAATGATAAAGAAAGAAAAGAATTTCTTGAAAAACTTATCTTAGGTGGGTATGACGATTGATTAAGTGTGGTATTTTGAGATCCTTTTTGTACAAAAGATTAATCATATATAGTAGGTCTATGAACCTGATGATGACATTTTTTTTTTGAAACTAATCATATGAATTATATTTTGTTTGTGAGTGATTCTAAATTATTTTTAACAAATGATACCCACCATCTTTTTGTAAGTATTTAACCACATGTTAAAGTGGCTTAACGATGAGCAAGTATGATATATCGAATACTTTATAAATAGTTGCTTCGTTGTTGTCTTATGTAATTAAATATATTATATGAGAAATTATATCTTATTTAGATTGAATTGTTGCTCTATAGTTTGTGGAATTTATATTTCTCCGATAAACTTATATAGTGGAAATACTGTTTATATAGGTCATTACATATTAAGATGTGGAATATTATTAAATCGGGTGCTGTTTTTTTTTTTTATTGATTTCATTTATAGAAGGTAAATTTTATTCAAAAGTTATTGTCAAAATTTAAGCAAAGTGCATTTCAATTAATTTTTATATTAATTATTATTATTTTTATTATACAGTCCTATAAAATGCCAAACATAGGATAACACTTTTATAATCCTATCCAACATGCACCAAACAAAAGACAGTACTATATTTAATCCAATATAATCCAATCTAATCTAATCCAATCAAATACAAATTGTTTTATAACTATTGTTTAACTCTTTCTTCTACAGTATTTTCTCTGGAGAATACTAGAATGAAAGTCGACTGAAGCCCTTTGGCTTTCTTCAATCACTCTTTCGTGGGGTGCTTTTTTCTTTTGCATTATAGCAAAACCTCAAAACAAATCTTTATTCGACTGACACTTGTACGAGGAGCCTTATTCAAGGGCTTCGAAGATTGGTGAGAAGTTAGTTGCTCGCAAAGGAACAAAGAATGGATACGGCAGAATTAATACGTAAGTGCCAAGCGGTTGCATTAAAAGAAGAGGAAGAAGATATTGTAAGTTTCATGGGGAGAATGAAGATAAAAGGGGAGGAAATGGTTGCTAACTGCCTAGTTGGGAAAGTACTTATTGCACGGAGTATCAACAGGGAGGGTTTGAAGGCTGCGATGCAGCAAGCTTGGAAAACAACAAAAGAGGTAAAGATCGAGAGCATGGGAGACAATATCTTCCTCTTCAAGTTCGCCTCTGAAAAAGAAAAGAAGAGGATACTCATGGGGGGACCGTGGCATTTCGATCGAGCGTTAATAGTTTTGTCCGAACCCACTGGAATCGGGGACATGAAGAACCAAGCTTTTACGCATGCAACATTTTGGGTGCAGATCCATAACATGCCTATAATGTGTATGAATAAAGAGGCAGTCAAAAAACTTGGAGAGAAGATCGGAACGGTGGAGGAAATAGAAACAGATGAAGCCGGGGAATGTATAGGCCAATTCGCTCGGGTCAGAATCTCCATTGACATCACTCAACCCTTAAAAAAGATTGTGTTCTTGCAACAAGAGGAGGAAAGAATACCAATGCCAATCCTTTATGAAAGGTTACCAGACTTTTGCTTCTGCTGTGCTCATCTTGGACACCAGTATAGAGAATGCCTGAAATATAAAGGGCAACAAAAAGAAGACTTGCCGTATGGAGGGTGGATGAGAGCAATTACACAAGCTGAGCGAGTGAGGCAGAATCGAAGCCGGGAGAGGGTTAACAGAGAGCAAGCTCAATTCAGAGAAAATGTTAAACAACCAATCGAGTTAAGCCAACCCGGGATCAATACATTTCGGGTGATCAAAGCGGTCGCAACTGAACCAGATCCGAGCTAGATGATGCAATAGAACCAATGGGTATTAGAATGGTCGGTGACAAAACCAATTAATGTTGGCGGCTACAGAACGGGAAAAAGAGCAAGTTGAGGGTCCTTGGAAAGGTGATGCCATCAACGAGGAGATAGATAGATTGACAAGAAATGACAGCAGGCCTAGAGAAGAAAACCAAAGAGCGGGAAATGAAGAGTGGCAGAATAATGTATTTCTAGTGGGCGAGGCAAATTTGAAAGCTACAGAAGGAAAAAAGGCTGAGGAAAAAAAGGGAAATCAGATGAAGAGGCTGTAGTTAATGGGCCAAGAAAAGCCAAAGGAAAGCCCAGTGGTAGAAAATGGAAACTTCAGGCAAGGAAAAATAGAACAGAAGAAGGGGCAAATGTTGGGCCAATTAATACCAAAAGGCCAAGCAGTGATGGCTCCCGGCCTAGTACGGAATGTAAAAGATTGAGAAAGCAAAACCCAACAAGCCCCTCACGAGAGGAAAGTTCGTTAAAGTCAGAAAGGAATTGGTGTAACTATAGCATTTCTAGCCTTCCCAGTGTAGAGCAACAACTGAAGCCAGTTGAGGTAACACACGATGCAGGAGGGGTTCCTGAAGAAATGGATGAATGGTGAAAGCGGCCCGGGAACCATGAAGATATTGAGCTGGAACGTTCGAGGTCTGGGGAAGCCTCGAACGCGCCGAGCCATCAAGAAAATTCTCCACCTGCTTCGGCCTCAAATATTTTTTTGTTGTGAGACTAAAATGTTGGCTCGGCAGGTCAACCAAATAGCTAGAAGTTTTAATTTTGAGAATTGTTTAGCTGTAGATAGAAATGGTATGAGTGGGGGTTTAGCCTTATTTTGGAGTTCGGAGGTGAATGTAAGCCATCTCACTCTCTCCTGCGTTGATCGATTGTGACCCTCGGAAGTGGGGTTGCTTGGAGATGTACAGGGATTTATGGCCACCCAGAACTCAATCAAAAACATCACACCTGGGCTCTGCTGGAAAGATTAGCTGGCCTTTCTTCCTACCCATGGTGTTGCTTCGGGGACTTCAACGAAATTATGCACTTGAATGAGAAGCTTGGAGGCAATGAGAAGAGTGTGCAGTCGGTAGCAGCCTTTAGAGAGGCAGTTCGGATGTGTAATCTAGTAGATGCGGGCTGTAAGGGGTACCCCTTCACATGGTCAAACAGAAGGTATAATAGTCTCCACATAGAGGAAAGGTTGGATAGGTTTCTGTGCAGTAAGGACTGGGGAAACAAGTTTAAAGCCTCTACAGCTATAAATTTAGTTAATTGGGTTTCCGACCATTGCCCAATTGCTTTTGAAGTTGAAGAGAGATGTAGAAGCTCAAGAAAAGGGAGAAGCTCCTTCCATAGGGACCACTATGAAGATATGTGGAGCTCCTATGAGGCTTGTAAATCTATAGTAAAGGATGAGTGGGAAATTTTCGGCAATGGAGTTGGGGAGGACCCTGTGCAGCATTTTCAGAGGACAGCGAATAGTTCTTTAGCTCGGCTTAAGCTATGGAGCAAAGTTGAGTTCGAGGGCAGAAAAAGAAAACAAGATAAGCTAATTCAGAAGCTTCAGAATGCTAAGCAAAGAAGATCCAACCAAGTCGATGGAGAGGAGATTCGCAGGCTGGAAAGTCAGATGAATGCGTTGCTGATGGATGAGGAAATCTATTGGAAACAACGCTCGAGGGCAGATTGGCTGAGAGAAGGCGACAGAAATACGAAGTTTTTCCATGCTAAAGCGTCTTCCCGCAGAAGGAAAAATAAAATCTGGGGTGTCGAAAACTCCAATGGTAGCTGGTTGAAAGAAAGAGAGGATTTAGAAAAAGAATTTTGCAGCTACTTTCAAGAGCTGTTCACGTCCACCAGTCCAACCCCGGATCAAATTGAAGCTGCCTTAAAAGAAATGCCTGAAAAAGTATCTCCAGAGATGAATGTCCAGCTGGAGAAGCCCTTCACCTCAGAAGATATTGCAGAAGCGCTCACGCAGATGTGCCCTACTAAGGCTCCGGGGCCGGATGGATTACCTGCTGCGTTCTTCCAGAAGCATTGGCAAGCTGTTCAAAGTGGAGTTGTCTCGACTTGTTTAAACATCCTAAATGAAAAAGGAAACCCGGCCCCCTTAAACAACACTTTTATTGCTTTAGTTCCAAAGGTTGCTGAGCCAAGAAAGACCTCAGATTACAGACCCATAAGCCTCAGAACGTGGTTTCATCAATTGTTGCTAAAGCCATAGCAAACAGGCTGAAACCAATTCTTGACCAAATTATCTCCCCAGCACAGAGTGCATTCATACCCAATAGACTCATTACAGACAATGTGATTATTGGATATGAATGCCTCCATAAGATTCGTCATTGCAAAGGGAGAAAAAGCGGCTTAGTGGCGCTAAAATTGGACATTAGCAAGGCGTATGATAGGATTGAGTGGCTGTTTCTGGACGCCGTAATGAAGAAGATGGGTTTTTCGAGCCAGTGGGTGGAGTTGATATTGAGGTGCATCTCTACGACCACTCTCTCTGTAATCATTAATGGCGTACCAACTGGTCTAATCAAGCCGGAAAGGGGATTACGACAGGGCTGCCCCCTCTCTCCTTACCTCTTCATTCTCTGTGCAGAGGCTTTTTCTAACATGTTGGTGAAGGCTGAAAGGGATCAGAAAATCCGAGGTCTGAAATTTGCCAAGGAAGTCTCAATCAACCACCTGTTATTTGCCGATGATAGCCTGGTGTTCTCTCGAGCCTCTGTGGCTGACTGCAAGCATTTGAAAGAGATCTTCGACCTGTATGCAACAGCTTCAGGGCAAGTCTTTAACTTCCAGAAGTCGTCCATGTTCTTCAGCAACAAAATTCCAGCAGATAGGGTGGATGCAATTAAAGATATCTTCAAGCTAAATGTGGTCTCGAAGCATGAAAAATACTTAGGCCTCCCCGCTTTGTTAGGTAGAAAGAAAATGATCTTTTTCAATGAGATTAAATTGCGCGTACTCAACAAGATTGCAGGGTGGCAACTCAAGATGTTCTCTAGTGGGGGCAAGGAAGTCTTGATCAAAGCAGCAGCTCAGGCAATCCCAGCCTACGCGATGAGTGTCTTCAAGCTCCCAAGAGGCCTCTGTGAAGATATTCAACGGGCTATTGCGAAGTTTTGGTGGCGAGCTAAGGAAGATGTGCGTGGGATCCACTGGATGAAATGGGAAAACCTTAGCAAAGCAAAGAGTAGAGGCGGGATGGGCTTTAGAGATTTTACAAGCTTCAACCGAGCTTTGGTAGCCAAGCAAGGGTGGAGGATTCTGCAGTTCCCAAACTCTCTAATCTCCCGAGTGCTTCAAGCTAGATATTATAAGAACTCAAACTTTCTTAATGCGAACTTAGGTTCCAATCCTTCCTATATTTGGAGAAGCATCCTATGGGGTAGATGCGTGATTAAGAGAGGGCTCAGATGGCGAGTTGGTAATGGGAGCAAGATTTCAATCTACAAAGATAATTGGTTACCTCGGCTGGACACTTTTAAACCAATCTCTTCGCAAACTCTGCCCGAAGACACTGCTGTTGCTGAATTGATAAATGAGGATAACCACTGGAATGAAGCCAAGATTCGTCAACACTTTAAAGATGAAGATACAACAATGATCCTCAACATCCCACTGCCAAATGAGCAATTCGAAGATGATGTGCTTTGGCATTTTGACAAAAAGGGGGAATACTCAGTAAAAAGTGGCTATCAGCTGGCTCTAAAGATGAAGTTCCCGGAGGCATCCAGCAGCAGCTCAATAGAAAGTTCTCGGCATTGGAGAGCCCTTTGGTCTCTTGAGCTTCCGGAAAAGATAAAAATCTTCATGTGGAGAGCCTCAAAAAACTTGCTCCCATCTGCTGAAAACCTCTGGAAAAAGAAGGTCCTGCAGGAACCAATTTGTTCAATTTGCAGAAAAGAAGTTGAGTCCATTAGCCATGCCTTGCTGCATTGCAAGGCTGCCAAGAAAATATGGCTTCTCTCCCCGTTTTCAGCCCCGGATGTGTGCCTTCAATCCCAGGATATTTTCAGCTCTCTACAAAGAATGGCCAAAGAGGTAAGGAAAGCTGATCTAGAGCTCATGACAGTCATTTGCTGGGTTGCTTGGTACTCTCGGAACAAGTTCATTTTTGAAGGGAAGAAGATAGAACCAATTGTTTCAATTGCGAAGGCTGAATCTATGTTGGCATCTTATCAAAGGGTGAAAAGCTCAGAGGTGCTGCAAATTGCATTCCCAGTTCGAGAAAAGCAGCAAGTTTGGTCCCCTCCCAATGGAAACACCTTCAAAGTAAATGTAGATGCTGCTATTAACACTGAAGAGCAGAGGGCAGGCCTTGGCGCAGTAATAAGAGACTCAAAAGGCAAAGTGGTAGCGGCTGGGATTAATCAAGTTCCTTTTAAAGGATCTGTGAGTGCTTCTGAGGCTGAAGCCATTAAGTGGGGTTTCCAAGTAGCAAGTGCAGCTGAGTTAACCTCCCTGATTCTAGAATCCGACTGCTTAGAGGTGGTTCAGCTGGCAAACAACACTAAGGGTAGCAGAACAGAAATCTTATGGACAATTCTGGACATCCGAAATCAATTAAGGAATTTTCAAGAAGTTGCAGTCCATTATGTCCCAAGACAATGTAATGTTTATGCCCATTTCCTAGCTAAATTTGCTTTGGGAAAAAGCTCTCCCTCTGTCTGGACAGACTCCATTCCAGCTGAGGTCCAAGATGTTTTTAAAGTGTTGTGAATTAATGGAAAGGTTTACTTTCTTCTTCAAAAAAAAAAAAATCTAATCCAATCTAATCTTAAAAGCTAATCAAATCCAACCATGTTTTCCAAACATTGTCTAAAAATTTTAATAACTTAAAATTGGGTGTGCGCTTGAAAAATTCCGGAATAGACCCTTAAATTGTCATCCCTAAGTAGAATGATAAAACCAATATTCCTCCTTATTCTATTTTACATCCATTTGTCGGAAAGATTTTCTCTTAAATGTTTTGGTTAAAATAAGTTGTTCCATTACAGTTTCTTTCTATCTTCTTTTTTTTTTTTTTTTTTTTTTTGAGAAGGCATTACAGAGTTTCAAACAAGAAAACGAAAAATACACAGACGCAGTTGGTCTTCCGACTTGGGGGCAAAGAGACCGAGTCAAATACGGTACTTTCCAGTTTACAAGTCGTCGCAAAAGCTGAAATATAACCTTTTTTTAAACGACACGATGAGCTTGCAGATCATTGAGAGATAATGGTATGGTGGTGACCATTGATATTCTTGCACCTTCCTCCATAATATCACTCTCACTCATGATCATCTCCATGGGCATGGCTGCCTTCCCGGACTTTATCCACTCTCAGAGTCAGAACGACACGTCGTACGAAGATTGTTCTCCATTCAAATGCGGAAACCTCACCTTCTCCTTCCCATTCTCGTCGTCTTCAACCTCGGGTTACTGTGGCCTCCCTGACTACCAAATCACCTGCGACTCTTCCTCTGTTCCCAAGCTCTTGCTCTCCGGCAGACTGTACGAGGTCAAAAACTTTTTCTCTTCTCAAGACGACCGTTTGATCACCGTCGTTGATACTCAACTCATCAAAGACTTGAGTTCTGGCTCATGTGAATCTCTCTACAATCTGTCTGTTGCCATTAATTCTTATTCTATAGGCTCTCTCACCCTTCCTTCAGGGAGCCTTAACTTTACATTTTTCAAGTGCCCCCGCAGGTTATCTCTTTTTCAAAATTCCACTGATAAGGTTGGGAGTAATGTCAGTTGCAACGATGGGCATGTGCTGTATCTCTGGAGAAATAGAACTCAATCTGACAGGCCTTCATTCGATCCTGTTTCGGCACCAAGTGGATGTGACTCAGTGGTGGTGCCTGTGTCCAGCGTCCGCTCTTTGTATCTGGGCGCTGATCTTTTTGACGCTTTGAGTCAAGGGTTCCCATTGGAGTGGCCTAAACTCGATGACTGTGAGAGGTGTCAGAATCGCAGTGGCCGCTGTGGATACAACGGAAGCTTGAAGCAAATTACTTGCTTTTGCAAGGGAGGCCGCTGTGACACGGTCAAGTTAGTTTCTTCTTCTTTCTGCTTTTACCCATCTATTATACCGTTATACCTTTACATTTTAATAATTATTTCAACGAAATACTTCAAAGACAAAAGAATGATTAGACTACCTATGAAAATCATCTTTGCCCTTCACCTAATCCGAAAGAGATACGGAGATTATTTCAAAAGAATTTTAGCATATGGTTATGTTTCATATGACTGTCTTGCAAGTTTAGGGCTTTGTAAACTAGAATCATGAGCAAACAAGCCATCAATTGATGTTAATAAAAATATGTTGCTTCGTTTGGAATAGTGTAAGTTGAATGGTAGCTGCCAACATTATTTATTTGCTTCCACCTACATCAGAGTCCAGAGATACCTTTGATGATTGTAAATACCTGTGATTAGATGAAAAATTCACTATTTTTTTTTTGTCATTTTCAACATTGCAGGCGGAGGAAATCTAGACTGCCGCTCATTATAGGTAAGATTAAAAAAAAAAAAATTAGCTTGCAATCTGCAGAAGTAATCTGGTTTTCATAATAAGTTGGAATTTGTTCATTTTAACTTCTGCGTTATGGTGTATTTGTTGAAACTTCTGATCACCAATCTTCAACTTCTTTAAAGGTGCTACAGCCGGAAGCTGTTCTATGGTGCTCATTGCGGTTGCACTACTCATTTTCAGAAAAAGAATCCCTCCGTTCTTTAAGAAACCCCTTTCTGAAGAGCGTCAAAATATTGGAGATGGACTAAACGTCAAGCAGTTCATCAAAACATACAGATCAGCCTTGCTGTCCAATTATTCATACAATGATATAAAGAAGATGACCAATCGTTTCAAAGAAAAGTTAGGCACAGGAGGGTATGGTAACGTGTACAAGGGAAAGTTCCCAGACGGTCGTCTGGTTGCTGTTAAAGTGCTGGAGAAAACCAGCAACTTTAGTGACAACTTCATCAATGAAGTTGCCACCATTGGCAGGATTCACCATGTTAACATCATTAACTTACTGGGTTTCTGCTGCGATGGTTCAACGCGAGCTCTGATATATGAGTACATGCCCAATGGATCTCTGGGGGATTTGTTGTCCAAAGAGAAGGCAAATCTCTCTCTGAAACCGGCAAGGCTGCTTGAAATTGCCCTCGGAGTTGCTCATGCAATAGAGTATTTGCACAATGGCTGTGAGCTACGGATCCTGCATCTCGACATAAAGCCACAAAATGTCTTGCTGGATCCTGATTTCAATCCCAAGGTTTCTGATTTTGGCTTGGCGAAAGCACAATCTCGAAACAGAAGCGTCGTCACCATGACGGGACCCAGAGGAACCATTGGTTACATTGCTCCTGAGATTTTCATGAGAAATCTGGGAAATCCGTCTCATAAATCTGATGTTTATAGCTACGGAATGTTACTATTAGAGATGATTGGAGGGAAAAAACATCTGAGACCCACGGAGACAACAAGCGGTTCAAATACCACCGAAGAATACTTTCCAGATTGGATTTACGACAAGCTCATTCAGCCAGAAAAGGGCGATTTTGTGGAAGAAGAAGATGATTGTATAGCCAGAAAGATGATTATAGTTGGTTTATGGTGCATCCAGATAAATCCAAAAGATCGTCCTTCAATGACAAGAGTAGTTGAAATGCTATCATCAGCAAGTGCGGAAGCCATTGAGATGCCCCCCAAGCCCTTGTCCTTATCTCCTCCTCAGTTACAGACGCAAAACGAAAACATCTCCTTTGATAGCATTACTAGTGAATTGCCTCTCCAACATGATAGTCATGAACTGTAATTGTAACACCAACTCTTATCCCTTATTATTTCTTCAACTAAGATGACAGCGACTGCATTCACAATCACGACTAGCCAAGCTACCGTGGACAGCTCCAGTTCAAATAACTTAAATCGTTAAAACAGAAGTACTAACTTACATCGTCAAAGCAACTGCTAGCCAACACTACGCCGCCAGACGCCCTAAATCATCCACTTCAAATGATGATTTTACAAATGCATAAAACAGGAAAGAGAATTGGAATTAAAAGGGTAATATCAAATCACATTATCAACAACTTTTAAGTAAATGGATTATCCATCTGTAATTGGGAGTTTTTCTACTGCTTGCCACACATCAACTTGACTCAAAACTCAGTATGTGTAAACATGAATACTACCTAGCATAAAAACTGACAAATATATGAAGCATTCGCACAACGAAGTTGGAAGTAGATTACTGAAAGTTACGGGCATGTTACCATCCTATAACTTGGAGTATGCAGAAACAGATCAAGAACAAACTTGAGAGTTGAGGATTAAAAAAAAATTGGTGAATTGAGAGTCTAAATAGTAAGAAGAGTTTCATTTCTCTGATGCTAGAAAATTTCAATTTCACTATATATTTCTTTCATGAAATTATTTTTTCGGTAGAGCATTACCAGGAAATTAAGAATACCGAAACTTTCATTATAATATGAACCTGGTGGCCGCAGCTAGGAGGGGACAGATAACAAGTTCCAAGGTATACAATACTGAAAGAACAAAGATATAAATAATTGGGAAAATTGAATTGCCTAATGTAATGGCATGCGATTTACAAAGCCATACAAATTGCCGTTATTGCTCTGGCGTATTTACACACGTAAATGAACCAAAAGGAACCTCACAGATTTGAGGTTGAGCAGTAGGTGTTTGGCGACTCGACCTTAATTACCCTGGTATTATATGATCCACAGAACCCACATTTGTGGTACAGCCAGTGAAAGGGTGCGCTCCCCTTCTTATCACAGTCATTACAAAGTATTTCCTGGATGCCATAATCAAACTTGCCGTTGTTATAAAATGTAAAAACTTAAAAGAACCAAGTAGTTTAAAGATATGCAGAATCTTTACCTGGCAGCGATCCCTATATTCTTCTGGAAGTTGCTCAGAAGCCAAAAGTGCGTCCAGCATGCCAAAATAAACCTGAAAATAAGGAACAGAAACCTTCATATAACTAATGAAGGAATTTTTTTTCCCCCAATAGGATCCCAGGAAAAAAAAAAAAGAAAAAAAGAATAGTCAACACCAATTTGCAGGGTTTTTCTTTCCTCCCCCACCCCCCTCCTCTTTTTGTTAGGAAACAACAATTCCTCTTCTTTTTTATGCTCATCCAATTTTTCTCATGCATAAGGAGTGTCTCAATATTCCCTTCACCCAAGCGGTAAAGTCTTGTTCTGAGCAAATAGCATTTTACTCAAATGAGATGGATAAATGTAATACCTATGTTCAACCAAATCTAGTTAATAGCTATGAACACCTACAACAGGAGGAAGGAAATTGAAAAAGGAAAACCTTACGTTCGTTCAGCACCCTAGAAACATTGAATGATCGGCTCAAATATGTATTATGACCAAATTCTAATCCTCATTTTACAACAGTTAACACATCTATCTGGTACTTCAAGAACCCTAATCGTGAAATCAAACTAGGGGTTGGATGGTCTAAATTTAGTTTATGATCACTGCATAGAATGGCAAGGCAATGAAAAAGTCCAGAAAAAGTCCATCAAACAAGTATTTATCAATTGATGCTTTCACATGATGTTAATATCAACCCACAGGTTAGCAAACGTTACTACATTCCAGAAAAAAAGTAAGTTGATCATCTTATGCAACATGTTTTTTCGCATATAAAACTGATTCAAAACCTTCATCTAGTATGTAATTTGGAAAACTATATGTACAGACTGATTCGTTGCAACAAGGAAAAATACATCAAGGTCTCTTATGCATAATGTTATCTAAATGGTTAATTTCTGGGGGTTTCAGTTTCTCTCCCACTAAATGCTAAAACACGCCTCACACTGAAAGTCATTCAACAGCCACAGAAAAATAGATGATAGACAAAATCAATAAAGAGAAAAAAAAAAAGGAAAACCAGAAAAGCGCTCACTGCATTTTGGTCATCAAATGCCTTCAGTTGATACATTTCAATGTCATTTCAGACAAAGAGGTTATACACTAGTTTCAGTGAAAAAATTGCCGCCTCAATTTGCCATGTATAACAATTTATTTAAAGAATTCTCAACAGTGCTACAGAAGTAGTTCTGAAGAGAGGACTTACTGCCATATCTCCCAAGGATTTGCTACAAATTGGACAGATGTAGTGACTGCAGGTGTATGCCTAAAAGAATAAGAGTGAAAGCATAAATTTAGTAATAAAGCATTCTGAAGAATGCTCTGTATATTAAGGCCGCAAACATCCAAAAAAGAAAGCAAAACATAGAACTGAACAGACCTGGAAGCAATCTGAATGCATGAAGTGGCCACAAGGAAGTGCCCTAACAGTTGCACTTGATGTGAATAAAAAATCACAGCAAATGGGACAGTTTGTTTCTAGACCTTTCTCCCGGCACTTGTGGTCCACTAACTTCTTTGCCAGGCAGCAATTGCATGTCATGCAATGGAAAAAATCAACACCAAGGCCCCTCCCAACACGACATAAGTTGCAAAAAGGGCAATGATAAACAACCCTGAAATAAATGGGAGAAATTAGCATACTTCCAACTTGAGGAAACAACTTCATAGAAATTTCCGCATACGTTCCAAGACAATTATCAATAAAAAGGAACTGGATTTTTAAACTATTAAGATTAGGTTGTCAGCTTCTTCCAAAGACAACAAAAGAGAAGGCCTGTGAGCTGAGACAGTCAAGTATGACTTCGTAAATGCCTTCATGAACTGGAATTCTTTTATTTCTTTTAAGAGTTCTCACATGGTTTGAAGCAGTTTCAACAAAATATTGATTCTTTATGCAGCCTCTTGAAATAATTATAGGGAACTTAAACAAGCAATTAAGAGATACAGCACATTTAAAAACTTTGGAGCAACAAACAAATAATAGATATTGAAATACTTATCATCTCTTAAACACACTGCCCACAGTGGTTTCATCTAAGAAATAGAGTACTTTGCCAAAGCTAAATCATATTGCACTCTCTATTAAACTCTCTGTTACCTAAACCTTCAAGCACCAATAATTACAGTGACAGAAGAACAAGACTTCTACCTTTCATCATCAAAAAATTTGCAGATGCCACAATAATACTTTGCCATTGAAAGCCCACTGCAGGACGGTGTTGTACAAACTGGCCCAACAGGCTGAACTTTCAGGCAGCGCATGCACATCATTTCAGTAGTTGCCTTCCTGAAATTAAATAAACATACCATCAAGTATATAGAAGCCAACCAGAACTAAGCATGCTGTAAAGGGCACAAAATTACCTGTCCATTGAGTGGTCACTGACTTTATCATGGCAAAACCTGCATGTAAACAACTTGCCACAGCAAGCAGCACGAAGTTTGCAATTCCTCTTGTAATGCTCGCATCCAAAAACTTGTTTCTCGGCATCTCGAAATGATGGGGAGCATCCAAATAAATCTTCACCATTTGAAATTTCACTATCTCTTGCTTGAAGCGACTTCTGCTGAGAAGCAATCCAGCGGCTGACAGAATTTTAATCATGTCAGAGTAAGGAGAATGGAATAATTACTAATGCTCCAAGCATACTAAGGGATCACAAGAAAATAACAACAGGACAAAACCTGGTCATAAGATTTTGAATAAGATAAGCTTTTCTTCTGGGATCTAGAGTAGAATCTCGAGAAACTTTCCGTATCTCTGCTTCTAGTTCATTTTGATTCATGCGGAAAATATCATTCCACCCTGGCTTAAAAGTATGGTCGCTGTGACCCAGACTTTCATGGACATCAGAGCCTAAAGAATGCAATAAACTTAACTTTAGAAAGAGATCCTCACAAAAGTAATCTTCATAATTTAACATCTCAAAAGGCAACAATGCAAAATATATTTGAATTTTGCATAAAATTGAGATAGAATAAAGCAGTGAAGTCACAAAAAAGAATTGTGCGAACCTAGAGATATACAGCTCTCTGATGTTGCCTTATGTGCAGCTGCTGCAGGAGGTCCTTCCCACCATTCATTAAGCCACTCACTGAACATCGTGTTCTTCGTTGCCTGCTTCCATGTGTCCATCATTGTATTCTGCTCCTCCTGGGTAAGAGCAGAAGTCACCCATGGAAGCATTGACTGAAGCACTTCTGCACCTGTAGTACCTATAATACGACCAACAATTTTGTCCTGTTCTTCCACAGAAAAATGTCTGTCAAATAAAGGCCAGAGCTCAAGTTCTTCCCGAAAGACATGTTGATCCAGTGTTACTCTAATGGATTTACACATGCCCTGAAGTTCCGTAGCTTTCTCATTGTATTTTCTCACAGTTTCATTTTGGTCACAAGATTCTAAACTATTTCTTGTTAGATCACCAGTACGATCAGTACTCAAGCATTCATAAAGTTCAGTAAGCTCAGAAAGAGCTGATGAAATATCTTCAAATAGTTTCTCCTCCTGCTTATGGTCCAGAGTGTACGAGTGACTAACATTAGAAAGAGTCTCTTTGGACTCTAATGCTGGAAATACTATGTCATCCTCCGCATTACTGTGAGCTCTATATAAACCCCACAACAGCCGAAATCTACCAGTAAACTGCCTAAGAAAAGTCTCGTTGCAATCATTAAGTTTCCCAGATTCACTATCCAAATACTCCAAATCTTTACGGATGGCTTTATGAAACTTAAATATATTATCAATAGGTCGAGATGCGCATCCAATGTCAGCTGAACTTAAATCTGTTTCCCAATTAAAAAGACTGGAGTTGAGGGAAGGAGCAGAAGGACTGAAAGACAAGGATCGCAGAGATTTTGCAGCAGCAAGGGAACTTCCAAGATTACTGCCACTCACTCCTAAGCCAGGGACACAGCAAGATTGATTGCTGCGAGATAAACTAGGAGTATTTACCGATTTTGCACCAGAACAAGCATCACAATCTTCCAATGGCATTGAGTTTCCACGTTTGACTGGCCTTCTCTCATCATCTGCTTCGTCTTCTTGAACCAGTATAAGCTTTTCATCAGCAGAGGACTTACAAGTGCAAGCACAGAATGGTTGTTTAATATCTTCTTTCAGTTCTTTGCTCGCGGCCAGGGTTTTTGCAGGACAACAGCCAATAGCACTTGAAGACAAACAGACATTCCTAGAATGACCTTTGCATGCCCAACCAGCAAAAAGTGTAACCAAGGCAGAATCTGATGCTGGAGCTGCATCAAATAACTCTGGAAGTTAGAAGCCGACACAATATGAAACAAGAAGGACCCAGCAAAAAGGAATTTGAGATAAAAAAGTAATAGAAAATCAAGAGAAACAATCAGAACTGAACCTGCCATATAAATATTTTGAAGAAAAGACCTTGCTTCTTCTTCACTAAGGGATCCTACCAACCATGGTAAGACACTCTCAATCAATTTCAATGGCATAACACATAGGCTTTGGTACAGAAGTTCTCTCTGTCTTTTGGGGCTAAAATGCCTTCGAGCAAGTGGAAGAACCTGCCAAAACACAGTAAACTAATTAGACTGCTTAAATTGTAATTTTAAAAGTAATATATGTGATCAAAATGTAGGAGACATTACAGGGGCATTCCATTCATATAACTTAAGAAACAAAAAAAAATTTATCAAGCACCACCACTTATAGGAGGGCTGAGGTACTAGTTATAGAGTAAAATGCTCACCTGAACTTCCTCATTGCGAAAGTGCTTCTGTATGCTGGCCATTATTAGATCAGCCTGTGAACACAATTTGGTATAGAATTCAGCAGTAGATGAGTTGGCTCCGGCACTTTGAATACTTTCAATTAAGCACCTCAGCTTGTCAAATTGAATTTCTTCTTCTGCATGTTCCTGAGCAAAAGAGAGTTCTGCATCTACAGCAGGGAATATAACTTTGTCCTCAGCAATACTGCAATCAGAGAAAAAGAAGAAATTTACCTCATAATACGTAAGCAGTCATAAGTTAGAAGTATAATTATCATGCGCTTCTCTTCTACCACTTATTATCCTTCCTCATCACAGTATATTTATATTTACACACACACACACACAATATTAATAATAATAATAATAAAATAAATAAATAAATAAAACCTTTTAATAAAAGGAGGGGGAAAACAAGAGAAGATGAAGATCGAATGAGATATAAATGGATTTATTAACCAAAAGGATTTTTACGCAAAGCTTTATATACTTTGCAGAGTTGATAGGCACTCTTCTCATTCCTAGCTAAGTTAGAGATAGAATCATTCTACAACCAATTGTCCTTGATTACAGGAAAATTAGTTTCATACACTGCTTTGAAACATAGAACTTGCAGCAACTTGTGATCGTGAAGATCAAAATACAAGAATCAAGAAGGAAACACACATACCTATGAAATATACAGACTTCCGCAATGAACTGCAGCCTCTTGTTGAATGCCGACAAGTCAGAAAAATCTCCAGAAAGTTGTATCTTTCTAGCTGCCTCAGCTATATCATTCAACTCTCTTTTTATGGCATTATGCCAAAGCATAATTTCATCTATAGGACAAGACATAGAAGAATTGGTAAGATCATAACTTAGCTCCACATATTTTCTTTTACTACTTCTGAAAGATTCGCAAGCACAGAAGAACCGTCCCTGACATCTGTCCTCCAGATTATCTTCACAACTTTTATCAGACACTTTGACTCCTTCCATCCAGGCAAAGATAACCTGCTGCAGAAGTTTCTCTTTTGGAATTATCTTGCACAAGCACTTGCGCATATCCTGACGTTCATCAGATGATATAGAGGAGGAAAGCCATGGAAGAAACTCTGCCATCATGTTAACAGGAATGCTGCAAAGAAACTGCCACACCAATGATGCCTGCTCTTCAAATGAGAACTTCTCAATCAGCAAGGGAAATACCTGCAAAATCCAATCAAAAAGCTGGTGAGACTCAAATACACTCTCAACTAAGCTTTATAGAACTGAATATACAACATGGGTCAGGAAAATTCAAGAAACTGATATAAAAAGAAAAATATTGTACACATAATAGCAGATAGCATATCTCGATTGCTGACTCCACTGGTAGTATCATTTCTCACCAAAAAGAATATTTAACACACACACACGCACACATGTGAGTAAGTCAATCTTAGGTTCTCTATTTGCACCGTTGTGTCACAGAGCAATACCTTGAAAGAATAACCTTCCAAACAACTTGTAAATAATGTCAGAGTCATGTACAATTTATAAAGTAAAGATTCTAGCTTTTACACTTTTATGGACTACTCCGAATGCTTCAACTCATGATATTACTCATCAAAAGAAAAAAAAAAAAAAAAAACTTATCCTCCCTTGCTATTTAATTTAGAGCTATGTCGGTCAGAAAATACTATTTAATTAAAATTTTCTAAAAGCAAGCAGGTTTTCATCTTGAAGATATGAAATATATCCAGATTCTCCAGAAATCAGGTAAAAAAATTGGCCAAACAGATCACAGGCATGACTTTATCCAAAAATCATTCGTTACAGAGGATGCCTAGCCTCAACTGATGCTATCTTGCTATCCCATGGTAGTGGGGCGTAGTAAAGGAAGCTTCTTTCAACAACAAAAGACATCATTTTATTAGCAATTCATCCAAAAAAGGGAAGACTAAAGTGGAAATAGTAGCATCAAGATGGATTATATTGCGGAATTCGTATCTGTAGCCTCAGGATAGGTTATTGGCTATGCACCAACATTACCGCTGCCATGCAAGTTCCTCAACCTTGTAATTACGTTTATATTCAGCAGATTCTAAGCTATCACCACGTGGAAAACTTAAATAAGTACCTGTTCCTCTTCCTTGGACATATGTTGGCTGATGGATGTCTGAAGGGCCCCTGTACAAGAGGCTAACTCCCTCCGATAACTTTCTTCATTTCGCATGCTGGAATTCAGCAACTCAAACAATTGATCAAAAAGAACACTCTCTCCTTCATGTTCAAGGGAATAAGTCCGCGCAATGTTCTTCACACGTATGTCAAGAGCTGGAAAGATCACCTGCAATTTTTCAATAACAAATTGTGACTGATTCTATCATTTGCATATTAATTTTGGAATAAACAAGGGAAAATAATACATCTTCTGTTATCTAATTTGAGGATTGGAACATCATAATAACAATCATTTGCTTCAAATGATCTGATCTGATACTGATAGTGGTAAAGACCCAGGTCTTTTGCCAAATACCTTGAGGAATATGCTTAATACAGAGTTAATGTTTTGCACATTACATTCAGCCAATATTATCTTTATAGCGCATGAAAATAAGAAGGTGAGCTCAAATCAAACAAGGACATGAGATTATAAGAAGGAAAAATGAACAAAAAACATATATGGCATATTTACAACATTACAGAACTTTGATCTTGGAGTAATTAGTTGAATCATGTAGCAAGAACCACCACCTATAGAATCTCTTTGTGGCAAAGGTTTACGGAAAGAGACTCTAAATAAATTATGAATAAGAATCAGATCATTTAAGACGAGATCAACTAGATTTTGAGAATTAAATGAATATAACTAGGAGAAACTTAAAGCATTCATTTCCTGATTTCGGTTTTGAAAGTACAAAGATAACATATTGTAGAAATTTAAAGGAAAAAACCACGTAAATCTAGAAATTTAAAGGGAAAAACCAGGTATATTAGTTACAATTTTTCCTTTCTATGTTCAATTTTCTCTATTATTTTCCTTCAGTTTTATTTAATCAGAAGTATCTTGTAGCTGATAACAAGAAACAGGTTCGGTAAGATTTTCAGCCAAGATAAATATACAAAGTAAAATTGCCCAGAAAACCATAAATTTGTAAAATTGTGGTGAGATTATATTTGCCAAACTGGTCCGATTATATCTGGAAGTCCTAAGTGACATCTCAAAAAACAAGTACTTTAGGATGAATCATATTGTCTGTGGCGCTTGGCTAGTGTTTGTTCATTCTCTCTCAAGTTGGCAGCAAATGCAAAGCATACAAAAGCATCATGTGAAGGTTCAATGTTGTAAAGTAAACTGTCAGGAAACCATTATAACATATATGAATATTCCACCAGATTCTACTTCTAGAGTATAACGAATGGATACTACCAAATTATTAAATTATAACCAATCCCATCAACACAAATCCGTACAAATGAAATTGGTAAGTCTGTGCCACTGCAAAATTATGAAAGTGTATCACTAATGTGTTTGGTAAAAACCCATTTTAACTTGAGGGATATTATTTGCCAACCAGCAACCACTGCTTATTAACAGCTTGTGATTCCAATCCACAACAGCTCTTGATTAAAATCTGCAGCACCTCAATCCCAAGTATATCCTTAGCTTCTACTTCTAACTGGTAGTTTCCAATTTCCTATTTTTTGTTGAGCAAACTCGACCAAGAAACTTTACACACCAGCCCCAGTGATGAACATTATATAGTCTCGTCTCATGCAATCAACAAGCAGCTTGCAATTCATAAATCAATGTTTTAAATGATGAAAAAATTCCTCCAAGTTAGCAAGACGAAAACGAGAGAAATGAAAAATGGAAATTATTCAACACAAAAGAAATCTACAAATAAAAATATAAAAAGAAAAATCTTAATTAATTCCGAAACTGTTGACCCGCAAATTCAAATTAAACGACTTACCTCGTCCTCAGCATTGCAGTGGTGCTTATAAATAGCGCGAAAGAAGTGATACCGCTCCAGCAACTTATTAATATCGCCGCCACGGCCGGCTAAATTCGTCGCAAATGCCATGGCAGCGCGATGAAGGCTATCGAGCTCCGACTTAATTGCTTTGTGGAAGAACAAGAAGATGAGAATAGGCGATTTCAACGCCGAATGTTTCAAACAAGTTTTCGATTGCGTAGAAGCATCGATTGGATTCACCGGACCTGGCATTACCGCCACGCCGCCTCCACCTCCGCCTCCCTCCGCAAATGGCGCGGCCATTTTTATGAGATGAATACTGAAGATCTGTTGATTGTGATTCAGAGGTTTAGGTCTCAGATTGAAATAAATAGTTTATTTCATCTTCATTATCTGAATAACGTGAAATTTAGTTTCAATTTAATTTCAGTTTATTTGGATGTATGCGTGTGAAAATTCTCTCTTCTATTTGTCTTTCTCGTCCTCGGTTAGTAAAGGAGAAACGAGGAGGTAGAGCAACCAAAAAGTACAAAGAAGACTCACTGAATACGGTAGAATAGATAAACAATGGAAGGATTCAGTTTTATAGGTGGTCCACGTGGCAACCATAGCACACAGGGTTCCCAAACGCTCTTTTTTTAAAAAAAAAAAAATTATGGACTACATTTTTCGATTTCATCGAAATTTGGCTCAACCTTATATGTTCTATCACATGAGAAAATGTATGCAATAAATATTAATTTAATTAACCATCATGAAAATAAAATTCAATTTTTGTTTCTAAATGATTTCATAAGAATTTTCCGTTTTTAATATTTTAATTGAAGATTTCAAGATAAGGTGAATGTATATTTAGACAAGAATTTTAATTAATAATAATTTTTTGTCGGTGCAAATTAGTTCGTCCAATGAATTTTTTTGTTTTTTAGTAATAAGAGTGAAACTATACGAGCAATTTGATTTGATTTACATGTTTGGAATGCGAAAAGAAATAATGTAACTTAAGTATGTTATTTACAGATTACATTGTCATAATGTTGCAGCTTGGTCAAATATTATGCTGTTAATATTAATTTGCATCAATTTCCTTTTTGCACAAGTTCACAGGTAAAATTAGAGAAAGAGCTGGAGGGTGCCAGGTAAAGCGAAACCATGGCGGAGAGTCTTAAAAAAATGTGACATGTGTGGCTAACACGTGAGAGTTAAGGCTTGGCCTCGGACAAGCTTGGACAGGAGCATCGGGCCGTTCCACTACACGTGTCGCATGCCACGTCAGCTTCCACCGATAACGGATAGATTTTATAGATTCAGGGTCGTGACGTGTACCTACAAAGGCAAAGCAAAACAAAGCAAAGCGACAGCTACGCGTACTGAAAAGGGCACGTTAGTAATTCTTGTCTGATACTCAATAAGATGAGAAGCAGAAAGTGATTTGAAAATTCAAAGTAGCAGCATTTGGATTTACATGAAAAGTTTATACAATTGGTCATAAAATGACATCAAAATAGTCAACCATTCCAAAATGACGGAACGATATAGTAGAATTCCATTTCCACCGGCAAGATAATGTTTCCTTCTTAAGATTACTAATTATGACAAGCGTCAACAGTCTCATATTTATTTGCCAAACTCCCCTTTAAGGATGGGCTCATTAAAAATAAGTTTCATAGTATTTTTAAATTTACTGTTCTAAATCCATCAATTTTGATTTAAGTCCCATTCAGAATTGAGACTGAAATTCTATAAAGTAGTTATTTTATAATTTTTAATGAAAAGAGTGTTTGATAAATTTTTTAAAATTATTTATTTAATTATTTTTTTTATCTTAACAATTATTTTATAAGTAGGTATGAGATTGTTTTTCATAAATAACTTATTAAATAAGTCACCATACCTTTTAATAATGTTATTATTTTAACAAAAAAATAATTATGCCTTTTTTTTAATAAACTCTAATATATAAACTATTATATGTAATATTATTGTCACAAGTACTATACATTTTTTATAGTACCAGAGTTTTGATCCAATAAATTTATATTTTCTATACTTTATGTTTAGTTTCTAGCATAAGAATCAACCAGAGTTGCTATGATTGAATAAATTTTTATTGCAACCATAGCATTGCACAATATACATGGAGCCACGCCCAATACGATCTCCATTTTGACAACATCCTAGTTCAATTTTTGATGAAGAAATAAAAAAAAATAATGACATTCAAAAAGTGTTTCACAATATTAATACCTTTGGATCACAAGAAACAAAAAATTCAATGAATATCATTACAATAAGCTTAATATGAATGTAATACATATTATTTTTTATTTCATTTGGATATACGTAATAGTATGAAATTTCATCATATTGTATGGAACATATTATAAAGTTCACTAGATTTCATTTGATTAAATTTTTTCACTTCATGTAGTTTTACTTGTTGTAAATAGAAAAAAAGGCATGTCTACATAACTTTATAAAACTTGCTCCAAAAAATAAAAGACAATTTAAAGTTATGTATATTTTAGTCTATATATATATATATATATATAACAACACTTTGTAATAATTAAAATTTACTAAATACATCTACTCTACTTTTCAAAGTCACAACAATTACAATAACATAATTTGCCATTTGCCAAATATCAAGTTGTTCTTTAATCAATAACTTATTTTATTAGTCACAGTGATACCAAACTATCCCTTATTTAAATATAATAGTACACTATTACGTTTTATCTGTGATCCATGTGTTGCAAGAAATTGACTTTGTTGCTGCTTTTATTTAGTGTAAATAAAACTGATTATCCAATTTAATTTATGGTTTATGGTAATTTTGACCGAAAGTCTAAGAAAAAAAAATATTGTTAATATTTTATGGTGAAGATTGACAATAATGCTCGAAGCTAAAAAACTTAATTAATTATGAATGTGACAGTCCAAATTTATGGTCGGAAATTATTTTTTATGATTGATGTCTTCACCTTCACATTTTTTAATTAATCACCCCGTCTTCGTATAAACTTATGATTTATTGATAATTGATATAATCCCATTTTTGTTAAATGAGAGTTCCACTCCCACAATTTGGAGTGGATAAGGGTGGGGTGCAGTGAAACTTTAAAAAAAAAAAATTTTTAAAGAAATTGCTCTAATTTTCACTTAGAGGATTGAGTAGGATGAATTTGGAAAGACTATGAAACGTCTCAAGGCAGTATTGAAAGATCATTATTTAATTTCAAATATTATGGTAGCACCAACTTTAAGGTTGCCCGGGCTAATGATCTTGGGAAACAAGCCTTTGATCCTATTAGCAATCTACTTGGTAAATCGGTGAAAAATAAAAAGTTGAAAAGTGAAATTTTTTTTTTAATGTATATATTCTGATCAATTAGATACGACGATAGACATATAAGACAAAACTACCATATCCAAATGTAGAGTCACCTCCCTATTGAGAGAGATGTCCAACATATCAGCTAAATGCGCTCAAATTATTAGACACATAAATTACCAACGGGCGATAAGCCCATTAAGTTGAAAAGTGAATTTGATAAAAAGCTTAAGACTTCCTCCACATAATAAATAATAAATAAATAGCAAAAAACTTAAAGCAGTCGTCATACAATTAGCGTGCGCGGTAAGCCCCCATAAATCAACGTAAGAGGAAATTGCAAAAAGGCACGAAGAGAGCGCAGGAGAGGAAGGTCGAGTGTGTGCCAGTCGTCGGGTGGCACGCGACAGACCCGCGGCATCACAAGTTCATAATTCGTAAGTCATAAATTCATTATTTCCCAAAGCTTTTGGAAACCAACATTGACATTTACATTCATGGGCAGGGGACCATTGAACTCTTTTGAGTTCTCGTGATCTCGACGGTTGGTTCAATTCTAGGCATCCGCTTTATTATTACACCATAACACATGCAACTTGCCTAATCAATGTAACACGATGAGTATTAGGCCAGGGGGTCCCACGGACTGATCATGATATTACTCATGCGTCATTGATGACCTAGTAAAGGGTGCGATAATTTTCTCGTTTCGTTTTAAGCCGTGGAATAATCATCATATTTGAAATACTTCCACTCTTCAAATTAATTCTTCATCAACTACTTTATTTTTTTTTCTTTATTTCCAATATTTTAATCACATAAAAAAAAAAGCTTATATCAACAAAAGTACGGGTTGTTCAGGAACGAGACGGTGGGCCGTCTATGTTTGATTAACGACATAAAATTTTTAATAATACTTATTATATTTAAAAGTATTAAGTATTTGGCAAATGTTTTAGGTATCTAATTAATTTATTTTGTAATCATTTATGTCGATGGTAACCCGTGCATTAGATCAAGCCATAAATACCTGTGGTAGCGTAGCCACAGCCCACATAGAAACTTGAGGTTAATTTTTTTCAGAAAACTGAACTAAAAAGTTTTATTTACTCCCAATAGAATTTTTAATTTGTTCCCATCAATTTTGAATAATATATAAAAATATAGACTTAGAATTAAATTACGATATGAGTATGTGAAATCTAAAATTATATATTAACACTTGAGGAAAATTAATTTCTTTAAAAAAAATTAAATTTATCCCGGTTAATTTTGAATTATTGCCACATATGTGAACAAAGTTTTAAAATTATTTGTAAAACTAAGCATTACGAACTAATAGTTTAACCTAACACAAAATAAACTCTTTTTTTTTTTTTAACCAAGTTAATGATTACAAAAATTGCGCTCAATTAAACGTTTTTCATTCCACTATTAATTTATTTTTAATCAACATAATTGAATAAACAAATAAGTAAAACCTCTATACAGTTATATTGTTGGGACCGGAGAAATTTATTCTTATAAAAATATTATAACTCAATAGACGTATAGTATAAAAATTATTGTCTTTGTTTAATTATCCCTAATGAAAGTAACATAGAGGTAAATTATGTCATGTATTAATAAATTAATAAGTGAGTCAAATTCAATGTATAGACATTAATAAATTAATTAGTAAGTGTGTCAAATTTAATGAATAGATATTAATAAAAAAGACATATAGTTTCAAAAAATTAATACAAAAAGTTTCATGTCAGAAAGTTAGATATATTTTAGCTTCAACAAGAAGATGCATATACTAACCAATTAATACATACTCCGAAATTGAAAGATGTGGTTGTAATTTTAAAGAACAAATTATTGTCAAAAGTAATTTTAGAAAGATATTTTATTTCATCTTAATTATTTAATGTAACATGACATATATTTTTAAAATATTATTACTATGTGGAGGTAAGTTTATTAAGACGAGACCTACACAAAATATAATTTATTAGAATGTAGATTTTATTTCTAACTATAATTAATTTTAAGTTGGGACCACAATTTTTTATTATTATGAAGATAATATTCCTACCTGGAGTATTGCTATTTGGAGGTTTTACTATATTTTTAATTTATTGATATATAGTTAGATTCCGTCAATAAATAGAATTTACTACATATTTAACTAATAGTCAGATAAATAATTTCATAGATAGACATAGACCGATGAACAAAAAATAAATAACTGTGCTTTCTTTCTTACTTATTATTAATAATGGGTTATTTATTTATTTTTCCCGTTAGAAGAAAAGAATCCGTCATGATCTTCATATTCGATTGATTGTTATTAATTTTCCATTGAAAACAAAACAACGCGTCACACACGCATCGTGCTGTAGCAAAGGTCATTTGACACGACGAATATTCTATGACGTTCAGCAGCCATGGTACTGGGAATTATTAAGGAACCATACGTCTTCACATGCGTCATGGAAATTCATTTCACCGTAAGAAACTAAACGAGCATTATTTTTCGTTTGTAGTGTGATCAGTTATCTGATCCTTAATCCTTTCGTAAAAGTAAAATCTTCCTCTTAATCGATACTAATCAAATTATTAGTGACTTCACACGCATGCGCTTGGTATAAAAGAAAACAAAGTATCTTCTTTTCTTATAATTTTTTATGGTCTGGCTGTGTGTGTACCTGATTTGAGTTGTGGATAACTTCTCTCTTAATTAATGGCGAAGAAGAATCTATAAATCGTTTTAAAACTTGCCCACCAAGGAGAGAGAGAGTTTAAAAAATTTGTGCGAGTATTTGCTTGAATGCACATCGGAAACATGGACTAAATTAATTAGTAATCACCACTACCATCAAAAGGGTCACTTTGTAAGTGGGAGAGATAGTACGTTTTGGCATTAAATAAATTAGGTAAGTGTGTTATCCGTATGCTTGGCACGCATCATTCAATTTAAAAACACATTAATCCGCTCCTTGTGGATAATCCACCACTGGTGAAAGTTATTAGCACTAACTTTACATTAGCTAGCTAGTGTCATTTTCATGGCTAGCTTTTTGGTTCTTTGGGTGCACCTTGCACCTTCTTCATTTCCATGATTGTGTTGAACTAAAACATTATCGTATTGTGATTAATACCCTACACTTGATCAACTCAAAAGGTTTTTCATAATCAACTCAAAAGTTTTTTCATATTTGTGGAAGTTTAATGTTAGTTCATGTTTATATAACAAATTTAATGAGGCATTATAAACCAAACCATCGAAGAAATTTATTGATAACGTTTATACAGGTAGATATGTATACAATATACGAATGATAATATGGGTCTGTACATTAAACTTTTGATAAATATACGTGTGATATATAAAATTAACAAATCATATGATTGGAGAAAAGAAATACAGTTAAGGACTAGTCACAAATTTTGATTAAACAATCCAAATTCTGTAAATTTCTCTCATGGCATAAAACCTTGGATCTAAATATATATTGGTTAGATATCCTGTTCAGTCTCAACAAATATGTCATATATTGGACCACCATCGAAACTTAAGAATCATGGGTCACTTTACCCATGTAATAGATTACTACTAGGTAATTCGAATCCATCAATAAGGTATGGTGCATATAGTTGATAAGTTGTGGAGCATATTAAGCACGCAGATTTCTTTAGATTCGGAATGCTTTAATCAAATTATGCCCTCCTGTAATGGCATCCACTTCCAATATTGGGACACAAAAGTGCATTATAAGTCAAACACTGTACATAAAGGTCAGTGGCAGAAGCTTCTAAGCATCTTTTGAGTCATATATATGAAAAGGACAATTCCAGTTTTCGCTCAAGGCATGCCTTACTATTGTCCTCGATATCGATCGATATCTCCCCAGAAAAACCCTGCTCTAGTTATGCTCAATTTTATTATAAAGGAGCCAAAATAATAAAAAGAAAAAAACCTATTTCTGCACCTACTATTGAGGGGGGAAAAAAAAGATTTATGAGAACTTCATTATCAGTATAAAACAAACAAAAAGAAACTAAAATAAATGTTAATTATAGCGTGTATTCAAATACATGTTTGCAAGGCAATGCATACCACAAAATTAAAGATAGATCTCATCGCAGTAGAAATCAAGTCGATATGTATATGCACATATGCATGACTCAGCTTGCATTGCAAAACTAGCTTTTGTAAATTGCAACTTCCCGTTTGGGATTATTTTTGGGAGGGTCAAAAGTGATTTTAAAAATCTAAAAGTTAATTTTGGTGTTTGGTTAAAAAAAAATCAAAATCAATTTTGTCAAAATCAGCCCTTTTTACGGCTGATTTTGAAAAGTAGGAATGGGTAGCTTTTAGATTCTGATTTTGAGAATCAATTTTATCTTTTAATATAATTTCATAAATATCCTTACTATTATTGCTTAAACCCGAAATTATCTTTCTAAGAAATAATATTACTGCAAATTTAATGTGAATATGATATTACATGGAAATCTATTATTTATTTTTGTTTTGAGTTTTTGTAACTCATTAAATTTTTTTATGTTTATTTTTAGAATATGTAGTTATACTTTGCTTAATGTTATTTAATAAAATTTGTAGTTGGTTTTTTAATTAATGTTATTTAATAAAATTTGTAGTTGGTTTTTTAATTATCAATTGTTTTAAGATAACAAAGAAATAAAATCACTATAGTATAAATTTTATTTTTAGTTAAAATTATTATAATACACAATTAAAAATATTGTATATATACATTTTTATATGTGTAAGTAAATTTCATACTACCTTATGCACATTTTAGTCTTTTATTTTCTTACAACAGTTTAACAGTAAGATTTACCAAACACGTATAACTGCTTTTAAAATTCATAGTATTTTTGAAAATAAAACTTAATTGATTAGTGATCATGATTATTTTCACAAAGACAGTAATGTTAATTATTTTAAAAGTTACAACATTACCAAACTAGCCCTAAATGTCTCAAGACTTTTCTTCAAGGGACTTGTTATGCATTACCAAAAAAGGAAAGAAAAAAGAAGAAAGAGAAGAAAACAAGAAAAAAATTTACTATGCATGGTATTGGACTAATGGGAATGCGAGTTGACTAGATAATGCATAATCCTTTACCATAAGTTGTTGCCCATTATAAGGCAAAATTGCAGGCCAAATGGGATACCAAAATCGGGACATTCGGTAAATATCTCAATCCATTTTTTTGCTGCTGCAATGAATACACTCCCATTCACTTCAGTTTTTATAAATTTAACAATTTTTTTTTTTTAAAAAATTCTATTAAAATATTTTTGGTAGTGTTAAAAACAGTTTCAAGCATGCCATTTTAGATGTCGAGATTGATCATGCTTCTTCGTGTATTCTCTCATTTTCTCCAACGCGATCATCACCTTATTTGCTCCTCAATGACAAAGCCATATAGATGGACGGGCCTTCCTTTGCACCAATTCATTATGGCAGCCATTGTACCCATTTTGTTTTGTTTAATTGTCCTGTAGTGGTGCGAGAAGACTCACAACACACGCACCCCCGGCCCCCATTGTGACTTTATCCAAAATTCAATTGCTTGCTTTTGAAAAGTTATCGTAACTTGTTTAGTTTCACATCACAAGAGATTGGGCCGCATTCGAATAAAATAAAATAATTAATTAACCCAATCGAAAATGTGAACGAATCGTCAAAATCCCGGATTCAATGACGGTCAAACAACCTAAATTAGAAAGACAAAAATTAGACAATATATAATTGATGATTGATTGTGCAAACTAATTTTTTATTTGAACATTTGGAAAGCAATAAAGGCTGCTGCAAATTACTTGGCGGAATATCACCACTCACCACCACCCTTTTCTTATGCAAATTACGTGAATTTAGGTCGCGTTTGGTTGGGAGGAGGATTGAGGAAATGAAAGTAATTTAAATTCTCTTTTTATTTTTATTGTTTGGTTTGACAAAATATATAAGAATTTAATTTTCATTAGAATTTAATATCCATCATAATATAAAATTTAAATTCCACACATAATGAGGAAGAAATTAAATTCCTCTTATGTTAGAAACTAAAATTTCCAAAATTACCCTTCAGCTTTTTTACTTATTTAATGTCATTAATAATAATTATTTATAATTTTATTTTATTGATTTTAATAGTATAAATGGACCACAGCCGGAAAGTCGCCGGACATTGCGCTTCTGCGACATCGACAGAAGTCAACGGATAGGACGTAGAGTTGTCAACTCGCCGCTTACCCCGACCACCCATTATTTTATTATATATATATTTACTAATATAAATAGTTTAATTTTTAATGTGAGAGATACATTTATCTAAAGAAAAAAATTATATTTCCTTTCCTTATCAAACTTTATATCAAACCAAACAACAAAATATAATTTCACTACTTTTTTCTATTTTTTTCTTCTTCCTTCTTTTCTATCCACTCTTTTAGTCTCTCTCTTTTTTTCAAACTAAAAATGGCCTTAAGAGTCCGAGTTAGCGCCTTCCATACTGGGCTTTTTTGCAACAAGAATAAAGCCCAAATAGATTCTCAGGAATGGGCTTAAACGCTTGGCAATGGCCCACGGATCCTTTTTCGTCGTCATATTGTCCTGAAATGAAGCAAGCATCAGGATCATATAATTACATAAATGCCCCCATAACGGTCAAAGTTCAAACCAACCAAAGTCCGAACCCGCCAGCTCTGTCTGCGCTATTACTGTAACTACTATACCGGCATTCATTTCGAGCACGACTGACCCACCCGATCTTCAGACAATCATCACATGCACACGATCACTTCTTACAACAAGCCACATTAAAAAATCCTCCTGCCGGAAAACCCCAAGCCTAGAATCTAAAACCCTTTATTTTATTTTATTTTTTAACTGTTAACTTTCCTAAAGAAATGGCCAATTACAGTGTTGCTTTGATTCTCAAGAATCCACTCAATGATTCCGAATTCCTGCTAGTGAAGCAAACCCCACCTCCAAATTTCAACGAAGAGGAGTATGATTCGTACGTTGATTCTGATCTCTGGGACTTGCCAGCGATTAAATTGAACCACATGCAAGGAGAAAAATCTGAACCCACAATCTCCATCCAGGGCTCAGAGAAGATCAATCTCAGTAAATTTGATATCGAATCGGCTCTTAATCAGGTAATTTATAATTTAAATTACCAACTCAAAAGAAAATTGTGGATTTGCTTCTTGTATATTTGTTAATTGTTATTGCCATTTATCACTTAGTGGGCTCCTACTAATAATACATAGTCGGTGTTATTTATTCATTTTTTTTTTTAAATAGACACTTGGGCAATTGGGGTTTGGGGTGCGAGATGGGGGTGAATGGAAATTGTGGAAATGTGTGGAAGAACCTGAGTTTGGACCGGGATTGACGGTTCATACGGTGTACATTATGGGTAAATTGTTGGACGGGAATCAAAATTTGCAAGGTTTGTTCATGTTAGCGCAAATTAATTTTATAATTGAATTGCAGAATGGTGTGTCTTTGAATATCAAACTTTTTTTTTAATAGTTTTCATCATGTTATCGGTCTGTTGTTCTCGGATAGGCAACCGTATCTAATCATACATCTCAAATGGCTAATTTTTATTGAACTGGTGTTTTGCACAACTCATATGCCAATTAATTGTTATATTATGATAAATTTTTTGATCTTCAGTTGACTTGATTGAAAACAAAGTAATTTGACTCAGTTCATCCAACCCAAAATGGAGATGGTCAGGTTTTTATGAAATGTGTTCATTGGATTTTACATGGCACATGTGAAAAATTTTGAAACTGAACAAACAGCTTTAACTACAGCAAATTGCTCTAGTTTGTAAAGTCATTGGATTCTTTTTTTTTAAATTTTTTTTTCTTTTTATGTTCATGATGATAATGGGTATGTTTGGAATTGAGGTGTGGTGGTTTCTAATCTACAACCACCATATAGCTGTCAAGTATAAGTGTGTGGGTGAGTAGTAAAACAGTAGCTATCAAGTAAAAGCTGGTATTTACTGATCGTTCTATCTTCTTTGATTTCAAAATTAAGCTGAAGAAGCCACTTGGGCTTGTAGCCCAGTGGTGAACCATTGCCCTTAAAGTCAAGCATGACTATGAGGGCAATGGTTCGAGTCCTCATGGACTCAACCTCCCTCAATTAAATATAATTGTGTGGAGAGTGCTTGAAACTTTCTTTTCTCTTGCGAAATGCGAGTGGAATTGAGACATCCCCCCTCTGTGAGGGCTATTCGGCTGGGTATGTACTTCATAGAATAAAAATGTAATAATGTAAGTCCCAGATATATATCTGATTGTAAATATCAGTGTAATGATCTGCTGTCATAGCAGTTGTAAATATCTGATGCTTAATCAGTTTCAAAAAAAAAAAAAAAAATTAAGCTGAAGAAAACCTGTCCTGAACATACCATATAAGAATCTTATTGGTTTTGGACTTGATGAATAGGGAGACTAGAACTGATTTACTACTTATATTACTTCTTAAATTCCTTCTTTTGCTGGCTTGTCTGATGTTCGAGAACCATATTATGCATGCAGAAGGATGTAAGTGGATGTCTACACAAAGTTGTTTAAATTGTCTTGTTGAGGTGAAGCTGAGCACTGATCGTGTGGGCCCTTTGGTTGTTATCGGTCTTCTAAATGACTTGGTGCATTGGAGAAAGTGGAAAGTACCGCCAACCTTGAGCTACCAGGTTTGCTACCTTTTCACTTTGGCTCTTTCATGAATTCAAACCAAGGATAATGTTAAGCTGAAACAAAGGTCAATGCTAGGAATTAAAGAATACTAGGATAAGAATGAAGCAGTTATGGAAAGACTTTAGTCCTCAGTCACTGGATTTGATTCCTAATGGCCTATCAATAAACTCCTAGATTATCTATTTATTTATTTTTTAACTTTTTTTATTTTATTTTTAGGGAATGTTTCAGAATTGAAAATCTAGTATTTGCACGCAATTAAGTTTCAAATCTCAGTGTGATCTCTTTTACTTTTAAGTTTTATGAACTGTTTTAAACTTTATGTAAGGAGTGGCTAAAAAACCACTTTTGGTTGAATTGTATAAATAAAACGATGGATAAAAATTAATGCAGGGTGGCATACAATGTAATTTCTAGAGTTCTCGACTTAATATTCTTCCACAACATTTTTTATTTTAGATCTGCCTATTCCCATAACCGTGTGTTCTGACTCAGCAAATATTTTGAGTGGCAATTTATGGGCTTGGGCTTTGAAAAGCCCGGCCCAAGCACATATCATCCCATCAAGATCCAGGCTTTCAAAAAGCCCGTCCAAATTGGATGGGCCGGGCTAGGGCCTATGCGGACCTGGGATTAATTATAAAATATTTTTTTAATTAAGAGAAAATATTTAAATTAAAGATAATTATCTAATACATAATAAAATAATAGTCCAATACATAAAATATTAGTAATATAACCTAATAAATAGCAAATACTAATATAAAAAATTAAACTAATTTGGTATTTTGAGTTTTTTTTTTAATTATTTAAATTAAATTTATTTTTTATTTATAAATTAACAAAGTCCGGAATTTTTTATTGTCCAGGCCCAAGCTATATGGGCCTTACAATTTTGGGCCCATATCTAGGCCCAACCCATGTGGGCCGGGCTTTAGGCCCGTGGGCCTGGGCTTTTTTGCCACCCCTAATTTTGAGGAAGCCAATAGATGCCTGTAATGCTTAACTGCCACCCCGTGCTATCTGATTCTATTTCAGAATTTTAGTAAAATTCTATTGTTGTATGTAGTTGTCTGTCACTTCTTGCAGTTCCAGTCTGATGCACATGTATCGTCTATATATTTCTGCAGAACTAAGCTAATTTCTCATTTTCAGGAGTACCCTCCTGGTGTAATACTTGTACCCATGCAGAGTAGGACGGCAAAGCCATTTCTCACAACAAACTTAATTGTATTTGCACCTGATAGTGTTTCGGATGACTGTGGGAATCATAGATTTGTTGCTCAAGGAGAGGCACTGATAGTGGATCCTGGATGCCGATCTGAATTTCATGAGGAGGTAAAAGAATATCAATGTATCATGCTGTTTGTTGCTGATAGATGATTTTCTTTATAGAATAAAAATTCATAACTCTATTCGGTAGAAATCTTTACTGATTTAAGAGCCATTCAAATTTATCAGTTAACAAAATTTAGTTGGTATCTCTCCTTGGATTTTAAAAAAATTATGCATGCTGTATCATGCTCAGGCAATGTCAAGATTTCATCCCATAGACATAGCACGGTCAGTTGTTGTTATATGTATGATGTCAATAAATGGACTTGCAGTCTCTGCTAAGTGGTCTTTTAGCTTAGACTGTAGAAGCCATTTTCCTAATTGTACTCTAGCATATTGAGCAGAGTTCTACTTAGATGAATTTAGTTTGACTACTTACAACCAGTCATCCTAAAAAAAAAAGTAAATATATATGAGCTTTACCCTATTGTAACAAAATAGTTTTTCTGACACGAAGTTTGTTTTGTGGTAGAAAAAGTATTTTTCATGATAAATTACCCGTAAAAAAGCAAAATGAAAGGGACATTTTAATGGTTGGGTGTCTATGATGTTACTCAGACTTCAGACTGTGGCTTAAACATGTCAATCATTGTGATTATGGAATCAATTTCTGTGCTAAAGTTGATAACGTTGCATTTGCTTGATCAGCTCCTGAAAGTTGTTGCTTCGTTGCCCAGAAAGTTAATTGTCTTTGTCACCCATCATCACCGCGACCATGTTGATGGTGAGTTCATACGTAGTAAAACTACCACTCATTCTAGGTTTTACTTTGTTTAATTATCATGTTTTTCCAAATTTAGTTGAATGCTTAGGTATTGTTTGATACACAAATAAGATGATAAATCAGGCTTATTTTAAAGCCGTTGGAACTCTGAAATAGAGACAAATTTTGGATGTTCAGATCAAATTCTTAGAAAATGAGAAGAAATGAATGTATAGGATTGTTTTCTATGCTGCAGACTTGTAGTATTCGAGGGAAAAGGTGTGATTCTTTTCTTAGTTTCCTAAGGCGCAGCCTAAAAGGAATAAAAAAGTTACGAAGCTTTGCTATGAGATGCCAAGTTCAATGTATTTCTTTTCTGTATGTTGACCCTTCGGTTCTTCATGGTTAAGTCTTCATCCCCAACCTTCTTCCTTGCAAAGTATAATGTCTGGCTCGTGTTGTCATGAGCCTGATTCTTTCATATGATATCCTATTTCTGGTTAGACCAAAATTTCTCCTTGTTGATCTCACTCAAGGTTTTGGTAAAAGAGGCTACATGTTGTCTATCATATGTTCAAATCCCTATGTTGCTTCTGTTGACCGCTTTACTAGGATACAAGTGATCTGAGTGAAATAAAATGCATTATTTTATTCACTTGGACTTCCTCTTTTATCATCAGTGATAATGCAAGTTAATCTTTATAAATTCTTTCATATGCATGATGAGGTCTTGATTAGGTTGTCAGCTATAATGAGCGACCAGGTGGTTGTTAGCTATAATGAGGTTCAGGCATTTGTATTTTGTCTATATCATGAGATTACTGATAATACATTGGATTTTAGACTACCTGGTTCAGACATACATTTGTATGGAAAAACTTGTTGACATTGAAGATTTTGCTATTCATTTTGGAATCACAAATTATTCATTCCTGCCCATAATGATGAAAGAGAACCAACCTCTGGCTGGTCAAGCAACAGCCGCAAAAAAAGTTCACAGTTGTGAGTTATAGGTCAAGAGAACAATGGAAGTTTCCTTATTTAATCCCCTAATAAAAGACTACTGGAGTCCAACAAAAATTGTAAACAGACTGTTAAATCTCAACCCTTCACGATTATTGAACTTTACATGATAGTGATACCCTTCAGAAAATGATTAAAGGTTCAAAGTAGAAACCTAGATTTCTGGCAAATTAGTGCACTGATTCAAGTGGACTACCGTAACCACTGGACTTTGGACAGCTTTTTAGATGCTTCTGCATCTCCATGTCTCTCTAATATGCCCATGTGCTAGATGCTTTCAAGTTGTATCTTTTATGTTCTGAAGTGTTTTTCTACCTTGTTTTTAATGAATATATGATTTTGCATGCCTTTTATTTTGAAATGTATCTATATTGGTTATAATATTTTGTTTGTGTGTTTCAGGTCTTTCGATTATCCAAAAATGCAATCCTGATGCTATTCTATTAGCTCATGAAAACACCATGTGCCGCATTGGAAAAGGTTATGATTGTTGACTAAAAAGAATATATGTGTCTGATAATTGAAATGACACTATCTGATAACCATTCATTTTCAATCAAGCATGTTTAGATGATTCATGGAGGTGTTCTTATTATATTTTGTACAAATTTACATGTAAACTTTTGCGTAATTTAATCTCATACTTTTTTCCTGAGTCAGCAGGAAGATCAAAAAGATCAACTTCAGCGATCACTTTTTCTTTTTATGTACTTTCAAAGAAGTATATATTTATTTAAGCAACCTTATTAAGTTCATGAGCTTTTAACTTAATTCATATGATGGCAGATGACTGGTCTCTTGGGTATACCTCGGTTTCTGGATCAGAAGACATTTGTGTCGGTGGTCAGAGATTGACTGTTGTTTTTTCTCCGGTATTTCCCATTTCACAATTGCTCCTTTTTGTAATTGTTGTCATGACTTGAGGATTTGTCATTTAGTTTAGAACCATCGGTCCTTCAAAAAGCATTTTGAAGCCTCACTTGGTCCTGGCTTGATGCAAATATGCAGCTAAGGGTGTAATTCATGTAATTGTATTGTGTTTGTTTTATGTTTTATTCGTACCGTGTCACATTTAAGCAAACCCAGATACAACCCATGTGCTAATTTTGTCAAAACGTCAAAATACGGATATGATCCGTTTATTAATCGTGTTGACTCGTTTAACATATTTAATACAAAAAATTAAAAGTAAATTTAAAAAATAACAAATATGTCAAATACTATTCTTCAGAATAGGTGATAAATAAGTTAACATGATATAAATATGACATGAAGCAGTTTATAACATAATATGAATATGACACGAATAATTAATTTAGTTTTCAGTATATATGTTAGTTAATCTTTTCAGTAATATTACCACATATTAATTGATTCTCATGTCATAAATGTATAGTTGTGTTGAGGTGATCCAACTCGGATACGACATAGATGTTTATTGTGTTGTGTCAACCCATTTATTAATCATGTCAATATTTGTTAACATGAATATGAAAAAGTCGTGTCGCATTCGTGTCGTAACCCATTTTGCCACCTCTATATGCAGCCACCATGATGCCTTGGGGCATAGGTGATAAAGTTCTTGTTTCCTTCCATGTTGTTTAGTTGGCTGTATACTATTTCAGTTATGTAAACTCTGAATATTATGGCTTTGAAATGACAATTTTCTTAATTCAGGGACATACTGATGGGCATGTAGCACTTCTTCATGCTAGCACTAACTCCTTGATTGTTGGTGATCATTGTGTGGGGTAAGATTCTCTAGAGTACTACACTTTTATGTTAAGAGCATCCACAATCAAAAGGAACTAGAAGGAGTTGCTTAAGATTCTATATAACAGAATGAATTCATATTCGAAGCATCTCAAGTTGAGTTTTGCTTTAGCAAACGTAAGATTAAAGATTCAACTATCAGAAGGACAGCAATCCATAATAAAGAGAATCCAGAGAAGCGATGTTTTTCAATATACCTCAAAGGTTTTTTTGGCTGTTTATAAATATGATATGTGCAATGAAGATTACAAAGATTTAGTATTTACTCATGGAAAGAAGTTGAAAATAAGGCATGTGGAACTCATATTGAGTGCAGAATTAGGATTCAAGAAAATTGTGTTCTAAAGATTTCAGGGACCTCAAGTATTTATCCAAATTTGCATTTTTTTTCCTCATTCTTTTTTTGATTTATGAATGCGGCACTGACTTTTGGGCTGGAGGCAATGTTATAAGGTCTGTCCCTCAATAGCTTAAGATTAATGAACTGAACTGCAGAAGACCATGTGGTAGTAGTGAAGAATTAACAACCTGACATGAGCTGATTATAAGATCAAATTGATTCTTTTTCTTTCTTTGGGTTTTCTATTAAATTTCAAATTAGATGGTCTGTCAATTTCTCTCTTATATAATTTGCAGAGACTGCTATTTTCTGATTGAGTAGTATCTCCTCACCAGCTCTTTAGTTTCTTCCGTTTTATTCATCAATTTAGGTTTTGGCTTTTTACAGTTACTTCATAAACTATTCTGCTGATGAATCTGTGGTCTTGCAGTCAGGGAAGTGCCGTTTTGGACATAACTGCTGGTGGAAATATGACTGTAAGTGTACATAGAAGCACTGATTTTTTTTTTCAGATCCTTGTACACTCAAAAGTGGAGTATGATAAGGACAAATATCGGTGTGCAACTGTGCTATTTACAAGGCTTCCATGGTTTCTGTTGACACTCCATTTCCATCTCTTCTTTCTAGTTACACTGGAATTTAGTTAAAGCTGTATTTGCATTTAAGTTATAATAGTTGGCAATATCTGAGAAAGTCATTCAAAATTTGCTATTAGGTCCCTTTATTTTGTAGCATTGCTTTCTAGGAGTACCATTCTCATAAGCTAAGGGCATCAAATCTGCAATTCCTCGGATACAAGAGATTATTATACATTACTTTATCTTTTCAGTCTTTTTGTCTTCCTCTGTTCTACACCTGACAACCCAAAAGGAGAAAAAATATATGTATACCTTCTATTTCCCCCCCCCCCACCCCGTAATAAAATAGTCTATGTATGCTTGTAGCTGTGATTGACGTTTTTAGTTTACTGTTATTCTTCTTTTTCTTATTATTATTATTATTATTTTTTGTGTGTACATGTGGGCCCCCCCAAACAAAAAAAAATTCCTACGTCTCAGGAATTGTGGAAAACTCTGTTGTTTATGCAGGATTACTTTCAGTCAACATACAAATTCTTGGAGCTTTCACCACATGCTTTGATCCCAATGCATGGGAGAGTCAATTTGTGGCCGAAACACATGCTCTGTGGATATCTCAAGTATGAAAGACAATTGTTTTTGTTTTTTCCTTCTCATCACAGCATTCTCTCCATGGATTTACTTCTCTGTAGGGAACTCTCCTATTATAGGATTTGTTGCCTTCCACTTTGACTGATATCCCAGCATCTTGTCAACTTTTTATCATGTCCATATGTTCATTTTTAAGTTCTAACCCGGTTTGACATACTTTGCTATTGTTATTTACCAAGTGAACAAATGGGCTGCAAGTCATGAAAATGGCCTACTTGATCCCCTAGTGTTAGGGTTGTATTATTGTCTATAGTATGTAACAATAAGATATTTGACCAAATGCTATTATGGCTTTGTTCCTACTTTTTAGGAACCGAAGAGCTAGAGAAGCAGCCATCCTGCAGGCCATAGAAAATGGAGTTGAAACATTGTTTGATATAGTTGCAAATGTATATTCTGAGGTTCCTCGCAGTTTCTGGATTCTTGCTGCCTCAAATGTCAGGCTTCATGTAGATCATCTGGCAGACCAAAACAAGTTACCAAAGGTATGCGTCACCATTGTTTTAAAGATTTTTTCCATGCTATATGGCGATGCTTATATTCATGCATGTTTCTGGAACTTTATTCCTAATATATGGCTTTTTTATGTTATGCTCATCATTCTCTCTTTAATATTGGTTGCTTTTTTTTAAAATTAAATCATAGTGGAAAAAAGTTCAAACCAACTACTTGAAGAGAATTCAAGAGGAAAAAGAGTACACAGAGAGAAAGCACTAGAAAGACGAAGCTTAGCTACCACTTAGAAATCCAATAAGCTTACAAAAGCTGCAAACTTTTATTTTGTTCAAAATAATACATTATAGCCGTCTACTATTATGGACAAGAAGTCCTATCTTCTCATCATCTTTTGAAGTTATTCCTTGTGCGTCTTAAATACCCTCAAGAAATAGGCACTAAATTATGACAATTTGGAGGGTATTCAAATTTAAAATTGCGAGGATATGTGGTTATATATCCTCTAGAAATGTGGATATACATTTGAGTTGGATTCCAACAATTCCTCTTGACTGCAGGGCTTCTCTCTAGAATCTTTCAATTCCAGTTTGGTTGAATTTGATGACAAGGTGGGCAAATTTGATCCCAAATGAAGAAGCTGCACTCAGTGACCAGCGCACTTGATACTTCACTTTTTGATACTTTACTTTTAGGTTAGATCACATCCCTTGATTTTTTATCAAAGTTTTATAGCTTTACATGCAACTCTATATCAAATCAATCAAATCACTGATATAATACATAACCTTAAAAGGAACAATCTCAAAACAATGATCCTGATACCTTCCAATTAATTTCCATTATGTAGTGGCAGAACATTGCTTACATTTCCATTATGTAGTGACAGAAGATCTTTTACGATATTGATTGCTATGTTGCAGTTTCGCTGATCATGCACGCTGTATTCCTTCATGCAGGAATTTTCAATTCAGAAGTTTCGAAAGACTTGTGGGCTCCATTTCCTGTTGAGGTGGGCGTGGACATACCTTAGGTTTCAGGTTAGTTATCAGAAGCCAAGTGTGTCTAAGTTACTTATTGGTGGTGGAGCAGTGGCAGGCTTTGCTGTATTCTTCTCTATCAGAAACAAGCTTATTTCCTAATAAATCCTAATATAAAGTGATTTATTGTGTACATGTTGTAACTCCATGCAAATAGTTGAGAACTTGATACCAGACAAGGCATTGATATAAGATCATTCAACAACCAAACACCATGTTTATATACTAATTATTGCGTCATATATGAGGTGGTTTCATTCTAAATGGAGATTTAGTAATGTAGCATTACCAAATAAATACTAAATTAACTAAGAAATATGTAAGAGATAGAAGGAGACAAGCTAGTTAAAATAATGGATAGATTTTATCTCTAGCTAAGGAAATAAATCACAAACACTTGAGAATCCCACTTGCTGTAGTACTTCAGAGTAACCCTGTACGCATCATTCAATCTGAAATTCCATGGAAACTAGTTTCCTATCACATTATGGTTGCCTTTACTCGCTGCTTTTGTGTGTGTGTGAGACCATAACATCCGCGAGCACCCCCGTTCACTTCATGTCTTTATCCATTTGTCAAGTGTATATATGGCTTGTGCTTCACATTTTTTATAATTCCATGCAGGGCACTTGGCCACTTGCATGTGCCCCTAGGTGGATTCAAAACGTTTGAGCTTGGTCCTCACCAATTGTAAGGCATTTATTGGGCTTTTTTCTTTTATTATCTCCCACATTGTACCTATAAAAACAATTAAGCCCCTCAATTACATGAATGAAATAAGTAAACAGCTCAAATGAAGAAATGCAAGATAATTGTGTTTGCAAAAGAACTCACAATACAATTCAAAAGAGAGGTTGGAAAGGGAAGCATTCATGTGACAACAACAATTATACTCCTCCTGTCAATGGCATCTTTTGTTGTCCTTTTGAGCATGTTCGTAAGAGAACGCGTTAGAAAATTCTTGGTCTCAGAAGAAATTTACTTGACTAATCAACTACCCAAATTGTCTCCCCTGTCACCATATTCATATTTTCTATTCAACTCTTCGTCTCCGTTGCCTTTGTCAAGATTTCAGAATGGTCGCGGGAACCTGAGAGATTGGATATCTCCTCCTAATAATGGGGTATGGTATTCAATGAACGACGATGAACTCATGTGCCGTGCCTCAATGGTGCCAAAGATTGAAGAGTACCCATATAATCAAAAACCAAAGGTGGCATTCATGTTCTTTACTAGAGGCAGATTGCCATTGGCTCCACTTTGGGAAAAGTTTTTCAAAGGATGTGAAGGGCTTTATTCAATCTATCTCCATTCATCAAAGCCGGGATTCACTCAAGAATTACCAAATTCTTCAGTGTTCTACAAACGCAGGATTCCAAGTAAGGTAGAAGTGTTAGAAGTTGTGACATGGTATCATTACAAAATTGTGCAATTAGCTCGTATGTAACTGTGTAGATGATGCTTTCATAATTTGAGCTTTTTATGCCGCTCGTTCTCATGATGCTTTCATAATTGTGCATTTAGCTCGTAATATGTAACTGAATAATATTTTAATGCATTTTCATTTGTCAATTTTCACAGCCAGCCGAATGGGGAAAAGCATCAATGATTGACGCCGAGAGGCGCCTTTTAGCAAACGCTCTACTTGATTTCTCCAATGAAAGATTTGTTCTATTATCCGAAACATGCATTCATCTGTTCGACTTCACAACAGTCTACAACTACCTCATCAATTCCAGACACAGCAACCAGGGCTCAATTGATGATCCTAGACCAATGGGTCGTGGCCGGTACAACAAGCGGATGCTCCCCACCGTGTCATTATCCGATTGGCGGAAAGGCTCGCAATGGTTCGAGGTTCACCGGAAGGTTGCCGTCGAGATAGTATCCGACGTGACATATTATCCTGTCTTCAGGGACCATTGACGGCCTCCGTGTTACATGGACGAGCATTATTTTGCAACTCTAGTCTCGAAAATTTGCCCGGAATTGAACTCAAATCGGAGCATTACTTGGGTTGATTGGTCAAGAGGTGGTTCTCATCCTGCCACGTTTGTGAGAAAAGATGTCTCGGAGAAATTTCTGAACCGGATTCGGCATGGGTTTAACTGTAGTTGCAATGGTTTCAGGACCACAACGTGCTTCCTTTTTGCTAGGAAGTTTCATCCCAATACTCTTGAACCATTGCTAAGGATAGCTCCAGCTTTGCTTGGATTTGATCCTTAGCAACATCTTTGTTCTTTAGTTACAATGATTTTAATTTTAACTTTCTTATATTTTTTTTTAAAGATGACTGTTTATTACTATTAATTTACTAAGTTTTATTATTACTATTAAAATTTATTTTAAATTTAACATAATTTTGGGAAAACAATATTTTTGATGAGTCTTGATGAACGGAGAAACGATTAACTTAGTCAAACAATCAGTGGAGTTTTAGGCCAAACTTGTAGAGATTTCAGAAGCTTTGAGGTTAGATGAAAGGAATAAGGGGATTTTAACTATTTTTTTGTCAAAGTAGCATTGTTATTTAAGATATGCTATTTGGACACTAGAGTGAAAAAATCGTCGCCAACATGATGTCGTTTTGCCTTTCCAAATCGCATACTTCTTCAGTAAGTGTAGGTAAAAGGTTTTTCAGGTGAAAATCTTTCCTCAAGATTCCTCTCCCTTGCCTTACTCATCTGCAGTAGCAAAATTCAGCATGCTAAGAAATATCATCTTAAATTGGCATAATATGACCAGATATGTAGAATGAAAAATCAGTTGACATATCAGTTCCACAATCCAAAATTTTTTTATAACTAATTCAGCAAAAGCATCTCGTACTCCCAAGCAAAAATAATTTCCCGGCTCAGCAAATAAAGATTGACATACAATAATACTTCTGATTTCATCAAAGGGCCTGCAAACAAAGGGAAAGACGTGTGTGTGAACTTGGGGCTAATAAAAATCTGCCAAATTTATCAGCAGATATATAGGTCCCATGCCTCTGTGTGTGTGTATCTTTATTCTGTAAATCCAATAGAGGTTCCATTGCTGCAAAGCAAATGAGACTGTTGGGTTAGGACAGCTACATCAAGTCGTTTTAATGGAGATAAAAGTGTAGACCTGTTTTCCCCAATTTGTACTATGATAAAATGCAAAATTGCTTGCTAGAAAGCACCAGCTTGTAGTCCAGTCCAAAGACCCGGTCCTCTCAGCTTAAACCAGACACCCAAGGCCGCAGCAACTGGAATTCCAAAGACATAGTATGTGCCAAGATTGACATCCCATAAATTCAAAATATGATCAGAACTGACAAGTGGGGAAGCACAGCAACTAACCATAAAGCACGGCTCTCAAGCTGTTCAATATAACTGATAAACATATCAGAGGAGCCATGGTTGTGACGTGGTCGACAACTTCCTTTGTGTTGCTAAAAACATAACCAAATACATACCGACTGGTTAAAAAAGTACCAATTACTATTGACTCTGAGGTTGCCAGAAAGATCACAGCTTTAACAGCCACAGAAGCTGCTTTCGAGTTTCCTGCTTTTCATTCAGTCGAAACTTCGTGCTGCATGTAGGTCGCAGGAAAATAGGAAGATGAAAAACGAAAAATCATATAAACTATGAATAGATAAGTGCAATATACGTAGATGTGAATGCAGGTTGAAGCTAGCAAGAACCTTGCTGCAGCACCAAGTCCATCCGGTATTGTACTCCAGAGTCTAGACAGTTGCTAAGCTGTACGTTCAACAAAGATAATATATGGCAATTGCAAAGCTGTTGAATTTGGAATATTAATTCAGGTTCTCATTTCTATTTTAGCATACACCATACTGACGGAACCGAAGTTTCAAGCCTTGGACTTGGAAGAAGCCCAGACAGCAATGCGAGAAGCTCAAACGCTGTTCAAGGCTTCATTTGATTATATATGCCACCAAACCTCTTCGCTTCCAGAAAAAACAATGTAACATTACCCTCTCTTAAGCTTTCCTCCATTTTCTCTTCATCTAACCTATACTTTTCCTCCAAAAGCAAGGTGCCATCATTATCATCGACTTCCAGTTCCAGAACTTGGAAATTTGGCATTTACAAAATTCTCCAGCTTACCTGCAGCTAGCATCATATCTGACCCCTGAATTGAGTTTGACTGATACCGCTGTCTCTTCTTAAAGCGCAGCCAAATGAAACCCTGTCTCAATTTTTTTTTTTTTTCAATTTTATTTTGAATTCATAAACTATATACAACATCGATGGTACGGCATTAGATGAGTAAACCATGGGATAAACAGAAGCACAAACAGACTTCTGATAGGTCAAATACTCGTAACCACAAATTGTGATGGTTATATCAGCAGATAAATAGATTTGTTATTTTTTCCTTGTCAAAAGACTTGGCTGTTTCAAAGTACGATTTTACAGAAATTTATTTAGGAAAGAGCATATCAGAAGAGTGGGAGAAGCAAACGCAAATTCAAAATCTGAAAGGACATTCTGGAGTGAATCCAGTCCTGCATATGTGTGACTGAGGCGTAATTAATTTGACCAATTTACGCATACTCCTGTACTACCAACGAAAGGAATATTCATAAATTTCATATTGGGAAAAAATCATTCATCCACGCTGCAATGTTAGTTATTGTCAAATACTAGCTTATTCATCAAGACGTTTCACTTCCGTCCATGTGTTTGCTAATGCCAATTGGATTAGACTACATTGAAGTAGATTTGCTAGCATCTTGTATCTTAATAATTATAAGTTAAATTAGATAAGTTATCCCCCCAAATAATAATAATAATAATAAATTAATTGATATAGATAAATTATCTAAAGTTATTCTATGAAAGCCAGTCATCCAGTCATCCAATAACTTAAGGGTTATTTGTTTTATGTTTGAAGTCTTAATTTGACTTAATTTAAGATGTTTTGATAGTGTCAGCTTATTTGTTTTTGCATCTAAAGTCTTATTACAAGGCATTCTTATCTGATTAAGAACAGTAAATTTTCCTGAATTCTCAGTCCTCTGTTTAAAGAATAATTGGTGCAGATTTTGTGCAACTCATTGAATCATTGGCTATTATTTATTTTTCATTTATCGTCCCTAATAGTAATGGTCATTGCTTTCGTGCAGAATACAAAATATCCTCGACCTCATTTACTTTGAAAAAGATCCGAACAGGTCATAAACTTGGGCTGGATGAAAACGACTCATATTTTATCCTACAACCAAACATGGTATTAGATAAAGCTAGAGATGATCAGTAAACACTTGTAAGTAGGGATTAAGATCCGGAAAAGGATCCTCTCCTGATCTGATCTTATCACGGAAATTTTAAGATCTCCGCCTGTATTTTGTATTTTAGTCAGTGGTAAGATTCAACTTCTTTTATTTTTTTATTTATTAACTACCAATTAACAAATGAGATATTTGCTCAGGACATGATCAGATCAGGAGAGGATCCTGATCCTTAAGATCCCCGATCCAGCGCGAAAAAGGGAGTAGTTAATCATACACATTTTGTACATTAATATTCACTTAGGTAAAACCAATTGAATATAATCAAAATCTTCTTGATGCCTGTTCTTAGTAACATACAAATTCTTTGAGTTTAGCATGAATTCAATCAAACTGGATAAGATCGTATACGATATTATCATGTGTTTGCGTACAAGTTTTCGTCCTGCACTCACTCTTAAAGTTACTGGGAATAGCTCCAACTTTGTTCGAATTCTATCCTTTGCAACATGTTAATTAGTAACAATAGTGATTTTAAATTAGATTTTTTCATTCAAAGAAAACTGCCTTGTAAGAATATTGTCAAAATTAGTTTACTCATCTGACGACCCACTTGGACAATGGGAATGATGTTATTTGAGATATTTTCATAAATACTCACTCAAAATTGATTAATTTTCTGGAATACAATACAAGAACTATTGCCGTACAGTATTGTATTAGATGTGAAAAATTAAAATTCTTATTTCTGGAATAAATTTGTTATTTATCAGAAGCACAGTAAACAATTTTCTAATTCACCAGGTTCAAATCTCTTTTAAAAGGGATTAATTAAAAAAAATTAAGGTATCATTAAGTACTAAATTAATTTTTAAGCCAGAAAAAGAAAATTGAATTTACGGGTATGAATGGGGAAATTTGGTACAAAATAATATGGGTTCAGTGATCTTCAGCTGTACACCACATATTGCCGTGTGATTTTGAAGTAAAAAATGGAAAGTGCTTAACTGGCTTATTCTGAAAAAGGTTATTCAGGGGATTGTAGAAATTAGTAAACCTAAGTCCAATGTGGTATATTTTAAAACACAGAATCCCATCAGATGATCTCTGCATCATCATATTTCTTCCAAAAATTTGTTCTAACTTAAATGGCATAATTGAGGAATCTTTCCTCCACCGCAAACGAAGTTAATTTTGTACTTAATTGCATTTATTTGACAAGAGTTCCTTAGCCACCAAGCGAAAGTTTTGTAATTAAGTGCATTTACGTGCATTAGCCCTCTGAATACCAATTTAGAAGTTTTGTAAGCGCATTTATTTATACAGATAACTCCTATATTCTCCCCAATGATTTTCTTCTCTCTCTCTCTCTCTTTTTTTTTTGGGTTTAATTAATCGTAGTTATGTACGCCCAGATAATGTATGGTTAAAGAATAAAAACTATGGAAGTGCATATCTATAATACACTTTGGAAATACAAAGAATTAGACAATCTCTAAATTACATTCAGTATAAGTTATGATTAGTAAAAATGAGATAAAATGAGTAATAAGTAAGTGGGCTAAGTAGGGCCAGTGTCTTATAATTATCTTATTTTTATTGTGTAAGTTACACAAATGTAACTTAGGAAAATCCAAAAAATTAAGTCATTAGCTATAATGTAATTAGACTTAATAATGTACATCAAATCCTTATTTTATAATTAAAAATAAAAATCTAATTAAAGAAAAAAATCCTGCGAGATTATTCGGATCATTAATATATTCATATTTATGAGGGATCAGTTAGAAAAAGAAAAAGAAAGAAGTTCAATTTATTGATTCTTGCTGTAGCGTATAAGATTTATAAAGGTCATAGTCACTTGCATGCCTTAATGGATAACAAAATTGGAAAGTTAACAGAGATCTTGCGGGTGTTGGAGTGTCCTTGTCTCACTTTAGAGTAGCTTATGGAATGTAAATTATGATAATGGAGTTACTAATTAATGAAAATGAAAGCAGACTAATATATGTCTATAATTGTCATAATGGTGAAGGTATCTTATGATAATATTTTCCATCAATCGTGTTGCACTTTAACTTGTATCTTTTTAATGGTATCTATAGGTGAAGGAGTTATTTGTTCCATGTCTAGTACTAAATATTTCTCAATTTCTTTGTGGGTTAGTTGAAATTTAATTTGAAAATATGTTGTAATAAAAGAGAATAAGGAGAAAATCTTTCTACATCAAACCCATGAAAATACTTAAAACTCTTAATCTAAACAATTAGATAATGAAGTCACTACCATGGAGTGAGTGGTTATCAAATAAAACATATTTAAATACATTCATACTTATTTTAGAATATTTTATTTTCTTACTAATGACATTTATAAGGACATAAATACGTCATGATATTATTTTAATATATGTTATTCACATGTGACAAAAATACAATAAACAAACACATGCTATTCAAAATGTATAAATTCAGATTCAGATTTAAAACAAATAAACGCCCCCTAAAAGCTTAAAAATTGTGGGACTAAATTGACTTGAAATGTTATATCTTACACGAGGAGTTATTGTTCAATGTTTAAAGGTAATGGATGTGAGAGATTGTTGAGGAATATGCAAGATTGCAAGTGTGGAATTATTTATTTTAAACTATTGTAATTTCTTCAATACTGATTTGCAATAATTAAGGAATTGCAGTGTGTGAATCAGTTATTTTTAATATTAAATTATCAGAATTTCAGACCCAAAAAATAAATCATTAAAATTAAGAAATTTAGTTTTATTCAAAATTTCAACTAATACAAATTTACTCAGAATAAAAAAAAAAAAAAAACCCACAGGTATAACCACTTTGGAAGCCACTGCCATTCTGCCACGTGTAGACCACGACTCCCCCAATAGCTTTACACAAATTCTTAATCTTGACTAGAACTAAATCGAAAATCAAGGGGGCGTCATCGCATGCAACGCAGGCGTGATCGGTATTCATGCGTGCGACCTCCATCTTGTTGTCGGCTCCATGGAAATTTCATGCACCACTTGTCGTTTGTTTTGTGGACTTTTATTTTGTCTTCCCTTCTCTCATTCGTTGTTGTTCCCAAAGGCTTTATAAAAATAAAAAATCAAGTCTGAAATTGACAGTTCAAAATTTTACAACTTTGAGTAAGCAAAACACGGAAACTGCCCTTTTTCATTTTTGTTGTTAATTTTGAATTAAAAGGAGGAATTATTGTTATTATTACTATTCATCGGCGGCTATTCTTTTTCTTTTTTCTTGACTTTCTTTGAACAGCGTTCAAAGTCCAACATGAAATGAAAGACCTTTGCATGTTCAAAATACGGTGGCTTTTTAGAAACACCTTCACACGGCCCACATGATAAATCGAATTGGCTGCTTTTGCACGTATAATTCGATGCTTCCACCGTTCCACGGTTCCACCGTTTATTTATTATTATTATTTTTGGTAAATGAAATTCTTTTTCATTCAATCACCTCTATTATATATAAAAGACTCCCATGTGTATTAAAAGACCCCTCATGTGTAATAAAAATACTTTTTAATATTATACTACTGTTATATCTATTGGTATTTACAATCAACAATTATTCTAGATCAATTTTATTATAATATGATCTAAATATTTGAGTCCAAATTAAATCATTTCTAATTTTAAATATTCAGAATAAAATCGTTCTTCACTAATGAGCATTAAGAAGCTCAAACCAGTTTCTCATTCCTAAAAAAAAAAAAAAAAGATTTTATCCAATGGATGAAATTGAGATGTAAATTAACAGTTTAATAAAAAAGAATAAAAGGTGTACTTGCTTGAGATGTTTAGGAAAATAAAAAATAAATGATAAATATATATGTTTTCATTTCTTTTTTTGGGGTAAATTTGTGATTATTTATATTAATTAAAACCACCTAAGTTGCATATGAACTTGGAAGAACTGTTTTAAAACACCTTCCAAAAGAAACTGACCATTATTATTAATTTCAATTTGACAACAAACTCTCTGATAATAAAAACCATAGTAAATTTTTGGAGTCAGAGAGAAAATAAACCCCGGAAAAAGCGTTATAAAAGAACACAACATAAAAGCTCTTCTCAAGTTTTTATCACTACAAAGACCATTATAATTCTAACCCATGCATCATGTCTCTCTCCCCATGTCTTTTCTTTTCTGTTAGCTTCTCAAATTTCTGGGTTTGAATCTTCTTCAGCAATAATGTTCAGTTCCATATATAAGAATCACCAACTTTGATTCGTCTTCTGTTTTTATTCCAATGGTGTCCAATTGACATCTCTTGTCCCCAAAGAAAAGAACTGTTTATAATTTATATTGAAGAATCATCCTTTTTTCACTCAAAGTTTAAGCTTTCTTGAGAATCAAACAACATCCCTTCTTCTTTTTGTATAGTTTCTGTTCAACACTCTCTCTTTCCGTTGCACCAAACTGATCTAAGAAACTCCAAAAACTTTAAACTTTAAACCCACTAAAAAGGCCACAAAACTTTCTCTCAAAAAAAAAAAATGAAGAGCCAAAACCAAAACCAAAACCAGAACTTATCAACTTCATTCACCAAACTCTTTAACGCACAGCTGCATATCCTCAATCTGCTTTCGTTCTTTCTCTTCTTTGGCTGTGGTCTAATTTTTGGGATCATTCTAAGTTTTTCTTTGAAAGATTTTTCTTTTAATCTTCACATCACGCAGTTCTCTCTTTCTCCTCCTTCAACATCAATAAAACTGGCAGCTTCGTCACAAAAGTTTTCAAATTCCAGTCGCGTTGGACTTGCTGAATTTCTGAAGCCGCCGAATACAACACATGATATGGAAGATGCAGAGCTGTTGTGGAGAGCTTCAGTGGTTCCTAAAATTCCTGAGTATCCGTTCAAGAGAGTTCCAAAAGTTGCTTTCTTGTTCCTGACAAGGGGTCCTGTTCTGTTGGCTCCATTGTGGGAGAAATTCTTCAAAGGCCATGAAGGTTTTTATTCAATTTATGTTCACTCCAGTCCGTCTTTCAACCAATCTGTGGCAGAGCCCGAAGGTTCTGTGTTTTACGGGAGAAGAATTCCCAGCCAGGTCAGTTGTTTTTAGCTTCATAATCAGTTGATGTTTCTGCAGTATTAATCTTCCAATTATGGACAAAATGAATTATTGGTATCGTTAAAAGATGTGTTTGAAGCTTTTACACAGTCAAAAACTTTTAAATATCAAATAATGTTATAGGGATATCAGGGAGCTTAATTGATGCTTAAGAGGGAGTAAATCAAAAGCCTATTATGTCTCTCAAGTATTCTGGTAATTCCATATGCCAAGACCAAGCAACACGTGTTGCATTAGTGGAAATTTTATGTGCTTACCATGGAGTGTAGACTACGTCAAATTGCTGGAAATAATTAAGTTTGAGTTGAAGCCAGTTAGGTTCTGATTAAGGTGTTGAGAGATCAAACCCAAATTTGGGTTAGAATGTTTCTAAGTAAATAACGTATTATTTTGAGTTTTTTTCTAATGACTTTGAATTTTCAGTCTTTAACAACTGTTATTAATCATGATAACCAAATGTCACAACAATCTATCCCCTACATCACGCAAGTTATGTAGCTAAGATGGATACGCATCACGTGTATCACTATCAGATTTGAATCGATCTTTTATCTTATATGCTTCACATTCATCCGAGTGATTAATTTTCTTTCAGTTATATGAGGAACCCATGTGTCCTGATCAATGATCAGGGTGATGCCACATGTCTCATTGTTGATCAAACAGACCCATGTGGCGCTAACCTTGACATTTCGTCTACCGAAATTCAGCATTTAGAACTTCAAAAAGAGTGGCTCATGCACCAAACCAAGGCACCCTATTAATTGTGGCGCAAATAAGATTCCTAATTTTGGCAGGAAGTCTGAGTTTTCTACAGTGCCACGGCGCAATATGATGCTTTACACACATTTTTTGTTCACAAACTCCACAGACCTAACTCTCAACTGAAAGGCACATAAAAATGATGAAGAAACGGGGGGATGCTTAGCTTAATTAGAAGATTTTCTCATTGTGGGTCATTTAGCATTATCTTTCAATCAACCTCCTGTGGCGTCGGTTGAGGCCACATCATAAATGAAAGCTACGGTTGATGATAACTTTACCACTTAGTAACAATAATGACTAAGCCACAGCACAGAAATGTTCATTCTTATTAGATGCAAATTAGCGTAGATTAATACTTGCATAATGTGTTTTCTAATATTCTTCTAAATGATGCAGGAGGTTGAATGGGGAGGTGTTAATATGATAGAAGCCGAGCGCCGGCTATTAGCCAACGCACTGTTAGATTTCTCAAATGAACGTTTTGTTCTCTTATCAGAATCCTGCATTCCTCTGTTCAACTTCTCCGTCATTTATTCACACCTTATGAACTCCACTCAGAACTTTGTTGAGGTCTACGATCTAGAGGGTCCTGTTGGTCGCGGCCGATACAGCTTCAGAATGGCTCCAAAGATCAAAATTTTCCAATGGAGGAAAGGCTCCCAATGGTTCCAAATGGACAGAAACCTTGCCACTGAAGTTGTATCAGACACAACGTATTTCCCCTTGTTCCAAAAGTACTGCAAAGGCTCATGCTACGCAGATGAGCATTACTTGCCAACATTTGTGAGTATGAAATGTGGTGAGAAGAATGCAAATAGGACGTTAACTTGGGTTGATTGGTCGCATGGCGGGCCTCACCCAACAAGATTCGTAAGATCGGGTATCACTGTTCAGTTTTTGCAGAAGTTGAGAAGTGGAAGCAGATGTGAGTATAACGGAAAAAGGACCAACATTTGTCACTTGTTTGCAAGGAAGTTCTTGCCCAATACTTTGGATAGGCTCTTGAGGTATGCACCAACAGTCTTGCACATCAGCTAATATACATACATACAGCTTCTGAAAAAGAAACCATTCTTTATTTCTTTCTATGTAAGAGTTTTGCATAGAGAACATAATCAAATTTTCTAAGGTGACAGTTTATTGTTGTTAGTAAGATTTATACAATGATGTCTTTCTACGTAAGAATTTTGCATAGAGAACATAATCAAATTTTCTAAGGTGACAGTTTATTGTTGTCAGTAAAATTTATGCAATGATGTTGTTTGATCAGGAAAGCATTTGCCTTACGGCATATGAATTTTTCGCTTCCAAGTCTCAGAGACTCAGAACCACATGCAGCTTTGCTCAAACTCAGATTTTGAGCAAGGCTGCAACTTAAAACCAATATAAATTTGATCACTCTCTGTCGCATATGAAGAGGAAATTAATTGACCTGTCCCAAGGTGTAATTTTGGACATACTCCATTAGACTTTTCGCAAAAAGTTGGATCTGAACAGTCTTATAAATGAAACTCTGACAGTATCATCGACACTAGTAAGTTAAAAAGTAAACAATAGGTCCAAGCAGAACAGACAAAATGAAGGATCAGTTTTAGTTAAGTAGACATTCTCTAATTATTAAAAAAAGGAAATTATCATTAGTATAGTCCATAGATGTTTTTTTATTAAACGGTAACTAACGATTTGGTGATCGACAGATAATTTTTATTTAAGATGAACAATGTGTTATAATATTTTTAATAATAAAAAATTTATAGAGTATATGAATGATAATATCCTATAAAAAAAAAAAAAGCTGCTTCCATCAGATTAGCTGACAAATTGAATTGTTCTGTGCACATGGACACCATATTATCTTTGACGAGAAGGAAACTGATCCTTTCCTGCAATTATCTTAACAACTTTGATTAAACAACAATTCCTCTGCCACAATTTGTTCTCATGGGGGTCAAAACATGGCTTCCAACGTTCATAAAAAACTCTAAAATAACTATCTTCAATTTCACTCAATTGCCCCAAGGCAAAACCCCAGATTGAAAATGACACTAAAATTGCAGAAAATGCATCCCCAATTTACAATATTTTAATTACTCAAAGTTGATTTAAAGAACTTATAATTAACCAAATAAACTCACCATCAGAGCATCACTGACTCAGTCCCCCCAATGTGTCTTCAGACAAGCAAGGTGAGTCAGACACCGAGTCAAAGTTCTCATGACACGGTGACACTTCCACTCCACGTAACTCCTCAATCAATTTCACAACGTGGCTCATGTTAGGCCGTTGATCAGGCGAAGCCGAGGTACAAGCCATGGCGATTTGCAACAATCCCACCATTTCCTCCTCAATATCCTTATACCTCATCAACTCCAAATCAAAAACCTCAGCCGTCCACTCTTCCCTCACAACTGACTGGACCCACCTAGGCAAATCCACGGCCCCACCACATCCCATCCCGGCCCCACCTCCATCAATAACAGACGGACACTTTCCAGTTAACAGCTCCAACAAAAGTACGCCAAATGAGTACACGTCAGATTTCTGCGATTGTTTTCGGCCGTCTGATGATGATAGTTCAGGTGCACGGTACCCGTTTGATCTTGGGACAGTACTCGGAGGTGCAAAGATGGAAAGGCCGAAGTCTGATACACGTGCATTTCCGGTTTTGTCCAGGAGGACGTTTGTCGACTTGATGTTACCATGGGTGAGTTTAAGCGATTTACATGTGTAATGCATGAAGGCTAGCCCACGTGCCGCGCCCGCTGCTATTTTCAGCCTAGTGGTCCAGTCGAGTGGGGTTCGGCCCGGCCCCCGGTTACCTGCAAGAATAAATAAATAAAATCACTTAATTAACCTATAAACTTAACAAAACTACATTTTTTGCCCCTAATGCCACGATCAATTAAATACGGGGCCCGCGGGTCCGGTACAAGTTATGATGTGATCGACGGACGGAGAGCTAGAAAAATGGGTAATGCTTTTACTTTTGGTCATATTAGCTGGGATAGAGCAAGAACCAAAACACAGTAAAGGACCAAAAAGAAAAGGCTGTATTAAAGAGAAATTAAAAAAAAAAAAAAGAAAAGAAAAAGTCGAAAACACAATATTGTCTGCTGGAAACAGCAGATGACTGAGGTGCTGTAGTAACAGTAATCCCAATTCCCAAATCGTAATTAAATGGCAGCTGCTGCTTTTCTGAATCTGTCATTTTGTCATCGAATATAACAGTACCTTGTCTCCTAATAGAGTGATGGCTCATAGCGATAACGCCAGGCGTAAAGCCAGAGTTATCAAATATTTGTGATACTGTGAGAGGGACTGCCAAGAACAATAAGGCAAAAGCAGTTTTTGTATTTTCCACCAAATGCAGAAACACTATTATGAAGTTTTAGCTCACATGAGGTGGTAAGTAAGCAAAAGATCATTTTATGCCAATTAGTTCCCAAAAATCTTAAATTCGAAACTACATCATCAAACCTACAACTACCGCAAAATAATAAACAAATAAAAATAAAAGAAAGATATTATATTTTCAACAAAGACTAAGGTAAATGTGCAAGAAAAACTAAAGCTAGCATTCAAAAAATCAAAATTGCAACGTACCATGGAGAAGCCAAAACAAGCTGCCATTGGGCATGTATTCAGAAACAAGCAATTTCTCCTCTCTAGCAAAATAATAAGCCTTCAACCCAACCAAATTCGGATGCCTTAATCTCCCAAGAACCTCCATGTGTTGTTCAAATTCTCTCTTGCTACCAATACTCGCATCTTTTAATCTCTTAACAGCCACCACGCTCCCGTCATCAAGCACCGCTTTGTACGCAGTCCCGAACCCGCCTTTGCCCAGCATCTCTGCCGACGCTCTGAGCAAATCCTCCAGCTCAAACCGCTTCGTCCCTTCAAAAAACACCATGCTCCCTCGCTCGTACCCTGCCTGTTGTGCTGGATATGGGCTTGAAGAGTAAACAATTTTCTCGCTTTCAAGAAGTTTTGATCTCGTCTTGTTCTTGACGTAGTTTCTCCAAAAGTAACAGTAGAGCAAGAGTGAGATTATTGCGAGAACTAAGAAGTCTCCCACTACTATTGCAATTACTGCAACTGAACTTATCTTGGACGAGCTTGTCCTCTGTGGGCTTGCCGGTTTGTTGTTCGGGTCTGTGTTTGCGGGTATTGAGCTTGGAGTGGATGAAACTACGTTCGTTGGGTTATTTCCTGGGTTTAATGGCGAAGCTATGGCTCCGTCCGATCCGGGTTTTTTCGGGTCGGTTACCATGGTTTTGCATGCCTGCATTGGGGAACCGCATAGAGCTGCATTTTGTGTGAATGCAGAGTCCGGAAAACCCGATAAAGATTTGGGTATTTGACCCGATAGATGGTTACCGGAGACGTTGAAGTCTTGAAGATTCGGGAGATCCAGACCCGTAATGGGACCCGAGAACCGGTTTGCTTCAAGTTTGAGAGTCAAAAGATGAGTCAAATGGTTGACTGTAAACGGAATCTGACCAGAGAAGTTGTTAAAGGAGAGATCGAGGCGGTAGAGTCTAAACAGGGAGCTTACGGAGTCGGGAAACTCGCCGTTAAAATTGTTGTGTGAAAGGAAGAGAAGTTTTAATGCTGTGAGGTTGGAGAGGCTAGGAACTGGACCCGTGAAACGGTTGTACTTGAGGCTTAAAACACGGAGCCGAGTGAGGGAAGTAAGCGGCTGGAGCGAGCCGCTAAGTTGGAGGTTTTCCAGCACGAGGTGTGAAACTCGGTTCTGGAGACATGAAACGCCGGTCCAAGAACACGGGTCCGAGGTTGAGTTCCATGTGGTAAGCTTGTTGGCTTCGTCTGAAGAAGCTTTGAAGTCTAGAAGCGCGTTCAAATCTGGGTTTGTAGAGGCTTTGAGAAGCGAGAAATGGACGGCTAAGATTAAGAGAGTGAAATGCAGCGTTTTGTGTGCGTCCATTGCTCCTGCAAGGAGAAGAAGAGAGAGAACGAGAGAGGCGAAGGGTTTCGGCTCAGTGTGCTTTGTGACTTGTGAGTTCGTAAAGGAGAAAAGTGTTGGAGGAGGAGGGTATTTGTGTAATTGGTGGGAAGGTGGAGGGCTTTTTTTGAGTAAGTAAATTAACGTGAGTATCAATGTATTTTATGTTACAATGACTTGATTGGGTTGGTAAACTGAAAAGCTGGTGACGTGTACAGTGAGTACTGCAGGTCTGTAGGGGAATTATTGATTAAAATTATTGGTTAGTGTGTAAAATGATCATCTGCTTCGCGGTTTCAGGATCGACTAATCTAAGACCGTTAGATGGGCTGACTAGTGCTGAGTTTTGGGAACCTTCGAAAAATGAAGGGCAAAGATTCAAAGATTGGGAGTCCCTCTTACAGTTTTATCGTATAATTTTCGTGTTGGTTATTTTGTACAGTCCGATTGAAACAGGAAAACAAATTTCAAACGAAAAAAAAAAAAATTACCAACGACTAGTAGAGAAGTGTTGTCGAGTGTTATGTTTCTAAGAAAAGAATAATAATAAATAAATTTATGAATTCAATTAAACTCATTTTCCCCGTTTTATAGATTAAGTTACAAAGAAAAATGTAGTCCAATCAATTGAAGAACGAGGCTACTGTCGTTTTTATATAAAGTTAACTCTAACAAATAAATAGATTGAAATGTGAGTAAAATTATTTGTGATAATTGAAAATAAAACTAAGTTTTTTTTTTTCTTCGGAGAAAAATAACGTGAATGTTAAATGTAACACTTCATAAACATGGTAGCATGCACCCAACGGGCCACGGACGTGGGAACCCCGATATTTTTGGTGATTAAGACGAGGGAGCGTTGGAGCAATCATGCAAAACGATTGATTTTGCCTTTAATCAGACAATCTTCTTCCGAACATGCACCGCCGACCTTCTGACAGGCGCGTGCGCTGACCTCACATGTTTTACCTCACTGCATTAATTAATGGAGGTCTTTGCCCCTCATTTAGTAATCTGGTGAAACATTTGAAGTTGAGGAATGATAACGAAGAGAGGGACAAATTGGTAATTTACAGGTAAAAGGCCTTGACCAGACTACGGCCAGAATAAAGTGTTGTTCTTTCTTTGGCTCTTCTCGAAGCTCTTCGCCTCTTCCTGATCGAATTCAAGGAGATCGGCTTTAGCGTTTGGGCTTCGGCTTTTGCTTTCTCTTCGTTTTGAACTGTTAAGAGGAAACCGGTCATTTTCTTGCTTTGCTGCTGGAGAATGTGCTTTCGGGACAAGGATGGCAAAATACTCCGTGAATTTGGGGTTTCATAGGGCTCTATTTTAAATGAGGTAAATTTTAAATAATTTTTGGAGAATAGAATGAGGAATGAGAGAAAAATAATTACCAGTGTAATGGGGTGGGGTTTGGTTTGGTCTTTCCTCACATATTTTTAAAATTTTATTTAATAATTTTTGTTTTGTCAATTACAATGTTAGTTAATATTTTTTTTTAATTTTTACTTGATACAAATAGATTATAACTAAAAGAAAACCTTAGAATATAATTTTTATTCAACCTTCAAATATTATTGTGTTTTCTTTTCTCTCTTAAGAACTACACTCTTCAAATATTTTTTAATTTTAATATTATTTCAAAATATTACTACAAATATTTAGAGATTTTTTTTTTACATAATTTAAATACCTAGTAATATGATAATAATTTAATTGAAGTTTTTAATTTTTAATTTATTGAAATCATATATCTATATCTATTATAAAATAAATAGATGGAGAACGCACTTTAAACTGCTCTCATACACGGGATTCCTCATCCTTAATCTCTCACTAAATTCTATTTAATCTGGAAAGGGGGTCTTTAATTTTATGATCCCCCAATTCCCCACCCCACCCTTTCACATCCCTATTTCTAAGTACTTTTCCTAAATTACAGCTTATAATTTTCTCATTCACAATCTTTTTTTTTTTTTTTTTTTTAAGGAAAGGAAAATTTTATAAATCAACCAATACAGTTTATCAACCGGGGAGGTGGAACATGTCTCCACTCTCCCGGACTTGACAAAGAACCCCAAATCCTAGCAACAATATAGGCAGTGGTATTCGCAAATCAATGAACAAAAGAGAAAATAAGATTTCTTAAAAATTAAACCAAAACTCTACAATCAGCAATTACAGTACCAAACCCATTAGAATAATTGACATTTTCATGTAAAGCATTGAACACTTGTAAGCTATCCATCTCAACAATAGTTAGCCTAACATGAAGATTCTTAAGCCAACTGAGAGCTTCTCGCATGCCAATTGCCTCTGCCTCACGAGCTTCAGATGGACCAGGTAGGGAATCACTTTTAGTTGCAATAAAATCACCCCGTGAGGAGCGAATAACAGCCCCAAAACTGATGGTTCCTCTATGTCCAGAGATGGCAGCTTCAACATTACACTTAAACCATCCATCATGAGGTTGTTTCCAACAAACCAAACCATGATCATTCGCAACAAAAGTGTGAGTAAAGTAAGGATTCTTGCGAACTTGCTGCCATTGAAAAAGGTTCTGCCCTGCTAAGTTGAGAAGAGTGTTAACCCTTCCATTGATATTTCTTCATACTTTATTGTTTCTATTCAACCAGATACCCCAGCAAATCATAGCAACTAAGCTACAATCATCCTTATTGCAGCGAGTAAAAAGAGTTTCCAGCCATTCCCCAACATTCAAAAAAATGTCCAATAAAACCGATAGTAGATGCTAACCAACAAGATTTAGCAAATGGACAATCAAGCAATAAGGGGTGTACCTCAATTCGACATTGCACAAGGTTGTTTTCAGTGGGAAAAACATTGGCCATAGCAAGCCAAAGAAATTTTTTAACTTTCGCAGGAACTGGAAGCTGCCACAATTTTCGCCATACACTGTTGCTAGGAGGAGTGGGCAGATTCTCTAATATTTTGTAACAACTTTGAACCGTATATTGACCCTTTAAATCTGGTAACCAATACCAACCATCTTTGACAATCCGAGAGCCAGGAGAAACTTGTAAGATGAGATCTGGATCCCTACGATTGAAAATGTTAGTCACCATATCAAAATCACAACGACGATGATTCGACACCATGAGGCTATCCACTGTAGTATTAGTAAGATATTGTGATAGTAAAGAGGTTATAAAACCATTATCTTGGTCTGGGAGCCGGGGGCTTGACCAATGACTGTTTCCTAGCCCCCTCAAATCCAAATAAGGCTACCCTGTGAGATAGCCTTTTATGCTACCAAAATCGACCTCCAAACATACCTAGGGTTACTGTCCAAAGAAGCCTCAAGAAAAGAAGTTTTAGGATAGTATCGTGCTTTAAATAATCGAGCCACAAGGGAATTTAGATTAGTTAAAAGACGCCAACCTTGTTTGCCGAGCATTGCTATGTTGAATTGATGCAATTTCTTATAGCCAAGTCCCCGATGAGTCTTAGGCTTGCATAACCTATCCCATCTTATCCAAATGATACCCCCACTACTTGTACCTTTGCTGCCCCACTAAAAAGAGCTTATCATCTTCTCAATATCTCTACAAAACTCAAGAGGAAGCATGTAAACACTCATGGCATAGTTGGGCATGGCTTGCACCACTGTCTTAAGCAAAATCTCATTCCCAGCTCTAGATAATAGTTTTTGACTCTAGCCTTGTAGTCGTTTCTGAACCTTATCTTTAATGTAGTAGAAAACAACAGACTTACGTCGACCTATAGAGGAAGGCAGGCCCAAGTACCATGGTCAGCAGTTGCCTTAATCCAAGCAAATCACATATCTATTGCATAACTTCTTTTTTCACATAGATGCTAAAGGAAATAGCAGATTTATTGTGGTTAACTCTTTGACCATACATAGCCCCATACATAGACAAGATACTCTTCATTAAGTGAGCTTCCTGAACACTAGCTTTGAAAAATAAGAAGGCAATCATCGGTAAAAAAGAGGTGAAAGACATAAGGAGCACCTCTAGCTACTCTAGCCCCATGCAGAAAACATGCCTTCTCATAATGATGGATTAACAAGCTTAGCCCCTCCGCACAGATAATAAATAGATACGGTGATAATGAGTCGCCTTGTCTTAGTCCACGGCTAGGTATAATAGGACCCATTTCCATCCCATCTCTCGTGATTTTATAAGTAACAGTAGTCACACATATCATAATCAAATTAACAAAGTCAACAACAAACCCCATTTTAAGCATAATTGACTTAAGGGAAAGTCTATTAGACTCTGTCATAAGCCTTAGATATATCTATTTTTAATGCTGCTATCCCATCCATACCTTGCCTTTTCTACTTTAGGTAATGCATGATGACAGTAGAGATTAGAATATTATCTGTTATAACTCTACCCATGATGAAGACACTTTGTGAATCAGAAATAACAGAGTTTTTGAATACTTCCGAAAATGCATTAGAAACCCGGCCCTAAATAGTATATGGCCTTGTCCACTCAATGTGTATGTCGGGTCTAACATTAACCATCGCCATGAGGTTTTGTTGAACTTTACAAAATTTTATTATACTCGTAACACGATGCATCGTAGATTTTCTAATAATAAACATATAACAAGCGTATATGCATTCAAACAAAGCATGAATACAAAACATACTTAGAATCGTATTTTAATATTTTTTATTTCATTAGGATCATCGAATATAACATTCATTGATTTAATTAATTAGGCAATAGAAAATTTATGAGGCACTGCTACTGGGTTGGTCAGTGTTAAATCAAACTGAGTATAGAGTTGGCGTATTAAAAATAAAAGAAGATATTAATGAATGTATAGAAATGCAGAAACAATTGGGAGAGAAGACTTTACTTGTATGTTCCCAACGTGGGAGCAATTATGGGACACAAAATTAAAGAGATTCCTTCAACGGTTTTCAATAAACAAGAAACAATAATGAATTAGGAGCCTTGAGCTCCCAACTCAAATTTGGCGCGGGAGATACAGGAGAATAGGACCCATGTAAGATGCCATCGGCATCATCCCCTCACAAAAGTGTATAAATATGCCGGGAAGTGCAAATATCGAGCATTTCAGCAACTTTTATTGCATGGTTTATTACAGAGTAATCATTCACAAAGTTAGAGCCCTTGTAAGATCTAGAATAATTGAATAGAAAAGATAGATATGGAGGTAAAATGTGAAATCGAGGGAACCGCTCAATGGTTTAATGGTAAATTGCTTTTCTTTCCGCCCCTATGCACAGGGTTTGAGTGCCTCTAATTTGTATTATAGAGTTTGTACCAATCATATATGGATCTAGTTTTGGTACTTTTAGTGATTTAGTCCAAGGATCTAAGTAGTACTATCACATGGCTGATAGAAAAGACACACGTAACAGAACTGTGAAGGCATTTGCTCATAAATGGGCAATCTCCTTAGGCTTTCCATTCAGTTTTGCATTACTTACCTAGTTAATTCTGCTTTTTTTTTTCTTGGGCCTCTCATGAGGCCCAGTGATTTCCTCAGAGTAGCGGTCCAACAAAATAAGCGATTTGCTCAAATACTATTAACCGGCCCTGAGTGAATCTTATTTTCGTCACTCTGTTATTGCCTCGAGTTCTTGTCTTTCCTTGAAGCACTTATTTGGCCACAATGCAGTCAGCAGTATGTTTACATTTATCTGAAGTTTTAACATAAACAGCTGATAAGCTATCATGCTAAAGAAATGTCAAAAGGTTCATTAAGTTTTAACGTGTGGCCATTGAAGACTCTGTCTGGCGCACTAGGATACCTGAAGAATCTGGCTGTGATCCTGAAGAAAGCAAGAAAGGTCTGGAGGGAATTTGTAAGGAATCAAGGCTTCCTTCCAACATTTCCACCACCCGATTCATTGCTGGCCTGTCCGAGGGGTTAGTCTGTATGCACCACAAACTCACTAGTATCATCTTCCTTGCGTATTCTTTATCCTCTTCATTTTCAAGGCCTTGCAATCCAAGGTCTTCCTCTAGTTCAAGACGCTTGTAAACCCAATGTGGAAAATATATTTCACTGCTACGATCAACTGCAACATTGGCATTGTTTTTTCCTCCAGTCATTTCAAAAACCATCATTCCATAGCTATAGACATCCGACTTGTAAGAGACTTCTCCAAAGTTCCTGCAGAAAACTTCTGGTGCAATATAGCCAACAGTCCCTCGTGCACCTGTCATCGACACAATACTCTCTCTTCCGTGACAGATTTTAGCGAGGCCAAAATCAGAGATCTTTGGACAGAAGTCTTCATCTAGGAGTATGTTGTGAGGCTTGATGTCAAAGTGCAGAATCCGGGTGTTGCAACCACGGTGTAAGTACTCTAACCCTCGGGCTATGCCGACTGCAATTTTGTACAACACTTCCCACTTCAATTTTTGATTTGTCTCCAATGGATGCTTTTCATAAATGAACTTCTCAAGAGATCCGTTGGACACAAACTCATAGATGAGAGCTCTTCTGTGACCCTCAAAACAGAATCCTAGAAGAGTGACAATGTTAACATGGGAAGTCCTGCTAATGCTAGCAACCTCGTTGATAAAATCTTCACCATTACCTTTGGTTTCATTTAAGACCTTGATAGCCACATTCCGGCCATCAAGTAGCTTGCCTTTGTAAACCCCTCCATAGCCTCCTTGGCCAAGTTTGTTTTTGAATGAATTGGTCATTTTCTTAATATCTGCATAACTATATCTTTTAGGAGCTAGAGATCCATAGTTCCTTAAAAATGCCTCAATGTTTCGATAGTTGTCAGTTTTTTTCTTCCAGAATATCACAGAGTTATCTGATGACACTTTTTTCTTTACAGCTATAATTATCAATATGACGCAAATTGCAGAGACAGGCAATCCTGCAATCAAAGAAAGGAGTCATCAAAACTAAGGCGGCACTCAAAAGTGCATTCTCTAACAACTGAAGACGGATGGAAGTTTCCTAAGAAGTAGAAATTGAAGAACAAGCAGAAAGATTCAAATTATTCCACAATTGTGCTAGCAGATTGAGGATCCTCAGTGTTATATGGTTCCTTATTTCCACAGAAGGTTGTGAAGAAGTATTTGCGACAGAGAATAAATTTGAAGTGATTTGAAGGCAGAACAGCAGCAAAAATACAGAAGGACAGACTAAACACTTGCCGTAATTAATTATAATTACCATATACCAATAACAGTTTTGATTAAAAGGATACATTACCTATTATCAGGGCCACCTTGGCCTTCAATTTCAGTTTGCCATCTCCTGTAACAAAGAAAAAACAAAGTTGGGTTAGTTGAGACTATAGAAATTGATATAATTTGTTGAAACAAACCAGCCGCCTTCTCCAAACCCAGGTAAAGAGCCAGAAGAAATCTAGAAAATAAAGAAAACCATGTAGAACGAGAGTGACTTGTTTTGTGGCATGTTATTAGATTGTATGCAGCAGCTTATCTAGTTTATTGGCTTTCTATGGAAGAAAACACATAGATAAGTGTAAACGGATTTAGAAGATAAATACTCGACTTTTCGAGGGCCATCCCCTCTCTTCTATTACTTGTTGGAGTTCCCCTGTCTCCCATCCTCTTTTCAATTTCCCAGTTAACAACCGCGGACCCCTTTTGTTGAATAGAGTCCCTCTAAGGAAGCAGAAATTTGAACATCAGAGAGTTGAATGGCGTTCTTGGTATTCTTGAATGCATGAGACAAAGATGACCTTGGTAATGAGGAAACGCTTATTCTGTTGCTCGATAAACTACTCAGTACCGACAGAACTCAATATACACCAAAGCAAGCTCCCAAGAGCCTGATTTGCCGAATTTCATAACACTATCTCATCATTCAAAACTGTTTATTCCAGAAACTGATCAGATATGCTGATATCATGATAATAATCTGGAGTCAGTTCCATGGTGGACGGGGGCGGACCCTGCGGCATTAATTTTTCCTTCATAGTGTATTTCGAACGCCTTCTGAGAGAATCAAGTAAAAAGAAATTGACCATATTTGACGTAAATCTAAATGTCTATAATTTAGTTATAAAAGTGTCACTAGACGGTTCAAATTTCAACAGTAGATTCCAATGAGTCTCATATTTAAAATAAATAATTTATTATTATTATTTTTTTAAATTTTACGAGAAAAGAATAAAATTTGAGTTTTTGAAATTTCAAATATGATAAAAATAAATTAAAATAAATTATTTAGACTAAGCTCCCAAAATTTAAATGTGTGGGCCAACCACTTTTGTGGATGATAAATACTCTATTTAAGGTAGAGTAATATTTATAAATTCTTATACAAATTATTTTTATTCAAACTTATGTGTTAATCTTTAAGTCTGTGACTGCCCCCTCAGTTCACTCACTCAAAAATATTTCCCATTTGAGTCACCTACCCTGTTTATTGTGAATCTATCCCTTGCTCTGCCTATAAACATATAAACCTTCAAGAAAAGTTAATCAACTCATAAGACTAGCTCATCGATATAAGAAAATCCTTGACTGATCTTAATCCAGCCACTTCCAAACCGTTTCAGATTTCCATTTGTTATGCTTCTAAATTTGACAGCCGTTATTTCCATGTAATCAAGTTTTTTAATTAAGAGTTAGCTTCAGATTTCACACTGACAGTAAGTTAACCATTTGAGTAATTCTTTTGAGAAGAGACTTACTAGAAGCGGGACAGAGGTTTGGGTGAGGCCTGTCGGGGCAATAACACTGAAAATGGTAAGTATCGGCATCGAAGCCACACTTGCCACCACTTTCCACACAACTGCTGCAGTGACTCGCCATCCATTTCAACAAAAACCCTTTTTTCACCATTTCTTCAATCCCAATATGATCACTCATCCCCTCTCCATTCAGATCCACACCCACAGGTGCCACCACTGATTCTTTACATTGCTTGGAAGCAGAATCCAAATCAGAATCATCCTCAAACATTCCCAAAACTGTATCATCACTTGAACATGTTAGGAAATTAGTGGGTGAAGCAGGAACGCAACTAAAGTAAAATTGAGAAATAATGAGACAATAAAACACAAGGACACCAGAAATTACGTGGTTAGCTTTTACGTCCCGGCGAAGACAGAAGGATAAATATTTTACTAGTGAAAAGGAATTACAAATATTGTAGTATTTTGGCTCACTACCCAAAATCCCAATACACCCAAACTCTCAAAACACTAGACTCACAAATACTCTCTAAAATGATGAAGAAAAACTAAAGAATTGGATGCAAAGAAATGAGAGAAGCCGCGCCCTTTTATAGCCAAAATTGGCTACTGCTCATTCTATTATTTTATTTATTTTATCACCGCCTTTGAATTTTTCTTATTCTTCCGCGTTCTTCTTTTCATTCTTCAAACTTTCTTCTTCCTTCAAGTATTTCGGCACCTTACTAAAATGGTGGGCACCACCTTCTAGAAATATGGTCTTCTAGATGCTGCTTTCATATTCTCCCACTTGGAGATTTGATTGAGAACCAATCAATCTCCACACCATCCTTTCTGCTTCGCCATAGTCATGTTGCCTACGTTTCTGCTAGGCCACAAGAGGATCTGCTCCATACAAACTTGTCAGTGTTGATTGGCTTGGTCATAACATCTGCTAGGTTTTCCTTGGTATGGATTTTATTCAAATCCACACTTCCATCTTCCACAACTTCTCGAGCAGTGATCTTGTACTATGTGCTTTGTCCCGGAATGAAAGGATTCTCGATGTGCAAGCACTGATCGTCACAAAACACAAGAACTTTCATTGTCTGCGAGCTCCTCCAATAACCTTTGTATCCAAATAGCTTCCTTGCAAGCTTGTGTAGCCATGTATTACTCGTAGATAAAGCCACAACGGTCTGCAGGTTCTGTTGCTCCGCAAGTGTAAACACATAACCGATATGGATTTTCTTTTATCAAGGTCTCTGCAAAATCAATCCACATAACCCCGACAAGAACTCGATCCTCCATAACATAATGCAACATCGAGGTTCCTCGATGTATCTCGTAATCCTCTTGTATCCAATGCTCTTCACTGGATTCGCCATGTATCGACCGATTGCTTCCATGCTTGAGCAATGTCGGTCTGTACATATCATAGCGAACATCAAACTTCCCACCGCCGATGCATACGGTATTTCGAGACATCTCATTCCTCTGCCTTCTGCTAGGACACATACTTGAGGATAATTTGAAATTAACGAGTGGGGTAAATTGACTTACAATCTTGCATGTTGAGCGCCGCAAGATTTTCTTCAAGTAATTCTTCCGAAAGCCAAATCTTCCGTTATTTACGCTCGGTGAATTTGCATCCCTGTAATCTTGTTTCTTTGGTCCCAAATCCTTCATTTCAAACTCCCTAGCCAATTGTGCCTTCAATTCTTGGACTCGATCTTTGTTGGGGCCTGCTACCAACATGTCATCCACATACAACAGCAAAATGATGAAATCATTATCTTCAAACCTCTTGTAATATGCACAATGGTCTGAACTGAGTCTGCTGTATCCAAGGCTCATGATGAAGGAATCAAATCTCTTATACCAACACCTTGGCGCCTGTTTAAGACCGTATAGAGATTTGTTCAACCTGCAAACCAAGTTCTCCTTTCCCTTTTCAGCAAAACCTTCTGGTTGGAGCATATAAATTTCTTCTTCAAGTTCTCCATGAAGAAATGCAGTTTTCACATCTAACTGCTCTAGATGTAGGTCAAATGTAGCACACATTGCCAAAACCATTCTGACTGTTGTGAGTCGAACCACCGGAGAAAATATTTCATTAAAGTCAATACCTTCTTTCTGAGCATATCCTTTCACCACCAATCTTGCACGATACCGCTCCACTTGGTCATTGCCATCACGCTTGATCTTGTAGACCCATTTGTTTCCAATGGCTTTTCTTCCACGTGGTAGTGGTACAAGTTCCCATGTCTTGTTCTTATGTAGAGCCTCAATTTCTTCCTGCATTCTTTGTCATCCACAAAGCAAATTGTTTAAAAGCTTCGTGGAAAGTTGATGGCTCTCCATCCTCCGTTAGAAGACGATGCAACATTGATCTACATAATCCAGTGCCAAGTTGGCGGTCGTCTCACGAGTTGACCTTGAACTTCGGAGCCTCGGACTCGGTTCTTGTTCCTTCTGCTCGTGCTTGAAGAATCGAATCTTACGGATTCTTTTCTCATAAACCGCATCTCGACTTTTCTTTTGCAGTGCTATCATCCCCATCTCTCTTTTGCAGTTGATCTTCTACAAAGATAACATCTGCGATGGCGATCTTGTGGGCGATGGGGTCCCATGACGATACCCCTTAACTCCATCAGCATTTCCCAAGAATTTACATCTTCTAGATTTTGGATCCAGCTTTGTTCTTACTTGGGCTTTGTACATCACGTACACAGGACACCCTAATGCTTGTAGGTGTGAGTAATTTGCTGGATTTCCTGTCCACATCTCCATTGTCTTGACCCAATTCTTTGTGGATGCGCGATTTACTATATAACATGCGGTTTTGGTTTGCGAGAATGAATTGTAGACCGGTCCTCAACATAGCTCTTATTCTTTCCGTAAGAGTTACGCTCATCCGCCACTCCATTTTGTTGAGGAGTCGCCACCGTGAACTTTGAATACCTTCTGCTTACGAAAGCAAGAAACTCGCCGTCTGTACTCTCCACCATTATCCGTCTCAAACACTTAATCTTTTCCCAGATTCAAGTTCTACCGTGCTTTGTATTCTTTAAACACTAAATACATCGACTTTTCTTAATTGGATATACCCAACATCTCCTAGAATAATCATCAATGAAAGTCACCGTATACTTTGCACCTCCCATGGATATGTCGGGTGATTCCCAAACATCGAATGAACTAAGTCTAGAATGCATTTACTTACAGATCTACTAAATTTTAATCTATCTTTACTAGTAACACAATGCTCATGAAAATGGTAAACTTACCGATTTGAGCCACAGGCGATTTTCGCTCAGAGAATCTTCAAACCTTGTTCGACATGTGCCCAAGTTTGAGATGCCACATCATCGTTGATTCTTCTCCATTGACGCGACACACGCATCGCCTGTAGTGTTTCTCCTTTAAGCATGACAGTTAGCGATCTTTTCTGCGCCCGTGATACAAGCACACCTCTAGTAATCTTCATGATCCCATTTTCAACATGAGTTTTACACCCATGACTATCTATTTGTCCCAAAGACAATAGATTTTTTCTTTGACATATCGTACCTCGCCTCAATTGTGTACCATCAAACATTTTAATTTTGATACAATACCGATCTCGGCATGATCATCACCCATATATCTGATCCTCACAAGATAGGTTCATATGTGTGGAACCATTTCTCCAGGAGGTCATATGCGGGTAGCTCACATGAGACATCGGATAGTTTACGCCTTACAAAGCAGTTGTTGCCTCATTATAGAGAATTTCGCCATCATCCGAGGTCTTGCTACACACGAGCATTTGATGACTCGGGTTCTTTGCCCTCTTCTTCTCGTTACTCCAACACTTTCTTGACGCGTGCTTTCTTGCCACAACAGTAGCATTTAACATTCTTCTTACGAATTTTGATCTACCATGATTGTGGCTCCCACTGGACCACGTTACATTGATCTCCTCTCTCGTCACCGATGGTGCCTCCACTGCTGCGAACTTGTTTGTATCTTCCTTACTTTTCGCCTTTCCTCATTTAATCGGGCTGCAACATCGTCGAAAACTAGATTGTCCCAGGATTGTTGTTAGATTGATGATAAGTTGATCATACGAATCAGACTTTGAAGTAGAAGCTCTGCGTTCATTTTCCTCATATTATGACCCAACGTTGTGAGTTGTGAAAATAAGTCTTGAGTATTGATATGGGTCAAAGTGGATTCCGCCATTCGAAGAGTATATAGTTTTTCTTGAGAATATTTTATTGTCGTGACTTCATTCTGATTTTGTAAGAGTATCCCAAATTTCCTTTTGTCTTTTCTCTCGCCACATGGATAACACCGTCTGCAGTGCCAAGTGTAGATCGTGAATGGCCATCTCGTTCCACTTGTCATCGATTATCTCCATGGGTCTTTCTCCAATTCTTTGCCAAGCAATTATTTTCCTCAAAGCGCCTCATTTTCATTTTCCACAACGAAATTATTCGTTAGATTTCTCAATTCATATTTTCTTTTTTGTTGATAAATACCACACACAAACTAGTGTACCACTTGAATAGTTGTGAGTATGTGTGAGAATGTACACCGTGAAAGTTCCGGGAAAGGCGGAGGGTCACAATGGTCCCACTTAAAACCCACTTGCGCTCTTATCGCTGTGGCGAACTTTCCTGGGACATGTACAAAACTACAGGTTGTACTACTCACACTATTCTCTGCTTTCCCCGCATTCTTGGATCGCTCACGCCATGAATAGACAGGTAACAAGCAGTCAGAGCGATCAACATCAGAGCGATGTGCGATACGTGAATAGTATCCCTTCCGTGAACAGTACCTCCGACTCCAAAGAATACAACCAATAGCTCTGATACCACTGTTAGGAAATTAGTGGGTGAAGCAGGAACGCAACTAAAGTAAAATTGAGAAATAATGAGACAATAAAACACAAGGACACCAGAAATTACGTGGTTTGACTTTTACGCCCATCAAGACGAAGGATAAATATTTTCTTAGTGAAAGAATTCTGAATATTGTAGTATTTTGGCTCACTACCCAAAATACACCCAAACTCTCAAAACACTAGACTCACAAATACTCTCTAAAATGATGAAGAAAAACTAAAGAATTGGATGCAAAGAAATGAGAGAAGCCGCGCCCTTTTATAGCCAAAATTGGCTACTGCTCATTCTATTATTTTATTTATTTTATCACCGCCTTTGAATTTTTCTTATTCTTCCGCGTTCTTCTTTTCCTTCTTCAAACTTTCTTCTTCCTTCAAGTATTTCGGCACCTTACTAAAATGGTGGGCACCACCTTCTAGAAATATGGTCTTCTAGATGCTGCTTTCAGAACAATTACCAGCTAGCAGCTTGTACCGTAACAGTTTCGCAGGCAATGAGTTGCTGCAGTTGTATAGCAACACCGCCTGTTTTTGGTCAGGAGCCAGCTGGAACTCTGCGGGAAGAGACACGTTTTTTATGCGAGGAAAAGTACAAGAACCGTCGCTGTTTGTTTCAGAAAAGGCTGCGTTTGATACAAGAACGGACTGATTATCGTAGAAAATTTTCTCAACAATGTAGTTGGTATCACTGGAGAGTTTGAGAACTGGGTTCCCTTTGTCATTGCATGAGAGATTGAATCCAGGGTACCCACAATAGGCTTCTTGTTGATTTTCGATATAGAATGGGAAGCTGAGATAATGGATTTCGTAACACAGGATTTATATTGAGGGTCGATTTTTCCTGAGACTGTTCTTGCTAGCAATAAGCAGAGAATGAACACACAAAAGCTTGTTAATGGAGAATCAGATATTTGGGGTAAGTCCATTTGTGAAGTTGGTTGAATTCGAGTCTGGAGAGAGAGAAGATGGTTTTGATGATTGAATATAGATTAGCCAGGGAGAGTTGGCGAGATAATAATATGTTTGACTTGTGAAATTGCAGTCTTTGTCCTTGACAAGCCTCACAATTTGAACTGTTGAATTTATGGCAAATTAAGACTCTACCAAAAAAATGCAAAAAAAAAAAACAAAAATTGGGCCGAAGCAAATGAGCAAGTTGACCCAGTTGTAATAAATTTGGTAACGCATTTAATTAGATTTATTTATGAAGAGTTTAACATACACTTTGAATTTAATGTACATTACTTTTTTTTGACCAATTTTAGAATATTATTATCAGAACATCCACAATAATAAAAAAGAAACTTTCATCGTATTGCAGTTGAAAAATGAAAGTATCCAGAATTAGACCTTTTTTTTATCTTCTTTTTCATGAGAGTTCACATGCTTAAGCAAGTGATAACAAAATTAATATGTAAAATAAAGTAATCGTGTGATAACTCACATGATTTGGCCTCTCTGAGATGGGCTGTCCTAGTCCTAAACAAGTCGTCGTACGCAAACATGCACCTTCACCATTCTTCGTTTTTTTCCCTATTTAATTAATTGGTATTATTACATATTCTATGTAATTTAAATTAAATAATTTATGTAACACACAGTACGTGGAACTATACAACTTGTCCCATTGTTCTTTCTAATCTAAACAACCACCCATAGGGTAAGCAAAGGGGATAATATTATTTATCAAAATAGTTTACAAAAAAACATGACAAGACCTATTTATTTATGATAAGATAAACTTATTTTCTTAAGTTAGCTTAAATAAGAAAAATCAAATTACCTAATTTCACTTGAATTAAATAGTAAAATATAAAAAATAAATAAAATGATCTTCTAATAACATCCTACATCACAAGCCAATCCCTTTCTCAAAACCTAGAGAAAGAATTAGAAGGAAACCTCAAAATAAAGAAACTACGTAGAATGAGAGGAAATTGTTTTTTGGCATGGTTTAAATTAGGTGCAGAGTCATGACAAGCTTCAAGTCTGTGAGTGGCCCCTTAGTGCACTCATTCTCAAGGAAATTGCCCTTTTAAGTTATCTAACCTTTATGACGTAAATCTATTCTTTTGCTGAATGCTCTTCTATAGACATAAATGTTAAAAAATAATCTTTTGGTAAAAAGTATAACCTAAATTCTAGGAATGCATTTATTTTATATCACAAAAAATTAATAATCCAATATGCAAAGTGTACTTGTATCCATAATTTTTAATTACTTTTTAGAATCACATAGTTTGCCTTCTAGATGAATACATTTTTTAAATAATTTTTTAATTTTCTCTCTGATGATGGGCAGTAAAAAAATAGAATAATATGTGTAACATAGAGACTATAACTATTTATATAGAGTGTTTCCTGTTATTTTTTAGTACTTCTATTTTAATCCATTATAAAAATAGAAATTATATTTAAGTCTACACATTAAATATACACACCTTATCGTTACTGAAGAACTTTAATATGTAGACTATTTTTAATCAGATTTAACTTTATATGATAATTTGTAATATATAATTATTCACATATGAACCCAACTTTAAATTAAGAATCTAACGGTATAATCTTTTAGAAAAAGGTAATTGATCTAACAAATTCATAAACCTAGCTGATCCATATAAGTTGATCCTTGATTTGATCCTTGATTGTTCCTAATTTAGCAACTTCAAAATCCTCGTGGACTTCACCATCGATTATGTTTCTTATTTTCTAAATTAAGAGTTGGATTTAAATTTCAATAAGCCTATAATTTAATTCTTTTGAGAAAAGACTTACCAGAAGTACAGAAAGTTGCGTGAGGCCAGTCAGGGCAATAGCACTGGAAACGGTCAATAGACTCATCAAAGCCACACTGTCGACCACTTTCTCCACAGAGGCTGAGGCTGCAGTCGCTTTCCATCCACATCAGTGAAAACCCTCTTTTCAACATTTCTTCAATTCCAATCACTTTCATTTCTATATCGGTCCACATGCACCACCACTTTGTATTCACATTCAGTGGAGGCAGAAATAAAAGTGGTATCATTCGCAAGCACGCCCAAAACTGTATTGTGGTTTTATTTGACAGTTACCAATCCTGTATGCACTAACAGATTCTCAAGCGATGAAAAGATATTATGATTGAATAGCAATCGATATCTGTTTGATCTTCAGGAAGAGAGACAGGGGCCGAAGGGGTACATGTGTTTAGGAAGAGTGACGTTTTCGATTACAGAAAACTTGCAAGAATGATTGTTTGTTTCAAAGACGACTACGTTTGACACATGAAGAGATTAGTTCTAATAGATATAGTGATTTGATTGCCTAATTTACTTGTTAGCAATAAACCACTGGCCAAGAATCTTATCAAGATCTATTCAAGTTGCAATTAAACCAACAACTGATCTGTAGCTTCGATGTCGAAACAAAACCTTAGTTCTAGGTTAATGGAGATTTAGAATACAAGATTAACTGATCAAGAAGTAAAACACACTCACATAAAGATAGGATTTAACGTGGTTCGATTGTGCATGAAATGCACAATCTACATCCGCAGGAAAAGCCACAGAAAAATCTTTATTGATGATTCGAGATGGGTTTTACAGATCTAATACAGAGGAAGATACAAGGAACAAGATGACTCTCTCTCATTTTCTTGGAACTCTCTGGAAAGCTCACAAAATCACTCACCATCTGCTTTAACAATTAGCCTTTTAATACGCCTAATATAAAACCCAGATTGTACCAGTTTGTGACGCGTGTGTAACGACTTTTAACTGTTTTGATTCTCAGCTCACATGCCTGGCCACGTGAGTCACTTAAGCTTTACCCAAAATGACTGAAGCTGATGTTATCTATTGAAGCTTAAGACATCACATGAGCAACTCGTGACTTGCACGCGACCGTATGACATGCTTGAGTTTTGAATTCATTGCAATTCAGTCCATACTTCTCCATCTGAATCAAAACTCCTCTTTTTGTTTCCTTCTCCAACCTTTGAGTAATTTAGTGACTGCTCAACCCAGCCAAGGTCAAACACATATTGAACTTGACTGAAGAACTACATTAGTAAGCATATCTGCTAGATTTTCATCTGTATGCACCTTGTCCATCCTCATAGTTACTTTAGACACCTCATTTATAATAAAATGAAATTTAATCTCTATATGTTTGTTTTTTCATGGTGTACAAGATTCTTGTATAAGCATGATGAATGGCAATCGGAGTCAGCTACACAGCATCACATATCATTACTCTCAATTCACCGAATATTGCAACCGCAGTGTCCGCATCTCCACAGCCTTTCGTAAAATTGATATTCAATGCTAGTTGAAAGAGCAACTGAACGTAAAGGTTGCTTTTTAGTTAATGAGACATCCATTGTACATGAACATAAAGCTTGTTAACGACCTCTTTCTATCCAAGTCTTCTGTATAATCTTAGTCTACAAAACCCAACAAACTATCACTTCTTCCTTTGGATCTTGATTACACCAGACTATAGCTTAAAAAACCATTCAAGTACCTCATAATCCATTTGACCACTCTCTAATATTCCATCTCTAGTGATGTCATATATCTGCTAACCACACTCACTGCATGAGATATGTCTAGTCTTGTCAACACCATAGCGTACATAAGGCACCCTACAACATTTGCATATGGAATGTTTTCCATGTCAAGCCTTTCTTCATCTGTTTTTGGACTCAACTGATTACTTAGCTTGAAGTGAGCTGCTAAGGGAATTAGCACAGACTTAGAATCCAACATCTTGAAAGTTTCTAGAACCTTAGTCAAATATCTCACTTGATTGAGAAATATTTCTCTTTTGTTCTATTCTTTTTAATTTCTACGCCCAAAATCTTCTTGGCAGACCCCAAGTCCTTTATGTCAAATTCTGAATTCAACATCACCTTCAATTCCTCTATTTTATCTATACTTTTACAAGCTAAACATGTCATCCATATATAGAAGGAGATATATATAGCAATCATCTTTTAATAGCTTAAAATATACACAATAGTTATAATTGCATCTCATGAACCCCTGTGTTACCATGAACTCATCAAACCTGAGATATCATTGTCTTAGGGAATGTTTTAAGCCATAAAAAGATTTCTTAAGCAAGCACACATGTCCAGGCTTCATTGAATCCACATACTCTTTTGATTGAGTCATAAAAATCTTTTTTTAGAGTTTTCCATGCAGAAATGTATTCTTGATATCAAGTTGATCAAGCTCTATATCTTGAACTGAAATTAGTGATAAAAGCACTCTTATTGATGCATGCCTGACAAATGGAGAGAAAACGTCTTTAAAGTTAGCCCCTTCCTTCTGTATATACCCCTTAGCCATCAGTCTTGCTTGGAATCTCCTTGGTTCAAAACCTATCAAACCTTTTTTTACCCTGGAGATCCATTTGCAGCCCACAACTTTTCTGTTTTCAGGTCTTTTGACTAGTTCCCATGTATTGTTTTTATACAAAGATGTTATTTCTTCATTCATGGCTTTCTGTCACTCCTTACTGAACTTGCCTTGGATTGCCTCTTTGAAGGTTTTTGGCTCATCAACATCAATATCGTGTGTAGCTGCTAAAGCATATGCAATAAGGTCAACATATCCATACTTTCTGGTCTGTTTGATGTGTTTCTTGGTTCTATCTCTAGTTAATTGATAACCTTGCTCCTGTACCTGAGACTCTTGTTTTTGTTAGGAGGTTTCAGAATCCCCTGAACTGTCAATGACACCACCTGAATCTGTAGCTTCAAGTGAATCATCACACTTAGGCAACTCTACCTCAAACTGTTGCTTTTCAGAAAGATTTAAGAACATCCTTAGTTGGCCTCTGAACTGACTTTTGGCTAAGTAACTCTCCTTTATTAAAGATTACATCCTTACTTATAATACATCTGGAAGGATTTAAGTCTGCACACCAAATTTTATATTTATTCCCTTTTTAGATACCCTATAAAGAATTGAGAAAATTATTGAAGAAATATGTACCTCATTTTGTTATTTTTTACAATAGGATTACATAATATATATATATATATATATATTGATAAATCCCATGGTTTGAAAAACCAGTCTTTGGGAAAAAGCTTTGTAATTGCTTGAAAAGGATCAGAGTGGTAAAACCCATCTTCCATGGATAAAATGTTTTGAAAATAGGTTTTATCAAACCATTCCGAGGTTTTCTTTGGAAGTTTGGTTTGTGATAAAACAATCTGGGACGATAAACTTTCACCAGAAAGAATCATATTTTGTGAAGATACTTTAGAAATTTCTTTAGAAGATTCTTCTTTGGGAGAAGATTAGCTTTGAGAAACACTTTGTAAAGCTAGCATAAGCTCAAGAGATTTAGAAATGGATTTAATCCATTTATTTACCTGTTCTTGGGAGTTCAGGGCTTTAGACTTTGCTTCTTCATCTTCAATCATGTCAATCCATGATTTTATGGGCATAGCTGAAGAGAGGAGTTTTTCTTTAGGAGGGGAGGATGCTTTGGAGGGTGTCTGGGACACAGGGTCTTTGAGGATCCCTTTCCCTTTGTCTTTCTTTTTTGGCGGCATTTATCTGTTTTGGAGAAAATCAGGGAGAGAATTTGTATCTCCTTTAATGAATTCTATCTCAAAATCAAAAACACTTAAAATAGCTTGCCATCGTGCAAAAATCTGTTTTGATGCAATGTTTTGAACATCTTTCTCTAAAACATGTTTTGAAGCTTTGCAATCAATTCTAAGTAGGAATTTTTGATTTAATAAATCGCTTTGAAACTTTGAAATGCATAAAACAATAGACAGAATTTCTTTTTTAATGGTAGAATAATTTTTCTGACAATCATTCCAATGTGCAGAAACATATTGAATTACCTGTTCTTTATTATTGTCTATTTGTTTTAATATTCCTCCATAACCTAAATCTGATGCATCAGTTTCAACAATTTTAGGTAATGCATGATTTGCAAGAAATAAACATGGAATTTCTTTAACAATATTTTTTAAATGCTTTACTATGTCTGTATGTTCTTCAGACCATGCAACAAGATTTTTCTTAAGCCTATCATGCAAAGGCTTCGCTATCCTAATAGCATTTGGACAGAAATCAAGAACATAATTTAGACTTCCCAAAAATCTTTGCAATTGGGTTTTATCAAGGATTTTATCAGGAAACTTGTCAGTAAAGGCGAGGGACCTTTCAATAGGAGTGATAGTTCCCTTAGAAATATAATGACCAAGGAACCTGATTTTTGTTTGAAATAATGAAATTTTTGAACTAGAAATGGCTAAGCCAGCTTTTCTAGTTATTAAATAAAAGGTCTTTAGATGTTTGAAGTGTTGATCAATTGAATGGGAAAAGATCAATACATCATCAATATAAACAATGTAAAATTCAGAATAAGGATTATAAATATCATTCATAATTCTTTGAAATTCTGAAGGTGCATTCTTTAGGCCAAAAGGCATTACTGTCCATTCGTATTGGCCAAATGGGACAGTGAAAGCAGTTTTATAACGGTCTTTAGGATGAATTTGAATTTGCCAAAAACCTGATTTCATATCAAATTTTGAAAATATAAATGCAGAATGAAGTTTTTGAAGCAAATCTTTTTTATTAGGTATTGGGTACCTAATCCATTTTAAGGCTTTGTTCAAAGGTTTGTAATTAATAACCAATCTAGGTGTTCCTCTTTCTATTTAAGAATTTTTATTCACATAGAAAGCGGCGCAAGACCACGGTGACCTAGATTTGACAATTAAACCTTTGGATTCTAGATCTTTGATTTCATTCCTACAGTGACGTTCTAAATCCATATTCATTTGGATAGGCCGTGCTTTAGTAGGAATTTTCTTTTCATCAAAAGAACTTTCGTATGGTAAATCTACCATGTGTTGCTTTCTGCTCCAGAATGCAGATGGTAAATTAGCACATATTTCTTTTTCAATTAAGTTTTGAAAATCAGAGATTTTTCTTTTTATAAAATCATTTTGGAGTTGATTTTCAGTCCTTTGTAGATTTAAGTCTTTCTTTAAATCAATTAAGTCATTTTGTTTTGTTTTTATTAAAACATTGATCTTGTTCTGATGAATAGAACAAGCTTTTATCATGTTTAAATTTCTAGTTTTGGGTTTTTCAATAAAAGGAAAATTTAATAATTTATTGTTTGCTTTGAAAGATATACTGTCGTGATTAACAGTGTAAGGAGTAATGAGATTTATAAAAGGTGTTCCTAGTATAACAATATGATGTATGTCATTTGTTAATAGGAAAGAAGTTTTAAAATCAAAACCGTTGTTACGAATAGACGCATCAACTTTTGAAATGATTCTCAATTTTAAATTATTAGCAGTAGAAAGATTTTCTTTAGTGCTTTTGTGAAATTTTTTTGGAACAACGTCGGCTTTAATGCAATTTAAATCAGCACCAGTGTCGAAAAGGGCAATGGTGTCAATTTCAAGTTCATCAGAAAAATTTAAAGTTATTTTTACCAAATATTTTCTGGTGGTGATTTGTTTTAAAACAAAAAGAAAATCATTGGGTATTGATTCAATATTTTCAAGTTGTTGGTTGTTTTCACTATCAGAATTTGATTCTTTTTCAGAGCTATCTTGTAATAAAGATTTTTGTATTAAAAGTTGGATAGCTTCTGAGTCATTCTTTTGTTTTTCTTTTAAGTCTTTTATTTCAGATTTAATATCTTTAATCTCTTTTTGAAGTTCTTGAATGTTAGGGATTGTTTTCTTTGTTTTCTTTTTATCAAGAATCTCAGTGAGATCATATGTATTCTTTTTAATGGTTGGAACTTTAGAAGTTTCTGGCTTTGATTCCAGAGTCTTTAAAAGTTTATCAAGATATTCTTTTTGAAGAATTGGATCAGAAATATGTTTAACGAGTTCAAGAAAAGTCTCTTGTTCTTTTGTTAAAACATTGATTTTCTTTAAATAGGATTCTGAGTCAGAATCACTATTGCTCGAAATAGAAGTATCAGAATCAAAATCATTTAATTCATCAACTTGTAAAGGATCACTGTCTCCTGTTAAGGAGAAATTTGATTCTGAATCCGATGACTCAATTAAAAGGGGGGCTATTTTAGAAAGGACTTCTTCATCGAGACCTATCTCATGAAGTTTTTTATTAACCCTGCAATATCTTGCAGTGTGTCCTTTCTGGTGACATTTGTAACATGTGGCTTCCTTCCAATTGAAAGGGGTTTTTGGTTTGGCTTTGAAATCTTTCTTTTTAGAGAAATTGGGTTTTCTATAAGGCCTTGAAGGTTTCTTATGAAAACGTTGTTCTCTAAAATCATATTTGAATTTCTTGTGGTATTTAGATTTGTAATGTTTTTTGTAAGGCTTCGTCGAGCACTTACTATTACAATCTTTGGAAGTGGATGGCTTTAAAGGATCGTGACCAAATTGTTTACAAAAACTTCCTAATTCTCGCTTAGATTGTCTAAGCTCTTGTTTTAGGCGTTTTTGTAATTTGATATCCTGGCAAATCTTTAAACCCTCTTTATTGACAAAACTGACTAATTCACCATAGGTGAGTTCATCATAAGGAATGCGATTGTCATAAAGAGTTTTAATGGAATTCCTGACTTTTTCTCCTAAGAGAGTAGGTAAACCAGCAAGGAATTTTTCTTTCCATGTGGTATGGTTTGCATCATCTCTTAAGAAAAGTCTGGTGAAGAAAGTGGTTTTGTAACTTTGGAATTCACTAAGTTTTCTACACCTTAAAATATGAAGTAACTCAGCATTTTTGTCTCTGAGATGAGACAAATCTCCGTTAAAATGGAGAGATACAGTAATTATCAGGGTAGCAACAACATCCTGAATAGGGTTACTGTATTCATCAAGAAGGGGCAATCCATCTTGATCAGTTTGTATGGCATTAAGAATTTCTAATTGTTGCTGCTTAGTGAGAAGATGATCCCACCAACCTTTTAATTGACCAGTAAACCCAGCAATGAGAATTTCTGCAATGGCTTCGTCAGAAGTTCCCGATTGGGTTTTGTAGGCATTTGCTGCCATAGTCATTTGTTGCAACAATCCTAGAATGTTGTATTCAGACATACCATCTATGTTCCACTCATAGACTGAAGATGCATTAAACCTGGATTGATTTAACGCATTTGGTCTATTATCTATTGCTAGATCTGGTGGACTATGGATGTTTGGGAGTGTTAATTCCCAATGGACTTTATTGACCTTAGGAGATGGTTCTTCTGTAAAGGCTTCTATATCAGAAGAGGCTATGGAAGATTGATCATGTTCTAATGTTGCAATCTTGCTAGATTGCGGAGTATCAGGAGCAATTTGGACTACAATGTAAGTAGAAGAAACACATACGTATTTGTTCTTTAATGGCTTTGGTGAAATCAGATTTTGAATCTTGAACAAGCTTCTGACTATGTTTCGAAACCTGGAAAGGTTTGAAAATAGGTTCTTTGAGCTTTTTCAAGGAATCAACTCTCTTAGAATCAGATTTTGATGAATCAGAAGGAATTTGGATAGTTGACTTTTGGATCTGGCTTTCTATCCTAGTCAACTGGCTTCCTATTGTGTTTAGATTAGCATTACAGAAATTATTCTGTTGAATAATGCTATCTTAGTTTTTCTCTGAATCATTTGGCTTTTGAACTTTGTAGGGAGAGGCTTTGATCTGAATAGGAGGTTCCCCATGGTTAATGGCGACACTCCTGAGAGGAGGATGCTCAGATTCAATGGTTCTATCAGTATCTGATATATTCCATTCAGTGATCTTTTTACGAATCGTGATTGGGTTTGATTCTTTAAAAGGATAAGAAATGCTATTTTCTTTCGCATAAATTTCAAACCAATCAAAAAACATGATATGAACTTTATGCAAATTTACAAATTCATAATAGACCTCTTGAATTTCTTTTCTTTGGTTTAAGAATTGTTTAAAAAACCAAAGTCTTTTTTCTTTTTTAATATCAGAATAAAAATCTTTATGCAGAAGGGTCTTGTCTAGTTGGAAATCTTTCTCAAGGGCATTTATGATATTTTCTGTTACTGCAGAAAACGTTGGAGAGGTTGGAGGAGAAGGTTCCTTCTCGTCCTGCTTTTGTTCTTGCTGTCTACTGGTATAGATTGGGTGAGGAATACTAGTAGTATAATCAACAGAACGTATAGAGGAACTAGGTATATCTGAAGTAGAGAACCTAGGTTGGCTTTGAAAGGGTAAATTTATAACAGAAGGGACTTTTGTGAATTTTCTTTCTAATACAGGAATATTGGAACTTTATCTTTTTAGAATATTTTAAAGTCTTTTAAAGTTTTGCATGTATGGAGTCTTTGCTCAGTAGAGCATCTTCTTTCTCTAGCTCTTCTTCCGAGAAGACTAGTGTTTCAAAGAACGTGGTGAATTCAGAAGAATTCATTGTTGAAGATTTTAATAAAGCAATTGACAATTGGGATTTATCAAAGATCTCCAAAGACAAGATTTACAAAATGAAAATTACAGATTTTCTAAAGACTGATTGTGTCATAAAGACAGAAGAAAGAGATATCACTCTTTCAAAACCTTTTCAGACAATACATTGATTTTCTGAAAAATCATTAAAGAAATTAAGAGAAAAGAATTTCAATTATATTCATATCGGCTTGATCCAAGTTGGTATAAAGCCATTAACTAAAGAAGGATTAAATACTTCAATCCTTGTTGTCCTCAGAGATGGGAGGTTCATCTCCTTTGATGATTCCTTACTCAGTAGTATCGAATCTAGTCTCTGTAAAGGACCCATATCTTTTGACTGTTATCCAAACATAACGGTTTCTCTTAAAGATGAAAATATTTTGAAAAGTATGATCTTACAAATCAAGACTCATAATTATCATATGCTAGAAGGATCAATTCCAGTTGCATTGATTTTCAAAATATCCTATAAAGCAATGGTCTCTGCGTTTAATACGCAACACAAATTTCAGTCGAAAAGAGATGAAACTCTTCTCTTACAGACTGACCTGTCTAAAGCAAACACTGTCATACCAAGACCAATCTAATGGAAAGATATCAATCTTCCTGAAGAATGGATTCTTGAAGGAGCCACTCACCCAGTGATTCTTAAACACTTTGAGCCAAATACAGAGTTGCAAAATGTGACTCAGTATTCAGATGGCAAGGTCAAATTATCTTTTAAAAGATCTATGTCATCCAGATTCTCTACATCTTCTGATAAAGATTCGAGTTCCAATATTCCAGTATTAGAAAGAAAATTCACAAAAGTCCCTTCTGTTATAAATTTACCCTTTCAAAGCCAACCTAGGTTCTCTACTTCAGATATACCTAGTTCCTCTATACGTTCTGTTGATTATACTACTAGTATTGCTCACCCAATCTATACCAGTAGTCAGCATGAACAAAAGCAGGACGAGAAGGAACCTTCTCCTCCAACCTCTCCAACGTTTTCTGCAGTAACAGAAAATGTCATAAATGCCCTTGAGAAAGATTTCCAACTAGACAAGACCCTTCTGCATAAAGATTTTTATTCTGATATTAACAAAGAAAAAAGACTTTGGTTTTTTAAACAATTTTTAAACCAAAGAAAAGAGATTCAAGAGATCTATTATGAATTTGTAAATTTGCATAAAGTTCATATCATGTTTTTTGATTGGTTTGAGATTTATGCGAAAGAAAATAACATTTCTTATCCTTTTAAAGAATCAAACCCAATCACGATTCGTAAAAAGATCACTGAATGGAATATATCAGATACTGATAGAACCATTGAATCTGAGCATCCTCCTCTCAGGAGTGTCGCCATTAACCATGGGGAACCTCCTATTCAGATCAAAGCCTCTCCCTACAAAGTTCAAAAGCCAAATGATTCAGAGAAAAACTTAGATAGCATTATTCAACAGAATAATTTCTGTAATGCTAATCTAAACACAATAGGAAGCCAGTTGACTAGGATAGAAAGCCAGATCCAAAAGTCAACTATCCAAATTCCTTCTGATTCATCAAAATCTGATTCTAAGAGAGTTGATTCCTTGAAAAAGCTCAAAGAACCTATTTCAAACCTTTCCAGGTTTCGAAACATAGTCAGAAGCTTGTTCAAGATTCAAAATCTGATTTCACCAAAGCCATTGAAGAACAAATACGTAATTGTGTTTCTTCTTCATCATTGAGTCCAAATTGCCCTCGACGATACTCGCAATCTAGCAAGATTGCAACATTAGAACATGATCAATCTTCCATAGCCTCTTCTGATATAGAAGCCTTTACAGAAGAACCATCTCCTAAGGTCAATAAAGTCCATTGGGAATTAACACTCCCAAACATCCATAGTCCACCAGATCTAGCAATAGATAATAGACTGCTAAATCAATCCGTTTAATGCATCTTCCATGAGTGGAACATGATGGTATGTCCGAATACAACATTCTAGGATTGTTGCAACAAATGACTATGGCAAAGAAATGCTCATAAAACCATATCGAGAACTTCCGATAAAGCCATTGCGTAAATTCTCATTGGGTTTATCGTCAATTAAGGTCAGGATCATCTTCTCACCAAGCAAAGAACAATTAGAAATTGTAATGCCATACAAACCGATCAAGATGGATTGCCCTTCTCGATGAATACAAGAACCCTATTCGTGATGTCATTGCTACTCGACACCATCAGATCTCCATTTTATCGAGATCCGCCTCATCTCGTAGACAAAATGCCGAGTTACTTCTTAAGGTGTAGAAAACTTAGTGAATTCCAAAGTTACAAAACCACTTCTTCACTGACTTTTCTTAAGAGACGATGCAAACCATACCACATGGAAAGAAAATTTTGTCGGTTTACCTACTCTCTTAGGAGAAAAAGTCAGGAATTCCATTAAAACTCTTTATAACAATCGCATTCCTTATGATGAACTCACCTATGGTGAATTAGTCAGTTTTGTCAATAAAGAGGGTTTAAAGATTTGCCAGGATATTAAATTACAAAAACGCCTAAAACAAGAGCTTAGACAATCTAAGCGAGAATTAGGAAGTTTTTGTAAACAATTTGGTCACGATCCTTTAAAGCCATCCACTTCCAAAGATTGTAATGGTAAGTGCTCGACGAAACCTTACAAAAAACATTACAAATCTAAATACCACAAGAAATTCAAATATGATTTTAGAGAACAACGTTTTCATAAGAAACCTTCAAGGCCTTATAGAAAACCCAATTTCTCTAAAAAGAAAGATTTCAAAGCCAAACCAAAAACCCCTTTCAATTGGAAGGAAGCCACATGTTACAAATGTCACCAGAAAGGACACACTGCAAGATATTGCAGGGTTAATAAAAAATTTCATGAGATAGGTCTCGATGAAGAAGTCCTTTCTAAAATAACCCCCCTTTTAATTAAGTCATCGGATTCAGAATCAAATTTCTCCTTAACAGGAGACAGTGATCCTTTACAAGTTGATGAATTAAATGATTTTGTTTCTGATACTTCTATTTCGAGCAATAGTGATTCTGACTCAGAATCCTATTTAAAGAAAATCAATGTTTTAACAAAAGAACAAGAGACTTTTCTTGAACTCGTTAAACATATTTCTGATCCAATTCTTCAAAAAGAATATCTTGATAAACTTTTAAAGACTCTAGAATCAAAGCCAGAAACTTCTAAAGTTCCAACCATTAAAAAGAATACATATGATCTGACTGAGATTCTTGATAAAAAGAAAACAAAGAAAACAATCCCTAACATTCAAGAACTTCAAAAAGAGATTAAAGATATTAAATCTGAAATAAAAGACTTAAAAGAAAAACAAAAGAATGACTCAGAAGCTATCCAACTTTTAATACAAAAATCTTTATTACAAGATAGCTCTGAAAAAGAATCAAATTCTGATAGTGAAATCAACCAACAACTTGAAAACATTGAATCAATACCCAATGATTTTCTTTTTGTTTTAAAACAAATCACCACCAGAAAATATTTGGTAAAAATAACTTTAAATTTTTCTGATGAACTTGAAATTGACACCATTGCCCTTTTCGACACTGGTGCTGATTTAAATTGCATTAAAGCCGACGTTGTTCCAAAAAAATTTCACAAAAGCACTAAAGAAAATCTTTCTACTGCTAATAATTTAAAATTGAGAATCATTTCAAAAGTTGATGCGTCTATTCGTAACAACGGTTTTGATTTTAAAACTTCTTTCCTATTAACAAATGACATACATCATATTGTTATACTAGGAACACCTTTTATAAATCTCATTACTCCTTACACTGTTAATCACGACAGTATATCTTTCAAAGCAAACAATAAATTATTAAATTTTCCTTTTATTGAAAAACCCAAAACTAGAAATTTAAACATGATAAAAGCTTGTTCTATTCATCAGAACAAGATCAATGTTTTAATAAAAACAAAACAAAATGACTTAATTGATTTAAAGAAAGACTTAAATCTACAAAGGACTGAAAATCAACTCCAAAATGATTTTATAAAAAGAAAAATCTCTGATTTTCAAAACTTAATTGAAAAAGAAATATGTGCTAATTTACCATCTGCATTCTGGAGTAGAAAGCAACACATGGTAGATTTACCATATGAAAACTCTTTTGATGAAAAGAAAATTCCTACTAAAGCACGACCTATCCAAATGAATATGGATTTAGAACGACACTGTAGGGATGAGATTAAAGATTTGGAATCTAAAGGTTTAATTGTCAAATCTAGGTCACCATGGTCTTGTGCCGCTTCCTATGTCAATAAAAATTCTGAAATAGAAAGAGGAACACCTAGATTGGTGATTAACTATAAACCTTTGAACAAAGCCTTAAAATGGATTAGGTACCCAATACCTAATAAAAAAGATTTGCTTCAAAAACTTCATTCTGCATTTATATTTTCAAAATTTGATATGAAATCAGGTTTTTGGCAAATTCAAATTCATCCTAAAGACCGTTATAAAACTGCTTTCACTGTCCCATTTGGCCAATACGAATGGACAGTAATGCCTTTTGGCCTAAAGAATGCACCTTCAGAATTTCAAAGAATTATGAATGATATTTATAATCCTTATTCTGAATTTTACATTGTTTATATTGATGATGTATTGATCTTTTCCCATTCAATTGATCAACACTTCAAACTTCTAAAGACCTTTTATTTAATAACTAGAAAAGCTGGCTTAGCCATTTCTAGTTAAAAAATTTCATTATTTCAAACAAAAATCAGGTTCCTTGGTCATTATATTTCTAAGCGAACTATCACTCCTATTGAAAGGTCCCTCGCCTTTACTGACAAGTTTCCTGATAAAATCCTTGATAAAACCTAATTGCAAAGATTTTTGGGAAGTCTAAATTATGTTCTTGATTTCTGTCCAAATGCTATTAGGATAGCGAAGCCTTTGCATGATAGGCTTAAGAAAAATCCTGTTGCATGGTCTGAAGAACATACAGACATAGTAAAGCATTTAAAAAATATTGTTAAAGAAATTCCATGTTTATTTCTTGCAAATCCTGCATTACCTAAAATTGTTGAAACTGATGCATGAGATTCAGGTTATGGAGGAATATTAAAACAAATAGACAATAATAAAGAACATGTAGTTCAATATGTTTCTGCACATTGGAATGATTGTCAGAAAAATTATTCTACCATTAAAAAAGAAATTTTGTCTATTGTTTTATGCATTTCAAAGTTTCAAAGCGATTTATTAAATCAAAAATTCCTACTTAGAATTGATTGCAAAGCTTCAAAACATGTTTTAGAGAAAGATGTTCAAAGCATTGCATCAAAACAGATTTTTGCACGATGGCAAGCTATTTTAAGTGTTTTTGATTTTGAGATAGAACTCATTAAGGAGATACAAATTCTCTCCCTGATTTTCTAACCAGGGAATTTCTCCAAAACAGATAAATGCCGCCAAAAAAGAAAGACAAAGGGAAAGGGATCCTCAAAGACCCTGTGTCCCAGACACCCTCCAAAGCATCCTCCCCTCCTAAAGAAAAACTCCTCTCTTCAGCGATGCCCATAAAATCATGGATTGACATGATCAAGAAGATAAAAGTCTAAAGCCCTGAACTCCCAAGAACAGGTAAATAAATGGATTAAATCCATTTCTAAATCTCCTGAGCTTATGCTCGCTTTACAAAGTGTTTCTCAAAGCCAATCTTCTCCCAAAGAAGAATCTTCTAAAGAAATTTCTAAAGTATCTTCACAAAATGTGATTCTTTCTGGTGAAAGTTTATCGTCCCAGATTGTTTTATCACAAACCAAACTTCCAAAGAAAACCTCGGAATGGTTTGATAAAACCTATTTTCAAAACATTTTATCCATGGAAGATGGGTTTTACCACTCTGATCCTTTTCAAGCAATTACAAAGCTTTTTCCCAAAGGCTGGTTTTTCAAACCATGGGATTTATCAAAACCCCAGCCTTATTATCAAAGCATTTTGGAATTTACAGAATCTGTAAAATTCAAACATTTTTATTTGAGTGAAGCTCATTCTGAGCCTGCCTATTCTACGGCAACCATCCTTAAAGTCCTTAGCCCAAAGCAGTGGGGAGACCTTCTCCACAAAACAAAGACTTTTCCTTTAAATTTCCAAAACCGTTTAAACCATTGCCAGTCCTTTTCTTATTGGGACTACCAGCAAGCCTGGTTTAACACCTTCTTTATCCAAAACCCAAAGAAATCACATTCATGGTTATTTTTCTTCAATTAAAAAATAACCGTCCAAAGCCTTCCAAATTGGTTTCAACAGTGGTGGAACTATTTTAGGCCAAGCCCAGAAATCCTCACCCCAAACGCCACTCACTGTTTAAATCTTTTTAAAGCCCATTATGAGCCAGAGAAATGATTTTCTCATTTTCTCTGCTTCTGTACAAATTTCTTTTTACCTTGGGTTTGGATGTGGAACCTTCGGTACCAAAACCAAGATGCCCAAATAATTCTCCAAAGAACCTTTAAAATAAAATAGTGGTCGAAATTTGATGAACAGTCAAAATTGACCATTCCCATAGTCCAAAAATGGCTATCTACAAAGATGACTCCCATTATTAAAGACATTAAAGCCCAGGGAACTTTTCTATCCTAAAAGTCCAAAGCCCAATCACTTTTGGCCAGTGCCAAATCTGAAGAAGAATATTTCAAAGTAATGGAACAACGCCACCGTGTCGAGCCTGTTTCAAAGCTCCAAATTACCTGATCAAGTGGTCTCATTGAGCCGTTTATTTCATTGGGAGACGACAATGAAGATGACTGCTTCGGAATCCTCCCATCTCTAAAGCATTAAAGTTATATATGTATGTTATCGGTGATCCGTTAGTATGTTATCGGAGATCCGTTTTCAATTTGTAAATTGTATTTATCGGTGATCCGATATATATATAAAAAAAAAAAAGTGAGAGCGCACATGTCTCTTCACCCAAGATATTCGTCTATAACAGGTGGTCCTTTGGACACAAGTGAGAGCGTACATGTCTCTTCACCTGTTTAGGTCCCACTCTAAATTTTTAATCGAGTCTTAGGTGGGTCTTTGTGTCTGTTGAGTGTGAGAACTATTCTCACACGCGTCTGTCTAAAGCCTAAAGCTCTGGGTCCCGGAACCCCCGTGATTGAAGGAAGGGCCCCTCTCTCCATTATCTCCAAGGCTCCCTGCCTATTTAAAGAAGAAGCAGACGTCTCTCAAGATAGAAGTTTTCTTTGAAGAAAATTTTTAAGCTTCTCCATATCTCTCTAAAGAATTCTCTCTTCTCTCTCTCTAGGAATCGAGATCTAAAGACTTCAAGGAAATATTTCCTGTCTTAAGATCATATTCCTTTTCTCCCTGTAATATTTTCTTTTACAAAGCATTTGGATTCAAGAATTACATGTAAGTTCTTATTTGTAATTTATTTAAAGCATTGTAATAATTTTATATTTATGAACGTTTAAATTTCTGCATTTATTTCTTTTAAAAGCATCATTAGCAGACTGATCTATATCAGATCTGCCATACAACTTGTACGTTCCTCGAAAACAAAGAGACCAGATCTCTGTTTTCCGTTGTATTTCTCTTCTCCCTCCTCAATCAGAATACTAGATCTGGGATTATCTCTGAGTCTTGTGGTGCACACACTTGCCACATATTAAAATAATTAATAATACTTAAAGCTGGTAAAGAACACTAAAGGTATATTGGCTGGAAACCAAATCGTGCGGACTATTGATCTGTTCTAAGTCAGATCTGGGTCCAAAGGCAGATTTATATCTGCATCGAATTGGTCTAACAACGCCCCGTACCAATTTAAAATTGGTTATTAAAATTGACAATAAAGAATTAATTTGATCATTCACACACTTTCCACGATCCCGGTCCTTAATCTTTAATGGCTTTGGTGAAATCAGATTTTGAATCTTGAACAAGCTTCTGACTATGTTTCGAAACCTGGAAAGGTTTGAAAATAGGTTCTTTGAGCTTTTTCAAGGAATCAACTCTCTTAGAATCAGATTTTGATGAATCAGAAGGAATTTGGATAGTTGACTTTTGGATCTGGCTTTCTATCCTAGTCAACTGGCTTCCTATTGTGTTTAGATTAACATTACAGAAATTATTCTGTTGAATAATGCTATCATATATATATAGATTCTAAACTACATAACATGCAAGAGTAGGAAAGTAAACAACTAACTGCAGACTAAAGAACAAGGAAACAAACTCTATCTAAAAAACTGATAGTCTATTCCTATCTTTTTTCCTTAAAAATAGGGTAGAAAACAAATGACTTTTCCACACTCCCCCTCAAGCTTGTTTGAAGATATTAATCATTCCCAGCTTGCTAGTTAGTGACTCAAAACTTGATTTATGAAGTCCTTTAGTAAGAATATTAACTAACTGCTTTGTTGTTAGAACAAAAGTCATACATATCAAACCACTTTCTATTTTCTCATTGATAAAGTGACGATCCACTTCAACATATTTAGTTATGTCATGATGAACAAGGTTATGAGCAATGTTTATTGCTGTCTTTTTATCACAATACAACTTAATAGGAACATCAACGATAATCTCCAATTCTTCAAGTAGCTTCTTTAAGCACAAAAGTTCACAAATACCATGTGTTACTACTCTAAATTGATCTTGTAAGATAAAACAATCTGCTCACCGATGCCTCCTCAGTTTCCTCCCACAAATGTGCAATACTCTAAAGTTGACCTTCTATCAATAATAAATCATGCCTAATCTGCATAAGTATATACTTCAACTTGTAGATTTTTTTTTTCTTGAATGACAGGCCTTTTCCTGGAGTTTTTTTTTTCAGACTTTGTAAATAACTTCCAAGTGCTCTTTACATGGAGAGTGCATAAATTGGCTAATAACACTTACTGCAAAGGCTATGTCTGGCCTAGTATGAGACAAGTATATCAACTTACCAACTAACCTTTGGTAACTTTTTCTATCTATTGATTTTCCTTCAGTTGCATATCCTAATTTGTGGTAAGGATCAATAGGAGTGTCTCCAGGTTTGCATCCCAATATGTTAGTTTCCTTGAGTAAGTCTAAAGTATATTTCCTTTGAGAAACAACAATGCCTTTTGTTGGATCTTGCAATTTCCATGCCCAAAAAATATCTTAAGCGTCCAAGATCCTTCATCTCAAATTCTCTAGCAAGAACCTTTTTGAGATTTTCCATTTCTATCACATTGCTTCAAGTTAGATGATATTGTCTACATATACAATAAGGATCACTACGCTACTATCAGTGAAGTGTTTAAAAAACATAGTATGATCTGTTTGAGTCTGTAAATACCCAAAGCTACGAACAGATTTGGTAAATTTGTCAAGCCAAGCTCAAGGAGATTGTTTTAAGTCGTAAAGTGATCTTTTCAGCTTGTACATTTTTTCAATACTATATTCATTCTCAAAACCTGGTGGTAGATCCATATATACATCTTCTTCAAGCTCTCCATTAAGAAACACATTCTTAGCATCTAACTGTTGTAGTTGCCATCCTAAGCTTGCTGCAAGAGACGACAAGACCCAAATGGAATTCATCTTTGCCACGGGAGCAAATGTTTTTTAGTAGTCAATGCCATATGTTTGTGTAAACTTTTCGCGATGAGCCTAGCTTTGTACTGCTCAATTGACCCATCTGCTTTGTATTTAACTATAAAAACCCACTTGTAACCCATTGGTTTTTTTTTTCTTCTGGTAATTTGACTAGTTCCCAAGCTTTTTTTTTCTAGAGCTCTCATCTATACATACATAACATCTCTCCATTCTGGAATAGAAAGAGCATCTTGTACAGATTTTAGAATTGTTATGACAGACAGGTTAGTTGTAAAAGCTATAAAAAATGGAGATAATCTATGATATGACACATACTTAGAGATTGGATGAAGAGTACAAGACCTAGTTCATTTTCGTAGTGCAATTGGAACATCTAGATCATTTGTAGTTTCTAAAATAGATTCTGAAATAGGATTAGAATGAATGTTACCTGTAAGTTCCAAGTTGCTTGTGTTTGGATCCGAGTCTTGGCAGTGAAAAGAAGAATGATGATTTGACCTTTTTAAATTCCGTCGTGTGTAGACTTGAAACTCTCGTTCTTGAACTTCCTCGAATGATTTTTCATTATTCATCATTGATGACATTGTTGAAGGAACATGAGGTACACAAGACATAATAGGCATTGAAAGAGATAATTATAAAAGCTTGTTAATTTGAGAACTGTAAGTGATATCTATATAGGCATTGAAGGAACATGTAGATGATTTGAGAAATGGGTTCCCTTTGTCATTGCATGAGAGATTGAATCCAGGATACCCACAATAGGCTTCTTGTTGATTTTCGATATAGAATGGGAAGCTTATATGTTGGCCATCGCCCCAGGTTTTTGCAACACAAGCTAGATTTTGAGGGTCGATTTTTCCTCAGACTGTTCTTGCTAGCAATAAGTAAAGAATGAACATACAGAAGCTTGTTAACGGAGAAAACTTGGAAATGATAAGCTGGCTAAACTTGAAATTTTGATCCATATGGATATGTTGAATTTTGTTGAGTGAATGTGACGACTAATACCAGTACAAGATTGACTTCGTCAGAGCCCGTGATATATTGATCCCAATACCTCCAAAACTTGGCTTAATCCACAGTTGAAAAAAAAGGAGATTGCTATGTTACAGATTCTGTAACATACACACCCGATGCACGCACCACACTTGTCCTGCATTTCGAGAAAAAGAATACAAGTGCTTTTGTTTGGTAGCTAGCTACCAATTAGGAGCTGGCTAAGCTGGATCTATATGTTGCAGAATCTGTAACTTAGCCAGCTCCAAAAAAAATATATATATATATATATATATATATATATATTGCAATTAGAGCCATCAAGCCCCTTTTAATTTCCAAATATTTGTTATGTGTTAAAGTCAGCACCGACTTTGACATTTCAACATTGATGTTTAGCTAGTGATGAAATGATTGTTGAATTTTTTTGCCATGGTGCTTGATTTTTGGGATTTAATTGCTGACTTTTGGTCATTGTTTTTACTATAAATAGACGTGCTGAGGAAGAGCTAAATCATCCCAATCGAGAGAGAAGTAATTTAGCATTTTAAAGAAAAAAAAACTTGAAATTATAAGCTCTTGTTACAGTGAGTAAAAGATTAGGTGTATTAGGATTTTGGGTGGTGAGCCAAAATATTACAATATTTGTAATCTTCATATCACTAATAAAATATTTACGTATACGATATTATTTATGTATATGACTCTGTTCACGAGAAACAGTAGAAGCAATCCAAGAATTTTGCGGTGAAAAATAAGGAATAGTAGGTTTGGCAAAATCCGGGTCCGGTTCGGTCCGGGTTTTGGTGTTGCCCGGGACCAGACTGAATGAGTAAAACACATGACCGGACTCGGGTTAAAACTTGATTTTTTCGGGTACGGTCCAGGCTCAAGCCCGGCACCTCCCAGGCCAGGGTTTTGATCCGGGCTTCTAAGCCTGCATGTGACTACTTTAATTTTTTTCTTCATTTTTTTCTTTAATTTCTCTAACAATGTAAATTTTAAAAAAGAAAATAGTCAAATAAATTCATTCAATCTCAAGCTTTAAAAAAGAAAATAGTCAAATACAAATATATAACATACTAAGAGCATCACCAAAAGACTCTTTAAATAAGATTTTATCACTTATTTGAAGAGTCACATTAACATTTAAAACTCCAAAAGACACTCCAATTAAAATTCTTCAAATAAGAAATGATCATCTTTCTTCAAATTTGGAGAGTTGTTTTCTCCCATTTCAATCTATATTTTATTACTTTTTATTGGAGAAAGAGAGAAAAGTGTTTTAATTACTATTGACTTTTCCTTTAAAAAAATAGTTATTTAATTAAAATAATAATAATTCATTTCTATTTAAAGAGTCTTTTGGAGACCAATATTTTTTTTCACTCTTTTATTTGCCACATAGGTAAGCAAATAAATATTTGAAGAGTAGAGCTTTTAGAGATGCTCTAACAATGTAAATTTTACACATAATAAATAAAAATCATTTCGATCTACTTTATAATACCTAAATTCATCCAATTTATAACTTAAACTCATTCAATCTATATATATATATATATATATATATATATATATATATATATATATATATATATATATATATATTAAAATTAAATTCAACAACACAGTAATCACACAATAAATTTAAATAACATTCAACTTGTCATAAATTGATAATTATATATTTATTTATATATATTAAAAAATTTATTAAAAAATAGGGTCTGGGTTTTTGGTGTTCGAACTCGGGCCCGAAAATGTTCGGGTTTGAGAATTTAAAACCCGAACTGGTTTTATCTGCATGTAGTGCAGGTTTTGCACGGATCGGATTAGGCGATCGGGTCATGATCAGGCTGGCTTTTTTAACACCTCTAGGGAATAGTGTATGTGAATAGGGCAACTGTATGGTTTTGTAAATGTCTAAGAAAGTTCTGTCATAAAGGTGATAAGAACCTAAAGAGTCTGGGTTTTAAGTGGGACCGTTGTAACCCCTTCAGTCTTTCCTGAAAACTTTCTTGGCGTGCATTCTCACACATACTCACAACAATTCAAGGTGATGCACTAGTTTATGTGTGGTATTTATTAGCAAAATAGCAGCAAAGTATGAAATTAAAAAGATCAACGGGAATTATTTCTCGTTGTGGAAAATAAAGATGAGGGCAATTTTGATGAAAAATAATTACTTGGCAGCAATTGGAGAAAGGTCCATGGAGATAACTGATGATGACAAGTGGAATGAGATGGACGGCAACACAATTGCTTATCTACACTTGGCATTTGCAGATAAGGTGTTATCCAGTGTGGAAGAGCAAAAGACAACGAAGGAAATATGAGATACTCTCACAAAATTGTACGAGACCAAGTCACCGCACAACAAAAACTTCTTGAAGAGGAAACTCTGTACTCTTCGAATGGCAGAATCTACAATGGTGACTGACCATATCAATAACTTGAAGACTCTATTTTCATAACTCACAACGTTGGGTCACAAAATAGAAGAAAATGAATGTGCAAAAATTCTACTTTAGAGTTTACCAGATTCCTATGATAAACTCATCATTAATCTGATGAACAGCAATCAGCGGACAAGCTAGCTTTTTACGATGTTGCAGCCTCCGTATTAAATGAGGAGAGCAGACGAAAAAGTAAGGAAGACAAACAATTAAGTTTGCAATAAGCAGAAGCGCTATCGGTGATGAGAGGGAGATCAACTTAACGTAGCCACAATGAGAGTCACAATAATGGTATATCAAAATCCAGAAGTAAGAAAAATGTTAAATGCTACAACTGTGGCATGAAAGAGTATTGGAACAACCAGAAGAGAAGAGAGGGCAAAGAACCTGAGTCATCAAATGCTCAAAAGTGTATAGCAAGTACCTCGGATGATAGTGAAATTCTTTACAGTGAGGCAACAACTATTTCAGAAGGCAGAAAACGGCTATCTGATGTCTGGCTCATAGACTCATGAGCTACCTGGCACATGACCTTTCAGAGAGAAGGGTTCCACCCATATGAACATATCTCAGGAAGATCTGTATATATGGGAGATGATCATGCCTTGGAGATCGCTGGCATTGGTACTATCAAAATAAAAATGTTTGATGATACAATTCGCATAATTGGGGAAGTACGACATATCAACAACCTGAAGAAAAATTTATTGCCTTTGGGACAAATAGATAGTCATGGGTGCAAAACTTATATTTAAAATGAGATCGTGAAGATTACTAGAGGTGCACTTATATTGATAAAGGCAGAAAAGATCGGTGCTAATTTGTTCATGTTTAAAAGGGAAATATTATAGAAAGCTGATGCGTGTGTCGCGTCAAATGAAGGAGAATCAACGATGATGTGGCATCTCAAACTTGGCCACATGTCAAAACAAGGTTTGAAGATTCTCTCTGAGCGAAAATTACTTCCAGGGCTCAAATTAGTAAGCTTACTATTTCGCAAGCATTGTGTTACAAGCAGCATAGATTAAAGTTCAGTGGATTATTTGCTAGAAGCAAATGCATTTTAGACTTAGTTCATTCTAATGTTTGGAAATCGCCGGATGTATCCATGGGAGGTGCAAAGTACTTAGTGACTTTCATTGATGGTTAGTCTAGTAGATGTTGGGCATATCCAATTAAAAAAAGTCAGATGTGTTTCCAGTATTCAAACAGTACAAAGCATAGGTTGAACTTGAACCTGAAAAAATGATCAAGTGCTTGAGGACAGATAACGGTGGAGAGTATACAGACGGCGAGTTTCTTACTTTTTGTAAGCAAGAAGGTATTCAGAGGCAGTTCACGGTGCCATACACTTCTCAACAAAATAGAGTAGTAGAGCGGATGAACAAGACTCTTACAGAAACAATAAGAGCTATGTTGAGGACTACTGGTCTACCTAACTCATTTTGGGCAGAAGTAATAAAAAATGCCTGTTATATAGTAAATCGGTCGCCCTCTTCGATAATTGGGTTGAAGACTTTGATGGAGATGTGGACTGAAATGCTAGTAGATTACTCTCATCTACATGCATTTGGATATCCTGTGTACGTGATGTACAATGCCCAAGAAAGAATAAAGTTGGATTCAAAATTTAGAAGATTTATCTTCTTGGGGTATGCTGATGAAGTGAAGGGGTATCGTCTGTGGAACCCCACTGCCCTTAATATCGTCATCAGTAGAGATGTTATCTTTATAGAAGATCAATTGCAAAGAAAAGATAGAGATGATAGCATTGTAAAAAAAAGTTAGAGACTGTGCCAGTTTATGTAGAGAATAATTTAAAAAATTCAAATTCTTCTGAAGCAGCACCAGAGTATGAGCAACAAGAACCAGTCGAGTCCAAGGCTCTCAAAGTTCGTCGGTCAACTCGCGAGAGACGGCCGTCAACGTGGTACCAGGAGTATGTCACAGAGATCAGTGTTACATACTATCTTTGAACAAAGGACGTAGAGCCATCAACTTTTTATGAAGCTTTACACAGCTCAGATGTTGTTTTGTAGATGATAGCAATGCAGGAAGAAATTGAGCCTTTACACAAGAACAAGATATGGGAACTTGTACCACTAGCACATGAGAGAAAACCATTAGTAACAAATAGGTCTACAAGATCAAAAGTGATAGCAATGATCAAGTGGAGTGGTATACGTGCAAGATTGGTGATAAAAAAATATACTCAGAAAGAAGGTATTGACTTCAACGAAATATTTTCTCTAGTGGTTCGACTCACAACAATTAGAATAGTCTTGGCGATGTGTGCTATATTTAACTTACATCTAGAGCAGTTAGATGTAAAAACTGCATCTCTTCATACAAAACTTGAAGAAGAAATTTATATGCTCCAACCAGAAGATTTTACTGAAACGGGAAATGAGAACTTGATTTGTAGGTTGAACAAATCTCTATACGGTCTCAAACAGGCATCGAAGTGTTGGTATAAGAGATTTGATTCCTTTATCATAAGCCTTGGATACAACAGACTTTGTTCAGACCATTGTGTACATTACAAAAGGTTTGAAAATAATGATTTCATCATCTTGCTGTTGTACGTGGATAACAGGTTGGTAACTGATCCCAACAAAGATCGAGTCTAAGAATTGAAAGCACAATTGGTTAGGGAGTTTGAAATGAAGGAGCTAGAACCAACAAACAAGATTCTAGGGATCCATATTCACTAAGATAGAAATAACATGAAGATTTGACTTTTTCAGAAGAATTACTTGAAGAAAATCTTGTGGTCCGTAAACATGTAAGATTGTAAGTCAATTTTTATCCCACTTCCTATTAATTTCAAATTATCCCCAAGTATGTGTCCTAGCAATGAAGCTGAGATGAAGCAAATGTCTCGAGTACCATATATATCACCAGTGGGAAGTTTGATGTTCGTTGTGATGCGTACTAGACCAGACATTGTACAAGCAGTAGAAGCAGTCAGTCGATACATGACGAATCCTAGTGAATAACATTGGATAACTATGAAGAGGATTTTGAGATACGTTAGAGGAATCTCAGATGTTGCATTATGTTATGGAGGATCCAAGTTTATTGTCTGGGGATATATGGATTCAGATTTTGAAGGAGATATTGATAAAAGAAAAACTACTACTGGTTATGTGTTTACACTTACGGGAGCAACTGTAACCTGGGTTTCGAAACTGCAGACCATTGTGACTCTATCTACAACAGAAGCAGAATACATAGCGGCTACATAAGCTTGCAAGGAAGCTATTTGGATACAAAGGTTATTGGAAGAGCTCGGGCACAAACAACAGAAAATCAATATGTCTTGTGACAGTCAGAGTGCCCTGCATATTTGATAGAAATCCAGTCTTTCATTCCAGGACAAAGCACATAGGAGTTCAGTATCATTTCGTTCGAGAAGTAGTAGAAGATGGAAGTATGGATTTGCAGAAAATTCATATCAATGAGAACCTAGCAGATGTTTTGACCAAGTCGATCAATGCTGACGAGTTTATCTGGAGTAGATCCTCTTGTGGCCTAGCAGAGACCTAAGCGACATGACAATGGCAAAGCAGAAAGGATGGTGTGAAGATTGATTAGTTCTTAATCTAATCTCCAAGTGGAAGAATATTAAAGTTAGCACTGACTTTGACATTTTAACATTGGTGCTTAGCTGGTGATGAAATGATTGTTGAATGTTTAGCTGATTTTTGGGATTTAATTGTTGATTTTTGGCCATTGTTTTTACTATAAATAGACATGCTGAAGAAAAGCTAAATCATCCCAATCGAGAGAGAAGCAATTTAGCATTTTAGAGAGAAAAGAGCTTGAAATTATAAGCTCTTGTTATAGTGAGTGAAAGATTGGATGTATTGGGGTTTTGGGTGGTGAGCTAAAATATTATAATATTTATAATCCTTATATCCCTAGTAAAATATTTTCCTTCTATTTTCACTCGTTGACGTAGGTTTAAAAACCGAATCACATAATTTCTGGTGTTCTTGTGTGATTTTGTATCTCATTATTTCGCAATTTCATTTTAGTTGTGTGTCTGCTTCACCAATCAATTTTCCAACAGTATAAGACATTGAAGAATACTTGTATAAAAGGACAAGAATTAAATCTAAATCAGAACTCAAAAAGGTAAACTCCCGTTTTTACAGTAATTGACATGTGGTGATGCATATTGAAAAACTTTTAAATTCTTGTTTTCATCATTCCTCCAAAATTTTTGAATTTCAAAAAGCTACAGACAATCAATGTTGTTTTCTCTCTCTTCATTTCTCATTCTAATTATTATTATTTTTTCTCTCTTCAATCTTTGTCTATAATTTAGTTGCCACCATTTTTTGAAACCTAGTGAAGAAAAAGAAGATTTTTTATGATGAAGATGATTTTGCTAGTAAACTTGTGCTCCATTGTTACAGTCCCACTTTTCTCACCGGCTTGCAACTATGGCTTTACTGTGCCGCCATAAATGAATTGAAAAAAAAAAAAAAGAATCCCATGTTGTTGTTTGAGTTAAAGAGTTGAACAAATGCTGAGTTGAGTCTAAGTCGTCGTGGAGTAAATTTTAGCCACCACGTAGGGAATCAATGACCAAATCTACTAGCAAGATCATGCCTATCAAAGAAGAAAGAAGGCTTTTTTTGGTCTTTTATTATTATTATTACTTTGATGTTTTTGTTATTGTCAATAATTTATCTCGATCAATTGAGTTCTGTTAAGGATTTTTTAAGTAGTTATTAGTCTGTCTAATTATTCTTGTTTAGTTTATCTTAGAGTAACTCTCACCAAAATGGTAATAAGAATGTAACACCATTGAGTAAATTATATTAAAGTAAATTTTATAATAAATAGAAACATAAATTTAAAATTAATGTATTAAAATTTAAATGATTTTGAATAATATGTAAAATAATAATTTTAACAATATTAGTATGTGAAAATTTTTTAATTATAAAATGTATTTAATAAAATATTTATTTAAAATCTCTACAATAAATACAAATATGTTATTAAAATAAATTAATAATTTACATATTTAAATTTACTTAAGTATTAAAATATTTTATATTGTTAGTCTACAAGATAGATTACATTATTTATATAATATTCTTATTTATTAAAGATTTTAAAGTCAATCTTTTAACTATTATTTTCAAAGGTATTGTAATTAAAAAAGAGTCTTGATATTTTCTTTTTTAAAATTTAGGGGTATATATGATTATTTCTCCAAATTTTGAGAGTATAAACATCATTTTTCCTATTCATTATAAAGTAAAAGATAAGTTTAGAACATCTCCAAAAGTCTCTATTAATTTTACTCTTTAAATATATATTTACTCACCTACGTGGTAAAAAAGAGAGGAAGAAAATATATTATTCTCCTAAAGCCTCTTCAAATAGAAATTAGTTAATATTATTTTAATTAAATAAATATTTTTTCAAAGGAAAAATAAATGGTAATTAAAACACTTTTCTCCCTCTCTCTCCATAAAAATTAATAAAATATAAATTGAAGATAGAGAAAACAACTCTTCAAAATTAAAAAAAGATAATCATTTCTTATTTGAATAATCTTAATTAGAGTGTCTTTTGGAGTTTTAAATATTAATGTGACTTTTTAAATGAGTAATAAAATCTTATTTAAAGAGATTTTTGGAGATGATCTTAGAAATTTATAAGTTGACTTGTTAATTATTTTACTTTATTTATTTATTATTATTTTTTCTTATGAATGGTGGTTGGTGTGTTTCACTTTCAAATAAAAGTATTGAGAAGAAACAATAACAGAGTTGACTTTACTAAACAAGTGCCCGCAAATGCCCCACCATTGTTTATTATTATACATATTAGGAAAGAAATGAAACTTTTTCCCCCCAAAAAAAGGGAAAGAAATGGAATACTTGAAGAAATCAAAGTTGTTCTATTGAATAATTCTTTAATAGAATATTTTTTGTTCAACAATTCTTAATGAAATAATCCCTTTGGATTGATTATTTTAAGGTTAATGATCATGATTTAATACAAATTTACTTTAAAATGAAAAAGAAAGACATTAATAGGGGGACTTATAAGGAAGAAGTGAATTAAGAATATTTAAGACATTAGAGTAACGGTGCATTAAAAATTTAAAATAACCAAAAACTATGTAATTATTATGTGGATTATTTGAACCCATAAAATTACTTTTTTATTGAATTATTCAAAAAATTCCTTGCTATAATTTGAAAATTAAAAAGGTTTTCTCGATACACAAAGTGTATGTGAAATATATCCTCAATGTTGTCCCAACACTATACCATATTACTAAATAGACCTATTAAAATTAGGGGTAAAAACTCGTTTAGTCTCTATATTTTGAGGTTAGTGTCCGTTTAAATCTCTATATTTTTTTTAAAATATCTTAAAGCATCCTTGCCATTGAATTATTGACATCCTTCCCATTACCGTTTGTTCCTTTTAACTTATTTTTTCAATATTACCATATTACAATAATATTTTTTTAGACATTATTAAAAAATTAAATTACCAGTTTAACACCAAAAAATTCAATAAAAACAAAAAAAACATATTAATTTTTGTGGAACACTCTCTTGAGGAGTTAAAGTATTATTTTTTCTAAAAGAATTGATAATCTAAATTTTTTACAATATTAATTTTTTTGGACATACATGAGCTTCTAAATTCTTAAGAAGATTAAAAATTTTACTGAAAACGGTAATGGGTTACTTTCGGGTGCCTAGGTAGCATTTGGGTGTAAGTCCCGTTTTGAAGATAAGGGCAGTAAGACCAATTCTTAGCCTAGGGTTGATTTACCTAATTAGTAAATTTTGAGTCTTTTATAGGTTTGCATTCATAGAGTCTTTGCTCCGTAGAACATCATCTTTCTCTAGCTCTTCTTCCGAGAAGACTAGTGTTTCAAAGAACGTGGTGAATTAAGAAGAATTCATTATTGAAGATTTTGATAAAGTAATTGACAATTGGAATTTACCAAAGATTTCCAAAGACAAGATTTATAAAATGAAAAATTTTGATTTTATAAAGACTGATTGTGTTATAAAGACTGAAGAAAGAGATATCACACTTTCAAAGCCATTTGAAACAATTCACTTATTTTCATAACACTCTTTAAAGAAATTAAAAGAAAAGAATTTTAATTATGTTCATATCGGCTTGATCCAAGTTGGTATAAAACCTTTAACTAAAGAAGGATTAAATACTTCTATTCTTGCCGTCCTTAGAGATGGGACCAATTGTGTTGAATATAGTCTCTGTAAAGGACCAATTTCGTTTGACTGTTATCCAAACATAACGGTTTCTTTAAAAGACAAAAATATTTTGAAAAGCATGATTTTACAGATCAAAACACATAACTACCATATGTTGGAAGGATCTGGTCCAGTTGCATTGATTTTCAAAATATCTTACAAAGCTATGATTTCTGCGTTTAACACGCAACATAAATTCCAGTAAAAAAGAAATGAAACTCTTCTCTTGCAGACTGACTTATCCAAAGCAAACACTGTCATTCCTAGACCTATCCAATGGAAAGATATTAATCTTCCAGAGGAATGGATTCTTGAAGGAGCCACTGAACCAGTGATTCCAAAACAATTTGAGCCTAATACAGAGTTGCATAATGTGACTCAGTATTCTGATGGTAGAGTTAAACTATCATTCAAAAGATCTACATCATCTAGATTTTCCACATCTTCTGACAAAGATTCAAGTTCCAATATTCCAATATTGGAAAGAAAATTCTCAAAAATTCCTTCAGTTATAAATTTGCATTTTCAAAGCCAGCCTAGGTTTTCCACTTCGGACATACTTAGTTCATCTATCATTCTGTTGATTATACTACTAGTGTTCCTCACCCAATCTATACTAGTAGCCAACAAGAACAAACACAGGAAGAGAATGAACCTTCTCCTCCAACTTCTCCTACTTTTTCTGCTGTCACAGAAAATGTGATAAATGTTCTCGAAAGAGATTTTGAACTTGACAAAATTCTTTTGCATAAAGATTTTTATTCTGACAATAATAAAGAAAAAAGACTTTGGTTTTTTAAACATTTTCTAAACCAAAGAAAAGAAATTCAAGAAACTTATTATGAATTTATAAATCAGCATAAAGTTCATATTATGTTTTTTGATTGGTTTGAGATTTATGCATCAGAAAATGACATCTCCTATCCTTTTAAAGAATCAAATCCGATTACGGTTCTTAAAAAGATCACTGAATGGAACCTATCAGATACTGATAGAACCATTGAATCTGAGCATCCTCCCCTCAGGAGTGTCACCATTAGTCATGGTGAACCACCTGTTCAAATCAAAGACTCTCCTTATAAAAATAAAAAATCCAATGATATAGAGAAAAATTTAGATAGCATTATCCAACAGAACAATTTTTGTAATGCTAATCTAAATACAATAGAAAAACAGTTGACTAGGATAGAAAGTCATATCCAAAAGTCGACTGTTGAAATTCCTTCTCCTGTTATATCAAAATCTGACTCCTTGAAAAAGCTTAAAGAACCTATTTTCAAACCCTTCCAGGTTTCGAAACATAGTCAAAAGCTTGTTCAAGATTCTAAATCAGATTTTGCCAAAGCCATCAAAGAACAACTTGATCGAATAGAAGCATCTTCTTCTGCTTCTACTTCAAAAGTCCAAATTGCTCCTGATAGTGCTCAATCTAGCAAGATTGGGGTACTAGAACAGGATCAATCTTCTATAGCCTCTTCCGATATAGAAGCCTTTAAAGAAGAACCTATTCCTAAAGCCAATAAAATTCATTGGGAATTAGCACTCCCAACCATCAAAAGTCCACCAGATCTAGCCATATATAATAGACCAAGTGCGTTAAATCAATCTCGGTTTAATGCATCTTCTGTCTATGAGTGGAATATAGATGGAATGTCTGAATACAACATTCTAGGATTGTTGCAACAGATAACCATGGCAGCTAATGCTTATAAAACCTAATCGGGAACTTCTGACAAGGCCATTGCAGAAATTCTCATTGCTGGGTTTACAGGTCAACTTAAAGGTTGGTAGGATCATCTTCTCACTAAACAGCAACAACTAGAAATTTTAAATTCTATTCAAACGGATGAGATTGGAACACCCATCCTTGATGAGTTTAATAGCCCAATTAGGGATGCGATTCTTGACGATTATTACCATATCTCTCCATTTCATAGGAGACCCTTCTCATCTCAGAGACAAAAATGCTGAGTTACTACATAATTTAAAATGTATGAAACTTAGTGATTTTCAAAGTTATAAAACCGATTTCTTTACTAGACTTTTCTTAAGAGATGAAGCAAACCACATAACCTGGAAAGAAAAATTCCTTGCTGGTTTACCTACTCTCTTAGGAGAAAAAGTCAGAAATTCTATTAAAGCTCTTTATGACAATCGCATTCCTTATGACGAACTCACCTACGGTGAATTAGTCAGCTTTGTCAATAAAGAAGGTCTAAAAATCTGTCAAGACTTAAAGTTACAGAAACGTTTAAAATGGGAGCTTAGGAAATCTAAGCAAGAATTAGGTAGTTTCTGTAAACAATTCAATTATGATCCTTTTAAAGCCTCCACTTCCAAAGATTGTAATGGTAAGTGTTCTTCGAGACCTTACAAAAAACATTACAAGTCCAGAAGCCATAAAAGGTCCAAATCTGATTTTAGGGAACATTTCTATAAGAAACTTTCGAAGCCTTATTCGAAGCCTTATAGAAAGCCCAAATTCTCTAAAAGAAAAGACGTTAAAGCTAAACAAAAAACTCCTTTCAATTTCAAAGAAGCCACATGTTACAAATGTGGACAAAAAGGTCATACTGCAAGATATTGCAGAATGAACAAAAAGCTTCACGAGCTCGGTCTCGATGAAGACATCCTTTCTAAAATCTCTCCTTTATTCATTGAGTCTTCGAACTCAGATTCAGATTTCTCCTTGACTGGAGACAGTGATCCTTTACAAGTTGATGAGTTAAATGATTTTGATTCTGATACTTCTGTTTCAAGCAATAGTGATTCTGACACGGAGTCATATTTTAAAAAGATCAATGTTTTAACAAATGAACAAGAAACTTTTCTTGAACTCGTTAAACACATTTCTGATCCTACTCTTCAAAAAGAATATCTTGATAAACTCTTAAAGACACTGGATAAACCAAAAACTTCTAAAGCTCCAATAATTAAAAAGAACACTTATGACCTCACAGAAATCTTGGATAAAAAGAAAATAAAGAAAACAACTCCAAATATCCAAGACCTTCAAAAAGAGATTAAAGAAATTAAACTTGAAATCAAAGACTTAAAAGAAAAACAAAAAAATGACTCAGAAACTATCTAGCTTTTATTACAAAAGCAATTACAGGATAATTCTGACAAAGAATCAAACTCTGAAGATGATAATGATCAACAACTTGAAAACATTGAATCAATACCCAATGATTTTCTTTTTGTTCTAAAACAAATCACCACAAGAAAATATTTGATCAAAATTACTTTGATTTTTTCCAAAGAATTAGGTAAATCAACCTTAGGCTAAGAATTGGTCTTACTGCCCTTATCTTCAAAACGGGACTTACACCCAAATGCTGCCTAGTCACCCGAAAGTAACCCATTACCATTTTAAGTAAAATTTTTAATCTTCTTAAGAATTTACAAACACAAAATCTTTAAACAATAAAACACTACTTTCCCTTGGCTCTGATACCAATAACGACCGGGATCGTGGAAAGTGTGTGTTTTCAAGAATTATTACAATATTAAAAACTTTAATAAATAATTTTAATTGGTACGGGGCATTGTTATACCAAATCGATGCAGAAATAAATCTGCCTTTGGACCCAGATCTGACTTAGAACAGATCAATAGTCCGCACGTTTTGGTTTCCAACCGATATACCTTTAAAATTTTTGTTCTTTTAAAGAAACCGTTATGTTTGGATAACAGTCAAACGAAATTGGTCCTTTACAGAGACTAGATTCAATACTACTGAGTAAGGAATCATCAAAGGAGATGAATCTTTCATCTCTAAGGACGGCAAGAATAGAAGTATTTAATACTTCTTTAGTTAAAGGTTTTAACCAACTTGGATCAAGCCGATATGAACATAATTAAAATTCTTTTCTTTTAATTTCTTTAAAGAGTGCTCTGAAAATAAGTGAATTGTCTCAAATGGCTTTGAAAATGTGATATCTCTTTCTTCAGTCTTTATAACACAATCATTCTTTATAAAATCAAATTTTTTCATTTTATAAATCTTGTCTTTGGAAATCTTTGGTAAATTCCAATTGTCAATTGCTTTATCACAATCTTCAATAATGAATTCTTCTGAATTCACCACGTTCTTTGAAACACTAGTCTTCTTGGAAGAAGAGCTAGAAAAAGATGATGTTCTACGGAGTAAAGACTCCATGAATGCAAACCTATAAAAGACTCAAAATTTACTAACTAGGTAAATCAACCCTAGGCTAAGAATTGGTCTTACTGCCCTTATCTTCAAAACGGGACTTACACCCAAATGCTACCTAGGCACCCGAAAGTAACCCATTACCGTTTTCAGTAAAAATTTTAATCTTCTTAAGAATTTACAAACACAAAATCTTTAAACAATAAAACACTACTTTCCCTTGGCTCTGATACCAATAACGACCGGGATCGTGGAAAGTGTGAGTTTTCAAGAATTATTACAATATTAAAAACTTTAATAAACAATTTTAATTGGTGCGGGGCGTTGTTATACCAAATCTGGTTTTTGAACATCTTTTTCCATTCAGTGATGCAATATTTCGAGACCTTACAAAAAAGATTAAAAATCTTTTTTAATATTGTGTTTTTGAACATTCAGTAATTTTTTTGGACATACATGAGCTTCCACAAAAATTAATATATACCTTATTTGTTTTTATTTTATTTTTGGGTTTAATTTGATAATCTAATTTTTTATTATTATTCAAAACAAAAACATTACTGTAAGAGTGTAATATTGTAAAAGCAAGCTAAAAGAATAAAAAATAATGGCATAAGTATCAATATTTAGCAACATGGATGTTTTGAGGTGTTTTTAAAAAATATAAGATCTAAATGGACACTAACTTTATAATATAGGGACTAAACAAGATTTTACCCTTAAAATTATTACCATGTCTACTAATCAAATTTCCGAAATAGGTAGAAACAAATCACTTGATTCTAGATCATAATTCCACAATGGAAAAAAAAATTCTTATACATTTTTGTAAAAAAAATTCATATAAATTTCTTAACATGCGATATCCTACTAATGCTATAGCAACCTCATTGAAAGAATCTTCACCATTACTTTGGTAATATTTAAGACCTTAATGCCATATTATGGCCATCAAGTAGCTAGTTTTGTTAACCCCTCCATATCCTCCTTGCCCAAGTTTGTGTTTGAATGAATTGGTCACTTTCTTAATATCAGTACAACTATATCTTTTAGGACCTATAGATCCATAGTCCCTTAAATATGCCTTAATTCTCCGATAGTTCTCTGTTTCATTCATCCATAAGATCATTGAGTTATCAATGCGATGCAAATTCCAAAGCCAACCACGCCTACAGATGGAAGTAAGTAGAATTTGAAAAACAAGTAGAAAGATTTGAAATAGCCCAAAAAGTTTGCTGGTAGATAGATATCAACGTCTTTTAGAGGTTCTCTGAATCTTTGAAGGTTTCAAAGAAATATTTATGGGAGAGAAGAAATTTGAAGTGTTTATAAGGTACCGAGATGTTTTTGAGAGCGAAACAGAAGCAAAATGAAAAAACTGCAGACTAAAAACTTGAATGCCATACCAAATTACGAATGATAAATTGATAGATTCGATTAGGATGATACTTTACCTGGTCCTAGGCCTGCCTCCAAATTCCGATTTCTATCGCAGCAACAGGCTAAGATAATAAAATTGTGTTGGTTGAGCCTATTAAAAACTGTAGTGATGTGATCAAATCATTCAAAATTCTTATCAATTAAGATTGATAGAAAAAAAAACTTGTCCCATTGTTCTTTCTAATCTAAACAACCACCCATATAGTAAACAAAGGGGATAATATTTTTTATTAGAAAACAACCACCCATAGAGTAAACAAAGGGGATAATATTATTTATCAAAATAGTTTACAGAAAACATGACAAGAGCTGTTTATTTATAATAAGATAAACTTATTTTCTTAAATTAGCTTAAATAAGAAAATTAAATTACCTAATTTCACTTGAATTAAATAGTAAAATATAAACAATAAATAAAATGATCTTCTAATAACATCCTACATCACAAACCAATCCCTTTCTCAAAACCTAAAGAAAGAATTAGAAGGAAACCTCAAAATGAAGAAACCACGTGGAATGAGAGCAAATTGTTTTTTTGGCATGGTTTGAATTAGGTACAGCGTCATGACAAGCTTCAAGTTTGTGACTGGCCCCTTAGTGCACTCATTCTCAAGGAAATTGCCCTTTAAGTTATCTAACCTTTATAACGTAAATCTATCCTTTGCTGAACCTGAATGCGCTTCTATATAAATAAATGTTAAAAAAAAATCTTTTGGTGAAAATTATAACTTAAATTCTAGGAACACATTCATATTATATCACCAAAAATTAATAATCGAATTTGTAGAAGCGTACTTGAATACATAATGCTTAATTATTTTCTAGAATCATATAATTTGTCTTCTAAATGAATATGTTTTTGAAAGAATTTTTTAACTTTCTCGTTGATGATGGGATGGCAAAAAAATAGAATAATATATGTAACATAAGGGTTATAACTACTTATATAGAGTACTTCTTGTTATTTTTTAGTATTTCTATTTTAACCCGTCACAAAAATAGAAATTACATTTAAGTCTCTACACATTAAATACACACACCTTATTATTACTAAAGAACCTTAATATGTAGATCATTTTTAACCAGATTTAACCTTATATAACAATTTCTAATATACAATTATTCACATATGAACCCAACTTTGAATTAAGAATCCAACGATATAGTTTTTGAAAAAAAGGTAATTGATCTAACAAATTCATAAACCTAGCTGATCTATATAAGTTGATCCTTGACTGTTCCTAATTTAGCAATTTCAAAATCCTCATGGACTTCACCATCGATTATGATTCTTATTTTCTAAATTAAGAGTTGGATTTAAATTTCAATAGGCCTCTAAGTTAATTCTTTTGAGAAGAGTCTTACTAGATGTAAAGAAAGTTGCGTGAGGTTTGTCAGGGTAATAACACTAGAAACAATTTATAAACTCATCGAAACCACACTTGCCACCACTTTCTCCGCAGAGGCTAAGGCTGTAGTTGCTTTCCATCCACATCAAGGAAAACCCTCTTTTCAACATTTCTTCAATTCCAATCACTTTCATTTCCATATCAGTCCACATGCACCACCACTTCATATTCACATTCTTTGGAGGCAGAAACAAGAGTAATATCATTCACAAGCATGCCCAAAACTGTACTGTGGTTTCATTTGACAATTACCGATCTTGTACGTGCTAAAAGATTCTCAAGTGATAAAGAGATATTACGATTGAATAGCAATCGATATCTATTTGATCTTCAGGAAGAGAGACCTGGGCCAATGGGGTATGTGTGTTTAAGAAGAGAGGCGTTTTGGATTATAGAAACTTGCAAGAATGATTGCTTGTTTCACAGATGGTTGCATTTGACACATGAAGTGATTGGTTATTAGAGATATAGTGATTTGATTGCGTAATTCACTGCCCAAAATCTTATCAAGATCTATTCAAGTTGCAATTAGACCAACAACTTATCTGTAGCTTTAATGTCAAAACAAAACCTTTGTTCTAGGTTAATGGAGATTTAGAATACAAAATTAACTAATCAAGAAACAAAACATGTTGGGGTAAGAAAAGTTTTGGTGAAAACCATGACCTATAAACCTAGGAATATTCATGTTGTATCACCAAGAATCAATAACAGAATTATGTGGAAGCGTACCTGAATACATATCGCTTAATTCCTCTCTAAAGTAGTGTGGTTGGCCTTTCAGATCTACAGACTCTCCTAAAGAGTCCTTTAATTCTCTCTACGCTCTCTCTCTGACGAAGAGATATTAAAAAGAATGAAAATAATCTATGTGGCTTGGGGATCATAATCACTTATATAGACAACTGTTTCTTGTTGTCACTAGGTATTTCTAATTCTACCCATCATAGAGTTAGAATACTATTGGGTCTCCACATATTAAAGGCCCACACACTATTAGATACATTAAAGCCCATAATACTGAAAATCTAAATAGATCATTTTTAATTGGGTTTATCTTTATATGACAGTCTACAACACATAATTATTCACATATAAGCCCAATATTGGATTAAGGATACAACAATGCTAGATTAAAAAATCTAACAAAATAAACTCACACAAAGATATGATTTCACGTGGTTCAATTATGCATGAAATGCACAATTTACATGCACAGGAGAAGTCACAGAAAAAGCTTTATTGATGATTTAAGATGGATTTTACAGAGCTAATAAAGAGAAAGATACAAGGAACAAGATAGTTGTCTCTCATTTTCTTAGAACTCTCTGGAAAGCTCACAAAATCACTTTTTTTTTTTTGAGAAGAAAGTAAACCTTTCATTCATAACAACACACTCAATACAGCTTGGATCTCTGCTGGTATGATATTTAGCCAGACAGCAGATGTATTGTTCCCTAATGCAAATTTTGCAAGGGAGTGAGCATGAACATTACAATTTCTAACCACATGCTGGACTGTGATTTTTTGAAATTCCCTCATCTGGGTTCGGATCCCTGAGATAGTCCAACAAATTTCTGTTCTGCTGCTCTTGGTGCTGTTGATTAGCTCGGCCACTTCCAAACAGTCTGTTTCGACAATCACCGAGGTTAAAGCTGCATCTCTTGCCACTTTAACACCCGATGGGCGCTTGACCATTAACATTACCTCTCGATTGAGCTTGGTTAATTCCTGCAGCCCACTATGTTTCCTTTGAAATCTCTTATCACTCGAATGCAGCTCTTTGATTTTTGATCTTTGGTGCATCCACATTGACTTTAAATATGTGTTGCGGAGGAGAGTCCATCGGGTGCTTTACGCTTTGGAAGCCTTGGAGCATCGACACCGGGTTTCCTTTCTTGATAAGCTTCGAGGCCTCGCTTTTGCTATTGTGGGCTCAGCTTTTGGCTGCAGATGAATTTATTTACGAATACACCGCCCCCACCATTTAGGAAGAAACTTAGGACATCTTGCATTTGGTTTTTGGAGGGAGTTGGCAGAGGGCTTTGAGTCCAGATTTTCTTTGATGCTCTACACTCTATCAATGCATGGTGTATGGATTCCACACACCTATTGCACCTTTGGCAGATTGGCTCCTTCAGCACCTTCCTTTTCCAGAGATTATCAGCGGACGGCAGCAGATTCCTCATGGCTCTCCACATGAATATTTTGACTTTTTGAATCTCGAGACCATAGTGACTTAGGTCTTTGTGGGTTGCTTCTGTCTTCTTTGGAAGCCTCTGTGCAATTAAGCTTAAGGGCTAGCTGATAGCCACTCTTAACTGAGTATTCACCCCTCTTATCGTAGTGCCACATCACCTCATCTTTTGCTTCCTCTCTCGGCAGTGGAATGTTAAGGATTACTTCGATATCCTCCTGCATGAAGTGCTGCTTCAGTTTATCTTCATCCCATTGGTTCCCTCTCTTGATTAGCTCTGCCACAACAGTGTTGATAGGCATCCTTGGCGCAGACACTGGCTTGAAAGTATGTGGCCTTAGGAGCCAATTATCGTTATACACTGATATGCTTTGTCCATTCCCAACTCGCCATCTCATGCCAGCTTCGATCACTTTCCTTCCCCACATGATGCTTCTCCAGACAAAAGATGGATTGGAGCCAACGTTAGTATGTAAAAAATCAGAGTTTCTGAAGTACCTTGCACGCAGCACTTTTACGACTAGGGAGCTAGGATATTGAAGGAGCCTCCACCCTTGCTTGGCTACCAAGGCTTTGTTGAAGCTGATGAAGTCTCGAAAGCCTAAGCCTCCTCTGCTTTTTGCTTGGCTGAGATTGTTCCAGCGCATCCAGTGAATGTTGTTCTTCTCCTTGAGCCCCGAAACCTCGCTATGGCCCTCTGAATATCAGAACAAAGGCCCCCTGGAAGCTTGAAGACACTCATGGCATATGCTGGTATGGCTTGAGCTGCTGCTTTGATGAGGACTTCCTTGCCTCCACTAGAGAACATCTTATGTTGCCAACTTGAAACCTTGTGCAGTACTCTGAGCTTCACATCTTTAAAGAAGCTGGATTTTTTCCGACCTATCATCGAAGGGAGGCCTAAGTATTTCTCATGCCTTGACACTACATTAAGATTGAAAATACCCCTGATTGTGTATACGCCTTAGGAATCTTTCCACTGAAGAACATCGACGATTTTTCGAAATTAAAAATCGACCCGAACTTTCGCATGTGATCAAGATTTCCTTGCTTCTAATCTGGCGAGGCTCTACGGAGAATATGAAATCGTCATGAAGAGAAGGTGAGAAATAGTAAGGTCCTTGCAAATCTGGATTAAGCGCTTCTTTTCATGGCTCCATTAGATTAGAAAAAACCTCAGCACAAAGAATAAAGAGGTAAGGAGAGAGCGGGCAGCCTTGCCTCAACCCTCTCTCTGGTTGAATCAATCCTCTAGGCACCCCGTTAATTATAACTGAAAAAGCTGCGGTAGTAATACATCTCATGATTAAATTCACCCAAGATTTGGAAAAGCCAAGTTTTACCATTGATTTCTCCAAGAATTGCCATTCAACTCTGTCATAGGCCTTGCTGATATCCAATTTGAGAACCCAGAGGCCATTTTCTCCCTTTACTCTTTCTTATTTTATGGAGGCATTCATATCCAATAATAACATTGTCAGTAATGAGCCTGTGGGTATGAATGCACTCTGGTTTAAAGAGATAATTTGGCCGAGGATTGGTTTCAATCTATTTGCGATAGCCTTGGTAACAATTCTATACACAACATTACAGAGGCTTATGGGCCTGTAGTCAGTAACCTTTCTAGGTTTTGCAATCTTCGGGACTAATGCAATGTATGTATGGTTAATAGGAGCTGGGTTACCTTGTTCATTGAGAATGTGCAGGCACGTTTTGACTACTCCATGCTGGACTGATTGCCAATGTTTTTGGAAAAAAACAGCCGGTAAACCATCCGGGCCGGGGGCTTTTGTAGGGCACATCTGAAACAAAGCTTCAGTAACTTCCTCTTGTGTGAAGGGCTCTTCGAGCTGGGAATTCATTTCTGGGGTAACTTTGAGAGGCAATTCCGTCATGGCTGCTTGGATTTGGCTCTGACTTGGCCTGGAAGACTGGAACAAATGCTGATAATAACTACAGAATTCTCTTTCAATTTCTTCTAAACCTGGGTCCATCTCCCTTCAGAATCCTCAACTCCCCAAACCTTATTTTTTCGCTTTCGGGCAGAGGCTTTAGCGTGGAAGAACTTCGTGTTTTTATCTCCTTCTCTTAACCAGTCCGCTCTCGACCTTTGCTTCCAGTAAATCTCCTCATCAACCAGCATATTGTGAATTTGATTTTCAATTTTCCTAATTTCCTCCCCCGAAGCTGAACTTGGCTGATTTTGTTTAACACTTTGCAGCTGCTGCACCAGCCTTTTATGCTTCCTCTACCTATCCCCGAATTCCTCCTTGCTCCACCATTTTAGCTGAGCTAAGGAGCTTTTGGCTGTTCTGTGAAAGCTATGCACTGGATCCTCCCAACTTTTCTCTCCATATTTCCCCCATTCATCCTCTACTATGTTCCTGCAGCCTTCGTACGAGCTCCACATGTCCCCGTAAATCACTTAATGAATGTGTTTACTGGCTTTTAACTGTTTTGATTCTCAGCTCACATGCCTGGCTACGTGAGTCACTTAAGCTTTGCCTAAAACCACTGAAGTTGATGTCGTCTGTTGAAGCTTAAGGAATCACATGAGTCGCTCGTGATTTGTAAGTGAAACTATTTACCCAAAATACAGCCATATCAGATGCTTGAGGTTTGAATTTATTGCAATCCAGTCCACACTTCTCCACCTTGAATTAAAACTCCTCTTTCTGTTTCATTCTCTAACTTTTGAGCAATTTAGAGACTGCTCAACCTAGCCAAGCTTAAACACATATTGAACTTCACGGAAGAAAATACCTTAGTAAGCATATCTGCTGGATTTTCACCTGTACCTTGGCCATCCTCGCACTTACTATTTTCCCATTAATTAATTACGACCACAAACAAAGCGTTGACTCCTTGACTCTTCAAAACCTACATAAAACAAAATAAATAAATAAATAAAAATATCACGATAGGTTCAAGTCGTCCTCTGTGCTTCGTCGTGATGGATAACAAAGCTGAGTGCGAGCAAATTGGCTGGAATTGGGAACATTTTTTTATTGGCGTTAAGATAAAATTTAAGACTCTTGTACTCCCACTATTAAACAATTGAGATTAATATAACTCTGTCACTTTCTTTCATAAAAAAACGCGAATAAGTTATATACTTTAATTTATGGTTTAATTAAATAATACCATCTCTTAATCGGATAATAATTATAAGTTTATTTACTTTAGTTAATTAATTAGTCAATATCACGTGAACCATATATCGTCAATTCTTATAATACTCACTACCTTAGATTATGAAAAACAAATAAATTGTTTATTAATTTTTCAGAGTAATTATATATCTATTGTTGAATTTTTTTTTTTTTAATCGCATCTATTAATTAATGGGAAAATAGAGTTGTAGTCCGTGCCGACCTGTTAGCAAAGAGTTCATTGGCCAATGGCTATGCCTGAGCTACAAGACTACCATAGCCATTACTGGCTGTCAGTCTATTTCTTCCGGTCTACTCTATAAATTTCCCAGTCAACTTGCGTGTTTTGAAGGATAAACATTCAAATTAGGGAGGGGCAGCAATAACAGAAATAACACAATAAAGAAACCGCGCGGTTGATCCTATGTGTATGTAGCTGTTATTGCTTCTGTCCCCAAGGATTTTGGAATGGCTTGTCGCTCTTATCTTCAGTTCTTTGTTATCTCCCAACTTTTACTTCTTTCTTCGGTTGAAGAAGAAAGTGAACTGAATAAAACATGTCCATGGTTTTTTACCCCCGTGTGGAAATCTCGGTCAATTTACCTTTCCTTTCACCCATCAGAAGCAAGCTGAATATGGGTTGATGGTAGTAGATAACTGCAACGAACCAGTTCAGAGAATTCGACTGGGGAAGGCCGGGCCGTTTTATAATATTTTAAACATCGCTCAGGATGTTTCAGTTACACTTGAAGACCAAGTGTTTCAAAGTCACTTGACCGAACGTAGCTGTGAATCCTTCGAAAATTTCTCTCTCCCCCAGCTCTCCTTCTCTCTCTTTTCATATAAAATTCAAGCTAAGCTCTTCAGATGCACCCACAAGCTTGACAACAACCTCCCAAGTTTCCATTCTACCTACAACAACAGTTCCTTTATTTATTACAATCACCCGGATGATTAGTTACCAAGTATTCTTCCACCTAACTGTTCACTGATTCAGCTCCCCGTGAATAAGACTCGAAAACCTGATGACTTGTTCAGTATGTTAACTTCTGTTTTCTCTCGTCAAGTGGAAGTACAACGGGTTTGTTTTGAATGTCGCTGGAGAGGGGACCAGTGTCAAAGTGATAGTAAGGGAAATTTTCAATGTGCTGAAACAAGAGAATGTAACGATTGTCTTAAGAAACCAGGCCGTTGTCATATTGATGACAAGGGAAATTTTCAATGTGAAAGCGAACGGACAGGTAATAAAATTACATTAGGGCGTATAATAAACACATATTCGTTCGTAGGCATTCCTGTAATATCCCATATTACGAGCAAGCCAGTGTCTGAGCTAATCTATAAGTTTTGAATTCTCCTATCCAAATACGTATTTTGTATTATTGTAAAAAAAAAAAAGGTATTTGTATTACAAAATCCAAGAACAAAACACTATCTGCTCCGAGTTAGTAATTATTATTTTTTTCTTTTTGCACATTTACATAAGCTATGTCTAATCTAATAACATGCAACAAAACGAGTTCCTATTTTTCAGTCTCTTTTTATTTATTTGGTCGTTTTCGGCTGTCCCTTTACCTGTATTTGGAGAAAGCAGCAGACCTGTTGCAGCAAGTTCTATATCTGGTTGAGATAGGCTATTCTGTCAGTTGCCTGTCCAATTTTGTCAAAATTTGGATGATTTGCGAACATCATTACATTTTTTCTGGCACCAGTCTTTGTTTAATTCTGTTGCAGGAAACAGAAAACTCAGATTGAAGCTTCTGCCAACACTAGGTAATGTATCTTTTTAATCAAATACATTAATGGTGTATTGCTACTTGACTAAGGCAAGTGTCCGGCATAGGTCCACCGTTTATTATATTTTTGCCATTGATCTACATTCAAATAAATTCCGATACCTTATAATCGCTTCAAATTTCTTCTCTGCCACTTGTGTTTTCCTGCAACTCTAAAGAGAATCAAGGGACATCTGCTAGCACAATTTTTGGACAATCCAAAATTTTCTGAACTATTTTTTGGCTTCTACTTATAGTTTTGAGGGAAGCATCCATCTGTCTTTAATTAGAGAAAGAAATTTTAAGTTGACAGTGACTCCTTTCTCTGGTTGCAGGAGCATCAGCCATTGCAATTGGCATATTGATATTTATAGCCTTTCACTTCAGGAAAAAACTTTCATCATACAATTCCACTGAAAGTTTTCTGAACATTGAGACATTTTTAAGGAATTATGAATCTCTGGCTCCTAAAAGATATAGTTATGTAGATATTAAGAAAATGACCAAATTATTTCAAACATCAACTTCGCCAAGAAGGCTATGGAGGTGTTTACAAAGGAAAACTTTTGACGGTCGTAATGTGGCAGTAAAGCTCTTAAATAATTCAAAAGGCAACGGTGAAAAATTCATCAACGAGGTTACTATCATTAGCAGGACTTCCCATGTTAACATTGTCACTCTTTTAAGATTCTGTTTCTGAGGATTGCAGAAGAGCTCTGATCTGCGAGTTTGTGTCCAATGGATCCTCTTGAGAAGTTCATTTATAGAAACAGTTAGCAGTGGAAAATCATAAATTGACCTAAGAAGCATTGCTACAAATTGTAGTAGGTCTAGCTCGAGGATTAGAGAGTATCATCTCAATTTATGATGACTTCTGTCCCAAGATCTCTGACTTCGGCCTATATAAGAGTATCATCTCAATGACAGGTGCATGGGGTGCAGTTGGGTATATTGCTCCAGAAGTATCTGTAGAAATATTGGAGAAGTCTCTTACAAGTCACATGTTTATAGCTGCGGAATGATGATTTTCGAAATGACTGGAGCAAGAAAGAACATTGATGCTCGGGATAATGGAAGCAGTGACGTATATTTTCTGCATTGGATTTACAAGCGTCTTCAAAAGGATGAAGCACTTGGATTGCAAGGCAGTGAAAATGAAGAAGGTATAGAATATGCAACTATGCAAGGAAGATGATAATAGTAAGCTTGTGGTGCATACAGACTAACCCCTCAATCCGGCCAACAATGAGTAGATTGGTGGCAATGTTGAAAGGAACCCTTGCAAATTCCTCCCAAGCCTTTCTTGTCTTCTCCAGGTTCACCAGCCATCCACGGTATACTAACTTTGTAGTCCCATTAGCTATCGAAAAGCACATTTTCCTGCTTAGGAATTAATACGTCAATTTCGATAAATATCGGGGTATAACACTGATACAATTTTCAATTTTTCACTCATTGAAGGCGTAAGTTGCACTTCTTTGGGACATAGTAAACTTTATTTAGTAATCTTGGTGGTATAATAGCATTTTAGCTAAAAAATGTCTAATAAAGCCTTGATTTATTTGCGGAAAGTGATGTGAGAAAGATAAGGAGAGATACGGAGAGTGAAAAAGTCATAAATTAAAATTAATCAAAAGCCAAGTCATCTTCTATACTTAATCTCTGCTATTTATACAACTAAGAGCTGAGAGTCCAAATGACATGTCTTACAAGATTTAGGTCTATGTAAATTTCAAGCATAGCAACATCAAGTAAAGAGCTTTAACAAAAGTTAAGATTTCTCTAAAAACGTGAAAAACATTTGAAGGCCCCTTTTTATTGGTATTTTTGTTATTATTACTATTCTTACCTCAAGAGGAGAATTACAGAGCCAAGCTTTCTTAGTCCTAGTTGTGGAAAGGGAGTTTGGAAAATTTTCATTTAATCACGGGTCAACCATTTAAGTCCTTCAAATTCATTTTTCCAAGTCAACTAACTTGTTTAAGACGTTAAACATCTGAAAGAAATAGCAAAGATGGCTGTGATAAAAGATGCAATGCGGACAGAGATTATTCTTGGTTGATCTCTCTTGCCATTCAGGGATTTTTCTAATGGCTCACGTCTCTTATCTTGTGTTCTTCATTCTCTCGTTTCTTTTACTTCTTTCCTTAGCTCAAGAACAAAGGAGGTTCAATCCAAGTTGTCCATCTTTTTCTTGTGGAAAACTCCACAATATCAACTTCCCCTACTCTATAAGAACACACCCTGAGTGTGGATTCTGCTTGGTAGATGACTGTGACAAGCCAGTTCAAAAGATTCAACTGGGAAAGGATGAGCCATGGTTATATGTCACGAGCATCTCTCAGGATCAAACTGTTACACTATATGATCAAGTGTTTCAAAGGCATTTGGACAACCGCAGCTGTGAATCCTTAAAAAATATTTCCCTTCCCAGCTCTCCTTCCATCTCTTTTGAAATCCTATCAAATTTAACCCTGTTCAAATGCCCCACAATTCTGGGCAATATTCCCATGAATTTCAAAATGTCCTGTGATGACTCCACGATCTATTACAATCACCCAGATGACGATGATCTACCAAGTCTGCCACCTCAGTGTTCAATTATTCAGCTCCCAGTGGCAGTGAATAAGACTCGCTACCCGTCTGACTTGTTTGATCTGTTAACTGGCAATTTCTCTATAAAAGTACGCCCTTACTGGCGTGCAAGACGACAATGTATTGACTGTCCTTCGAGAGGAGGAGGCCAATGTCTAATTAACAGCAAGGGGTATTTTCACTGTTCAAATGGAATAGTGCCCACAGAAAGTTACGGTAAGGTTCCCACAACTTCTCAAGTTTTACCTATCATTTCTTTACGATCTATACAAAACTCATTCATACAAACAGTCATGGTATAAAATGATTAGAAGAGTGAAAATCCCACGAGATGAAATGTTCATCTCTTTCTCTCAAGGATTCTCTTTCAGTTTCTAGTGTGAAATTCTATCTGATGTGTGCAGTGTAAAATCTTGTTAGGAATTTGGATTGTATAATTTGGTCACATCACCGTAGCTTTTACTTATGGACACCATTTTATTCGTTTTCACACTGCTTTCTAACTTCAAAAAAGTTCCCTGTGAACCATTTAGAGAAGTTTCTGTTTTGTATGTTAGAACAATAAACTAACACCATTTTTAATTTTATGGTGTTGCAGCACATAGAAAATTGAAATTGAAGCTAGGCCTGGGACTAGGTAATGTACCATTTTAATCTCTTTTGCATTTGCTTTTCTGCAACCTTTAAAGGAAATTGGGGGGAAAAAATTCAATTGTAATATATGCTTTCTTGCAAACCATCAGGTAAAAGTAGCCTGATGTTTCCAATTACCTACAAGATCTTGGGTTCAAGTGTGGGGAGGCCAAAAAGTGCCCACTAACCTTGGTGGGGTAGTTTCATTTATCAACCTTTTCATATCATTGCAGTTTGATAGCTCATTTCTTTGATTGCAGGCATATCAGCAGCAACTGGAGTTTGCATGATGATAATTATAGCAATTTGCTCCAGGAGAAAAATTTCATCAGACTTCTCGATGATCTTGTGGAAGAAGAAAAATGAGAATTATCAGAACATTGAGACCTTTTTGAGGAACTGTGGATCTCTAGCACCGAAAAGATATAGTTATTCGGATACTAAGAAAATAACCAATTCATTCAAACAGAAACTAGGCCAAGGAGGCTATGGATGTGTTTATAAAGGCAAGCTACTCGATGGTCGGAATGTGGCCGTAAAGCTCTTAAATGAATCCAAAGGTAACGGGGAAGAGTTTATCAATGAGGTTGCTAGCATTAGCAGGACTTCCCATGTTAACATCGTCACTCTTCTAGGCTTCTGTTTTCAGGGTCATAGAAGAGCTCTCATTTATGAGTTTGTCTCCAATGGATCTCTTGAGAAGTTCATTTATGGAAACAATTCACGGATGGAAAGTCATAAGTTGAACTGGAAAACATTGTACCAAATTGCAGTAGGCATTGCTCGAGGATTAGAGTACTTGCACCGTGGCTGCAGTACACGAATTCTGCACTTCGACATCAAGCCTCATAACATTCTCCTAGATGAAGACTTCTGTCCGAAGATATCTGATTTTGGCCTAGCTAAAATCTGCCACAGGAAAGAGAGTATTGTCTCAATGACAGGTGCACGGGGCACTGTTGGATATATTGCTCCGGAAGTATTCTGTAGAAATATTGGAGAAGTCTCTTACAAGTCCGATGTTTATAGCTACGGAATGATGGTTACAGAAATGACCGGAGGAAGAGAGAACCTTGATATTAGGGTCAGCTGCAATGACGTATATTTTCCGCATTGGATTTACGAGCGTCTTGAAAAGGATGAAGAACTTGGACTTCAAGACATTGAAAATGAAGAAGATACAGAATGTGCAAGGAAGATGATAATTGTAAGCTTGTGGTGCATACAGACTAACCCCTCAAGCCGGCCAACAATGAGTAGAGTAGTGGAAATGTTGGAAGGAAGCCTTGATTCCTTGCAAATCCCACCCAAGCCTTTCTTATCTTCTCCAGGCTCAACAGGAGACTCTTCAACTATACAAAGTATGCTAATAACATTGTAAATTGTAATCAGAATGCAACACCCCCCCCCCCCCCTCTCTTCAACACTTTGAAAATGATGCAATTTTCGAAAAATATGGAATTACAAACGTCCATTTTAATAAATATCAGTTAACACAGATGGCCCAATTTTCACTAGAGTTCCACTACTTTGGCACATAGTAATCTTTATTTGTAATCTTCGTGGTTCAGTTAGCATCAATGCAAGTACCAAGACTGCCAAAAGTTATTGAATTCCAAAGGAACATCCCATAACTGATCAGCTCTTCCTGAGGGGCTAAAACTCATTTTACATTATTTGCATATATTACATATACAATTGATGTAGCTCTATTGTAAGATCCAAACAATTCACTAGCCTAATGGAACGTGTAGTACAAAAAATTAGAATGAAATGGGAAAGAATAAGGAGGTTACAATAAAGGAGTTATGCTACTTTCACTCCACTAGGGCGTTTTCCTTCCATGGCATCCTTCTTATTACGGCAATCAGCGCAAAGGAAAGGCCCTTGCCAGGGCTTTAAGCTAGTGGAGAAGATGGAACCACCATGAACAGAGATTCCCTCAATCGGAGCAAGGTCGACTTGGCATACAACACATGTAAAAAGACCAGATGTTGATTACACGACTGGTTCTTCATTACCCAGTCTGCAAAATGCATTAAAAATTATGACATAGATGCAACCAAATATATGTGAGAAAGTTCTCACACATTGAAGTACAAACGGAAACAAACTTGGTGAATAATTAAAACCCCAAATTTAAGTTATAACTGAAGTACTAAGCGATTGAGAACTAGATTTAGAAAATCGGAGCAATACTTTTGACCACACTTACACATGCAAAGGAGAGAGCGTTAACCTTTCGGCAAGCATTGCCGAGCCTTCTTCAAACAGTTCTTCAACTATTCCTACAGCTGAAAGCTTCTTTGATAGTTTATTTGCAGAATCAAGGGACTTCTTCCTGAATAGCAGGGCTGTAACACCCCAAATTCACCCAAGAAAACTCAAGAGGAATTTGGAATGAAACCTTATAACACTTCATCTTATAAATAAATTCCAAATAAAGTCAATATTGTCCATAAACAAAACATATTCTCCAAAATAATAAATAAATCAATAATCCTCCAAAATAAAAATCCAACTCTAAACAATAGTCCAAGTAGCTAAATTTAATCCTCTAAAAAATGCCAAAGTTTTCGGCTAACAAATCCTCTCCGCTAGACCGAAAGCCTACATCTCTAAAAAATCAATCTGTAAAATGTTGGAGACGAGAGGTGAGCCGTCAGCTCGGTAAACAAACTCATGCACAATGTTTGTAACACGAAATAATATATAATTATTTTCAATAAATAATCGCATACGAAATCTTTTATCAATAAAAGCTTTCTTTTTACTAAATTTTGCTCAATCCACATAGTGTCACATGTATCCCCGGTGACCTGGTCAATAGTTTAATATATCACCTGTACTCCCAGTGACCGGCCAATAGTTCAATCAGGATACTTTACCTCGCAATAATCGTCAATAGATGCGCACAATATAGCTAGTTGTTCAATAATATCAATTATGGTAACTACGGACAATGAGCCAAAACCTTAAAATAATTTTCAGTTTTTCAATATCAATAAATCAATAACATTTTGATAAAAAGCTTATAAGACATTAAATTGGCAAAATTTTACAAATGGTTTTAAGGAAAACATTTTATAGAAAAACAAGTGTTTATTTAAAACCAATTTAAGAAAACATTTTAAACTAGCTTCAAATCCATAATTTGCCAATTCATTTGAAGAACATTATTCTATTAATAAATATTTACATATATACTTATAATAAACATTATGCATGAATTCACTTATCTCGATACAATACAATCAACAATAACCCCAATCACACGAGCTCACTCTTGGCCTATAATTATCAAGACAAAATTCTTATCAATATCTTATTCAACTCTAACCTAGACAAGAAAACCAAAAATCCTTAAATCACATACTCTTACTTAACCACATCAATTCACTAACTATACTAGACCATCATACAGGAGCTGATTTCTACCAAGCTATAAACATGTTGAAAAATCATAAATATCACAAAGAGCTACCGTAACATGTTGGCATCCAATACAAAACTGAAAAATATTAATTAAAGTTAATAACCATCTCTGAAAACTGATTTTCCACCATAAACATCAAAACAGTCCAGTGACAATACATACCAAGGACTGCTGACTCAAAAATTCATAACTTTAGTTATACATATTCAAAAATAGTGATTCCAGTTTTAAAAATTAGAGGAAACAAAAAAGAATCAGAATTAAAATTTACAAAACATTTACTGATGAAAAACTAGCTCAAACTGACCTAAATAGCAGCCGTCGTAATTCTAGAAAACAATTTCCAGGATTGCAGCAGCCCAGCTCCATGATTTTTAGTGGTCTTTACATAAATCCAAAAATTACGAATTAAAAACACAGAAACTAGACATATATATATGCAGTAATAAAAATTTCCTGAATTTTCAGAAGTCGTTTGGGTTATGAAATAAATTATAGAACCGTGAATTACTGCTAAAAATAGAAATTTTCCAGCATTAGTGTTCCAACTTCGAAAAATCAAAACAATTTATATAAAACGAGTTTTTGAACAACAAATATACGGATAGACAGATAAAGATGTTTAGTTTAATAATCTGTAAAGTTTTATGCATGAAACTCGATTAAAACAGCAGCCATCTAAAGTTTAATCTATATTATTCATAGTTTCCAAGATATTATAGTAGCACTATTTTTACTCAAATACACATAAATTAATACATGATCATACTTCTCACGATTTTTTATAAATACAATCACGTACAGAATCATTCAATCAACACATAAAAATCACAATCAAAATCAAAGTTTAAAGGCTTCTAAATTCATTCCTACCTTCAAGATAAAAACCAAACTCAAAAACGCCTTTAATGAAGAACAAGAACACAAATAAGATCTTCCCTTTTTCTTTTTCGGAAAAATATGAATTCACTCTCATGCGGCTGATGTATTGTTTTCTTTATTAGCCTCTAGGTTTTTGAAAAACAAAAAATGTAAAGGAGGTTTTTATAGCCCAATCCTTTTTAAAACCTTTACTTATTTAGGAAACCTTTTTAAACTAGGATATTTAATCATAAATAAACAAACAATAATTAAATAAAAAATAAAAATAAACACGGGTATTACAAGCGCTCTCAGCTTATTCTGCTTTTGGGAAGAGGCTGAGGCTGCATCGTATTGTCAGGAGGAATTATGTCAACAACTATGCAAGTTGTATCGTCCTTCAGTCCCCTTGTCGTTAATGCTCTTCCTAAATACTGATCCATCAAATGCAGTGAGAAATCATTCTAAGCAATCATCTGAAAGACAATCAAAAGCTATATTAGCATGTTCTTCAAAAAGAATGTCACCAAATTCGTAGTAAAGCAACAAATCAAATTACCTTCACCACTTGTCTGGCAGAGAGTTCAGCTGGCAATCCAGGCAACATTTTTGCAGCCATTTCTGAGGATAGGGCATCCCAGATCCATCAGAAGCAATAAAAAGCCTTCCATCTGCATTTGATAACTTTTAAAACAATGAAGACGGTAAGAGGTCATGCTGAAGATAAACCTCGAAATTTCCATCTCGAAATGACAGGCAACACAGTAGAATATGGAGAAGAATCACAAGTGAAAAACAAGATCTAGAAACTAAGAAAAAGGGAAGAGAGAGGGGCCGGATACCTTCACTTGTTTGACATATAGTATTGGTATTATGAATTCTCCAACATCCATGTCTCCAATTGACCTAGAAAGGCATAAACCACCAGGCCAGCAACGGAGGGGACCAATCTGTCAAGGTTATGCAAATTTTGTTACAAACTGTAGGATAGATTTTTCTATTTGTAGAAATTCTGCCCTTTAGTTTAAGGCCAATGAATAAGACTTCAAGACCCTGACCAATACGTTTAAACACCACACCTCAGCACCTCCAACGATGCTACGCCTCGCAACTTCACCTCGACTTGCAGTTACTATACGTTCCCTCCTGCAGTTGCAGCATAACCAATTAATAAGTCTATCCAGAATAGGGGACGAGACAAAGCTTTCATATAGAAACGCATTCTTCCACATTCTCTGTAAGCCTATGATCAATGGTCAAGGTGGAAACAGCCCCACCCTGAGCACCCAATATACAACGAGATTCTCCAACGGATGCAACAGTCACAGTCCATCTGTCAACTATAACAATTGTAGCTGCGGTCGCAGATGTTTCTCCTGAAGACGATTGAACAATTATAGCAACATTACTTTTGCTTGATTTATAACAAAAAGTCAAAGATGGGAAATAAAAAAGAAGTGAAAGAATTATTGAACAATTATAGCAACATTACTTTTGCTTGATTTACAACAAAAAATCAAAGATGGGAAATAAAAAAGAAGTGAAAGAATGAAAGTAAGAACAAGGAACAGTTCCATGCCTCTACTCTGAAATTCCTTGTTAGTCTTCACAAACTCTGCAACTAAGGCTGGAGGTAAAGCCTGAAGCCATTCATCCTGCCCAAGCCCGCGGGGAATAGCACGCAACACATGATTCAACAAATTCTCCTTTGTATAAATTGCTGCAGCATTCCCATTGTGCCCGTCAAATATCTGAAATTATCAACAAAAGAAGAGGGGTAAATTTTACAAAACAATAAAATATAGCCGAAGAAGATCAAGTGAAGGATGTAGCCTAACACTCTGCGACCTAGAAAAATAATGTTACATTCAAGAAACCATAAAGTATAAAATGAAATGCATTTCAACCATCCCATAAGTTAGAAGTACAACCCCTGTTTTGGAGTTTTATACTAATAAATTAAGCCATGGAAGGCTTGAAATATGAAAGAAGATTTATGGTGACAAGGACAAAAGAAGATTAGGCGCAAATTACTCGAGCTTAGAGGCCATTATTGCCACTATCATCAGCAGTACAAAATGACCATTTTTCAACCAAAGTCACTAAACTTGCAGATAAGAAGGTCTCATAAGAAATCAGCACTAGAACTTCAAGTAAAAGGTCCCATAAGAAATCAGCACTAGAACTTTAAGTTGACTATGGACTAATGAAAAGATGCATGCGGGTAGCAATAAGTACCAGTCCTTGAAGCAAGGCACTCATCACATAAAGTAAAGATATCAAATTTTTGTATGGCATACCTCCTCCAACATTACTTTCCTATATTCCAGGTACTACGAAAATTTATGTTGTGGATGTGACGCTAAGGGACCGTGAATCAATTTTTTGTAATCTCCGCTGCAATTTGGATGTTGCTCAAGATAGGATAAAAACTCAGACCGATCATCATTACAGGGAAGTTGTTTTTAATGTTGGCGATTATGCGTACCTCAAATTGCAACCTTATCGTCAGAATTCTGTAGCTTGTCGTAGTTCTCTGAAGCTAGATCCACGTCTCTTTGGTCCGTAAAAAATACCAACAGGGTCCCAAATCCACAATGTGTTTCATGTCAGTCTCCTAAAGAAATTGGTTGGACCCCTGCCCCATGCAGCTTTGGAACTACCCCTGTATCAGAGGATACATCAACTACACTGCCTCAGCCTGAGTGTATCCTTGATAGGCATATCATTTGTAAAGGAATTTATCGACCAAAAACCGAAATTCTTGTTAAGTGGGCTGGAGCCCGAGGGAGGATGCTACGTGGGAAGACCAGTGGCGTCTCTTAAAGACTTACCCGAAATCTCTCCTTGCGGACAAGGATCCTCTAAGGGGGGAGGAATGAAATATGCTGCAGCATTCTATCACCTGCAATATATAATCTGCAGGATGCAATCTTAGGGAGTGCTCAAATAAGACCGAGTCAGGAGTAGCTGTTAGTCGATAAAGTTGGTGGCTGATATTTAGTGATCATGTAGTTGCTCTTTTTCCTTTTTTTTTGCTTGTTAGTTCCTATTTCTAAGCAACAAAAGTGTGTAGCTCTGTTGTATTGCAAGGTCTATAAATGACCAAGGATCTTCATTAATAAAACGCAAAAAAAAAAAAAAAAGAGTTACACAATCACAACTCCTTTCCCTCGACTTCTTCCTTCTCCTAATCTGCTTCTAGTTCTTATTACACCACTTTCTCCACAGAGGCTGAGGCTGCAGTCGCTTTCCATCCACATCAGTGAAAACCCTCTTTTCCACATTTCTTCAATTCCAACATCGCTTTCATTTCCATATCGGTCCATATGCACCACTTTGTATTCACATTCCTTGGAGACAGAAACAAAAGTGGTATCATTCACAGGCATGCCCAAAACTGTACTGTGGTTTCATTTGACAGTTACCAATCCTGTACGCGCTAAAAGTTTCTCAGGCGACGAAGAGATATTACAATTGAATAGCAACACGATATCTGTTTGACCTTCAGGAAGAGAAACAGGGGCCAACGGGTATGTGTGTTTAGGAAGAGAGACGTTTTGGATTACAGAAACCTTGCAAGAATGATTGTTTGTTTCAGAGACGGCTGTGTTTGACACACGAAGAGACTGGTTAATTATTATAGATAATGTTGTGAATAATGCACAAATGTAAAATATACATATAGTTCCAATCCAATGTAGCTTCTCTAAACATTTGATGTCGAAAAATTGAGAAGTATCTGTTGTAGAAGAATTAAGATAATAAATAAGATGCCGAGAAAAAAAATAAAGAAAAAAAAAAAAGAAAAGTTAAGGCGTGCCGAGCACTGTCCTTAATACTATTTTTTACCCTTAATATAATATTTTGGTGCAAATAGGTCGTTGATAGATAGTTCTCAGGATACAATGACTAAAATTGTTGTAAGAGTGCACACTCAATACAATAATTTGGAACAATAATAAATAAATATATAATACGGTGATTTATGTGGTAGTGTTTGGAATATGGAAGAAGGAGAGTTGAAGAAGAAGTTAAGAAAAAATTAATATCTAATTTAAGTCTCTTTCAACTACTTTCAACTTCCTTTAACATTATTTTCATAATTACCATAACTTCCTCAATAACATTTAAATTTAAACTCTTATAATTTGATTCAAATTTAACTGTGCAGGAGCACGGTATTTTGAAATAGCCTTGCATTCATACAACAGTATTTGTATATGAGCGTTGTGCATGAATGCAGAATCAATAGGCATCAAATATTTTTGTGACTTATATTAAATAGTTTGCTTATCTCAAGACTCGAACTCTCTGTGCTCTCACTCTTGCTGCTTCGGGATGATTTGCTATCTCAAACGAGAGTTCTATTTGTAGCCAAAAAGTGGTTTGACATGTCAAAGAAGATGGAACAAATCCTTCATTTGCAGCCACCATATCTACTTGAGAATTTAGACCATGCAAACATATCAAAACAATGATTTTGGTGTCGCATTTATTGGGTATGAAAACATATCAAGACAGGTAGCATCCTTTATCCTGGAAACTTCTGTTCCACACTAAATTAGTAGACATGCAATAACAACTTTGAAAGCATTCTAGATTTATCGTTTGTGGAAGATAAATAGATCTCTCTGTTGTAACCACGAAAAAAGTGGGGGGGAAAACAACAATAGATATATAATTGCTCTAAAAAATTGACAAATAATTCCTTTGTTTTTCATAATCTAAGGTAGTGAGTATTATAAGAATTGACAATATATAGTCCACGTGATATTGACTAATTAATTAACTAAAGTAAATAAACTTATAATTATTATGTATTTAAGAGATGGTGTTATTTAATTAAGTCATAAATAAAAGTATATAACTTATTCACGTCTTTGATGGAAGGATGTGAAAGAGTTATGTTAATCTCACTTGTTTAATAGTAGGAATTCAAGAATTTTAAATTGCATTTTAAAGCTAATTATAAAAGGGTCCCTATTCTAACCACTTCGCTTGCGCTCAGTTTTGTTATCCATCACAAAGAAGCCACAAGTAGAATAGAGTAGAAAAAACCTTACGTCAACTAGAGTGTATAGAGAATACGTAGATCTTGAAAAACTATATTTAGAGACACGGCCCTATCCATAATTTATCATATAATTAAGAGCATGAAACTTTCGCTTCATATTTTATGCAGCCTATATCACAGAGAAGTAAAAACGAAGAATATTAGGTAATTCACAGCTGCATTTATTTAAAAGAAAAAAAAAACTTCAAGGGGCCCATCTCCTGGATGAGTTAAACAATCCTCCATCATTTTGAATGAGTTGTGTTTCACGTCCTACAGCTACAAAGAGTCCTGTAGAACGTAGTCAGGCCAGCGCAGCTCCAACTTCTTTCAGTATCACTACATATACAAGTCTTTCCAAGTCAACCGGCGTGTTCTATGGATTTAGCAACAAAACATGTGGACAAGGAAAAATAGCAGAAATTGCGAGATAATTTGAAGAATTACAAAGTTATTCTTAGTAGTTTATTTGTTGATTAAGAATATTCTTAGTAGTTTATTAGTTTATTTCTCCAGCCATACTGGGAATTCGGAATATTAATGGCTCGTTACTCGTTTCTTGTGTTCTTTGTTATCTCCCGTCTTTTACTTCTTTCTCTGGCTAAAGAAGAAAGCAAACTGAATCAAATATGTCCACTTTCTTTTCACTCATGTGGAAATCTCAGTCAATTTACCTTTCCTTTCGCCAATCATACGCATCCTGAATGTGGGTTGATGGTAGTAGATAAGTGCAACGAACCAGTTCAGAGAATTCAATTGGGGAAGGACGGGCCGTTTTATAATATTTTAAATATCGCTGCGGATGTTTCAATTACACTGGAAGACCGAGTGTTTCAAAGTCACTTGAACGAACGTAGCTGTGAATCCTTCAAAAATTTCTCTCTTCCTAGCTTTTCTTTTCTCTCTTTTCATCCATTCACATCCAATCTAAGCCTCTTCAGATGCACACGGAAGCTTGGGAAAAACCTCACAAGTTTCCATTTTACCTGCAACGATAGCTCCTTTATTTATTACAATCACCCGGATGATGCTTTACCAAGTATTCTTCCACCTAACTGTTCGCTGATTCAGCTCCCAGTGAATAAGACTAGAAAATCTAATGACTTGTTCAATATGTTAACTTCGGTTTTCTCTCTTCAAGTGGAAGTACCCTGGGCTTGTTATCGATGTCACTGGAGAGGGGGCCAGTGTCAAAGTGATAGCGAGGGAAATTTTCAATGTGCCGAAACAAGAGAATGTAATGATTGTCACAAGAAACGAGGCCGTTGTCGTATTGATGACAAGGGAAATTTTCAATGTACAACAGGTATCAAAGTTATATAAGATATTAGGACTAGTTCATCTTCATGAACATATACACGTTCGTTCATAGTCTTTCTGCTCTGTACTACTCACATTATTATACAGTTGTAAAAGCTATGTCTATTTCGATAACATGCCACAAACCAATTCCTCTCTTTCTACACTGATTTCTTTATTTGGTTATTTCAACTGGCTCCCTACCCGGGATTGGAAGAAGCCGCTAATTCATCTCAGGAAGACAAAAATATCAGTTTGAGATGTGCAGTCTCTCTGTTTCTGTGCGATGCTGTCAAGGATTTGGATGCTCTACTTACATAACTGCTGTATTTATTGCCTAAACTATAACTGCTGTATTTATGGTCTAAACTAACACCATTTTCTTTGTATTTGTGTCGCAGGACATGAAAATTTGAAATTGAAGCTAGGCCTGGGACTAGGTAATGTATCTTTTAATCAAATACATTAATAGCGTATTGCTACTTGACTAAGGCAAGTGTCCGGCTTAGGTCTGTCGTTTATTATATTTTTGCTATTTCTACATTCAAATAAATTCGGATACCTTATAATCGCTTCAAATTTCTTCTCTGTTACTTGTGTTTTTTAGCAACCCTCAATAGAATCGAGTAACATCTGCTAGCACAATTTTTGGACCATCCAAAGTTTTCTGAACTGTTAGTTGGCTTCTACTCATAGTTTTGAAGGAAGCATCCATCTACCTTTAATTGGAGAAAGAAATTTTAAGTTGACACTGACACCTTTATTTTCATGACTTCTTTCCCTGATTGCAGGATCATCAGCCATTGCAATTGGCATATTGATATTTGTAGCCTTTTACTTCAGGAAAAAACTTTCATCATACAACTCCACTGAAAGTTATCTGAACATCGAGACCTTTTTAAGGAATTATGGATCTCTAGCTCCTAAAGAATATAGCTATGCAGATATTAAGAAAATGACCAATTCTTTCAAACATAAACTCGGCCAAGGAGGCTATGGATGTGTTTACAAAGGAAAACTACTTGACGGTCGTAATCTGGCAGTAAAAATCTTAAATGATTCAAAAGGCAATGGTGAAGAATTCATCAATGAGGTTGCTAGCATTAGCAGGACTTCCCATGTTAACGTCGTCGCTCTTTTAGGATTCTGTTTTGAGGGTCGCAGAAGAGCTCTCATCTACGAGTTTGTGTCCAATGGATCTCTTGAGAAGTTCATTTATAGAAACAGCTCATCGATAGAAAATCATAAATTGACCTGGGAAACATTGTTCCAAATTGCAGTAGGCATAGCTCGAGGATTAGAGTACTTGCACCTTGGCTGCAGTACACGAATTCTGCATTTTGACATCAAGCCTCATAACATTCTCCTAGATGAAGACTTCTGTCCCAAGATCTCTGATTTCGGCCTAGCTAAAATCTGCAACAGGAAAGAGAGTATCATCTCAATGACCGGCACACGGGGGACTGTTGGGTATATTGCTCCAGAAGTATTCTGTAGAAACATTGGAGAAGTCTCTTACAGGTCCGATGTTTATAGCTACGGAATGATGATTTTCGAAATGACTGGAGGAAGAAAGAACATTGATGTTGGGGATAATGAAAGCAGTGACGTATATTTTCCGCATTGGATTTACAAGCGTCTTGAAAAAGATGAAGAACTTGGACTGCAAGGCATTGAAAATGAAGAAGATACAGAATATGCAAGGAAGATGATAATTGTAAGCTTGTGGTGTATGCAGACTAAACCCTCAAGCCGGCCAACAATGAGTAGAGTAGTGGAAATGTTGGAAGGGAGCCGTGATTCCTTGCAAATCCCACCCAAGCCCTTCTTATCTTCGCCGGCCTCACCAGCAGACTCTTCAACCATACAAAGTATACTAATAACATTGTAAATACCAGTAGGCATCAGAGTGCAGTCTTTCCCCCCCTCTTTCTACTTTGTAAATGGGTGCAATTTTCGATAAATATGGAATTAGAGATGTCCATTTCAATAAATATCAGGCAACAAAGATGACGCAGTTTTCGCCAGACATCCACCACGTTATCACATAGTAATCTTTATTTTTAATCTTCGTGGTTTAGTTAGCACTAACGCCAAAAACAAGACTGCCAAAAGTTCTGGAATTCCAAAGGAACGCCCAATAATCAATCAGCTCTCCCTGAGGCGCTAGAACTCATTTTACATTATTTGCATATATTACATATACAGTTGATGTAGCACTATGGTAAGATTCAAACAATTCACTAGCCTAATGGGACGCGGGCACAAAAAAATAGAACGAAGTGGGAAAGAATAAGGAGGTTACAATAAAGGAGTTATGCTACTTTCACTCCACTAGGGCGTTTTCCTTCCATGGCATCCTTCTTATTACGGCAATCAGCACAGAGGAAAGGCCCTTGCCAGGGCTTTGAGCTAGTGGAGAAGATGGAACCAGCATGAACTGAGATTCCCTCACTTGGAGCAAGGTCGATTTGGCATACAGCACATGTAAAAAGACCAGATGTTGATTGCACGACAGGTTCTTCATTACCCAGTCTGCAAAATGCATTAAAAATTGTGACATAGATGCAACAAAATATTTGTGAGAAAGTTCTCACACATTGAAGTACAAACGGAAACAAACTTGGTGAATAATTAGATGCCCAAATTTAAGTTGTAACTGAAGTACTAAGCGATTGAGAACTAGATTTAGAAAATTGCAGCAATACTTTTGACCCTTTCCAGTGACAAAATGATAATTTACACATGCAAAGGAGACAGCATTAACCTTTCGGCAAGCATTGCTGAGCCCTCTTCGAACAGTTCTTCAACTATTCCTACAGCTGAAAGCTTCTTTGATAATTTATTTGCAGAATCAAGGGACTTCTTCCTAAATAGCAGCGCTCTCAGCTTATTCTGCTTTTTGGGAGGAGGCTGAGGCTGCATCGTATTGTCGGGAGGAATTATGTCAACAACTATGCAAGTTGTATCATCCTTCAGTCCCCTTGTCCTTAATGCTTCCTAAATAGTGATCCATCAAATGCACTGAGAAAACGTTCTAAGCAATCATCTGAACAACAATAAACTACTCAAAACCTATATTATTAGGTTCTTCAAAAAAGAACTGGCAAAAGTAAATTACCTTCACCACTTGTCTGGCAGCAAGTTCAGCCGGCAATCCACGGCAACATTGTGCAGCCATTTCTGAGGATAGGGCATCCCAGATTCCATCAGAAGCAATAATAAGCCTTCCACCTGCATTTGATAGCTTTTAAAACAATGAAGAAAGTAAGAGTTCATGCTGAAGATAGACCTAGCAGTTTCCATCTCAAAATAACGGGTAACACAGTCGAAGATGGAAAATAATCACAAGTGAAAAACATGATCTAGAAAACCCCCCAAAAAAGGGGGGAAGGTCGGATACCTTTACTTGTTTGACATATGGTATTGGTACTATAAATTCCCCAACATCCATGTCTCCAATTGACCTAGAAAGGCATAAACCGCCCGGCCAGCAACGGAGGGGACCAATCTGTCAAGGTTACGCAAATTTTGTTACAAACTGCAGGATAGATTTTTTCTATTTTGTAGAAATTCTGTCCTTTAGTTTAAGGCCAATGAATAAGACTTGTGACCAATATGTTAAAACACCTTACCTCAGCACCTCCAACAATGCTAAGCCTCCCAACTTCACCCCCACTTGCAGTAACGCGTTCCCTCCTGCAGTTGCAGCATAACCAATTAAAAAGTCTATCCAGATTCCAGAATAAGGGAAGAAATAAAGCTTTGATATAGAAACGCACTCTTCCACATTCTCTTCAAGCCTATGATCAACAGTCAAGGTGGAAACAGACCCACCCTGAGCATCCAATATACAACGAGAATCTCCAACAGATGCAACAGTCACAGTCCATCTGTCAACTACAACAAACGTAGCTGTGGTCCCAGATGTTTCTCCTGAAGATGATTGAACAAGTATAGCAACATTACTTTTGCTTGATTTACAACAAAAAGTCAAAGATGGGAAACAAAAAATAAGTGAAAGAATGAAAATAAGAACAAGGGACAGTTCCATGCCTCTACTCTGAAATTCCTTGTCAGTCTTCACAAATCCAGCAACTAAGGCTCGAGGTAAAGCCTGAAGCCATTCATCCCGCCCAAGCCCGCGGGGAATAGCACCCAACACATGATTCAACAAATTCTCCTTTGTATAAATTGCAGCAGCATTCCCATTGTGTCCATCAAATATCTGAAATTAGCAACAAAAGAAGAAGGGTAAATTTTACAAAACAATAAAATATAGCCAAAGAAGATCAAGTGAAGGATGTAGCCTAACACTCTGCGACCTAGAAAAATAATGTTACACTCAAGAAACCATAAAGTATAAAATGAAATGCATTTCAATCATCCCATAAGTTAGAAGTACAACCCTTGTTTTTGAGTTTATACTAATAAATTAAGCCATGGAAGGCTTGAAATATGAAAGAAGATTTATGGTGACAAGGCAAAAGAAGATGACGAGCCAATTACTTGAGCTTAGAGGCCGTTATAGCCACTATCATCAGCAGAACAAACTGACCATTGTTCTACCAAAGTCATTAAACTTGCAGATAAGATCTCATAAGAAATCAGCAGTAGAACTTCAAGTAAAAGGTCTCATAAGAAATCAGCACTAGAACTTTAAGTTGACTATGGACGAATGAAAAGATGCAGGTAGATTGCTAAGTACCAGTCCTTGAAGCAAGGCACTCATCACATAAAGTAAAGATAACAACGAGTGAGAGAGAAAGATTTACCGCAAACACAGAGAAAGTAGATGAAGGATTTCCTGGTACTCTTTGAAAATCTGTCTTAATCAAGAAATAATCCTCCCCTTTCCGTGACTGAGCTGCCTGCCCAAACCTAACATTAGGCTTCTCCATCTTCTCATTCCTCATCTCTCTGCTGATCAAAGCAGCAAGGGGCACAAGATCATGATGATGACGCCTCCCTTCTCTAGATGCCATGTGTACCACTCGAATTTACCAAACCTTTATATTCAAAGCCATATTATTCCTTAACCCTTAATAACTTGTGGCCATTCTCAGTCCCGACTCAATCAAAAGACAGCTTCTTTGTACTCAACAAAATCTTCTTATATTTCCAAATCTCAACTAAAATGCAATTATGCTAAGAGATCAACAGTAAATAAAGTTTTCAACTTGATCTGCAACCGTCAGCAACAAACCAGACAAAAGGTAAGCTATAAGATTCAGTAAAACAACATGTCACCCAAAACACAAAGCAGGTAACTAATTCAAAGTAATCAGCACACAAATGCAAACCACCCCATTAATTTTGTTAGCTAAAATATCTAACTCAGTAACAACAACAAATTAACAACTGAAAGTTCAACAAGCTGAAAACTTTGTTGAAAAAGAGTACGGATGAAAATTTTAAACAACAAAAATACTAAGCATCAAACAGAACTAAAGCTTCACATTTTCTTATCCTTGGTGTTCTCACAGCAAGCAAACACAAAGCAAAGGAAGTTGCAACTGACAAAGAGACAGAACAAGAACGTGAATTACCAGAGAGAATGTCAGTTTGGAGTTTGGACCAAAGCCCAAATGCAGATCTGATTGCGACAACAAGCAGCAACAAACACAACAACTTAATTTAACTTCAGCCCACGTTTAAGCAAGCAAGCAAATGGAAGCAAGAGGCAGATATTAACACGGAAAGGCAACGCGTTTTGATGACAACATATGAACTGTAAGCAACCCCATTAACATTAAAAAAATGAAAATAAAAATTATTTATTTATCTTCAATTAAACAAACCCAGTTCCTAGACTAAACAATGCATTGAACTTTCTTCCTCTACCAAAAACAGAATCAAAGTATTGGCCTTGAATTTAAAATCCCAGAAATTAATTTTTTATTTGCTTGAAAAGGCCGGATTTTTCCTTTAAATAAAAAATGAGAAATTATGATGCCGGGACAAGAAAGGGGAACTTCAAAGTGAGCTTGCTGACAATATAAAGTGATCTGTCTACACACACCCACATTCTGTTCTGTTAAAAGTCGGTTTCATTTTTTATTTTCTTTTTGGTTTTCATGGGAAAATAATAATAATAATTTTCCAGGAAAAGTTTTCCAGCAACAAAGAAAAAGAAAAGAGAGCTAATAAAATGTGAGTTCAATAATTAAATATGAGTTGGACTATTGGCACTACTTCATTGATCTTATAAAACTCCTGTGATATTATAATTATATTTAAGGACAAATATAAAAAAATTAATCTGATTTATATTTTCTTTCTCTTTTCAATTTCATTTTTCTTACACAATATAAATTTTTTTAATCATTAGAATAATTTAAATTTAAGAAGGAATCTATAAATTTTTTTATTCATTAAATTAATCTAAATTTAACAAGCAAAATTTTAAGCCAAAATAATACTCTTGTAATATATGTAGCAACAAAATTAGGATACAACATTGTGAGAAAATAAATTAATTAAAATTTTATCTCACTATAAATAATCTTTAAGAATTTTCAAACTAATTGTTGCACCCAAAGTTTATATGTACGATAGAATTATATTGGACTCATAAATTATTTAATATTTTATAAAGTTTTTCTTTTTCTTTTTAAGATTTTTTTAAGAAATTAAATAATAAAGAAAGTTAAATAGAGGAATACAATTATTAAGACTAAAAGAGTGAGAAAGTTATTTGAAACTGCAAGATTTATAAATGAAAATAGTATTTATTTAGAAAAAGGGTACTTTTGATATTAAATAAAATATAATTAAAAAAGGAGTTTCAAAAGAATTTTGAAGGAGTGCTAATAGTCCCACTCATTAAATATTGGTATAAATCTCATTTACCTCATATAATGATATAATATATGTGGGTTTCTAGTCTAATTTCTTTTTTTAATAAAAATCATACAATGTAGTAGTGTTTCTAATTATTACAGTTACTTTAAAAGAGGCTTAATGAATTTCGAAAATGCTTGAGATTATCTCCGAAATATAATATGAGAATATTGAGAGTCATCATGTTAAACAAAATTTTTGAATTAGAGTTTAATCAGAAAATAATGTCTTTGGAAAGTCAAATAGCTAGACTTGTGTAAAATACGCTTTAGAATTATATAGCTTGAGGCTGCACTTTATTTTCGAACTTAAAATAAGTTGAGCTTTGAAGAAAAAAAATTACTATTACTTATAAAATAAATGTTAGGGAAAAAGCTATTTTCATTCTTAGAGTTTAATACGATAGCCCATTTCATCCATACTTTTCAAACAATAACTTAAAATATCTTTCTGTTAACTCACCGTTAGTATAAAGCTGTTAATTAGTAATTTATTGAGGGTAAAATAAGATTTTTTATTAAAGTGATACAAATTGTATTAAAATAATTTTCTTTACATAATTAAATAATATTACAAAATATGCAAAATTCATTAACTTTTTCTTAAATGAAATCAACAATAATATAATTTGATAGAGCCGTTGAATAATTGTCGTAAGGAACAAATTATAATTAACACAATATCTTTAAATCATTGGAAGTAAAACTCAAAAATACCACCAATTTTTATGTGTTAAATATTTTCTTTGTCTTCAACTCAATTCAAGTCATTTTATAGTGCAATTAGAGAGTATACTTATATGAATAAGAAAATTATGATATTTTTGGTACTTAGATCTAGGGTTTATAGGGTTTTCATGTCACCAAAATAAAAGAAAGTGAAAAAGATTTGCTTGAAATAGAAGTTTGTCATCTTTTTCGGTATTTCTTATTTAGTGGGATTAGATAAAATCATTTTTAGTCATACATCAACTTTTATTTATTTTTCTAATTTTCTCTTTTATGGAAAATTCTTTTTTACCCTTAATGAATTATAAACAAATGACATTCAACTAACGGTGAGTTAACGGACGGATGTTCGAAAAGTAAAGATGAAATGGATTATTGCATTAAACTCTAGGGATGAGAAGAGCTTTTTTCCTAAATGTTATTTTACTTATTCAATAAACAGTATTTAACCTTTCAATTAGTTCCTAATCAGCATGCCACAAATAATTTTTGCTACTGTTTATTAGGATAATATCATTTTAATAGGTTCAGAGTGGGTCCAGCTACCTTGCGTGCCATCTAATTTTGTCTTCGGTGACGTCAAATTTCATTTAACCCCTTATTTACTTTCTTATTTACGTTTTATTTATAAGTTTATGTACTTTAGCCAGTGAACTTTTAAAATGTAATTTTATTTTATTTAATATTATTTTTTACATTTATTTATAAGCTTATATGCTTTGATTAGTAACTTTCTAAAATATTATTTCATTTAACATTATTTATCTTTTTAAAAAATAATAAATATAATAATAAGCCTATGACTAAATAATATTAAATAAAATAAAAATAAATAATATTAAAAATGATATCTATTTTTAAGGCTCACTACTAATAATTTTATTTTATTTAATATTATTTATTTTTTAAAAGAATAAATATAATAATATTGAAGTGTACGATAAATCGTCGTGTGGCATGTAATTTAAATGTTACAGTATTGAAGTGTTTGATAAATATTAATTATTATAATTATAAAAGTATGTTTATTTAATTTTTTACCTCCATAATAGAAAATCTAGTTTATCTTTAATAATTTATCAAAATTATTATTTAAAACTTATATTGACTATATATTATTAATTTTTATTTTATAATTTTTTTTCATAACAGATGTATTTTAAAAGTTACGTCACCTCAATTTCAAATAGTACCTAAATCTTTAATTTTATTTTTGGGTACTCTTATCATTAATCATATGGATATTAATGATATAAATTGGGAGTAATGCCATACTTGGAATATTTAGATTGTACAAATTTATGGGACATTTTAATCAAATGTAACAATTAGCTCGAAAAAAAATATGAAGTATAAACTTTAAGTTATGTTAAATATGTAGAGTGGACTTTTTTTTCAAGTGAAAGATAGTTTCGTTAAAATTTTCCTTTAATACATAGTTTTAAGTTTAAATTTCAAATAGAGATTAAATTGTATAAAAATATTAGGTGAACCGATAAAGTGCATAAATTGCAATCTTAATTCTTAGACTAATTTTACGTCAATTAACTATTATTATTAGCGAATAAATCTAGGAAAAGTATTAATTAAGAATTAGAATCTCTCGTGATAAGGAGGATGTACAATTTAATAATTTTTCTGGACTAATTATCAAAACCAGTTAATGAGCATTAATTATCTAATTAGCAGACATGCAAGTAAAGCAATTTGCATGGGATAAAAATCGAAATGATTTCAATCTTACTTCTATCCCGTGGTTGGCAAGTGCATGTTCAACATGTTTATCGCGAAGCTAATTTCGCGGCGGATTTCATGGCTAATCATGCCCTTACTCTCCCTTTTGGACTTCATCATTTTGCTACCCCTCCCCTGGGCGTCGAGACGTGGTTACGTACGGATGGTTTAGGGACGGTGTTCCCTCGTGTTCTTAATTTTTAGCTTTTGCTGAGATTCTTTCTTTAGCAAAAAAAAAAAAAAAATCGAAATGATAATGAACTCCCCAGACTACAAGCGTAACAAGCCCCCTGCCCGCATTTCTATGTTGTGCATGATTTGTGAATAAAACAATGGCTATCTTGGAACTCCTCCGAAACAGAGCATAAATTACAATCACACATATAAAATAATAAATAATAAAAAATATATTATAATTTTAATTATGTAGTTATTAAGACATGTTATACCTTAAAGCGATTCCAACTTAGACAGACTCAAAAAATAAAGGAAACAAAATCAAGAGTGATGCAAATACTTGAACATGTCGCTTATTATATTGATCACATTCGGGTATGTGTGTGTACAGATTGATATACCTGCGAAGCAATTAATTCATGCCAAAAATAAACAAAACAAATTAATAATACACACATCTCTTTGGTCGTTGGTCAAAGGATCCAGCAGAGCAGCAGGTGGCGATGTACTTCATTGCTGCTGCAACTTCAAAATTATCTCAAGTAGGGTTAGGGCTGTTTTTACTTTTTAGCTCTAGCATGCATGTCCACTTCAAAATGCCACGCCGCTAATATCAACTCAGCAATAAAAGCACGAATGCCTTTTGCTAAATTCTGTATGCTAGCTAGCTAGGCCTGACATTAGAATTTACAATTGTAGTGAACATTCCCAGTTTAAGGTCAAAAGAATAAATGATTGTTTATAAGTGACGTTTTGATTTGGTATTCTGATTTGACTAAAGCTGTTAGTAGCACTTTTCTATCTTGAAAACATGTTAATATGATTTTTCACTTATATCATAGAAAATATTTTATATCTTTAATAATTTTATTAAAATTATTATTTAAAATTTATATTTAATATGTATTACTAACTTTTGTTTTATAGTTATAGCTTTTTTTCCACAGCAGCTGTAGGTTAAAAGCTCCAGCACCTCAATCCCAAACATACCCTAAGTGAGGAGATTGATTTTTACATACGCAATGCCCGAACTTAAAGTTATAGTTTAAAAGAAAAATTAAAGTTTAGTGGATATTTGTATTTTAAATAGGTCTGTATTAGGAATGGTAATGGGGTAGGGTGGGGATAGGGATGCCTATCCTTTTTATCATCCATTAAAAATTTTACCTCCATTTCCTATCTTATTTTTTGATAAATTTAGTGGGGTGGAGATGGAGAATCCCCATGTAGGGAACGGTTTCCCTATCCCCACTCCATTCCCCATTTATTTATTTTATAATAGATATAGAGATATGATTTCAATAAATTAGAAATTAAAAATTTCAATTAAATCATTATCGTATTACTAGGTATTTAAATTATGTAAAAAAAAAATCTCCAAATATTTGTAGTAATATCTTGAAATAATATTAAAATTAAAAAATATTTGAAGAGAGTAGTTCTTAAGAGAGAGAAAAAAACACAATAATATTTTAAGGTTGAATAAAAATTATATTATAAGGTTTTCTTTTAGTTATAATCTATTTGTATCAAGTAGAAATTAAAAAAAAATTATTAACTAACATTGTAATTGATAAAACAAAAATTATTAAATAAAATTTAAAAAAAATATCTATATATAATGGGGATTGGCGTGGGGGTGGGGTGGGGAGTACAAAACTAAACCTCACCCCATTAAGAATTTGGGGATTATTTTTATCTCATTCTTCACCCCATTTCTCAAAAATTATTTAAAATTCACCCCATTTAGGGTGGAGCCCCATAAAACCTCAAACCCATAGAAGATTTTGCCATCCCTGGTCTGTATTAATATTTTTGTCATTTATTTGAGGTAAAGTGCTGTAATACTACATAATTAACTAATGCAATCATTTCACCCTTGATTTGCGACGTTCGATAGAAATGGCCTAATTTATAATTATTATAAGTAGGTAGAGTTTCTTTCATACTTCTTGTTTCCTGCTGGTAAACTCTGCATTGCTATAAAATAATAATAAAATCAGAATCCCCCATTACGAGTAGCTAGGGCATGAGCATATAAGAAGTTGAGAAATTGAAAAACTCAAAGAATTTGAGATCTTTCGGAAGATCATGTTATTTAATTTGGATATGTGTATGTTACATTTATTAATTAACATATATGGGACATCCTCCCAGTAGAGACACCGAATCTAATTAATTATGATTTAATTAGATATGGTTATTGGTATTTATACATATAGCTCATTAGAAAAGTTATAAAGCCAAAAAGAGAAGAAAAAATATTAGCGAAATTATGAATATGGAAAGTCGACTCAGATCTTTATTTGTTTGTTTATTTATTTTTACCTCCATTGGGCTTTAGAAAAATAAATATAATTCGTCATAAAAACGTTCTAGAAATTGTATGAATACATTTACATAAATTAATTCTGGTAACAAAAGCATGTAACCGTTTTTGCGGCTGCAAACGTAATAACAACTAAGCTAAGGCATGCATGCAAAAATGTTAGAACAAGCATTTAGTCTGTGCTTTTGAGGCAGTTAGATGATGAATTGCAGAAAGTGGATATAAGGGAACTGCAGTTGGAAAGCTAGCTAGATATATGTACAATACAAGCAGACTGCAGATACAATGAATTAATATTGCTCTCCAGAGATTACAACATCAATGCGCTTGTGTTGTATATTGCTGCACCTTGCAAACAGTCAAATTGCTAATTAGTTATTCCAAACGAATTAACCAATTGAATCTCATCCTAATGAATTTCGTCAAATGTATATGATGATGAATAAGATACAACAGGAGCCGGCATTATAGATCCCAACTTGTGTTAGTCGATTAAAATCCTTTCACCAACTCAAGCCTCAGAGGTAGTTGCCTTGGATCCATCATAAACAAATTTTCATCTTTTTATGCATGCATGCTTTAAATTGAAGGGAAGAAATCATGTTTGAAAACTTGATATGCGTGTGAAAAATATAGTGGCGCCTTATTTGGGTCCTACAGGCCCGCCCTATTGGATACACAAATAAAGTTAGGGAAAATTAAATCAACCCACTACCCACCAGATGAGGCTTGGGACCGCTGCTCAAGATTGGTATTCGAATTCTGATCAGCTGACCTTGTCCCGAGAATATAGTTTCCAGCTGTGGGATCTTTTGCAGGGCAGCATCTGGGTCCAGCCTCTGGTTAAAGCTTTCACATCGTAATAACATTAACCCACCAAAATGTTCAATTCCCTATTTCTATTTGGGCATGCTTATCCTGAAGGTAAGATGGCATCTCAATTCACAACTCACAAACCACCAATATCCTACGCCTAAGCTAAGGGCCTTCTCAATTCTCATTCCCTTTATAACAAAATCCATCGTAGTCACATGATGTGAGACATTAGGTGGCCTTCGCATTCACAAGTCCCAACCATTAAATTCAAACCAACTGGGCGAATGTTTCATCTGCAACTTCATTTTAGTTGCGAGGTTTCTTTTCAGAGTACAACTTTTTGTTGGAAAATAGCATATCAATATGCTAATTTGAGGACACATTTTGAGTGGGTCCCACTTGTCGAAAGTGGAAAAACTTGAGAGATACGGATTCTACTCCGTAAATACTTCAAATATATGTATTTATTTACTCAAAATGGTGTTTGGGTGAATGAGAAATTACCTCTCAAAATGCGTTAAATTTGAAAATGAAACTATCCACATGGGAAAATAAGCCAAGGGAATTGTGTTTATATATAGACACTTATCCATACATGAGTAAGAATATTAAGAATAAAGTTCTCTACACGCACGCGCATGAGGTCTAAATGATTTGGTTGAACTCATATTGCGCGTCATGACGCGAATGTCAGCCCAAGATCAACTAAGCATGCAAGGCACGTTTTGAATTTCCTTTTTAAATTTTTTTCCTTTTTCTTTTGTAATGAATGTAATGAATACCGTGCTACTGTTACAACCTCACAATAGTATAAAAGGCAGCTTCCTCCTCTTGTTTCAACACACAACAAAGCATTCTGAACACAGAACACTTGCGCTCTCTTCCTCTGCCGTTCTTCATTTTCTTCGAGTTTATTGTTGGAATTGTTTGTCCGTGCTTGGCAAATAATTAAATAAAGCAGATCACAAGAGGTGGTAAATCTTTTAAGGAAACTAATTTTGCCGGTTTATTTTTCTTTTCGTTTTTGTTTGTTCTGTTATTCTGTTTCAGGTTTATTTCTTGCTGGTTTGTTCAATTGTTTCCAGTTTATGCTTAGCTGTTGTTTTGTCCAATTGTTTCCAGTTATTTTCAATTAATTGTTAACTTATTTGTTTCTGGTTTTCTAACACTTTTAACACTTCTCAAATTCTTTATAAAATCCATTTTAAATTTATTTCCTAAAATATCCTCAGTTAAACTGATAAACTACAAATCCATATATTAAAATTAACCATCTTTTGATAAAATTTTATCCAACAAAGAAAAAAGAAAATTTCTTTTTAAGTTGAACATAAATCCTAAAATATTAAATTTATCTTAATTTTTTTCTTCTTATTATATATTTTTTATTTTCATAACTCTAAGTTTTTATAATTTTTTTGAAAATATTTTTTAATTAAAATTTAAATATAAATAATGAAATGGGTTGGGTATAAAAAATTTGTTAAATAATAATTTATTTAAGTGCTTTATTGAATATCCATTTAAGACGACAAAATTAATTAATATGTGTTAGGTTATTTACCATTAAAGAAGGGTTTTGGAGGGAATTTTCGGGCGTGAAGCCCAATAAGTTTTTGAGCTGGGCCAATCTTTACTTTTGGTTCCCCATCGACTCGGCTTTCTGTGGCCCCAATCTCAAGACTTTCAAAACTCAATCGAAGGCCAACTGCACCTATTTAGATTGTTCCTTTGGGCTACGTCAATTGTGATTTTAGACCCATTAGACTTATCAAATTTTGACATTTCACAATAATAATAAGGATTTGGTTACGTTGAAACCGTTTTAAGATAGAATACTTTTTTATAATCATAAGATTAAAGTTTTAATGAGTTTTTTTTACTATTTATCATTTTGCGTATGTAGCTAAAATTCATGGTCCACATTAGAGCAACTCCAATATAGTCATAGCCTAATAATAATAATAATAGTAATAAAATAAACAATTCAAATTTATTCTAAAACGTTTATTAAATATAACATGTCAAGTGTAATTCGTTAAGAAGGCAATAAATTCATTGCATTACTTTGCTACCCATTTCTTAAGTGATACTTAAATAAGAGAAAATTTTCACTATTTCATAATCAAGTTTTGTTAAATAGATTTTAGAACAAAGTTTGAAATATTATTAATCATTTTTTTTCCACTTTTTATTACAAGTGTGTGTATAATTTCGTTATTCCTTTAAGAAACACACCCCCTCTCCCTCCCCCCCCCCCACCAAAAAAAAAAGATGCGTTTGGGATCTCTCTAGAATGAATCTATGGTTTATTGGTCCAAACTTTTCATAGGAAAGCAGTACTCAATCGAATGCCAACTACACCCATTTAAATTGTTCCTTCGAGCTAGTCAATTCTAATTTTCAACAATTATACTTAATCAAATATTGACATTTCACAATAATAATAAAGATCCGGCTATGTTGGAACCATTTTAAAGTATAACACCCTTTCATACAAAACTATATGATCAAAATTATAATGAATTTTTTACTATTTATCACTTTACGTATGTAGCTAGGATTCATACTCCACCTTAGAGCAACTCCAAAATAGTCATAACTTAATAATAATAATAGTAATAAAATAGACAGTTCAAATTTATTCTAAAATATTTTGTTCAATATGACACGTCAAGTGTTATTCGTCAAGAAGGTAATAAATTCATTGCATTATTTTGCTACCCATTTCTTAACTGATACTTAAATAAGAGAAAAATTTAACTATTTCAGAATAAAGTTTTGTTAAATAGATTTTAGAACAAAGTTTGAAATATTATTAGTCCTTTTTTTCCCACTTTTTATTACAAGTGAGTTTATACTTTCCTTATTCTTTATTCCTTTAAGAAAACCCCCACAAAAAAAAAATGATGCGTTTTCGATCGCTCTAGAATGAATCTATGGTTAATTGGTCCAAACTTTTCGTAGGAAAGCAAAAAATAAAAGTTCGTGCAAACTTTATCCCTTCACATAATTCACACCATATGCTAAATTACTATATCAAGGCATCTGCGGAAGTGCTTCTTTTTTTTTTTTTAATTACATGAGACTAATGCTCAAATTACAACTTATATTATATGAGATATTTATTCAGGCCGTTTACATCAATTACGATATGGCGCAGTTTTAAACCTCTTAAATATTCGAGGACGTCAAACTCCCATATTGGGAGAAAATATAAATTAAGCAATGATGCGTGCGGGGTTCGACCACTTCCGCCACACGAGGGTGATCTAGCCACTTCAGCCCAGTGGTTATTTGCGGAAGTGCTTCTAATAATACTAAAAGTCCTTTCAATGGGAAAATGTTATATATATAAATTAGTTATTTACGAAAATTAGAAGTGTAAATAACTAATTACAAGTGTGGTTAGCCACTAGGCCAAGGGCCTAGTGGTCAGGTTGTTGCCCTCACAAGCGTGAGGGCAACGGTTCAACCGTTCAAGCCCCACAAAAGTATTGTGGGGCCTAAATATTTAAAAATATTTCTTCTCCCTTGTGCAATGCAAATGGAACAGTGACATCCCTCCTCTGTGAGGGTTATTTGTCTAGACATATATTTCATTGAATTTAATGTAATAATATATAAGTCCCAGTATGTAAATCTGATTGTAAATATCAATATAATGTCTGCTACATTAGCAGTTGTAAATATCTGCAAAAAAAAAAAAAATTACAAGAGTGGTTCTGATAATTACAAGTGTATGAATACTTTATTTTTAGTTAAAATTATTATAATACACAATTAAAAATATTGTATGCACATGTTTTGTATGTATAAGTAAATTTTATCCTATATTATGTACATTTTAATCATCTATTTTTTCTCATCAATTTAATAATAAAATTTATCAAACGACTATAACTGCTTTCAAAATTTACAGTATTTATAAAAATAAAATTTATCAAATACTTAATTGATTCTCTTTAGTTTTCATAACTGATTATTTTTAAAATATAACTAATAATAATTAGTTTAAAAACACATTTCTAAACTTATCCTTGTCCTTTTTTCTTCCACTTTATTACAAGTGTGCACAAACCCCCCCCCCCCCCACCCAACAAGAAAAAAGATGTTTCGGATTGCAGTAGAATGAATATATGGCTAATTGGTCCAAACTTTTGATTGGAAAGCAAAAAATAAAAGTCGGTGCAAACTTTTTCCCTTGCATAATTCCAACCATATGCTAAATTACTAATGAAGGCATCTGCGGAAGTGCTTTTGATAATACTAAAAGTGCTTTCAATGGAAAAATATATTATTTATTTTTAGATATTAATTATATATATAAGGGCACGTTTATGTTGTAATTGTGGTACGGTACTACAGTTACTTTTTGTCATTGAATCCATAATCAGATATTAATTGATATAATGAAAGAATATTTATTTACAAAAATTAAAGAAAAAACCTAAAAGTGTCGCAAATGTATGTAAGCAAAAAGAATACTCTCGCAAAACACGACTCAAGAATTTTAATGAAAAATTTAGGAGCTCAATTATATATTTAATACTTATATCTTTTTGTTTCTTAAAAACTATCAATATGACAACCTTTCTAATAAAATATTATTGATCAGCAAAATTATACAATAATACGATCTCAAAAGCAATGAGTAACAAACTTTCAGTCGCAGACTCCAAAAAAGGGTCAGAAATCAGAATTGCGACAACAACAGCCATTATAAATTTCCCATTTATGGAATCTCTCTCCCTCAGAAAACAAATTAAAAAAGGTGACCCCATCAACAACGTTTACTCTGGTTCGTGAGTGAAGGCCCCGAGTGTGTTTGTGTTTGATTCAACACGTAGGAGTTGAATTGATACTATTCCAACAACTGTTGGGTCTTGTTTAATTCACCATCCCTCCCTTCTTAACCCTTCAAACAAGACAACAAAATTTGTTCAATTCAACCGAAGCACTCAATGTAACCCCCAGAAACAAAGTTTGAATTTTTTTATTTACAAAATACTTATATATATATGCAAAGACAGATAGAATTGGATACATATCCTTTGAAATTGTAGAAGATATGGTGAGTGAAAGCGGAGGTGGAGATGCAGATGGGGAATCCTTACAAGCTCTGACACGCAGGGACTTACTTTCCCACGCGGCCGCTGGAGCTGCTGCTGGTTTGTTTGTTTCTTTCCTTTTTTTTTTTTGTAATTTCTTTAATATGGGTTGTTTAAACTTGTTGAATTTTGAGGTAATTTAGCCCTTCTGTTTAATTTTCTGAATAACCATTGTGGGCGTTTCTTTTCTTTTCTTTTCTTTTTTTTTTCCCCTTTCGTTGCGTGTGTGTTTTTTGGGTTATTGCAGGTGCAATTGCGGCAACATTTGTGTGCCCGTTGGATGTGATCAAGACAAGGTTACAGGTACATGGTCTTCCCGAAGGCACTCACTCTGGGCGCAGAGGTACAGTTGATCCTATAAAACTTTGAGCAGTTTCTGCTAATTGTACCTGTTTTTTGTTTTACTTAATTTTGAAAGCGTGAAAGCTAAAATATTTGATAAACACCCCCACTCTTGCTTTAGATAGCTTAACGATTACCAATTATCCATCCACTTATACTACTATAGTGATTCTATTCAACAACAGCTGTGATTTAAAGACAACCACCTTAATTTCAAACAAACACGCCCTTGTAGGGCGTAAACTTTGAAAAATAGAGATGGAGGGTTAGTGTAACTTAATTTTCATTTTACAGCTAGTTTGTATGGGGTGTTGTATTTTCATATAAGTGATTTGATTTGTTTCTCATACCGAGCTATGTGAAAAGTGGCACTCCAAACGTCTGTAGCACGTGAACTATGAACTGGGCAGGACAAACTGTTGGCATAAAACCATAGCTGTCATTATAAACTTTTATCCTGATAAATATACCAATATATGGTTCCTTTATTTTCTGAAGAAGAAAAGTGTTTTGCAAGCTCAGAGCTTGTGACAACAGTTTGATGCTACTCTGAATAAATACTCTTATGCTTAAGTTTGATGGGTACTTTTTGTTTCTATGCCTGTTGATTCTGATAATTGTTTACGCTTCTCTTTTTTACTTCACTCAGGCAGTATCATTATAATAAGTTTACAGAACATATTGAAGAATGAAGGTCTGAAGGGATTGTATCGTGGTCTTTCACCGACAATACTAGCATTACTTCCAAATTGGGCTGTGAGTACTATTATTGATGATTTGTTTCCTGTGAAAAGTAATTAAGGACCTTCTGCTATGTTGAGATAAAAGCCTTAACATTTTATTACAATATATCAGCTTGTTGATAGTTATTTTCTTCTGAACTATAATGTTTAGGTTCAATTTTCGATGAAATCACCTTAACATTTTATTAAAATATATCACCTTGTTGATAGATATTTTCATCTGAACTATAATGTTTAGGTTCAATTTTCCGTCAAATCAATTTGTTCAGTCTTCTTATTTGTCTTCTTATTGCACTCTACCTTTTCTTTCCTTTTTTCTTCTTGAGTCAAATATTTTTTGGAAACTCTGTTTTGAGCGAATCTGGTTTTGAGTGAATCTGGTTTCTTTTGTTTTAATAGTTAGTTTAGTTCAGAAAGGACAAACAATCTTTTATACATCGTCATAAACTGTAGGACTATCAGTAAAAGCTGCTTGCTTGAACTGTTTAGAGTCCCTTTCCTCCACGAGAAGAAAGCATTCATCAGTTTTCTCTAGAGGAATGTAGATCTTTAGATGCAAGATTACCTTGCTAAATCTTTTTGACATTTTTATTTGGTTAAAATATCATGTCATTTAACACGATCATTCATGGACAAGTTTCAAGGAACCATCCACGTTTTGAGTAATTGTTATTCAACTTTTGGTATAACAAATTTGGGATATTCTACTTCTATGTGTATCATTTGTTTCTGGAAGAATCAAATGCAGATTTGGGCATCTGTTTTTCTTGAATCAATCAAGTTACGTGCCAGTGGATAATACCATTTTTATGTAATTTAATAGTTTGCCAAGTGACAGGAGTGCTCATTTTGTATGTAGGTATACTTTGCAGTTTATGAGCGATTAAAAGGTCTTCTCCGAACACATGGTTGGTCCTTTTTATTGTTGTTTACTTGACAAATCTGTGCTTGTAGACTGTTGAATTGGTTAGTTTGGTTACTGTTGACATTCTATATCATTGTATTGTAGGGGATGGCAATAGTCAACTCTCGGTTGGGAAAAATATGATAGCTGCAGCTGGTGCTGGGGCTGCTACAGCCATCGCAACTAATCCATTGTGGGTTGTGAAGACCAGACTCCAAGTAAGTGGGTTTCCATTTGTCCGCAATATCTTATTTTCTTTGTTTCATTTAAAGTTAGAACACTGGTGGCTGTGTCTTATATCACACTTGGTTGCATGCATATATCGCACTTCGTTGCATGTATAATCTGTGAAATCAAATGTTTATAATGTTATCTCTAGCTAAGAACTATTAAAAAAGCCTATGAGTATTTTTCTTTGGTGCAACAAAACTTGCTTCTGTGTGCTGCTCTTCCTCTTCGAAATTGGAAGTATATAAGATCTCTTATTTTGGGTAAGATTCGAAGAAAATAGTCGGACTACTTGGAGATTCTTCAGGATTCTATTTAGGAAGTTCGATTCGCACTACTGTTGCATTTGATGCATTGGAATTTCTTGAATAACACTTTGATTTAACTTTTAAGGTTGTGTGAGGTTTCATGATTATCTAATTTTTCGCGTTTATTGCACGGTTCTGGTCACATCTTGGGAATTAATGTGTTTTTCATCCTTTTTTAGACTCAGGGAATGAGATCAAATGTGGTTCCCTACAAAAGCATACTTTCTGCTTTGAGAAGGATTGCTCATGAAGAAGGCATGCGAGGGTTATATAGGTCAGTGGTTTAGGTTCTTAAAATGAAAATTTGGAAATGATCGAGTTTTGGGATACAACCTATTAAGCATTCAATTATGATTCTTGTAGACGAAGAATCTTTCTAGTGAGCATCTCTTTTAACTGCTGCTGGATGTAACTTTTGAAAACATTTTTGTGAACACTGTTTCTACAATTTTAGTTTGACATAACTTTGATCTTCAAATTTTATTTTCCTTCAATTCTTTTGGTCGCTTAATGTTGCTTCCATGCTTTGAAACAGTGGCATTCTGCCTTCGTTGGCCGGAGTTAGCCATGTTGCTATTCAGTTTCCTGCATATGAGAGAATCAAGCATTACATGGCCAAAAAGGGTAAAATGATCGCTGTACCATTTTTCTCTTTTTTTCCAGTTAACTAGATGATATGTAATATTTATTCTTTGCTAATCGTGTTAATTTTGAAGTTTTCAGATAACACAGATGTTGATAAGCTAAATCCTGGAAGTGTTATGATTGCTTCTTCAGTAGCAAAAGTAGTTGCCTCTGTAATGACTTACCCACATGAGGTGTGTTTCGCCAAGCTTTCTTCACCAATTCTCTTGCAGTAGTGGGCTTATATTCCAAAAATTTATCTTTCCCTTGGAATATGTATTTCGGCTTTAGTTTTCTTCATTTCTTTTCATAATGCCTAAATTTCATGTAACCAGGTTGTGCGTTCAAGGCTTCAAGAGCAAGGGCAGAACAGAAAGGTTGATGTACAATATGCAGGTGTTGTTGATTGTGTCAAGAAGGTATTCCAAAAGGAAGGTTTCCCTGGCTTTTATCGTGGCTTTGCAACAAATCTATTGAGAACGACTCCCTCTGCTGTAATTACGTTTACCAGTTATGAGATAATACAGAGGTTCTTGCTGCGAGTTCTACCTCCGGGCAAGAATCATTCACAAGTCCAGCCTAAATCTGGTGGGCATGTCAAGCCTCAGCAGAAAATCGATGAAGCCGGGGCTGAAGAAAACGATACTTTGCGGCAATCACAAATCCAATCAAACAAACTGACTCCCTCAATTCCTCTCAGAAGCAAGGAGCTGCTAACCACGAGACACTGACTGGCTTTTTTCTTTTCCAACTTCCCTGTTGGGGAAATTTTCCATAAAATTGAATTTTGCTGTAAGTTTAATAAAAGTAATTGTTCTATTTAATTCCCTTTGTTCGATATTTTTTTCCATTATCATCTTCCTGTATCCCTTTCGAATGTTGTACAAAATTTCAATGCCTTTACAAGGTTCTTTTATTTGGGTTGAAACTTTTCCTCAATACATAGGAGTACTTCATGATATTGCACTATGGTGTAGTAGAAGTAATATCACAAAATTTGAGTTAGTGTTGTGGATAGCAATAAGAATGAGGAACTCTCATGGCAAAATATACATGCTTCTTGTATTGCAGATGTAGAGTCTCTGGAAACTCAGGATGCTTGGTGCCTTGAGGCATGAACAGTTTATTGAAGTTGGTATGTACCTTGTTTCTGTGCAGAATTATCATATCCCATTATGCAACTGAGCAACAATGCCATATGTGCAATTCTTGTATACCGATTATGCTTTTTCATTTTGATTCGAATGCCTGCCAACACAAGCATTTCATCGTGTGAGCTTTGCCTTTGCTTTATCCATGGCTTTTCCTTGTTAGTGGGGCTTCTGCGTTTATCATGTGTAAAATTGGTCCCCCATCCCATCTCATTCTGCAATTGCAAGCCACTCTTTTCCTCCTATTTTCAAGTTTCAAATAATTCAGGCTATTGCTATTTCTTTTTCTCTTTTCTTTACCAATTTGATAGATTCATACATGCGTTCACTTTTCTTTTCTTTTATTTTTCTTCCCCTCTTTTTAACAACATAAAATTTAGATTAAATTTAGGAATGAAAGTTACAAGAAACATTGACGATAAATTAGAACATTCAATTTTAAAAACCACAAGCATCCGTATAGATAATGTGAAAACATAAATTAGAACGTTTATTCCATTTTAACATATATTTTATTCATGAGTTAGAAATTAGAGGCAGAACAACAGAAGTATATAACCCTGAAGGCCTGAGCGCAAATATTAAATACAAATATTTTAACACAGAAGTTAAAATATATGCAATTCCATTAATAAAAGAAACACACACAGAGAGAGAGAGAGAGAGAGCTAATACGTAATAGAATCACCAACAGCAAAATTGGGCAGATTACTCAGGAATAGTAAGAAGCATAGGTCTCCAAGCTTTCCTCAGCAAGTACCTATGTCTAAACCCAACCCAAACCGGTCTAGACAAACCCGGTTCATCCCCCACCCCAGCTCCACTGCCATGCAGGTTCTTCATTGCACACAAAACTTCAGTCTTGTCTCGAATCTTGCCACTGTCATTATCACTAACCTTGTGTTGTTGTTCTTCTTCTTCTTCGTCAAAGGAAGAGACAAACAGATCCTTCAACTTGTTACGACTCTGAACAACCAACAAATCTCTGCCGTCTCTCTGTTTCTGATCATCAACAGCAATTTCCTTTGGAGTTGGCAGTGTGATCTCTTTACAGCGGCTGCTGGAGCTTCGTGTGAGCAGCATGCGCAGGGTTGTTTTCTTACGTGGGAATTGAACCAATGGGCTCGTTCTGGGGCTCCTGGTGGGGCTCTGAGCCACCCCACATTGCGTTGCCAGGATCTTGAACTTCTGTAATGTCGCCATTCATCCAAGCTTTCTCTCTGTTTTCTTCAGAGATATTTTTGGTTGAGGGTTTTGGCGTTTTGAGTTCAGGAATGTGTGTTTAAGAGTGTGTTTGTGTGGTGATATTTAACTTGTACAAGAGAGAAAGGATCTCAATAAGGAGCAAAACATGTCGTGGAGTTGTTTCTTTTTCTTTTTGAGATATGCAAAAGTTCGGTGCTTTGAATGGAATTGGAGAAAAGTGAAAGAATGGATGTACATTTTCCAAGAAAATTCTAAATGACTGAATCAAAACAAATCACAGAGAGAGAGAGAGAGGGTGTTCATTCTTTGTCTTGTTGTGCGTGCATTGAAAATTCCACGTCAACTATGGCTTTTCCTCTGTAAAGAAAAGAATCAAGCGATGAATGATTGAAGCTTAACAGTCTATTCTATCAAGAAATAAAAAGCGCTCAACAGTCCATTTAAATTTTAAGAAAGAAAATTATTGTTAGCTTAGGTCTTTTGAGACCTTTAAAACTCTTTGTGAAACTCATTTTTTTTTAATTAAAATTACTTAAATAACTAAATATAATTTATTTCATTTTTTATTTTTAAATTAGAAATTTGATTTATAGTTTATATTTATATTATATTTTTAATAAAAATATCTTTTTGAGAAGATTATAATAAAATAAAGAGTTATGAGAATAGAAATTATGTAATAAGAAGAAAATAATTCACGATTTTAGGTTTTGGTATGTGCCTCATAAATAAAAATTTAAAAAATATTTAATTTTCTAAGTAAAATTTTTTTGGGAAGATTATTAATCTTAATATGGATCCAGCTACAATACCCATGGGGTTTGGTACCCCATTTTTTGTCTTTTTCAAATCTATTGTTGGATTTAACGTAAGAATTGCATAATGGCTGTGATGTGATTATTAGACTATTAACGTCAAAGACCCTTATTATGCATGCAAAATAAAAAAAAATTAAAAGTTTTGAATTTATGACATATATGTCCATAATATTCTCTTTTTTTTTTAAACTCTATTGAACTGGGTTTCTAATTAAATGACTTATTCTTGCATTTATTAATTAATAAATTGACTACTTTATTATATAGTTAAACTATGTGTATTATTTACTAACCATAATTAATGATAAGTATAAATATGATCTTTTTTTTTTAATTTAACATAATGGCAACCCTCTCACCTGAGCAAGGTTCAAAATCCATAATTTTTTTTTTCAACACAAGAGATTTTATTATCTCAAGTAGATGAAATATACAAAATAAGAAAATAAATTTAATTTCATATTCTATGTAGTTAATTTTTTTGTAACATAATATTTATTAAACATATTATCAATTATTTAATTATATAGTAAAAATGTGTTAATTTACTAATAATAATAAAATGTTAGTTTATGAACTTGTAAAATCTTTTTTTTTTTTACAATGAGTTTTTGTCCTTAAATAAAAAATAATAATTTAATTGCACACTTAAATAAATTGGTATTTGTTACTCCATCCCAACTGTTTAAATAGTCATTGACTTATCAGAGAGAAGGATAAAAAAATTTTAAACAATTACTCTATTTGAAAATAATTTAAATATTTCTTTAGAAAAATAAACTAAAAATAAGTATTTTCTATTCTTTCTTCTTTCTTGCTAACATCACACATGGATAACAATAGAGATGGCAATTCAACACATATCTATTAATTAAAATAGAAGTCAATTAATATAATTAACTGTGTCATGAATGAGTTATCATATTAGGAGTTTTAAAACCAAACCCAATACAATTATTAATCAAGTTAACAACTAGAAAGAGCAAACAAATCCATTCAAGTTGGATGCTAAGTATCTGATCAAAATAGATTAGATAATATCCATCTAAAATACTCCAAATTTGATTTATTCAATATCTATCCATGAACTTGAATATTAGTAATATTTAAGTGTATGAGAATAAAATTGAGTGTTGTATTTAATATTTAAATATTGTAAATCAAATGAAAAATCAAAATAATATTGTTAAAAATTATTGCACCATCAATGACAACAATGACGGTATCATTACGAAGAAATAGAAGCGAGTGATCAGAAAAACAAAAACTATCAACTTATTCAAAATTCTCCGATCAATGTAATAGTGGCAATGTTGCTGGATAAATAGATATGCCGGCAATAGATGAGCCTCTCAATGAAAACAACTATAACAAGACCGTATGATTAGATGACGTTTTGACGCACAACAGAAGCGATACTAGATTTCGTTCTAACATACGTCTTGAAAACTCAAGAAAGAGGCTCTCACCAAAGAGCAGATATCTCAATCGAGCAAAAACTAAATATTATTAATGAGAAGCTTGTGTATATTATCATAAATTAAGAATAACAAGCCTCTATATATAATAGTACCTAACTTAATCCTAATCTTTCTCAAATAAGAGAAATAATCTAAAATCTTAATTAGATTAGAATTACAAATATGACTCAGGTAATCTTAATAAAATAAGATACATCCTAATAAAATACTAAATTCTAAATTGACCCAAATATTATAGTTCCTGGTAAATTCTAATTTTTTTATTTTTTTATAAGTTTGTTTGGTTTTTGGTTTTTTTTTTTAAGAACAAAAACTTATAGGTAATAGTATAAGTATAGAAAAGTAAAGGGGCAAAGTTATAAATAGGCAAAAGTTGGTGTTGCCGGCGACGGTGGTCGAAAAATTGGCCTAGGATAGGTAGATCTGGAAGATTTGATGGTGCTGAGTGTGATGCTGGTGGTGGTTTGTCTCAAATAGCTGTGATTTGACCGAAAAGTTGAGTTAAAGTAGCGGGTGGAGGTTGGTTTCGGTTTCCGGTGATTCGTCCAGGGGTTGGCAGCGTGAGTGGGTTGAAAAGAAAGAGCTGATGATAGTGGACGAATTGGTGGTGGTGGAGACTGTGAATCGCGGTGGATTGCAGCAAATGGAGAGACGAATTTTCATGGTGGTTCAGCGGTTGTTTTGGCTATAGAAGTGTAGGACTAATGCGTAAAACTTTAAAAATGTTTATTATTTTTGTTTTTATAACAAATAATAGGACACTATTATAATTAACCTTAAAAAAAGACAAAAAATAGGGTACCAAACCCCATGGGTATTGTAGCTGGACCCTCTTAATATGTAAAATTTATATTTTATAAATTAAAATAAAGTATTTTTTTAAGAAATAAAATTCAAAAAGAATGTCAGAAGGATTTTGGTGGGATTTTAAAAACCGCGCTCCCATGGTTAATAGGTGTCATATGGGCTGCGACGGCCCATTTTCCGTAGGTGGGATTATAACAGCATATAATTAATTGAATCTGACTGTTGGCACCCCCGAAAGCCTATTCAAAAACCTCGCCTTAAATATTTACAAATTTAACCTTACTTGAAATTTAAATTATGAGACAAATTTATCTAATCAAATTTACATCATGTCCACCACAAATAATTATTCTTTTACCGAAAACACTTAATTCCACGTTGTACATGTTACCCACTCTGCTTTAACAACTTTTAGCACCAATTTTTTCTCTCGTTCTCCCCTACCACTTTTTTATCATTTATATATCTAATTACAAAAAAAAGCTTTATCTGTTATTTATATTTTTAGACTTGTATCAATCAACTACCTTACCGTTAATAATGTAAAAAAATTATATAAAAAATAATTTTTCCCCCTTAAATATATTAAAAGATTATTTACCCTTTAAAACTTTAAAAATCTATAAAATTTATGAATTTAATTAAAACACCATTATTCACAAATATATGTATTCAACTAACTTCTCTGTTTGTCTACAGGCTTCTTACGTAATTATAAATTTTGTTAATTTTTCAAAAATTTAAAAAGTAAAATATTTTTTAATATATTTTACTTAATTTTTTTAATAGATCATAATGGTGTAATTGGTAAAGTGATTTAACTGATACAAATCTATAAATGGAACATATCTAATTCTTTTTAGTTTTTAGTAGCTAAATACACATATAATAACATAAAAGGTGGTGCCGAGATAACTTTCCTTTCTCTTTTCAATCGTAAATTAAATTTATTTATTTATTTCACAACGTTGATTCATTTTCCTGTTCTTTCTTAATAGAAAACGAAGGTTGAAATAAAATTTCAGATTTCATATAGAGGTCCAGAACATCTACTGCTCAAACTCTTTCACATTTTACCAATAGGCTTAATTGAGAACAGAGTAACAGACAAGTGGAATTGAAAATTAGCAGCAAATAATAGCAAGAACAATAAGAGTTTGCATTAATTTTTAAAGGTTGGGGTACCACTATGTTAAAATTTCGACATAAAAGAGTAACTTAATTTTTTATCTATTATATTCATTCAATCCAATAATAATTATTTAAAATTAAAAAATAACATTTATGTCACCACTCATCTATTATTAAATTGATTGAGTCTAATAGATTTTTTAAAAAAAAGTTATTTTTGAAAGTCAAAATTTTAAGTGAAGGCAGCTCCTACATTTTAAAAATATTTCCAAATGGTAAATAAATAAGAAGAATTTTAAGAGATTTTTAGAGGAGTGCTAAAGTTAAATTGTATCACGTCTGTGTGAAAATTATTTGCCTTTTACTTCATTCATTGTGGATTTAATTTTTCATTCAATGAATTTAAAACAATCTCTCTTTTAAAAAAGCTAGAGGAATTTTACCCTTAGCCTCTTATTTTCTGGATTAATCATAAATAGTAAATATGACTTATAAATATAATTTTAAACATTATAGTAAAGATATGTTTGGGCAAAACTACTTTGCAATAGGGGTTTGGTATATAAAAATAAAAAAATTTTAAATTTTCACATATAAGTCCCACACTTACAAATTTTCAGTTGCATTAATGCTTATGAAAGCCACGATTTTCAGGACAAAAACTCAATTAAATTTATTTAAGTGTGCAATTAAATTTACTCCTTTTATTGTAGGATAAAAACTCAACCAAAAAATACAAAACTCATTGCTCAAACAAACAAAAATGATTTTACAAATTCATAAACTAACACTTTATTATTATTAGTAAATTAAAATATTTTTACTACATAATTAAATAATTTAGTATGTTAATTAAATATTATGTTAAAAAAAATAAAACATTACCTACATAGAATATCAAATTAGATTTATTTTCATATTTTGTGTATTCTATCTACTTGACATATAAAATCTCTTGTTTGAAAAAAAAAAGAAAGATATGGGGTTTGAACTCTGCTCACATGGGTGAAAAGAAATAGTGTAATTATGTAATAATATAGTTAATTTATTAATTAATAAGTAAATTTATTAAGTTAAATAGATATTAATAAATGTAAGAATAAGTCATTTAATTGAAAACCTAGTTCAATAGAAAAAAAAAATTAAAATATTGTGGACTTATATGTCATAATTATAAAACTTTTGATTTTCTTATTTTACATGAACAACAAGGGTTTTAATGTTAATGGCCCAATAACCACATCTAACCATTATACAACTCTCACGTTAAATCCAACAGTAGATTTGAAAAAGACAAAAGAATGGGTTACCAAACCCCATGGGTATAGTAGCTGGATCCGTTAAGTTTGGTTTTTATCATATACATAATTAAATCAACTTAAATTTTAACTTTCAAGCAATAATATTTAGTATTTACTAAACATTTTAGTACTATAACTTTTAACATACAACTGACCAAATTCAATACCAAATAAAACCTTGAACCACCCTCTAATACCTGGATGCTAATACCTAAATAGATTTTATTAGTTCGTATTTACATGTACATTTCTCCATCCTTGCTCGCAAGTGTGTTTTGACCAAAATACGCTTGCGTAAAGGATGGATTACGAGATGGCGAAATTCTTCTACTTGATTGAAATTCCATAGATTGTTTCATAGGTAATGCCTTGTTGATATTAACTTGAACTATTTTTATACATCAATTATTGTCATCATACATCTTTCACCATTCATCCTTCTGATTTCAACTCAGACCGAGTTCAATTAAGAAAAGATTTCGTATCTTCAACATATGAATAGTTGTGGTATAACAATGACACATTCAAAAAGAAAAGCCAAGAGGTACTAGAAGCAGCTTCATTTTAGCTATGTACATTCCCTCTTCCCTTAGCCTACCAATAATGTGCCTTACATATATATTATATCTTGCTATGAACACAAAAATTATAAGCAGATGGATGTCAAAACATATTTTCACCATCCACCTGAAAATTCAAGCAGCATGTAAGGAAAAACTTTAACCACTGGCATTAGGTGTTGTGCTACTAATACTTACCCATTTTTGAGTCACAGAAATGGGTGAGGTTGGCAGCCGGATGTTCTTCAACAGGGAATCCTCGTCACAGTATGGTGGTGATGGTGGTAGTTGAGTACTCTTTATCCCCTCACTATCATCTTGCTTCTCTTCATGATTCGCAAACTTGGATTCCCCACTATTAATTCTCTCCAACTCCGCCAAAACTTCTTCCATGGAAGGTCTCAGTTCCTTGTTCTGTTGTAAACATAGAAAAGCCAGCTCTGCGACTGAAGTTGTCATCCTTTTAACTTCTTCATCTGATTCATAATCAAGGCATGGATCAATCAACTCATCAAATGCACATCTCTGAATCTTGTTTATTGCTAAGTTAGCCAAGTTAATCTCATGTCTATGCCTGTTCATATCGACAGCAGGCATTGATGATATGAGCTCAATAAGGACAACCCCAAAACTGTACACATCACTTTTATCAGTTAGTTGATAACACTGATGATATTCTGGATCAACATAGCCTGGAGTTCCTTGTGGTGCAGTTGAGACGTGAGTAACATCTAAAGGGAACAATCGCGAAAGTCCAAAATCTGCTACTTTGACACAAAAATTGCTGTCAAGGAGAATGTTGTTAGTCTTCACATCTCGATGAATGATATCAGAAGCATGAAGATATGCCAATGCACTGGCAGTTTCTATGGCAATGTTCATACGAATAGGCCATGTGAGTAAACCATGCTTAGCTCGACCACCATGGAGTTGATCCGCAAGAGTGCCATTGGGAACAAATTCATACACAAGTAGAAGACCCTGACTGTGACGAGAGGTGCAGCCAAAAAGGGAGACAAGATTTTTGTGGCGCAAACGTGTGAGGATTTCAACTTCATTCATAAATTGTTCAACCCTTCTGTAGTTGTTCTCATATAGGCGCTTGACTGCAACTTCCCGTCCATCTTTGAGCTTACCTGGGTGAGAATGAATAAATAGACCATTTAGCAAACTTTTAAGTCTTATTCCCAAAAAAAAGAAAAAAAAAAGGCAAACTGTTAAGTCAATGCATTTCCTGAAGGTGATCTTAGAACATACATCGGATTTTCTTTTCTTACCATAATACACAGTTCCAAAACCTCCATCTCCGAGTTCTTTCTCACGACTAAAATCATTTGTTGCTTCTGCAAGGTCGCTGTAGGAGAAGATAGGGACGCTGAAGCAGACAGTGCCTGTTTCCAGGTCTGATTTTGAGGAAGGACCAGAAGAATTATTGCCTGAGTGGATGTTTGCAGAAGCATATTTTTGTCTCTGGCGATAGAATACGATCCAGAAGGACAAAAGTGCAATCAGGACAATTGATCCGCCACCTAATGTGCAAAATGAAAAGCTTTAATTTTTTCCACCAACATGGTGCTTTGCTGGAAAACACAAATTACAAATGAAATTTTTTTCAATTCCCATTGAAAGGCTGCAGAGAAATTTATGCAGCAGAGATTAGAGAGGTACATTACCTAGTCCCAGGCCTAGCTTCAATTTCGATTTTTCATGTCCTGCAACACAAATACAAAGAAAATGGTGTTAGTTAAGACAATAAATATAGCAGTTGCAGTTTAGGCAATAAATACAGCAGTTATGTAATTAGAGCATCCAAATTCTTGACAGCATCGCACAGAAACAGAGACTGCACATCTCAAACTTATATTTTTGTCTTCCTGAGATGAATTAGCGGCTTCTTCCAATCCCGGGTAAGGAGCCAGTTGAAATAACCAAATAAAGAAATCAGTGTAGAAAGCGAGGAATTCGCTTGTGGCATGTTATCGAAATAGACATAACTTTTACAACTGCATTATTGTATAATAATGCGAGTAGTACAGAGCAGAAAGACTATGAACGAACGTGTATATGTTCATGAAGATGAACTAGTCCTAATACCTTATTTAACTATTGATACCTGTCCGTATGATTTTACATTGAAAATTTCTCTTGCCATCAATATGACAACGGCCTCGTTTCTTAAGACAATCATTACATTCTCTTGTTTCAGCACATTGAAAATGTCCCTCGCTATCACTTTGACAATGGCCCCCTCTCCAGTAACATCCATAACAAACCCAGTGTACTTCCAATTGAAGAGAGAAAACTGAAGTTAACATATTGAACAAGTCATTAGACTTTCTAGTCTTATTCACTGGGAGCTGAATCAGCGAACAGTTAGGTGGAAGGATACTTGGTAAAGCATCATCCGGGTGATTGTAATAAATAAAGGAGCTATCGTTGCAGGTAAAATGGAAACTTGTGAGGTTTTTCCCAAGCTTCCGTGTGCATCTGAAGAGGCTTAGATTGGATGTGATTGGATGAAAAGAGAGAAAAGAAAAGCTAGGAAGAGAGAAATTTTTGAAGGATTCACAGCTACGCTCGTTCAAGTGACTTTGAAACACTCGGTCTTCAAGTGTAATTGAAACATCCTGAGCGATGTTTAAAATATTATAAAACGGCCCGTCCTTCCCCAATTGAATTCTCTGAACTGGTTCGTTGCACTTATCTACTACCATCAACCCACATTCAGGATGCGTCTGATTGGCGAAAGGAAAGGCAAATTGACTGAGATTTCCACATGAGTGAAAAGAATGTGGACATATTTGATTCAGTTTGCTTTCTTCTTTAGCCAGAGAAAGAAGTAAAAGACGGGAGATAACAAAGAACACAAGAAACGAGTAACGAGCCATTCCAAAATCGGACAGAAGCAATAACAGCTACGTACACCTCAGATCAACCGTGCGGTTTCTTTATTGTGTTATTTCTGTTATCGCTGCTCCTCCATAGTTTCAATGTTTATCCTTCAAAAGTCAAAACACGCGAGTTGACTTGGAAATTTAGAGAGTAGACTGGAAGAAACAGACTGACAGCAGGTAAAGGTTATGGTAGTCGTGTAGATGCTGATCAGGCATAGCCATTGGCCAATGAACTTTTTGCTAATAGGGCGACACGGACTACAACTCTATTTTCCCATTAATTAATTACTACCACAAACAAAGCGTTGACTCCTTGACTCTTCAAAAGCTACATAAAACAAAATAAATAAATAAAAATATCGCGATAGGTTCAAGTCGTCCTCTGTGCTTCGTTCTCACGTCACGTCTGGACAAACGCTTGGAAGAAACCGAAAGATATTGACTCTGTGATTCTGTTCTAATTAGAAAGAATAGGTAGATACTTGCCATATAAAATGCCTATGCGACTATGAAACTAAATCGGCACAATCCAAAATCCTAACAAGATTCTACACTACACACAACAGATTGAATTTCACACTAGAAACTAAAAGAGAATCCTTGAGAGGAAGAGATGATTCCATTTCATCTCATCTCGTGGGATTTTCACTCTTCTAATCATATTATGCCATGACTGTTTGTATGAATGAGTTTTGTATAGATCGTAAAGAAATGATAAGTAAAACTTGAGAAGTTGTGAGAACCTTACCGTAACTTTCTGTAGCTACTATTTCATTTGAACAGTTAAGATACCCCATGCTGTTAATTAGACATTGGCCTTCTCCTCTCGAAGGACAGTCAATGCATTGTCGTCTTGCACGCCAGTCAGGGCGTACTTTTATAGAGAAATTGCCAGTTAACAAATCAAACAAGTCAGACGCGTAGCGAGTCTTACTCACTGCCACTGGGAGCTGAATAAGTGAACACTGAGGTGGAAGACTTGGTAGATCGTCGTTATCTGGGTGATTGTAATAGATCGTGGAGTCATCACAGGACATATTGAAATTCATGGGAATATTGCCAAGAATTGAGGGGCATTTGAACAGGGTTAAATTTGATAGGATTTGGAAAGAGATGGAAGGAGAGCTGGGAAGGGAAATATTTTTGAAGGACTCACAGCTGCGGTTGTCCAAATGGCTTTGAAACACTTGATCATAAAGTGCAACAGTTTGATCCTGAGAGATGCTCGTGACATCTAACCATGGCGCATCCTTTCCCAGTTGAATCTTTTGAACTGTCTTCTCGCAGTCATCTACTAAGCAGAATCCACACTCTGGGTGTGTTCGCTTAGAGTAGGGGAAGTTGATATTGCGGAATTTTCCACAAGAAAAAGATGGACAACTTGGATTGAATCTCCTTTGTTCTTGAGCTAAGGAAAGAAGTAAAAGACACGAGAGAATAAAGAACACAAGAGAACAGCCGTGAGCCATTAGTATTGAGAAGCCTTTGTAACACTTATTATTTTAGTTTTTTATTCTCTGTCAGACCCTTTTTATGTTCTTCGGTTAAGCTGCCAGCTGAGGTGGAAAGTTGATTGGTAAGATACAGAGAATCATTCTGAAGTAGATGCAAGTTGAGTTTTTGATCGATAAGCCGAGGACTAAAGGTGAAAATTTCAACCCACCCTCCCCAATCCCTTAGTGCTCGACAGACTTGACCCAGTTTAGTCTTCAAAAACTTAAGCATTCAAAACTATGACGGTGGTTTCAAGATAGCCTTTCTGCGGCTTTTTTGACACGTCTGAAACAAAGAACGCAAGCAAAAATATGTGGCTCTAATTTTATCCGAAGGCAGACCGATCAGCAGGACCGTAGTGGGTTTTTAATGCTTGTGCAGACTGTTCCTAATCAAACATAAATTCTGCTAAGTAGTCACTAACTTTGAAGTTTTTTGGGGCAGAAGTTGGAAAATGGCGAGAAAAGGGAAAGCGGGTTTGACTTTCAAGAAATAGTTGAAACACTAGAAAGTAACAAGTTGTGTAATGAGTCTTATCAATCAGAGGTAAACATTTTCTTCTCGGGAAGTCTTTGTCGGTGAAGTAGGAGATGGGGCAAAGAGAAAATGCATGCACAAGAAAATCAAGAGCTGGTGATGAACTTAAAAGCAAACAAATCTCGGGATATTGTATGACTCTGCTATTTTGCCTATTAATAATAGACTAAAGACAACGAGGATCCGTGACCGTGAACCTTGTTAAAACATGTGCTTGAGAACTAATTGGCTGTATTTATCAGACAGGCAAGGGTTAATCTCTTTTCCTCTTGAAAGCAAGAGCACGATCTAGAGATATTAGGCAAAAAGATAAAGTTTAAGGCTATAAGCCTACCGTCATTGCAGTTCCGGAGATGAGATCCATCTGGGCAGAAACATACACTATCACCTGTTCAAATCCACATTGGCCACCACTTCTTCTGCACTCAGCACAACTGTGTCCAGTCCATATCAGTGCAAATCCATCCTTTTAACAACTTTACATGGTTGAAACTTTCTATTGTTCGATTAATTTCCTCTGCTTCTAATTGAACAGGTGAAGCAACTAAAGATTCACATGCAATTGTAGACCAATTCAAACCCTCATCACCAGGGGCTAATACCACAAAAGTACCATGCGTGGCATTAGAAGCGCATGTAACCTTAGATTTTGTGTGATTGACATAAAACGAACCGTTGCAGCTGTTAAAGAAGTAGAGATCAGCATGGTAGAGACTGAAGTCGAGGGAAGAACGATCAAATAAGATATTTTGAACCGGAGCAACGCATGAATCATTGAACAACCCTTCATAAGAACTAACGAAATGACTGGTTTTCGTAAGAAATATCTTGTATGGAGAACTAACGTTTTGAAGTTTTATAAATGGGTTTATCCTCTTTACAGTGAATTTGAAAGCCTAGATAGCCACAGAAATCTGCACCAGCACCTCGGATGAAGAAATGGCAGCTTATGTTGGGGCCATTGACACAGTTTCTAGCCTTGCAAGCTTGATACCTTGAAGCTGTTGATAGAACTGGATTCAAAAAGATGGTGTCTGTAAAGAAAGTGATTCCTATATTGAGAAGTAAACTGAAGCTGAAGAAATTCGGCAACCCCAGATGGGAGCACATTGATGAAGAACAAGGCTTTGAGGAATTCAGGATCAGACTAAAAGGCCCCAATTGTTCAATTACTCTCCCTTTACAGTTCTCCACTCCTCTTCTCCCCCCTACCCCCCCCCCCCACCAAAAAAAACCCCAAAATCACCACTGGGTTACGGACTTTGACTTGGGGTGAGTTTGTTTTTTTCTTAATTCAGTATGTAAGCAATAATGAAATCAACATCACATATTATGTCACTGTATTATCCACTGTATCATTAATTATGAACGATTTGCTTGTTATAATAATAAAATTATCTACATGCAATACCATTCAGAATCTAATGCAGATAACTTCTCTTGAACCAACAATCAAAAACAACAAAAGGCAATTCTATCGCTTAGATTTTTCTGGGTGGATTTTGAAGATTCTAGGAAAACGTTTGGACATGTAACAGCAACTTCAAGTCACCCCCGAATGAAACAAAATAGAGATCTAATTATGTGACCAACTCAATTTAAACTAAACTAACGTCCGATGACTGAATAATCAAAATTTAAGTCATCTAATTGTAATTAACAGCTTAATTCAGAAGTACAGAATTGAAAAACTCATTCTGCAAATAGTAGTCACCTAAAACTTGGAAGTGAAAAATTTATCCTCAGATCAAAGGACTATAGTTACGTCGCTTCAACGAAAAGTGGGAGTAAAATGCAAGCTTTAAAGTTAAAAGATAACATTTGATACTCTACATAAAGTAGAGGATGTAATATACAACATTTGATTTAAATAGTTTGATCCCAACAACCAAATAGATATGGTTTATTTTGAGCTCATAACCGGTCACAATTTTGTTATTGGGTTTTGTAACCCAAAATGCATCTACTTGGTAAAGACAGCCCATGGCTTATAAACTAGTTCAGAAATCACTCGCTAGAGATGTGAGATATTATATTATATACTTCCCCCTACTAGACCTCACGTCCTCATGAGGGTCATTGGAAAAAATATTGAGAACAGTACGACATCATACCATTAACATATTCATCCCCATATTAGGTTATGGATCGAGATCATATCATTAACATATTCATCCCCACATCGGGTCATGAGTCAACTCTGATATCAATTGTAACAGTCAGGGCCCAACAGCTAAGTAGATATTGTTTGCTTTGGGCATGTATCACATTTTTGTTATTGGGCTTTGCAACCTAAAACGTATTTACTTGATTAGGAGAGCTCATTACTTATAAACCAGTCTAGAAACTCACTTGTTAGACATGTGGGATATTACATGTATTATATAAACAATCAACTGTAAAGAGAATTGATTAAATATTTAGTAAAATTTATTTTTACAAGTACTGTAAATTTTAAAAACAATTGTATATATTTAGTAGGTTCTACTGTTAAATTGCTATCATAATATGAATGACTGGATTGAACATAATATTGAATAAAATCTATTTACTCATTTATAAATATGCATATAAAATATTTTTTATTGTGTATATATAGTAATTGATGATTAAAATAAATACTTTGTATTAATTTTTATTTTGTTATCTCAATATAATTAATAATAATAATAACAATTTATTTAAAGTTACTGATTTTATTTCCTAATTAATAAGGATAATTTTAGATTTTTATAATATATATATATAAATTAATTTTTAAAATTAGATTTTAAAAAGCTACTACTTCCTTATTTTTCAAAGTTTACTGTAGGATAAAGTGATTTTGACAAAACTGATTTCTACAAAAATTTATCAAAAGCCAAAATTAACTTTTAATTTTTAAAAATCACTCTTGAAACTCATAAAAGCAATCCCAAACTTGCCCTAAAATTAAAATTAAAAGAGCATATAATTGAAATAATTATTTTTTCTATATTTCCAAGCACAGTCTCAAATTTTGGAAATTAGTTTTTGAAAAACTATTTATAAAATCATATCAACCAACTAGGTAGCCTTGTACAGCCAACTAATTTTTGTTTTTTTTTGGTGGAGGGGGGGGGGGTGTGGGAAGGGGTAGGGGTAGTTATTCAACTCTAGGTTAGTTGAATATGCTTGTTATTATTCTTCTTTGTTTTTTCCCATTTAGTAACTAATATGAGTAACCTCAACAAATAATAATAAGCCTTACATTTCATCTAAAATAGGAAAGATTGTGAAAATATAACGTAATAGTAATAGAAGTTCTAGAGTACTGGAATGTTCATCAAATCTATGATATTTTATTACTTTATTAAAGGAGGGCCATATGATTAGTGTCTTTTCAAGTATCAGTAAATTGGGTGTGTTCAAACTTCAAAGTCTACTCTTTGGGAAAGAAATACTATTAAACTAAACAGGTCCTGGCAGCTCCTGCCCAATAACACAGTCAATGGACAGCTGAAATCAAACTTGGGCTACAAGACATTAAATAATAAAATGCATGCCTCCGTTCTGAAATACTATGCTTCAGAAAACAAGGGGAAGTTTGTCAAATTCTAGATTTCAAGTAGATGTTTTGGCACAGTCGAGAGAAGGGGGAAAGTGTTGCAATTGCAATTGTATAGGTCTTTGGGATGGGCCAAAAGAATAGTACAGGAAATATCAAAGCACGTAGCAAATTTGAGATTGGGAGGCTAAATGCAATGTCTTCGTTGACGGAAACTCGTATGTACTACACGCTAGTGTTATAGATAAATATAACGGCCTAATGAAATAGTTTGTACCTAATAATTAATTAAGTATTGTTTGCTTTGAGCGAATTGTTCGTCACGGTTTTATTATTAGATTTTGTAACCTAAAACACATCCATTTAGTTAGGAAAACTAATGGTTATAAATTAATTTAAGAACTCTCTTACTAGTGATATAAGGTATTATGTACTTTTTTCTCTTGAGGATCTTGCATTCTCGTAAGGGTCTTGGGAAACAAAACAAAATAAAATCACATCATAACATATTCATCCACATACCAGGTTGTGAGTCAACTCTACTATTAATTATAACAATTCAGACCAAACAACTGCAAGGTTGCTTTTTCGTTCGAAATCAATGTATACGTAATTACTAATTAATAGATCTAAATGTATGAATCTGAATAATATATTTATTTATTTTATCTGAATATCTGAAAATAAGTATTCAATTATTTATTTTTTTCAACTTAAAAAATTAAAAATATGTACTTTTACATTTGTATCCTCATTAAATTTGAATGTAAAATAAATAATATATTAAATATCATAATATTTTAACATATATAAGTAAAACTACACTCAAGTGAATATATAATGATTTTGAAATTTTAATAAATAAAATACCATACATTTTAAATTTTATCACTAAAAAGAGTAACAAACCTTGTTGATTAGTATATAAGTGAATGCTAGAAAATGTAATTGAAAAAAAAAAGAAAAAAAAAAGGCCCAAGTCAAGTGCTTGTATAGCGAAAAATTAATTGGAGATTCAAGAACTACATGAGAGAAGCAAAGTGAGGAGGGATTTCATGGCGGCTGAAAAAAAAAAAAAAGGAAAATAAAGATGAGATCACATAGGGTAAATATCTATGAGTGAGTTTTGGGATAAATATGAAATATAAATTATAAAGTATGTATTCTCTACTTTACATAACCCTTCACAGTTTTATTATTAAGCTTTACAACTCAAAATACATTAACCTAATTAATAGAGCCCTATGACTTATAAACTAATCAAGAAATTTACTAGTTAGTGACGTGGATTTTACACCTAGATTGAGGAAAATGATCTATATTTCTTGGAAAATGCTACTTTCCCCGGGTCAAACCCCGAATTTACCCAAAACGACGTCGTTTTGTTTCTTTTTTTTTTTTTTTTGCTTTTTTTGCTTCCATGAAACGACTACGTTTCAGCTTAGTAAAAACAAAAAAAAAAAAAAAACGCAGAGAAACAGAAAAACGCAGCTGCTTTTCTTTCTCTTTCTCTTCTCTTTCTCTTCCGAAGGATAATGTATAAGAGGTCACAAGATATTTTTATTGGAGCTGTAAAATGCAGAGCAATTGCAGCATAAATTTCAGACCAATTCAGCACAAATTGCAGACCAACAGAGCACAAATTGCAGACCACTTCAGCACAAATTGCAGAGCAATTGAAAACAAAATACGCATAACGCATACGCTTTCTTCCGGACCAAAATCTCATTTTCATCATCATTCATCCTCAACACTAGGCATTAAGCACCCAAATCAAGTGCGGAAAGGAAAAATTAATATCAATTGCAATTTAACACACTTATTTTCTTAACATTTTATTTCAACCGAAAATTAAATAAAATAGAAATTTCAAAGAATCGGATCGCGAATGGCAGATTGTGGTGGATCTCACGAGGAAGGAAAGAGAATATAAAGTTTTAAACAAACGAACAAATCAAGAGGAGACGAAGAGGATCATGTCGTTCTCGGTGAACGAAGGAGAGGAAGACGAAAACGGGAGGAAGACGTTTGGTTTGCTTTTGGCCAAACGGCAACGTTGCTTATTGACCGAAACTCAAACGAAAAGGAGAATCGAGGACGAAAGGAAGATGAAAACGAAGACATTTCGTTACTGAAACGACTACGTTCATGATCAAAAGAAGAAACCAAAACAGCGTCGTTTTGGTTTAATTCGGGGTTTGACCCGGGGTAAATAGCAGAACTCATATTTCTTACACAAACTCCCGGGCCTTTCCTCTGTTAAAATAATATTTTGACAATTGTCCAGCGTATTTCAAGCTCAACTCCACCATTATAACTTTTATTACTGCCAAGTGCCGATTTTGGTGGGTTAAGTGAACCGAGTTCAGATAGAGTTTTGGACCAGAGACTGCCACATTTTCGCCCCCACTCTCCGAACGAGTGGACACAATGCGCCCAGCATGCTGCCCCATGTGGCCGTTAGCCCACAACGTATGTTAGGGATAAAAATAAAAAAAGAGAGAGTTCTAGAGATGCACGAATCACGATTGGTATTTTCTCTTGTTTAACCACTGGAATTAGAAGCCATTTGTAACACCGCTTTATCCATTCTCTGGGTATGTCTACAATACGATATTGTTTGCTACAGGCTCCCCACTTCCTATTAAAGATTGTAATTTTTTCAGTTGTCTTAAGTTTTACGATAATAATAATAACGAAAAAAATAATATGATTATTATTATTGTTACTATTATTTATTATATTCGTTATTATTATTATGATTATTGATAACAAAAAAATTAAAATAATAATAATTGCAATTATTGTTGTAATAATAATAATAATAATTAACTAAAGGTATTTTAATAATGGGATATTATCATTTTACTACTAAAACTATTCTGACATATTATATCAGTACCATGGTTTGTCGAAAAGTACATTTTACTACCAAACTTTTACACCGTTATCAATTTACTACTATTCAGTTAAGAAAACGTTAATGTTTAACGGAAATTGAGTTAAAAGTCGATTTTACCCCCAAGAGTTTGGTAGTAAAATGATAATCGCCCTAAAACCTTGGTAGTAAACTGATAATTCCCTTAAAACCTTGGTAGTAAAATGATAATTTATCTATCAAATTAACGGACAATTTATTTCACAAATTTGAAATTTCACGCCTCATGACATCAGCAAATTTTTAATGTTCTTAACGGAATGGTAGTAAATTGATAACGACACAAATGTTTGGTAGTAAAATGCACTTTTCGACAAACCATGGTACTGACTTGATATTTCAGAATAACTTTGGTAGTAAAATGATAATATCCCTTTAATAATTTAAAATAGTTTATTCCCATTCTTAAACAAGTAAGCACAAATAAAAATACACTCTATTCTAAATCTAATTCCACAAATGCAAAAAATTATTCTAATTTCTATTCATCACTTCATTCCAAACTATTTCAATTCTTATTTATTTTGATTTCAACCGGTTCCAATTACTAATCAGTAAATACACCCTAAGGTCATTTTTTTGTTCTAACTAATTATTATCGTGATTGATTAATTTTAAAAAGAGTGAATATTGCAATAAGATGGTCATATCATGGTATATATGTCCTAATTCAAGATAGCTTCTTATTTATGATAAATAACAATTATCTATATTCGTAAAATTTTGGAGTATATCAATGGAGTTCCAACTCACGCCCTCAAATATCCTAAGAGCTAATCGTGCCCGATGAAGATGATGAGGTTTAAAAAAAATAAAATAAAACAATCAGAAAAGTTAAATTTCAGCCAACTTATAGTATCAAGAAAGAAAATCTAAAAGCTTTGTTGTAAATAACAATTGAAGAGATGGAGAAAGAAACATACATACCGGGAGTACAATGCTTAGCATGCGGCCTGTCAGGGCAATAGCACTGGAAATGAAAAGTATCCGCATCGAAGCCACACTTGCCACCACTTCCCTTACAAACGCGGCAGTCACTCGCTTTCCATTTCAACAAAAACCCTTTTCTCACCATTTCTTCAATCCCAATACGATCACTCGTCCCCTCTCCATTCATATCCACAGCCACCGGTGCCACCGCAGATTCTTTACATTGGTTGGAAGCAGAATCCAAATCAGAATCATCCTCAAACATTCCCAAAACTGTATCATCACTTGAACAATTACCAGCAAGCAGCTTGTGCCGCAACAGTTTCTCAGGCAATGAGCTGTTGCAGTTGTATAGCAACACTGCCTGTTTTTGGTCAGGAGCCAGCTGGAACTCTGTGGGAAGAGACACGTTTTTTATGCGAGGAAAAGTACAAGCAGCGTCGCTGTTTGTTTCAGAAAAGGCCGCGTTTGATACAAGAACAGAGTGATTATCGTATAAGATTTTCTCAACAATGTAGTTGGTATCACTGGAGAGTTTGAGAACTGGGTTCCCTTTGTCATTGCATGAGAGATTGAATCCAGGGTACCCACAATAGGCTTCTTGTTGATTTTCGATGTAGAATGGGAAGCTGATGTTTTCGCCATCGCCGCAGGATTTTGTAACACAGGCCAGATATTGAGGGTCGATTTTTCCTGAGACTGTTCTTGCTAGCAATAAGCAGAGAATGAACACACAAAAGCTTGTTAATGGAGAATCAGATATTTGGGATAAGTCCATTTGTGAAGTTGGTTGAATTCGAGTCTGGAGAGAGAGAAGATGGTTTTGATGATTGAATATCGGTTAGCTAGGGAGAGTTGGCGAGATAATAATATGTTTGACTTGTGAAATTGCAGTCTTTGTCTTTGACAAGCCTCATAATTTGGACTGTTGAATTTATGGCAAATTAAGACTCTACCAAAAAAAGCAAAAAAAAAAGAAAAGTTGGCCGGTGTTAAGAAGCAGATGAGCAAGTTGACCCAGTTGTAATAAATTTGGTAACGTATTTAATTAGATTTAGTTATGAAGAGTTTACTATACACTTTGAATTTAATGTACATTACTTTTTTTTGACCAATTTTAGAATAGGGAAAATATCCACCGACCACTCGTTTTTTCTAATTTTTTAAATCTTGATTTATTTTAATTCTGATGTTCTGCCATCGCCGCAGGTTTGATACATTAAAAATTAACGGAATCTTAAATAAATATTTTGCCGAAAATTATAATTTCACCTAATTAAATACAAAAAATAATTAGATTATTTTTTTATAATCTATAATATTTACTCTAAATAAATTAAAAGGATTTTTTATAAATTTTTTTTATAGATTTGCCATGTAAAATCAATTTTATGATTGGATTAAATTAGATTAAATTAGATTATATAATACTATTTTATATTTAGTACAATACCGAGTTGGGCTATATTAAATTATATTCAAATAAAATTAATACTTTTTAAGTTGACATTTAAATATAAGGAGATTATTCAAGCGTTTATGATTGGATTAAATTAGATTAGATATATAATAGGAAAATTTTATTTTAGAGTAAAATTTATTTTAAAAATTTATAAAAATCCTTTTCATTTATTTAGAGTAGAAATTATAGATTATAAAAAATAATCTGATTATTTTTTGTATTTAATTGAAATTATAATTTTCGTTTGGGGCAAAACATTTATTTAAGATTAGATTTTTTAACTGAAGAGTGTAACTAGCACTTTGAATTTAAAAGAAAATTAGAAAAAATGTTATTTTATTTTCCTTTAGAATATTATCATCAGAAACATCCACAATAATAAAAAAGAAACTTTCATCGTATTGCAGTTGAAAAATGAAAAGTATCAAGAAGTAGACATTTTCTTATTTTCTTTTTCATGAGAGCTCACATGCTTAAGCAAGCGATAACAAAATTAATATTTAAAATCAAGTAACCGTGTGATAACTCACATGATTTTGGCCACTCGGAGATGGGCTGTCCTAGTCCTAAGCAAGTTGTCGTACGCAAACATGCATCTTCACCATTCTTCGGTTTTTTTTTCCTATTTAATTAATGGGTATTATTACATATTCTATCTAATTTAAATTTAATAATTTATGTAACACACAGTACGTGGAACTATCAAAATTAAATCTTCTCCAGCCCAAATACTTTATCCGAAAATCCCGATGGCGTACGAGATACGACTGTTTTGCTGAATGCCTCGCTAACAAGCTGTCACTTGTGATCACAAATTGAAAAGCTTTAAAAGGTTCTCTTTTAGAAATCAAGCACCCAACCGAACCGATGACGTTGAGATGATTTCACTGCTTCTTTTTCCTCCCCTAATAAGTCTCTTATAACCGTATAGAGAATATGGATTATCCAATTAGTTTCCTAAAAAAGGAAATTTTGTTACTGAATATTACTAACAGATAGATTGTCAAACGTTATCATTGCCATGGAGAGAATTAATCGAAGAGCCAAGAAAAAACCAACCAGAGTTTCATCTTTCTCTGCTTTGTTTTTCTTCGGAAATAAATTTTCTTCTCAGTTGTCTGGTCATTATGTCCATTAGTTCATCGAAATTATCGTCTATTAAAATAATTTTGTAACTTTTAATTAAAAAATCTCATTTGATTGCCAAATAATCAATAACATTTTATTAAAAAATTTGTTTGTAGGAAGTAGAAACGCTGTTAGAAGATGAAGATTTACTTCATTCAAGTTACACCAAGCCGAGTAGTTTAATCAACATGCAAAATAATAATGGGTCATGTGATTGGGCCTTTACAGCATTTCGTTGGGCCTGACAAAAAACCCTGCCCCAAAGTGGCTGTTTCTGGGCCTAACTTTATTCTATTCAATTTTTTTGATGCACTATTATATTTATTTTAATATTTTATTCTCTTTTTTTCTTTTAAAAAATGAACACATATTTGGTGGGTTTGACGTACAGTATTTATATTATACTGCAATAATGGTTTTTTTTTGTTTTATATTATACTGCATTATCTTATTTAATAATAGTTATTATTCTCCGTTGAAAAAGTAAACAAATCACTAACAATGAAAAAAATCGATCAAAAAAACTAAAACAATTTTATATTCCTACATCACGAATAATATTCTTTAATTACAAGCAAAGAATATACATTAACATTAGAGCATCTTCAATATACTTTTCAAATAAAATTTTACTTCTTATTTAAAGAACCATATCAATATTAAACACTCAAAAAGACACGTTAATTTAAAATTTTCAAATAAATTTTGTTTCTCACTCTTCAATATTGCCCAATGAGTTTCTCCCTCTTCTATTAATATTTTATTATTATTTATTGAAAAGATAAGACTGCAATAATTATTATTTATGTTTTTTTTTTAAATATAACAGCAATTCAATTTGGTAGTAGAAAAGATTTAATTAAAATAGTATTAACTTATTTTTATTTGATGAGTCTTTTGGAGGAGATTAGATTTTTTTATACACTTATTTACCACGTCAATACGCAAATTAAAATTTGAAAAGTAAAATCTAAAGAGGTTTTTGGAGATGCTCTTATATGTGCACCAAGGGAGTCAAGTTCACAAAATATGGCTTCTATTTTACTTTTTAGTATCTTCACAACACAAGGTAGTTGTTTCATCTTCTATACATGCAGGTTCCCAAACGAAAAAAAGTACAGAACTTGACTTGGCGATGATGGAAGAGCTAGAATAACAAAGGACTACTAGCTTCTTTACCTCAAGTATCGTATCATCTCTCCTTATCAATTGTTGCCTTAGTTTATATATAACTTCTTATTTGGTGAAGACATCGCAGCCAGATCCGGAGATAGATGGTCAATCGGGGAACAGTTTGAATGGTGAAATGGCTTTCGAGGGAACTCAAGGCGATCGTGGGATGATGCCCGACTACATAAGCGGTGGATCTACAAAAATAATTTATCGGGAGTTAAATTAGATAATAGTAAAATATTAAAAAAAAACTAAAAGTTTGAATATATAAAATATTTACTAAAATATTTATAATTATTCTCGATGCATTTTCATATTTTAAAAATGTTATGCAATAGACTCATCATCAATATTATTAAATTTATTGTTTTCTATATAAACAACTAAACTATCATTTATCTCATCCGATTCTAAAGATGATTCTTCATGAGTTTCATTACTGAAAATATTCGCTTTATTATTACTATAGAAACTGGAAGAAAATAGAATAAAAAATATTTTGAGTGGTGGGCTATCATTATTTTTAATTAAAATAGGTTTTTATAATTGATAAAAGTTAAAATTTAAATTTTATGGGATTTATAATTTATAATGACTATTTTAATAAATTTAATAGGAACTAATTAGAAAACTAAAATATTTTTCTCCTTTGTTTTTAGAATTTTTATTGACCAGTGGGGGCTTGACATGCTGCATCCGCCCAAACATAACCCCATTCTTGTTACCAAATTCTGGAGCATAATAACAACTCATTGAAAGCAATTTTGCCGCTCCCGCTGGGCTAGTGGGCCTCACAAAAGTGTGGTCGTGAATTGTTGCCTCAAAGGCAAGGAAAAATGAAAATTAGTGTTTGCAATTTGATTGAAGTTTAAAGAATGAACAACTTTTCTCCAATTTTCTTGCACGAGGATCGCAAATCGCACTGCCTTCGATGAAGAAATTAACGTTAGGCCTCACGATGTGAATTAATCTTATGTGTGACATTGGTGGTCGCTTATGCCTTCTGGCCTTTATTACAATTATCAATTGAGAAAGATATATGAGAAAATATCGACATCAAATGCCCGCGTATTATCCAAATGTAGAGCAACAATTTTGGGAAAAGTTGTTGCAAGAAACACGTCACTAAAACGTTGGATTTAGGAATTAGGAGTCTTCTACCGTCCTTTTTCGATTCTCCAAAATATAATAATATAAGAGTGATGATATAGCCACAAACTCTTATATAAATTTATTTTGTACAAACTGATGTGGCATTAATTCATTGGTTGAATGAAAATATAAAATAATATAAATAAATTATATGGGCCAAGAGATATTTAATTCAACCAATTTTATCATGCCACATCAATTTGTACAAAATAAATTTGTACAAGAGTTTGTGGCTATATCATTACTCATAATATAATATAGAGTACAAGCTGAAAGCCACAATCAATATTTACTCTTCATATTCAAATTTGAATTATATTTTTTTAACAATGAAGGAGTTGATTTTTTTTTTTTCAACCGTCAGTAATTAGAATTTTGTAGAGCAATTGATGATTCCTGTTTATAAATTTTTATTTAATTGGATTAATCAGATTGATCGGATTAGATTTAATCGGGTCAATCGGGCTAAGAGCGGGTCGGGCTTTTTACTTTTCCTAGGGCTAGGGTAATGACCTCACAGTAGCACCGGCGAGTTGCAGCTGAGATTTTCTCTCTACGAAGAATGGAGGGCAATCTCGATGGTGAGAATACAAAGAAAGACTTAGAGAGCACGATGGATCTTAATAATCATCATGGCAACTTGAAAACTGCGTCCAGTGATCAAAATCACAAGGATACTCTTCTTCAAATCAAGTCCTCTAAAATCCCCGTAAGCCCTTGCCCCTCAGCCTTTTTTTTTTAAAAAGAATTTTGCTTCCCTTTGCTTCCTGACAGTAATTAAAATTTTTCTTTTTCTTTTTTGCTTCCAGGCGGTTATCAATTATGGGGCGTCATGGTACGTTTTCACAGAAATTATTAATTAAAATCCTAGTTATCTCCTTGTGTGTTCATAATGAATTCAAACGAGCACCAGGTGTTTGATAGAAAGCATGTTTGGGCAGGAGTAGCACTTGAAAAAGCTTAAGTATCATTTGTGCTCCAACAATGGATAGATAAATATGTTCTTGAAAAATTGTTTTGCAGAAGGCGCTAGGGATCCTAACTATAATCTCAACATTTGAGAGGTGATAGCTTATCTGTAATTGCCATGTTAGTCAATTAATAATATTTATAAATAAATTGCCACGTCAATTGCGGCTCAAATGCTGGAATAATAGTTGAAGTCCTTAAAATTATTATTTGTTTGTTTTTCTTTTAAAGACTTTTTAGTGCTCCTAAAAGCAGCCTCTGTATTTGTTGCTTTAAGACTTGAATGATAACATAAACCGTAAGCTTCTTGTCATTATACTTCGTTTCATGTTTCTGCTAATATTGGGTCAAGTGCAAAAAAAAGTATTAGTGTTCCACATTTGTGAAATTGTTATCGTTTTCAGGTGTAGAGTGTGCAACCAGATTCTCCCCGCATTCTGTAAGCTGAGCAACAATTTTCCCAAGCTTTCTTTCATTTATGCAGATATTGACGAATGCCCGGAAACAACTCAGCATATTCGTTACACCCCTACATTTCATTTTTACCGTGATGGTGAGAGGGTAGATGAGATGTTTGGTGCTGGAGAAGAACGCCTGCATGATCGATTGTGGTTACATTCATGAAAACATGTCTTTTAAATTAGCTTTTGTAAGGCAATTTGCTGTGAGTGATATGTATTTTGTCAGACGATATACGGGATATACCCTTTGGCTTTTGGCTCTATCATTATACAATTTCTCTTTTACTACCGATGCATTATTGTTTCCATTTGAACATACCTTTAGAATCAATCTGATTGTTGTGCTAAACATTAATAAGTATGTTCAATATGAATTTCATAAACACAACCAAATTGTATATTGAACTTCGTTTGTAACCATATTGAGGAAAAATGTCATTGCTTAGGCAATTTTTTGTGCCATTTTTAACCCTGTCCATGGATGCTTACGGCGATGGTTGTGCAATTTGAGGTTGTTCCCCTTTTTCATTCGGTTTTACTTGGGGTGAATATCAGGGTTTTGACTTTTCAATGTTTCTTTATCAGAGATATATGGCCCTTCTATCTTAACATACAAGGTCCAGTACTGCAGTCTTTATGATAAGGGCTAAAGGTTTTCTCTGCGCCTTCCATTATTAAAATTCATTATTAAGTTTGATAGGTTTAAGCCATTTCCTTGAGGTTTACTTGTTCCTTGATGCAAATTATACTAGTTTATATAAATGTATAAATTTTAACTAAGTTTACGCTTCTATTCTTTCTGAAAAATTTTATTTGATTATTATCATCATTTGCAGCTATGCTTCGATTGGAAGCATACATGACACTGTTCCAAATGCATTACTATGCATCAAGGATCCCTCCAATAACAAAGAGAAATTTAATCCCGCGTACATGCTTTCTGACGGAAGATTGGCGAGAGCAGGGAGAGTTAAAAAAAGGATATTATTATTTTACTACCAAAGTTATTCTGAAATATCAAGTCAATACCATGGTTTGCCGAAAAGTACATTTTACTACCAAACATTTGTGTCGTTATCAATTTACTACCATTCCGTTAAGAAACGTTAATGTTTAACGGAAATTGAGTTAAAAGTCAATTTTACCCTCAAGAGTTTGGTTGTAAAATGATGATCGCCCTAAAACCTTAGTAGTAAAATGATAATTCCCCTAAAATCTTGGTAGTAAAATGATAATTTATCTATCAAATTAACAGATAATTTTACTTTCACAGTTAGAAATGTCTTTTATGCCCTTATGACATCAGCAAATTTTTAACGTTCTTAACGGAATGATAGTAAATTGATAACGACGTAAATGTTTGGTAGTAAAATGCACTTTTCGGCAAACCATGGTACTGACTTGATATTTCAAAATAACTTTAAAAGTAAAATGATAATATCCCTTAAAAAAATTTCTCCTTGAAATGGACAATGTAGATTCACATAAAATCAGCTCATTGAAAGCTTGCTAATGATGAGAACCAGCCAACCAGGTTGCTAATGCTTCACAATCACAAGATCCATTAACCACTCATGGAAGTGTAATGACTAAAGAAATAACCAGGAAAATGAAGAAAGGATTGAATGGATTAATTGAGTACATCTCAAATTCATGCCTTGTTCAGGACACTAAGGGCCCGTTTGTTATCATTTTTCAGGAGTGTTTTCATTTTTGTTTTTATAATACACGTGTAATACACGTTTGGTCATGTAATTTCACAAATCAGTTTACAAAACAAAGAATTCAGATTCAATATTACAACTAACAAACTACAAACAAGTTAAACACGTTTTCAATGTTATTACAAATTAAATCTAAAAATGAATTAAAAAACATCATCCACCATTTCGTGAGTCGTGACCCTCCTCATCTTTTCTCCTCACTGTCACTTTCCCTTCCCCTCACCTTTCTCCTTCCAGTTGCAGCTGTGATTCCTCTTCATCCATCATCCTTCTTCCTCCTTATTTCACCCGATCCAGGCTCTCTCAGGCCGTCGGACTTCATCTCAAGATAACAACCGCCCGCCTCCGCCAGTGGTGTGCAGCCGACCACCCGCTTGCCGCCTGCCCTCCGCCGCTCATCTCACCACGCCGGCCTGCCTTCAACCGCTATTGCTGTCTACCTTCGCCCAACTGCTGTCTTGCCTGTTGTTCTCGCTTGCAGTATTTAATGTATAAGTTAAAATTTTGAGAAATTATTTCAGTGATATTATTTGAGAAATTATTTGATTAAGTTAAATTTTTGGGAAATTATTTTGAGAAATTATTTGATCTGTCACTGATGGTGCCGGTTCCGGTGTTCATTCACAAATCTGCACTCTCAAATCTGCACTCTCTCAGTTGCAACATCTTTCTCTCTGCCCAGCCGTTGTTCTTCTACCGAATCTGTCACTTGCCTGTGTTTGTTTTGTTTAAGGAAATTTTTGAGAAATTATTTGAGTGATTTTAGTTGTTTTTAATAGGTTGATATTGTAGATTAATAGCATGTACCGAAACTAGAGTAATTTCTCTCTAACTTGGTCTACAATCACCGCTCTGGATGCGTTCTTTCTTCTGTTAGATCTCGACTGCATTTCTTTATCTTAACGTCTTTGCTCCACCTTCACGCACTTGCTGCAATTTGCTACATCTTCTACTTAAATCTGCCTGCTTGTTGCATCTCGTTGCTGGTATTTTTCTAATTGGCTGAATTTGCGCGTGATCTGATTTGTTTTGCTGCAATCCTCTATCATGTTCAATTGGTTGAATTTTGAGTGTATCATGTTTAATTGGACAAATTGGATGATTGCCGAGACCCTTAATGTACTTAGATACATGAGTTTCTAATCCTTTAAGTTTTAATTCGCAATGCAAATATTGGTTTACTTTTCATTGTGTTGAGATAATCAATTCTGTTGGGGGAATTAGAAAAATTATTCACAGTTCTTTGAATAATTTGTGCATGGGCAGAGACACTTGCGATTTGATTTAATTTTGTTGTCTTTGAAAACATTGCACATTTGAAACCTGTCATTGAATTTGTTAACATGATGACATGCACATACACACCATGATCTTTGGAGTAACATTCAGTTTTTAATCTATGACATGTTACTAAAATTACTTTCGTGTTATGTTGAATTTTGATTAATATTTGCTATATATTATTTTTTTAATTTTTCAAGATATGGATCCACGTGATGTTGATGGTGATGATAAGGCTGATTGGTCTAGCCGGACCGAAAATATTTTTATTGGTATAGTGCATGAGCATGTTAAAAAAGGTGATTTACAAACATCAACCTTTACTAAGAAAATTTGGACCACTATAAGTGATGAGTTATTTGAGAAATCCCAAAAAAGATTCAACGTAGGACAACTTAAGTCCAAGTTTAATAGGTTCTTGTAAAACATCGAGAATTTTCTGACTTATTAGCTCATCTGGGTTTGGGTGGGATCCTATTTCAAATCTGATCACACAAAGATTGTTGGGTTTGAATATATTAAGGTAAAACTATATTCACAGTACATTAAATAGTTTTATATAAAATTAAAGTATTATTTTATGGTTTTATACACTTTTTTTTTTCCACAGAGAGTGTCTGGAGTGAAGTCATATCGTAAAAAAGGATTAGAGCACTACCAAACCTTAGGGGAGATATTCAACACCACCACAGCTTCTGGTCATTTATGTTTTTCATCTAGCCAAGTTCCATTGTCCTCAGATGAGGATCGTGAATTGGAAGAGGATTTTCTTAGTCATGGAGTTCATGTTGATATTGATGATGAGGAGTCAACGGAACCTGTTTCTGATATTAGGACAGAGAAAAGGTCTCGTCGGCCAATTGGAACTTCAACTGAGCGGGGTAAAAAAAATAAGAGTGAGTTTGATAGTTACTTTAAAATGGCTAGTTCAGTGATGAATGCTAGAATGGAGATGGTTAAGAGCAAAAGTACGGAGTCAACTTCTCAATGTGTTGAAAAGTGGTCTATCGAAGAGTGTATTGAAGCTGTGGAGAAATTGGGGGACATTGATGGAGATACATACAACAAATTGATGGATAAGCTAGTGCCCAGTATTGAGTGGAGGAAAGCATTTCTGAGCATGCCTGAGCATAGGAAAAAATATTGGTTAACTAGTTTGTAGTTTGTTTTTTAAATGTGTTTGGACTTTGTAGTATTTTTATTTGTTGAACTCTATGTTATTTTTATGAGTTTAAATGTGTTTGGACTTTGTAGTATTTTTATTTGTGTTACTCTATGTTATGTGTATGAGTTTAAATGTGTTTGTTGAACTCTATTTTATTTTATTTTTGTGAGGTGACATTTTTTTTTTTCCAATTATCGTATTCTTGAAATATAATCTAGGTTTATTTTTTTAAATCAGAGCAAAAAAAATGAACAACAACAACCATGAAGATGATGATATTGACACTTTAACAGATATTGAAGAAGAGGTTTTAGAGGTAGCCATTGCTATAAAAATGTATGAGAAACAACAGCGTGCTATTAGAAGACAATGTTATACAGGACAATTGTCATGTGTTGAATTTGTTCAAGAGTTGTTAAATGGCCATCCGGACAGGATGTATAACATGTTTCGAATGGATAAAGAAGTTTTTATTCGATTATGTTATACACTTGAACATTTACAGTTATTAAAGGATGATAAACATGTATGTATCAAAGAGGCATGTGATGTGCTTGTATATATTGTCTCATGGTGTCTTGTTATGCGTGTTGTATCGGCGTTTTCAACGCGTTCGTGAGCTAATGTTTACACACTTTAAACGTGTGTTAAAAGCATTTTGTCACTTGGCAAATCATATTATAAAACCAAAACCTCAAGGGGAAACGCCATCAGAGATTAGAAACAATCCAAATTTTTTTCCATATTTTGAGGTAAGAAATTCAATACACGTGACTTCAATATTTATGTGACTTTAACATTTGTTTAATAAATTAATGGAATTTCATATTATCACAGAAGTGTATCGGTGCAATTGATGGAACTCATTCTTTGCGTGGTCACCGCATAAGCGGATATCATATCGAGATAGAAATACTAAGGTTACTAAAAATATCATGTGTGCATGTTCTTTTGACATTATGTTTACATTTGTGTATACGGGGAAGGTCGCCAATGACTCAAGGGTATTTATGGATGCCTTAAATAGACCGATCAGGTTTCCACTTAGGTAAGAATACACACATACACACACACACATATATATATATATATATATATATATATATATATATATATATATATATATATATATGTTAATATCTTTGGCGTTTATGTTTTAATTAAGTTATATTTTATTGTTTCTATATTTTAGGATACTACTACGTTGTGGATTAACGGCTATATAAATATGAAGGGATTTTTGACACCATATAGAGGTGAGAGATATCATTTACGTGATTATAGAGGATCAGGTCGAGCACCTAGAGGTCCACAAGAATTATTTAATTATAGGCATTCATCATTGCGTAATGTAATTGAGCGATGCTTTGGTGTTTTAAAAGCGCGATTTTCAATTTTAAGGGATATGCATAATTACAGTTTACGTAAGCAACGTCTAATTCCAATTGCATGTTGCGCTTTACATAATTTTATTCGACGAGAAAATGCAAGTGATAGGTTATTTGAGGACTTTGCTGGGCAAGATTTGGTTACCAATGAAGAAGGAGAAACTAGTAGGCCTCTTACTAACATTGATTTATCTCCTTCATTTGTCGCAGAGATGAATGCTATAAGAGATGGAATTGCAGCTTATATGTGGCATGATTACATACGTAATGCATAATGTCTTTCATGTAATTTTTTTATAATTCTTTTCTTTGAATCATGTGTTGTAAAACAATGACAATGACAATGTCAAACTTTTTTTAATTAATTTTTGTTAGCATACATGACTATTAATAATGATTTTGATGATAACCAATTACATATTTTTGTGTTGAAATTATTCTGGAAGGCAATCGGATAACCGGTTGTTCAAAATCGGAAAGCCGTTTGTGCAAAGTTTCCATTCTGTTTTAAACCGGATAACCGGTTATTCAAAACCGGAAAGCCGTTTGTGCAAAGCTTCCATTCTGCTTTAAAACCGGATAACCGGTTATTCAAAACCGGAAAGCCGTTTGTGCAAAGCTTCCATTCTGCTAAGGCAATCGGATAACCGGTTATTCAAATCCGGAAAGCCGTTTGTGCAAAGCTTCCATTCTGTCTTAAACCGGATAACCGGTTATTCAAAACCGGAAAGCCGTTTGTGCAAAGCTTCCATTCTGCTTTAAAACCGGATAACCGGTTATTCAAAACCGGAATACCGTTTGTGCAAAGCTTCCATTCTGCTTTAAAGCGGATAACCTAGGTTAGTCCAAGCTTTAGCCGTTAATTTCAGAACGCAAAATAAATTTGGCTTAACCGTTCTTACTAAACGGTTCAAGGGTAGCAAACTGGAAATTAACGGTAAACCGTTTACGGAAAACGGTAAACCGTTTACGGAAAACGGTTAACCGTTAATTTCCAGAGACCTGCAAAATTCTAATTGGCTTAACCGTTCTTACTAAACGGTTCAAGGTTAGCAAACTGGAAATAATCGGTTCACCGTTTTTGAAAGCAGTTTCTGCTAATTTCGTAAACATAATTTTAATGTAACATACTTGATGGACAGTATCGGTGAGCCGTTTTAAATAAGCAGTTGGCCAGTTTCTTCTGATGTTGTTTTTGAAAAAGTATTACCAATCGCGTTTTCTCTGTTTTTTTGATTTTCTATTTTATCTACCAAACGCGTATTCTTGCTTTTCAATTTTAAAATACAGAATACAAAAAATGATACCAAACGCATATTTAAATTCGAAATATAGTAACTGCAAAACACCATTTTCATTTTCATTTTTATTCTCAAAAAATACAAATTCTGAAACAATACCAAACGGGCCCTAATCTACCTGAATTGAATATTCGAGATGGTCAATGTTTTGTCAATGTTATTCAACATTCTAAATCTAATTTGATTTAGAGTGACTTGCATGATAAATAAACAAAATCTTATCAAATAAATAAGAAAATCTGGTACAATCTTTGTTTCCTAATCTATATTTGCAAATAAAATCTTTTATTTCCCTTTTATTTTAAGATCTTTTATTTCTTTTTTATTTTATGTTATAGTTAGCAATAAAGAAAATATAATAAAGAAAACATTATTCCATTAATAAAATTCAACTATATAAATTTATGTGAACCTATTAAAAATGGATCAGGATCCTCTCATGATCTGATCTCCTCCTGATCAAAAATATTTGTGGTGATTGGTTGTTAATAAATAAAGAAAATAAAGAAGTTAAATCCTATATCCTCTACCACTTAACACATACTTTAAAAGATCTTTAAAGATGTGAGATCGTGATCTCCTTCTCCATTAAAAATTTCATATTTAAAATTTTCATGACAGTGAGAGCTTTTCTCTTTAGTTCTTCAAAAAACTTTTAGAACTTATTAAACTACTATCTTATGTTGTTCTTTCAGCACTTATTACCCATAATTTTTTTTCCCTTTTTGAGCGTGGCACTAATCCAAATTTTTTTATCCCATTGATTCCTTAATTTTTTATTTTTTATTTTTATAGATAAAGGGTCAAATTTTGTGCCTCGCCTCTCCTTACAGCCTTTGATGTAATGAATAAATGAACAAAACCTATTGTTGTTCTCAAATTTCAACTGCCTTCCATGGACGGCACTTCCAAATCAAAACTTCAATATAAATATATATAGTTCCAACTCTTGTAAAATTTAGTCAAAGGAATTGTACATGAATTTGCATTCCACGTGATATATAGTCTTCATCACCAGGCAACCACTCCAATATTATTATTGGATCATTTATTTATTTGTACATATCTCTGATTATCTGTTTAATTTGATTATGTGACATGTGACCAACCGTCACGGAACAATAAAATAGTATTCGCGTTATAAGATATCAGAAAGAACCGGTCCTCGTCAATTTGTTTTTTTTTTTTAATTTGGTTTGTGTTTTTATTATTTAAAGATTGATTTGATTTTCTTTTTCAAAATGAGTGGTCCGAGATTTAAATTTAGATGTTCTTCGTTGTTGTAGCACAATGATATAGATAATTAATATGGCCCATGCATTTCCAAAAGGGCAACATTAAATATAGAAAAATGATAAAGGTCACCATGCAACTAGGGGTCCCATTCGATTGAGATTGCCGTGGATCGATTTGTCCACCGGTCAGCTGTTCTGACAGTCTATTTCCACCCCCAAATAGCATTAATGGCCATAAAGTGATGAGCTGGTGAAGGTTGTACATTTATACTTCAAGAGTGTTGACGACTTGACGGTTGTACCATAATTCATGATAGTGTATGTAACCGCCAACCGGGTCGGGTTAAAATTTAATTACCAGTTCGGCATCATATCAATTAGCGGTACCGGCCATGTTTCGGTTCTACTAACTAAAGATATAATTTATATCTGCCGGGGTGTTAAAAATCTTGTTCTAACACAGTTTTTTCATTTTCCTTTTTTTTTTTTTTATAAATCCGATTAACGCCTCAAGATCAGTATAGTTTTATTCAATTATTTTTTTTAAATCTTTTGATCATATATTATGGGATGACTCAAACTATCCACCTTACGGATAAAGTTAAGATGTGAAAAATCAACTCAATAAATAAAATGGTAGCATTTAAAATTTTCAATTCGAGAGAATGAAACTCGGCATTTTATTTCGACATGATTTGATGAAGTTAGTCTAGTTTATTTGTGTTGTTTCAACTTGATTTATATTTTCGCTCAACTCTTTTTTTTATTTTTTTATAATAATTAATGAGTTGATTTGGTTGACATGTCTTTAGTTCATTCCTGAAGTCAGAATTTTGAACCTCTCAAAAAGTGTTGAGAGTTTATTATTTGTTATTTTATTTGACTTTTAGATTCCCATATGAACTTCAAATCTTCAATTTAACTAATATTAATGTCCTATTATGGTAGGCTATAACTAAGTAATGGTAGGAGTTCCACGAGATAACAACAAAAAGAGAAATGAAAAAAAAATTAAAGTTGGTTAGTGTGAGTGGTTTGGTGTTCTCACTATTTAAAAGAGGTAAGGGGTTCAAGTACTGCTCTCATATGTAGTCATCACTTTAACTAATATTTTATCTCTTACGAGTCAATCCGGTGTGAGCGAAAATTAATCTGAATTATAGTACGAGTTAAAAAGTATCTTTTATAGATGAGACCTACTCAAGACCACCTTGTAATTCATACTTCACACAAAAAAATATATATTTAAATTAGAGTAATTATTTTTAAGTATAGGTGTTTTTATTTTTTTAAATAAAAATTTAAGACTTTAAAATATTATAAAAACATTTCGTGATGGTTTGAAATTTCAAAATACACATCGCACTGGATAAGGATTTTATTAGGTTGGAGTATTCATAAAAACATCTACATCAAAATCAAGGTAAAATCAATTAAAAACATTCCAAAATAAATATACGAGTGAGACTATTGTCACCCTCCAAATACCTCTTAAAACCCCTATAATTATTTTATAATTTTAACTTTTACTAAAATTACATAATAGGACAATTTCTAATTAAACCTCTACTCAAAAGTCAATAATTTTTTTCCTTAAAAATTCTTTATGCAGTAGATTTTTATTTTAAAAGGGAAGCAAGACAAGTTTGGAAGAGCTCGAGAATATGAATGTCGGAAGGGAAATGTGGAAATTGATTTTAATAGAAAAATGACAAACAAAGATTTGAGTCAGGAAACATGTTTAGCGATCTTGAAAATGCAATGTGAAAATCTAAATCCAAGGAAGAATATGATCCAAGAGCATCAAAGGCAAAGGCAACGAGCATCAAGGGCAAAGGAAAATCATTATTACATGAGAAGCAATGATGACAGGGATGAATTTTATGCCACAGGGGAGAATAAGAAGAATAGGATGAATCAATTTAAGGGTGATGCTGTATGCTGATGATTTTGAAGCGCACAATAAAGTGAATAATAGACTGAACATGACATAGAACGAGGCAGATGAGATCAGGACAGTGATTTATAGCAACTTTTAGTGAAGGTGGTACCTGAGATTAAAATCTAACATTTTAGAAATTAAAATGATTGCTTTTTTCTCTTATTTTTAGGTGAAAAATTTATTACTGGCGGCTCCAATGGATAGAAAAAACTCTATTATTGAAATGTGGTTTAATAATAAAGATAAAAAAATAATTAAAGAATGATATTTATGCTAATAAATTTTAATTAAGGACAATTTTGTCATTTAAGGAGTGTTAAAAAAAATTTATAATATTTATAAATATTTTAATATAATTAATAAAGAAAATGGGTGTTAAGAGGTATTTAGAGGGGTGCCAATAGTCCCACTCTTAATATAATTAAGATTTAAGGGAAACTAATTAAAAGGACGCAAGATAGGCAAGCCTCAAACGTGGAAATGTGACCCCCACGGTTTCCGCGAATCGTTGGCGCGTTTTCACACATTCAAAAAAGGCGCGTCGCCAGGGAAAAAAAAAAAAACCTTCAAATTTCTCGATACAATCGAATGGCATAAGAAAAAGACAGCCAAGCTATGTCCGAAATCTCACCATACACGTGTCCGCGATGCACTCGACAGATGGCGACACGTCTGTCCTGACCCCAATAACTAATCCTCATTTCCCATTTTCCACCAATCACAGGCTTCACAGCCTGATTTGGTCAAATCTGCTTTTTATCTATTTCGGAAATTCAAAATGTAACACAAATATGATATAAAAACAAATATATACTTTTTTATGATAAAACTACATTATATTATCTGAGTTGCTAAAATTGATATCTTGTTATTTTATTTTTAAAGATAGAGGACCTTTTAAATTTTAAATTAATTTTTATTTTAACACAATAATCCCATCAAAACTCAAAATTTTATCTTTTTAATATAAATTTATTGCAGAGATCAACGATAGAACGAGCAGCACAATATAGACTCGTAAAATTGAAATATAAATTCGCAACTTATCTGTGGTTTTATGAAAGGGGCCCAGATGTTACTTGTTAGCGCCACAACAAACACATATAAAATAATTGTAAAATTAAAAAAATAATAATAATTGTTTTCTTCTTCCTCTGCCCATCCATTTATTCAGTCAGAGTCTGGTTTTTAAATCTCCCTTCTTGCTTTCCTACATCTTAACCGTTTGTACCATTTTGCCCTTCGCCTTCCCCATTTTAATCGCTAGGGTTTTATTTGACCGAACTCTTCTCCATTTCTTCTGATCTAATTCTCTTTCTACCAAATTCTCACATATTTCTCATCAAATTCTCGTCAATTCACTAAAATGTCTGGTACCGGATTGCAGTTGACGCGTGGTCGCGGCGAGGATCGGTTTTACAATCCGCCGAAAGCGCGACGAACCCAACATTATTTGCAGAGAGCTAAGAGCGACGTGACGCCGAGCCAATCGTCTGAAAAACAATCGCATGCGGCGTTTAGAGAACCGGAGGACCGGACCGGTTCTGATGACGCTCCCAAACCAGTGGCCCAGCCTGCTTTTGAACTGGCGATTCCACAGTTGAGTAATTTAGAACGGTTTTTGGAGTCGATCACGCCGTCGGTGCCGGCGCAATATCTATCCAAGGTTTGATACTGATTTTTTTTTTTTTTGGTCTTCCTTCAGTTGCATTGATGGCTTTATTAAGAAAAATGAAGTAATCGATCGAATTTAATTTTTAATTTTGTAATCAAAATACATTGTTTAATTTTCAGTACGTTAAAACTTTCCTTCAGTATTTTTGAATATTTCTTTCATTTATAGTTTGTTATGATAAAAAGTAAGTTTCTGTTTATTGGGAAATTTTACTTTGGTCTTTTGGTAAGAATACATTTTTTAAAAATGATTCTTTTAGATTATTATTATTTTTTTTTTTGAATTTTTCGGTTATTTTTCATGCTGAATTGCTGATTTTGAATTTTGTTTTAGATAAGAAGAGAAAATGAAGTAATGAATTGATTGTACTCTTGGTTTGTTATTGAAATATTTCTTTTAACTTTTACTCTGTTACGTTTTCCTGTAATTTTATAGTTGGTTATGATAAATGATGCAGCTTTCTTTTAATTCGAAAATTTTACTTTGTTTTTTAAATAAAAAATACAAATTTTTGAATCTGGGCAGACTACAATGAGGGGCTGGAAGACATGTGATGGGGAGTATAAGCCATATTTTGTGCTTGGTGATTTGTGGGAGTCGTTCAAAGAGTGGAGTGCCCATGGTGCAGGAGTTCCTCTGATTCTAAACAACACTGATTGTGTTGTTCAGTATTATGTTCCATATCTGTCCGGTATTCAAATATATGGCGACTCTAGTAAATTATCCCAGAAATCAAGGTAAAGACTATGTGAATGGCATCAGATTTTGTTGGGTTTTGTGGTTGGTCAATCATAGTTTATTTGTGGGTTATATGTTTCGTTGCAATGTTTGTATGACAATCTAATTTTGTTTGTCTTTAGTATCTCAGTTTTAGTAAGCTAGCAGTTGCTTTATATCATTATATTTTTATTGAGAGTGTGCCATCTTTATCTGGTTTCAGATGAGGTGGTGTAAAGTCGATACCATTCTAATGTGATCTTGTTATGAATGGAAATGAGTGAGATCTTGTATTGCTAGGGACTTATTGATGCTTTTGTAGCATTTGTCTGTATAATTACAGACTCCATTATACAGTTTGGAATATGAATTATTAAACCTCCCTAACTCCTGTATAATTTTAGTAGAAGGATGTGGATGGACTATTCACTTTTTATTAGATGACGTTGACAAGGAACAACAGCAACGAGGGGAAAAATGATGTTGGTGATCGGGGTAGATTATTTTGAACATGTCGAGAACTCTGTCCTTACTATATTGATGATATATGGCTGTTTATGATTGATTGCTTGCTTTGACATTGTCTTCAGAGAATGAGTGCACTGTATAAAGTTCTTTCAAATCTGAATTAGATTAATGATCAGATCCATTATGGTTTTACCAGCGAAATTATGAAGCATTAGCCGTAATGAGGCCAAGGAATTTCCTTAACAGTGGACAACCTCCTTGAGGAAAATGGGGTTAGAGGATTTGATGCTGGAGGGTTGGTTGAGTTTTAAATAAGCTATTGTCTAAATCTTAACGAGTCATGCTCAAATATGCTATAAGAGGTTGGCTGAGTTTTAAAAAGCTATTGTCTAAATCTTAATGAGTCATGCTTAAATATGCTATAAGAGGTTGGTCTCAGCTAAGATGAACATCTATCTGTCTGGTCCAGATTATAATCTAAGGCAACTGTTCAGTGGTTAATATTTCTCAAATTATTTTGCTTATTCACTTGTTTTTGAACTTTTTGGTTGGTGCTAGTTCATTTTCATACAGTATTCAGAGGAAGATGATTTCATTTTGTTTTGGCATACAAAAATGAACATTACTCTGTGTGACAGGCAACCAGGTGAGGACAGTGACAGTGATTTTAGAGACTCGAGTAGTGATGGTAGCAGTGATTGTGAAGCTGATAGAGGGCTTAAATACTGTAGAGATGAAATTACTCTTAGAATGGATAGATTTTCTTTGAGAGACCAGCAGACTGCACTTCAAGAAGGCGTTTCTAGTGATGAAGGTGAATCCACAAACTCGCAAGGTCGCCTGCTATTTGAGTATCTTGAGCGGGATGTTCCGTACAGTCGGGAACCTTTAGCTGACAAGGCTAGTACTATTCTCCTTCTTTGTTTGATCCTTTTGACAAAAATTAGACATCGACACAATATCTGGATATGTCTTCTCCCTTTTAGCCCTTACTGCTTTTTTTGTCTTTTCTGGACTAATTTTAATTCACGTTTGGCTCAGATATCAGATCTTGCCTTCCGGTTCCCTATGCTGAAGACACTAAGAAGTTGCGATCTACTGCCATCTAGCTGGATTTCTGTGGCTTGGTATTATCATTTACCATCACATATACCTCTATGGGTCTTGTTATGTGTGTATGAATTCACTGTTCTAGTGAAAATTTTGTAGGTATCCAATTTACAGAATACCAACGGGCCCAACACTAAAAGACCTTGATGCTTGCTTTTTGACATATCATTCTCTTCATACACCTATGGGAGGTAAGTCAAATAGCTTGTATTGAGTAGTAATACCAAAAACCATGATGATGATAGTAATGTCATTTCTTTATATGTCTATGGTATTTCTTCTGGTCCATGTGTATAGATCGATTAATTGTGTGGGTTCTTGGTAATATTGAAGCCACTTTTATTATTTAAGGGATGAAAAGAAAAGGCATCGGTGTAATTTTGAATTATTTCTGTGTTTAGTATCACGAGTTATATGTACGAGTGTATGATTTATATTACCACCCACCAAATTGTGTTATCTCATATGCTTTTGTGTGACTTATCCTGTTGTCCTTTTGAATATTTGAAGGTACACAAGGTGCGCCTTCTCCTGCAGTGTCCTATCCCAGCGAGATTGATGGTGTTCCTAAGATGGCCCTACCTGTTTTCGGTCTTGCTTCATACAAATTCAAGGGATCTTTGTGGACCCCTACTGGGGGATGTGAGCGCCAATTGGCAAGCTCCCTACTGCAGGCAGCTGATAATTGGTTGAGATTGCTTCAGGTCAATCACCCAGATTTCTTGTTTTTCTGCCGTAGGTGATGCGAGGATATGAGTGTAACAGTAATGCCCCGATACTTGAAAAGCAAATACTGCTCAGTTGTGGATGGAATACAAAACCTATGAGTTAAAGTTGTTCTGTATCCTGTAAGTCATAAGCAATTTATATCAAAAGTTGAAAAAAGAAATGCACAAAATAGTGGCAGTCTTTTCAAACGGAATGGGAACAACCGCAAAGGCTCAAGTGAATAGTTTAATGAAGCTGCTGAAAGTGCTGGGCTAAACCGAGGTGCAGATGTGGACTAGGCTTGAGTCAGTGCTAAGCAAGTTTCATTTTGTTCTTTCCTATATTTATCTCAAAAGTATTCCATGTTAAAAGAAAACCAGGCTCTTTTTTCTGTCCTGAGTTTAGGATTTAATAATTCATTTACATCTTGAAGGGGATTTTGATAGGGAGGTTGTATAAGTATCAAGTTTGAGCAACCCCAGACATATGTACTAGGCACTAACTCTTATGTTTGCTAACTCCATGTGAAGATCAGTGTGTTAAAATATCAATGATAATGATTAGATTAGTTAAAATTGCTCTTTTTCTTGCTTTCAGTTTTGTTTTGGTTAATTGAGTTTAGTGGAGTTGGTATGTCTAAAACGCTTGTATTTTCTGCTGTTGCTATCCATTAGTTGTGAACTAGTTAGTCTATTTTTAGCTATTTATTTCGATTTCGGTCGGCATGTATATATCATCTTATGATTGCAAGTTACTGCAGTAGCAGTGATTTAGCCAAATCTATGATTGCAAGTTACTTCTATTAGCTACCAATTTTCTATAGTATATCGGAATTTTTAGCTATTTGAATTTCGGTCGGCATATGTATATATCATCTTATGATTGCAAGTTACTGCAGTAGCAGTAGTTGTGAACTAATCTATTCTTTAGCTATTTGAATTTTGGCATATGTATATATCATCTTATGATTGCAACTTACTGCAGTAGCTTTAGGTGTTGATAATTGGAATTCTATGTTTCTATGGTCTAGGCAGTAGCTGCTAAGTGCATTTTTGCATGTAACTGCAGAGAAATGAGATGTTCAATGAATAGCTAATTAGTCTGGATTTAACCCAAGATTATGTTCAGTGCAGGAATATAAGTAGTATGGCCAAAAGTGCCCCTAATGTTTTTCCCTTGTAGAAAGTGGAGTTTGTTTATTGAAGGGGAAACGGTCACATACATATCATCATCGCCCCCAGGTTATATATAAAAGAAGAGTAAAAGAAAGAGAACCTGAACAAAAACATCCACAAAAAAATCACAGTTCATCCACAACAAATGACCACCAAGACAGTACAGGGAATGAACAAGTCAGTGGCTGATGTCTTCACTCACAACTAGATCATGAAGCTTTTTTTCCAATGCTTCAGAACATATCTGACCCATCATGTGGTAGAAAGATACGAGATCAGAGAGCTGTCCGACCGACATCTTCCCGATTATATTCCTAGCAACTCTCTCCCTCTCTTCATTCATCTTTAGCCTTTCAATATATGTCGAAGCATTCCTCACTGTTGCCCCCATTTGTTTCAGCCTGTTCTCTTGCTGCAAACTCAATGCTGTATTTGCCTGCAAGCCATATTGCATTGCCGTTAGAATTGTGATGCTCCAAATGTTTTCACTGCTTTCATTTTACAGCAGTTATCGAGTTGCATTAAGATGGAATTGTTATAATTAGATTTAAATCTCCAGCTAACCTCTAGGAACTCTGCTCCAACTTGCAATTCGGATTCTTGACCTGAAACCTTTCCACCTCCGGAACTGTACATGTTTCTAGCAATTGAGAAACTTCTCACAATTACTTTTCTCTTCTTCTCTATTTCCTGGTCAAGCTTGACAGATTTTGGGATGCTTGCTGAGCAACTAAGCTTCTTCTCATAAGCAATCACGGCCTTCACAAATTCCTACGCAATAAACCAGAAATTTTTTTCTAATGGCAGTTCCCACAAAATCATGCTATTCTGAAGAAAGAGAAAAAAAAAAAAAAGGTAAAACAACTGCTTGTACTAGCATAATTAATGTTACCTGATATGCAGATTTGCATCCAGGATAATCGAAATTATCCGAATCCTGGTTCCGCATTCTTTCTGGATGAAATTGAAGACCCATGATAAACTTACCCTCTTGAGGATTATAAGCATCAGGGTCATAAAACCCTTCAATCAAACCATCAGAAGCAAAAGCCATTGGCACAAATCTTTGAGCCAACTTCTTCACCCCTTGATGGTGATAACTATTCACCATGATTTCCATTTTTTTCCCCTCCAATGAATCCTTAAACCATTGGTGCAAAGGGGTACCCTCTACAACCTTAACCAAGTGCCTGTGCCCATCATAATTTTCATAGTTCATGTGAACAACTCTTTGGCCTAATGAACAATTTTTCGACATCTCTTTCTCGATATCTTGATAAAGCGTGCCACCACAGGCAACATTAAGGACTTGGGACCCTCTACAAATTCCCAAGTACGGAATGTTTCTTTCCAAGCAAAGCTTTGCTAGTCTTAACTCAATTGTGTCTTTTTCTTTATCAATGGCAGTGTCACTAGCATGCAGCTCTCTAATCTCTTCGAGTTCTTCTGGTGCAAAGCCGGATAGTTCAGCATCATATAAGGATGGGTCTATATCTTCCCCTTCGCAAAGAAGAACCCCATGAATGGGCTCAAAGCTTTCTAGTAGCATGTGAACGCCAGTGACTCTCGGGACAATCACAGGCACTGCTCCATAGCTTACAATGAGATCTAAATGATATTCTCCTGCTTGATCATTCAATGAAAAAGTTCTCTTTGTTATTAGAACCCAAGAAAATTGCTTTGAATCATTTAACAAATCTAAAACAGTAACAAGCATCGCAATAGATCATCTAGATGATAAAAGAATTACATTTACATGTATACTAAACGCACACGTTCTCATATGTTGCAAAGGGAAAACTATGAGTGTTATTCAATAAATTAAAATGTACGTGATACTTAAATAGAATTCCATCACAAGAAACAATTAGGAACTGACGTACATACAATATACAATGATATACATATTAAAAGAAGAAAAAATAATGAAAACAAAATCGATATCAGAGATAGAGAAACGAACCCACGAAATCCACAAACTTGTTCTTGCGAACGGTACGTCGAGAGACGATGAGAACCCTAGGAAGGATCATTGAGAGATCAGAAGAAGCCATTGAAGCACAAACTTGAATTATTTATATATTTACAAGCTTCAGAAAGGGCGTTAAGAGAGATATCAGAAGCTTTGAAGAGGTGAATTGAGCCTTATAATAAATTTCACTTTCTATATATAAGCAATGAAAGCATCTCTGGAGATTACAGTTTGATCTTCTTCTTTAATGTGGCTTTTGGTATTGGATTTTGTTACAAAGTATAAGAAGTGAGTTCATTGGTAAGATTAAGATTTATTTATAGGACATGAAAGAGGATGATTGAGGAGTCTAGTCGCCGCATTTGTGCACATGTTATTATGGGATTTGTTAATTTGTTCTCTTTTTTTGTTATATATTTGTTAGCGTTATCGTAGGTTAAGTCAAAACTTGATGATTATATTCTGACGTGTTAGATTTAATGGATAATGAGGCTTTGGTTGAAATAACTGATTGATTCCTTTTCTATTTTAGAATGTTTTTGTGCTTAATCTTTTTATTAGTGTCTATTTTGATTAGTATTGTTAATTATATTTGTTGTATAATTATATATACTTAACTGGGTATCTTTCGAAAGAAATAAAACATTAGCTTATAAGTGAAAGCTAAGCTTAAAAATTAAAATACTGCAGGATCGGATACACGTCAAATATTTTTTTTTAATTAGTTATTTACTCCAAATGTCTAATTTAATTAAACAAAATGTATAATTTGTTTGGTGGATTATTGTCATCAAAATTTGTCTTATGTTGAGGCATGCAAAAGGATTGGCAGCCTAATTTCGACTGCTTGGATAAGAATAATGATGCGCGATCCTAAAACAAATAATACAAAAGTCCAGATTGGTTGTAAGCAATTTAATTATTCAAACTTTAGAAGGTTATAAGTTTAAAACTTTCATATTGGTTGTAAGCAATTTAATTATTCAAACTTTAGAAGGTTATAAGTTTAAAACTTTCATTTTGGAAAACGGAAAAAAAAATAATCAAATGACTGGATGAAATAATTTAGTAGGTACAACTCTCTTGGTACCAATTGAATAATTTCGATTGGTTATCTAAATGAATTTTCTAGAATTTTTTTTTTTGTAGAACAAAATATCACTTGTCATTGGCGACGACATGGTTCCATTTTATATCTTTATACAAGTAAATTTACATTTTGACGACAAAACTCATATATTTAAGTAGTGGAGTTGCTTCAGCTAATTCAGGTGTCATTTATTGACTCGTCAAATGCAATAAAATATATACGTTTTAAATAATATATGTGCTGTGACACATAAGACATTTGATTTATGCAACCTCATTTCGATCGGGTGATAGCATCCATTATAATTTAGGTCTCCAGGCAGGATTAAAAATATATGTTTATAGCCACCTAAAATGTTTTTGTTTATTAATCGGGTAGTATTTTATGAATAGGATAAGGTTAGGCCATACTTAAACTTATCAAGAGAAGGAGAGAAGAATCTTAAAATAGAATAAGCCGCATTTTGTTACCTTAGATAATAGGGTAACAAACACAAGAAAATAACAAGCGTTTGATTTTAAGTACAAATATCTAATGGCTGTAGAAATATAAGTGTTTGGGGAATAGAATAAGGAGATCAAGATAAGGTGTTTGCTCATACATTATCATGCTCTCCTCTAAGTGAAAAGCGAACAGCACCTCGACCAGTATATTACTTGGTGACCTCGAGCATATCACCTCGACCAGGATGCTACGCACATCAGCTCAACTAGGATGTTATTTGGTGATCTCGAGCAAATCATCTCGAGCAGGAGGTTACTGGGAAGCACGACTCGATCAAAACAAGTCTCAATTATTTTCTTCGAGATATTAGAGACCATATTCTTAGTGGACTGAAAATTAGTGGTCTTCTTGAGAGCTTCAGGGGAGAGGATAAAAACTACTATAATTTTCTATAAAAACCCTTGGAAATGGAGGAAAATGTGGGGGTTCGTTTTCCTCTCTCTCTCTCTCTCGCTCTCTCTCTCTCTCTCTCTCTGGGTAACTGAACCCATTGGATCTTTTTCTCTCTCTACCACTAGAAAATTTCTCTTTTGCTTATGATTTCTTTAAGATTAATTATTTTCAATTATTGTACTTTAAATTTACTTAAAAGCTTTTTGTTTAAAGCAATCATAATTAAGCCACATGAAGTGTGGTATGGACTTTTCCAAGTAGACCCAAATTGCTGACTTGAGCGTTAGAGGGTTTTTGCCGGAAAAACTTCCAGCGCTTCATGACTGTTGTTTGTGCTCACAGGCTCACGGGTTATCTGCTCATAGAAAATCTGTTCATGGTGGTAACTAATCAACAGCTTCCCACCAAACAAGTTTAATGTTGATGCAGGGATCTAAGATCTAACCAACTCATCTGGATTTCGGCATCAACAATAAGATAACGATATTAAAATTTGTGAAAAACTGGGAATCCTTATTAAATCTATATATGATGCTTGTAACCTTATTATGCAAGGTAATAAGGGCCTGAATTTGTTCATAATAACAGTATGTAATATTTTACTTCCGCGGGATTGAACATTGAAGTGTACCACAAGTTAAAATTTTTATTTGTACTTTGTGAGAAAGAAAAGAGTTGAATAAAGTAAGAGGAGCGTTTTGCTTTTTTATTTTTTGTTTTTGTTTTTGTTCATTGTATACTATATAATTTAAAAATCCAAAAGGTAAAATTGAATTATTATGAATTCAAAGTAAAAAATGACTTTCATAATTAAATTGTCAAACATATTATGTGTGTGTATCTCAAAATATTGCAGAGCTCAACATTAATAACTTCTCTGTTTATTTACATTTCAACTACCTTTGAAAGAAATTTTTAAAATTTTAAAAAACTTGAGGGTGGCCACCCTCAAGTTGCAAGTGGTTCCGCCACTGAGAACAATGCCATCAAATTAACAATCTTTAATTTTCCTCCCAAAAATAATATAATAGAAGATTAAAGAAAAATTATCTAATCAAAGGTTGTGGCTAAGTTTATCCTCGTTCATATCTACTGAAGAAGATAAAAAGTCGTTTCATATTTCCTTTAACTTGTATGCATACGTTAGTTGACAAATACTGAAGTTTTTTTTTTTGAATTACATGAAATTAATGCTCAGATTACAACTCATATTATATGAGATTTACAACTGATATTTACAAATACTGAGACTCGTTTACATCAATTCTGATATGGCACCGCTCAGATTTTAAACCCTCTCAAATATTACGAGGGACGTCAAACTCTCATATTGGGAGAAGGACTGCCTTCACTCAAGTTCTGAGACTCCAAGAAAAGAAATATAAATTAAACCCCTGCAATGCGTCTGCGGAGACTCGAACCACTTCCCTCACACTTGTAAGGGAGTGACTCTAGCTACTTGGACTAAATGTACATATATCAACTTGATTTGTATTGCGATAGAATTGTAATTATAGCTTCAGCTCAACAATCAAGTAAATATTATTCGTTTTAAACAAATAAGTTTTCTTATTGGTTTGACAACTTAAAACACATCAATTTAGTTAAGAAAATCCAAAACTTATAAACTAGTATTGAAAACCACTCGTTAGAGATGTAAAATATTACATATTTTCTCCTTTGAGAACCTCATATTAATTCGCGTAAAAGTTATCGGAAACATAACATAATGAAATCGTATCGTAAACATATCCATCCATTTATAGGGTCACAAATTGGCTTAGATACGATTGTAATAGCCCAGATTCGACAACCAAGTAAATATTATCCACGTTGCGCACATAATCCATCATGGTTTTGTAGATGTATAAAATTTTTATTTTAAAATTGAATCCCAAATAATTTTGGCATTTTATCTCTTAGATTGTGAGATAAAATAATTAATTCAATTAAACCTAATAAAAAGTTGTCAATTACTTGATAAATAATACATTATATATCACATTGTTTATAATAAAAATTTAATATGATTATCGTTACTCTTCTACCTTATGATACCCTAAGCATGTTTAGTGTTTGCTTGCAATGCCATTCTTACGAGTGCGTAAGATTAAAGTTGATGTGTCGATAAGGAAAAAAGTCTCTCTTCACAAGAGCCTTTTCTCTGAAAAGAGCTTTTAGAATGAGAGCTGAAAAAGAGTTGTCATAACTCCGGTTTCTACTCCGCTGTGGAGTGGGTTTGGATACAAAGAGTCTAGGTAGGTGAAATTTTAAGAACGAGAGTTAAGAGGTCGTGAAAAGCTTTTAATAGGAGGGGTGTTAAAAGCTTTATGGAGACAGAGGAGCTCATTAAGAAGTGCAGAGCGATTACTTTAGATGAGGAAGAGGAGGATGAGTCTCTTTGTCGGCACAATGAAAGCAAAGGGTCTTGAAACCAGTAGAAAGATGTTTGTTAGAAAGATCACGATTACAAAGGTGGTAAACAAGGAAGGATTACGGGGGGCTATGCAACAAGTATGGAGGACGGTGAGAGAGGTGAAGATTGAGAATCTGGGGGACAACATCTTCATGTTCAAATTCGGTTTGGAAGCAGATAAAAGAAGAGTCCTAGCTGGGGGTCCTTGGCACTTCGATAGGGCATTAATAGTCCTTATAGAACCAAAGGGTATCAGAAACATCTCAGCGCAGGCGTTTACTCATGTAGCTTTTTGGGTTCATCTCCGAAATTTACCGATAATGTGCATGAATGTAGACGCTGTTAAGGAGCTTGGAGCGGTCGTTGGGAAAGTTAAAGAAGTAGAATCAGATGACAATGGGGAGTGTATTGGGAAATATGCGAGAGCCAGGATTTTAGTTGACATAACTAAACCTTTAAAGAAGATTATATTCCTGGAACAAGATGGGGAGAATAAAATCCCAATACCAGTGCTTTATGAAAGGTTACCAAACTTTTGTTTCTGTTGTGGTATGCTGGGACATCAATTTAGGGAATGTATGAAATACAAAGGCCATCTCAAAGAGGATCTGGCATTTGGCCCCTGGCTGAAGGCAAGCATAATTCCAGATCGCGTTAAGCAAAATAGGAGTCAGGAAAAAGAAACCAATATGGAGGAAAGAAAGCAGGGGAAACTGAGAACAAAGAACACAATGGGAAGCTAGGAGACACACAGGAAGAAACCGGGGCAGAGTTGACCCAAGAGAAAACGGGTGGGCATAAAAAACCAATAGAAGATGGACATGTAACTAAAGAGGGCATCGAACAAGCAAACCTGACAGAGGGAATACCGAGACAACAACTGGATAGCAGCCAATGTCAGATGGTAGCAGCTGGGTGCACAGAGAGTTCAGAATCAGGGAGGAAAAAGGCGGGAGATAAAAGGGGGGAAACAAGGGGGGAAGGCCAACTGGAAAATTTAGAAATTGTGACTTTCACAAATTCACAGAAGGAAAATTCCCATAATATCCGAGAAAGCCTCTGAAAAAGCCCAAGGCTAGAAAATGGAAATCTCAAGCTAGGATCCACAGTGAAAAGGCAGTGAATAAAGTGGGGTCAACTATTAGAAAAAAGGCCAATGAATGAAGCTGGCAAGCTAAGCCCATGTACAAAAAAGTTGAAGATAGAAAGCCCACGGAAGGAAGTCACTACAGTAAACTATCTTCACTCTCCTGCAGCAACGATTAAACTAAGCTGGGAGACAGAAACTATGGAGGAAATGGAGATTGCTGAGCCAAGCATCAATGAACTATCGGCGGAGGCTGGTTGCCAGCCCCGCCGACAGCCATGAAAATACTTAGTTGGAACATTCGGGGTTTGGGGAATCCCCGAACGTTTCTCGCTTTGAAAAAAATTCTCCAAGAGCACATGCCACAAATTGTTTTTTTTGAGTGAAACAAAACTGTTGGCTGAGCAAATGAATAAAGTTAGGATAAAATTGCAGTTTGATTCTTGTTTTTCGGTTAACAGAAATGGGCTGGGCGGAGGTTTGGCAATGCTATGGAATTCGGAAGTGGAAGTAAATATTGCTTCTTTCAGCCGTCACCACATAGATACTGAAGTATGCAATGAGCAGGGGAAGAATTGGAGATGTACAGGCATATACGGCAATCCAGAAACGAGTCAAAAGAGACATACGTGGACTCTATTGAGACGGTTAGCAGGTTTATCATCTTCACCTTGGCTTTGTTGTGGTGATTTTAATGAAATTCTACACTTGGAGGAAAAAAGAGGTGGGATTGAAAAGGAAGTGAGAATGATAAATGACTTTAGAGAAGCGGTGCAAGATAGTGGATTAGTGGACATGGGATTCTCAGGAAGAGTTTATACTTGGTCAAATAAGAGATTTGGTCAGCAATTTGTGGAAGAGCGGTTGGATAGATGCTTTTGTAGTACTAACTGGAAAGACTACTTTCATGACTTGTTGGCTGTTCACCTGGAGTCGTGGACATCGGACCATAGCCCAATTATGATGGAGGTTCTTGATAGAGGCAGTGATTTGAGCTATAAAAGGGAAAGTTTTAAAAGAAGCCACTACGAAGATTTCTAGAGCCCGTACGAGGCTTGTCAAAAGATTATTGAAGAGGAATGGTCGAGAAACAGGGATTGGGCAAATGAGCAACCTACACAATCTTTTCAAAGAGTAGCCAAAATGTCTATGCTTCATTTAAAAATGTGGAGCAGAACTGAGTTTGGGGGAAAGAAGAGAAAATTGAAAAACTTAGTAAGCAAGCTGGAAGTGCTGAAACAGAACCCCAATCGGAAAGAGAATAGTGTGGAGATAAAATCAGTTGAGAAGCAGATTGATAACCTGCTGCTTGAGGAAGAAATTTACTGGAAGCAGCGCTCGCGGGCTGATTGGCTCAAAGAGGGGGACAAGAATACGAAATTCTTTCACGCCAAAGCTTCATCGAGGAAGAGAAAGAACAAAATCTGGGGTATTAGTAATGACAATAGAAGATGGATGAATGATGAAGAAGAGGTGGAGAAGGAGTTTTGTTCCTATTTTGCCAAGATGTTCACTACGACCAAGCTCACTCAAGAACATATGGAAGCTGCCCTTGCTGGATTACATCCCAAAGTATCAGATGAGATGAATGAAGTTTTGGAGCAACCCTTTACAGAGGATGAAATCTCAGCAGCCCTTGCCCAAATGTGCCCTACAAAAGCCCCTGGCCCTGATGGTCTTCCTGCTGCTTTTTTTCAAAAACACTGGAAGCTCGTCAACAACGGTGTAATTTCCACTTGTCTTCATGTGCTTAATGGAAAAGGTACCCCTGCCCCTTTAAATCACACATACATTGCTTTAATTCCTAAAGTAGAGAAGCCTAAGAAAGTATTAGATTTTAGGCCTATAAGCTTATGTAATGTCATATATCGAATTATGGCAAAGACCATAGCAAATAGACTAAAAACTATACTCCACCAGATTATATCTCCCACCCAAAGTGCATTCATTCCCAATAGGCTAATAACTGACAATATTATTATTGGTTATGAATATCTCCACAAAATTAGTATAGTAAGGTAAGAAGGTGGGTTGCTCACGAAATTAGATATTAAAGCCATAGTGTGGAACGAAGTTTGTTGAAGCATCAATGCGGAAATTAGGCTTTTCTAATAGTTGGGTGGATTTGATAACGAGGTGTATCACGTCAACCACTTTCTCGGTGCTTATCAACGGAGTGCCTGGACCAATTACACCTCAAAGGGGTTAAGGCGGCTGTCCGTTGTCTCCTTATTTATTTCTCATTTGCGGAGGTGTTCTCCAACTCATCACAAAGCTAAGCTCAAAATCTAATTCATGGCTTAAGATTTGGAGGTCTACCACCATATCACACATGTTATTTGCAGATGATTTGATTTTACAAGAGTTGTATGGATCCAACATTTAAAAACAATCTTCGATTGTTATACTAAAGCATCAGGGCAGCTCTTTAATATAGAGAAATCATCGATGTTTTTTAGTGGAAACACTAAAGAGGAGGAGGTGTCGGCAATTAAAGGAATATTTAACCTCAATGTGGTTTCTAGACATGAGAGATATCTGGGGTTACCATCTATGGTGGGCAGAAACAAAAGGAGCTTCTTCAATGATGTAAAGCTAAAGGTCCTCAGCAAAATATCAAGCTGGCAGAATAAACTTTTCTCAAGTGGGGGGAAAGAAGTCCTGATTAAAGCTGTAGCTCAAGCAGTCCCTTGCTATGCTATGAGTGTGTTCAAAATCCCAATTAGTTTGTGTGAGGATATACAAAAGGCTATAGCAAAGTTCTGGTGGGGATCCAAAGATGATAAAAGGGGTATCCATTGGGCAAAGTGGGAAAAGATGTGCAAAGCGAAGATAAGAGGAGGTATGCGGTTCCGAGATTTTGTGTGTTTTAACCAGGCACTGATAGCAAAACAAGCTTGGAGAATTCTGCAATTTCCCGATTCACTAGTGACAAAAGTTTTGCAAGCAAGATATTTCAAACAAACAGATTTCTTGCATGCAAAACTAGGGTCAAATCCATCTTATTTATGGAGGAGCATTCTATGGGGGAAGCAGGTTATTCACAAGGGCTGCAGATGGAGGATTGGCAGGGGAAATAATATTCAAATCTATAACAGTAACTGGATCCCAAGAGGTGAAACTTTCAGACCAATATCAATGCCATCTTTGCCTACTGACAGTTATGTATCTCAGCTAATTGGGTCTGATAACAAGTGGGATATGACAAAGATTTACCAGAATTTTGGTAAGGATGATGCTGAGCTGATCATAAGTATTCCTCTCCCAAAAGAGCCTGCTGAAGATCAATTGTTCTGGCATTATGACAAACAAGGAAATTACACTGTGAAAAGCGGTTTTCAGATAGCCCAAAAAATTAGATTCCCATCCCCTCCTAGTGGTTCAAGGGCTAATTCAGAGATATGGAAAGCTTTATGGAATTTCACCTTACCAGCCAAGGTGAAGAACTTCATGTGGAGGGCGGTCCGTAATGCCTCACAACTGCAGAAGTGGCATAAGAAGATTGTTGCTGAGCCTACTTGTCAAATGTGCAGAAGACAAACTGAAAGTATTTATCATGCCTTTTTTTCATGCAAGATAGCAAGGAAAACCTGGAATTTGGTTCCGATTGCAAAAAAAATTTGGAAAGTTACAGAACAACCAATGATATGTGTTATGCAAGACATGACAGAGAGTCTAAGGAGAGCAGAGATGGAGTTGTTAATCGCAATATGCTGGGCTATGTGGCATACCAGAAATTTATTCATTTTTGAAGCAAAGCAAGTGGATCCATTAACTACTTTGGCTAAGGCAGAAGCTCTTATAGACTCTTACCAGAGGTTTAAGAATCCCAGCTCAAACCATCTACTGACAAGGGAGCAAACAAGTCAACCAATCTGGTGTCCCCCAATAGAGGGCTTTGTGAAGATAAATATGGATGCAGCAACTAACCTGGAAAAGCAGACAGCTGGGTTAGGAGTTGTGGTGCGAGATTGCAGAGGAGACTTTGTAGCTGCTGCAGTGAAGAAAGTCCTTTTGGGGATGTTCAAGTCAAGGTAAGCTATTGCTTGGGCATGTCGTAGCAAAGGAAATTGGTCAATCATCAATACTCTTAAACACCGATTCTCAAGGACGGTGAGTTAGTTAACAAGAGGAAGATCAGCAAAACTCCTATTATCTGGGTTATTTCTGAGATTCAAAAGCTTGTAAGTGAGTTTAGTGAGTGCATAGTTCAGTTTACTCCTAGAAATTGTAACATGCAGGCTCATCAGCTAGCTAAACTAGCCCTGGTGTGTGAAGACGATGTAATCTGGGTGGCTCCCCTCCCTGTTTTTGTTATGTGTCTTCTCAAAGTTTAGATTAATGGAAGGTTTTTAATACCGTTTCAAAAAAAAAAAAAGTTGATGTGTCGATTACTTTTGACAAACGTATGTTTGAGAAAATCTAAATAAATAGACACCAATTGGATTTTGATTGTGAAGAAGATAATGTTTATTTTAAACCACATACACACGTCTTTATGTCCATGATCATACTGCAATGTCAAATGGTGCCAAATTGTCAAATCCCAAGGTGACAGTTTATTCATGAGAGAGTGAGTTTGAATCCCTGCAAATGAAGGTAAAATATTAATTGAATTATTAAAAAGAAAAAGTGCCAAAAGTTTCCGTAATATGCTAAACAAACTCTATGGTATCTTTTTAGAAATAAGGCTTTTGTCAAGTTACATCATCATGTATGACACTTTCCGTAATATGCTAAACAAACTCTATGGTGTCTTTTTAGAAATAAGGTTTTTGTCAAGTTACATCATCATGTAACATACATGATGATGTAACAGCCGTTGGATGAAATCCAACGATTGTGAAAATAATATGATTTTTTCATCTCATATTTTCACAACCGTTGGATTTCATCCAACGGCTGTTACATCATCATGTATGTTACATGATGATGTAACATAACAAGTTCCTAGAAATAATACAAAAGAAGTTAGGGAATTAGGGTCGCTCACTTCATTAGTTGCGTTTAGAGAATGAGTATGTCTTTTCGCCATTTCTTTTAAAAACTCTTTTTTAATTAAAATTAAGTAAATAAGGTAAGATAAATTAATTAATTTATTGTAAAAATTGAAATTCGATTAAATACGTAAATAAAATTCTTTTAATTTTTTTTGCATCTATCCTATTTTAAAATTTATATTATATTTTAATTTTTAATTAGAAAAATATTTTTTTGAGAAACAACTAAGAGTTTATGATTTTGAAAATAGAAACTGTATAATATAAAGAAAATAATTTAATACTTTATGATTTTTATGCATTTTATAAAAAAATTAAAAAAAATTTATTTTTAGAGTAGAATTTTATGGCGATAGTGTTGATTTTAATATATGCTTAGTAGGGGTATTTTAGGAATTACAAGTCACAACGGGTCTTAAAAGTCGAGTCTCCGAGAATATGAACGGAGCCCATTAATAGGATGAGGCCCACACCATCAACTCGATATTTCCATTCGAGTCGGGCTTGGCGAGAGCCCAATGGTTGCGATTGACAGGCTATAGCCGGTAACGAGACCGGGAAACGGTGGCTCTTTCCGACAAGCCAACCGGGCTCCAGCTATTTCGGCGGACACGTTTGCCAATCGCAGTCGTATAATGGTCCCGCCACCCTGACTAGACCTACTTATCTGCTCCCAACGCCACCGCACAAAACCTACACCTCCATTATCCAACTAATAATACTCAGGATTCGGCAAACCGTCATTATTATTATTTAATTTTAAAGAACTCAGGACAGTTGCAAATACACCATTGACTCACCTAGCTAGACCTATCGTGGTCCCGGATGCACTATATCAAAACTCCTCGCCAGTAATGATGACTCACTTATCCCGCTGAGGGTGAAACAAATTGGCAACCAAAACAGAATCCAAAAAAAGCAGCCTCACAAAGAGTCTAAAAGCAAGGTGGAGGAAGGAAAAAAAAAAAAAAAAACTCTTCCTCAAAAGCAGAGATTTATTGCATAAATCATAGTAATATTTTCTCTTTGTAAAATATCTTTCAACCATTTTATATATTTACTAAAAGAAATTAAGAAAGGAGAAAGAAACAGTTCACTGTGAGAGGAAAAAAAGTGTCAGCACAACGCAAAATAATGGCAATGTCAGTCTCCATTGTGGCCGTCGTCACGGCCCTCCACCTCATCGCCTTCGTTTTCGCTGTCGGAGCTGAACGACGCCGTAGCACTGTACTCTTTAGTCTTTACTCACTCTATTTTATATATACATATGTTTTTGGAAAATTATTTGTCTTTTTCTGGGATGCTGATATTTTGAGTGTTTTTGTGTTTGAAGGCTAAGGTGGTACCAGATCAGTACGATGAGATGACGTACTGCGTGTACAGTACGGACGCGTCGACGATTTACGGATTATCGGCGTTTGGGCTGCTGCTTATAAGTCAAGCGGTGGTCAACGGCGTTACTAGGTGTCTTTGCTTCGGTAAAGGGCTTGTCACTGGCAGCTCTTCTGCTACTTGGGCCGTTTTCTTCTTCATCGTTTCTTGGTGAAATTTACTATTTTATCCCTGGCTTCATATTTTTTTTTTTTTGGTTATTGTGATATTTGTTATCGGCTGTAAACTTACTGGTATTAGAGTAAATGATTTGCTAATAGTTGGACTTTAGAACTAAAAGGGTTTGGTGAATTAACATGTTCTTATCGTTTTGACTTTCATTACACGTAGTTGAAAAAACATTTCAACTATAATTGATAGTGATATGGTATGTATTTTTGAATGTTTACTTGAAATAGATGAAAATATTTTCGTTAATTGAAAGAACTATCTGAATGAGCTCATTGGAATGCCTGCACAGTCGACGTTGTTACTGAAGAGTGCTTTTCTACAAAACTCCTGTGCAATTCTGAAACCTCTTTAGAACAACTGCTCATCATTTTTCTGTGGCTTCTGTCATATGAACCATCAATATTATCGATAACAGTTCAATTATGGAATCATTGCTTACATTGCCTATTGCTGTATGATGGATGACCTTGGATTAGTGAAAGTGCTGCGCCTTTTTTAAGATGAGAGTTTGTTCTTTTTTCTGTGTTTTATGAGCAAAATTCATACAAGTCTTTTCGAAAACATGGTTTCCTGTTATCCTTAATCTGTGTGTCTATAGGTTTAAGTTATAGGCATTCTTTTAGGTGATTTGGAATGAAAGAAACAGTAGAATCTTCAAAGAGTCTAGAGGGGACAGTTATGATAGCCTGTGGGATAGAGTTCACCTTTTAGCTTCACTTTGGTGTTGTGACTAGGGATTTCCTGGACACTTCATTTTTCTTCATTAATCATAATTGGAGGGGAGTTTTAGGGATTTAGTATGTGTTCTGCTCGTTTTTGTATAGGGTTAGGCAGTCTCTTTTGGTTAATTCAGACTTTTGGAGATTGATACTGTTTTGTAAAGCTTTGATTGGTTTTGGGTGGATACCTGGTCCACTATTAAAATGCAATATGTCCATTTTGCAGGCATTCAGTTGACGTGATAATGGCGTGTATTACAAAGTATTAGATGTGTATTTTAATGATGAGGTCGGCCAAAAAAATAAATTCTACAGTAATTTGTAATTTGGATTAAATTTTTTTGGACATGATGAGATTGAATGCATTAGTATTTAGGGATTCGCTACCACTTTACATCCGAAGTTTTGCTCCTTAGTTGAGGAACATCCTCCACAGCAGAAGGTTTTTGTTCTAGGTCCATGAGATGCGTGACTGTGAATGGTTGATTCAGTTTGATCTGTGCATGTTGATTCTTCTATTTGCACTTCCCTTCTTTTATGGAGAGTGAGTGAAATGTTAGATTGTGTTTTAAATGTTTGGTGATATTTTTGTATAGATTCTCACAAACAAAAATTTGAATGATATCAGGGTTAGCTTTTTGGGAGCTGAGGCATGCTTATTGGCCGGGTCAGCAAGGAATGCATACCACACGAAATACCGAAAAATCTTTGGTGGAGATGACTTGTCTTGTGCTACTCTCCGGAAAGGCGTGTTTGCTGCTGGGGCTGCTTTAACATTGTTGTCTCTGGCAGGATCAATCCTTTATTACTGGGCTCACACGAGGGCTGATACTGGTGGATGGGAGAAGCACCAAAATGAAGGCCTGGGCATGGCTATGCAGCAGCAGCAACCTGGCAATGAATTTGAGAAAGCTTAATTATTGTCTGTGTAGATTAATTCACAAAGTTTCGGTGTCTTTAGTTATTGGGGAGAATATACATCAATGAAAGTCATATATATATGGTCTTCAACTAAGTAGTTGCATATATATGTATTGTTTTGCGTTGTGTTAAACGTTAGAAAGGAAATATATAGTGTCATGTTTCAGTGCTTCTGCAATTGTTATATCGAATGCGCTTGGTATGGCAGTTTTTCTGGTGTATCATTGGCTGATGTGCTCAGCTACAAATAGTTGCCGTTGACAGCCATTGACAACTCTGCTTCTGCAAGAAGCGGAACAGAATACAAGAACGGTATTAGATGATGCAAGTGTGGGGAAGTATGATTTTGCTTCTGCAGGGGCAAGACAGGAGTATAAATCAATGCAGCCCTGTAGAGGTCAACTATTAACTGTAGGGAAGTGCGCGAGATTGTTTATTTCATATAATGCATTAGATATCGAGGGTATTTTTCATGAACTTTAAATACGATTAAAAATGTGAGTTGGGCTTGCCAGAAATTATGCCAATTTGTTTATTTTGGCTTTGCTTCTTTTATCGACCAATAATGCTTATTCAGTTGTTTGTTACTTGGGGAGCCTTGGTTTGTGTCACTTAGACTCTGATTTTCAGTAGTTCAGAGTAGAATGTGATCAACTTGCAATAATTTAGCAAGAGACACGGAGGAGCCAGTTTTAAACTTATTCTTTGTCCGTTGTAAAAGTACGTGGGAAGAATCTGGTCACTAAGAGGGGATGTGCGCATCTAAGTATATTGTTTTGATAAAATAAATTCATTCATTTTAAGAATGTCTTTGCTATATATAGTTGAAATTTGAAAAGCTTTGTTTTTAAACAACTGTAGAATATTAGAGCAAAAGAAGACCATCTGAAACTAGCATTTTCCGCAAAACGTTTTCACTTAGCTAGATTGAGGAGTAATAAGCTTATTTAACGACTTACGTGTTAGAAGTCGTCTAAGTGCCGCATGGATTGTTACGCACTAAAACTCATCCCGTGACAAGTGGTCGGGGACTGAGATATAAGATAAACAAAACTCTATTATCTCTTAAAAATAATTAGTTTGAACACATAACTGAACGATATAATGCAAGTACAACACAAGAAAAATAAAAGGCGAAAACCACATTCAGGGTGACCCCATGACACAAACTCATTAAAGAGATAAGGTAGTACTTAGCAAAAGAACCCAAATGAAATCAGAGGCCTAGCAGCTGGGAAAAGGGGAGCCACAAACGGTAGCAACTTTTCTAGCATTAGGAGAGTTGACAAACTTTCGCAAGTTTGGATCCTTCATATACTGGCAAAGGCAAATCCTTTGCTCCTTCAATTTGCTGCAACAGATTGCTGAGGGGGCATTTGCACCTGTGATTGCACTGGCACAGGGGCTCAGCTCCAACGGGTTGCAAGTCACGGCTCCCATAGACAATTCTGCTTCACTTAGAAGCAGAACAAACACAATGCAAATTGCTGCATATGAAATCTTCATGGTGATTTTGATCACTTGAATATAACCCAATTGGCCCAAATGAGTCTGCAGTTGGTTGAAGATCAACGAGCTATTTATAGTAGTACGAGACGCATGGGAATTGTTCACTTTTCTTTCATCATATGATATTATGATTAAAGTCTTTGTGCATGCATAAATTTTCATGGAGGTTTGAGAACACAAAGATCGGTGAGCATACTTATGAATTTTGTGGTGTGCGTGGGGCAGGTACTCCAGCACGCCCTTTGGTTAATTTCTTTTGGCTTTGTTTTCATTATCTTTCAATAATGCCTATATTAGGAACCTAAGTTTTTGCCACTTTTAATTATAATACCCCATACTTTAGTTCATGACCGATATTCAGTAGTATTGTAGTGGAAGCATTTTATTTTCTAGGACACGGTTAGTGAAATTGTGACCTTTGTTAATTAATTATATATACATGAGCTTATGAAAATTACCAATTGCTTGCTCCAAAGGATTAAGCAATGGTTTCTTAACAGCAATACCGTCAAATCATCTTGTCTTAATGTGTAATACCAATATACCGTCGCCATGATGCATAAATACAAAATAATTCACCTTCGTTCTTCCTGTTCTTTAGACACTAATAATTGTATTTGATTTTTTCTTGATTGTTTCTTTGCACCTATGATACGTATTCTCATGATATCATCATACCAATCAATTGGACCAATGGCGACAAATCTTAAAGCTTCTGAATTCTGGTGTTGGTATAATTTCCCCTTTATTTTTCTAATCCAAATCTTTAAAAGTTAAAAAAAAGAATAGCACGTTGTTTGAGTTACCAAATAACATGGGGTCGTGAATATTATCATATAACTCACGTATGTACACATGCGTTGATCATAAAGACAATTAGTGCAAAGCGTACGTACTGTCATGATTTATGCTTGCATAACATGATTAGAGGGGTGTGTGTCATCTCTCTCATTTTGTTTTATTTAAGTCAGAATCATTGAAATTAGATTACTTTAAAGCCAATTTAAAATTACCTTAGTTTCAAGATCTATAATCGTAAACATATACGTCTAAGCTCTCCATCGCTAACCCCAAAAATTTCTAGGCGTGGTTTGAAACAGGATCAATTCAAACAACTTTTTGATGACTGGCGTGCCCAAAACGGGGCCAAAGGTGAGATGCAACTGTCAAACTAGCATTTGATTTGCCCAACAATCATAGTTAATCCATTTTATTAGTCAAAGATAAGCAAATCATCTTTCGGTGATGTGATGTAACGAGGCTCTAATTACTTTTTTCTCAGAAAACCTAAGCCAATGAATACTCCCCACGTTTCTTTAAAAATTTTGCTAAAGCACGCCCTTGATAAATTTTACCGAGGTCGCCGATGGGCCGTAGTCCGTTGGCACGCCTATGGACATGTAGGTCGTCATGGGTTTAAGTCTCAGTGTTATGTGAATATTGAGGCTTTTTTTTTTTTTTTTTTAATGAAACCACCAATGAAAAGGTGGGGGGTTAGGCGGGACCCCTACCTGTGAAATAAATGCGAAAATGAATCAAATACAAAGGAGGAGGACATGAACCAAAACCTCCCAGAGGTAAAGAAATACAACATATAAAGAAGAGAACTATCGTCTAATATGTGGAATCTGCTGGGCATCCGTGCGAAGAAAACCGTGTAAGCCTCTAGGAAGATCTCGGGTAGAATGAAATCTCCGGCTAATCCTATGAGAACAGGCCCAGTTGGCCAAAAAAACGGCCGCTGAAGTCGCCTCGCGGACGACATGCCTCACCTGAATGGGGGAAGAAGATATCAGACGACAAGCCCGACGCAATGAATAAGCATACTCCCACCGAACAGGACCCTGGGTGTGAATCCAAGACACCACCGTAGCCGAGTCCGACTCCACCTCAAGACTAGAATAACCAAGCTGTGTGGCAAGCTCCAGACCCTCGCAGACCGCCATGAGCTCAGCGTATAAAATCGGCCTATGGCCCAGAAAAGATCCAAAAGCAGCCAACACTCCACCTCGGTGATCCCGAAGAATGCCTCCAGAAGCGGCCATCCCAGGGTTGCCCCTAGAGCAACCATCCAGCCACCGACCACCCCGGGCGGCCCAAGCGACCAATCGGATTGGCCTGCTAGCAGTGGCCATAATTCGCAATCCGTCCATAATCCGAGGATTCGAGACTCCCACCGGGATGCTTGAATCCAAAAGCTTAGCGAGTCCGAGGTCCGAATCTACCCGAAGATAACCGCATCGCAGAGAAGGTCTCGGATCGAACCGGACAAGATTCCGCCTTCCAAACTTGCCACAAAATAAAGCAAGGCGGAAGGGCGAAGATGAGTCAGAGGGGCACAATGTCTCGGAAAGAAAGCATAGAACGGGGACAAAACCAAGCTCTCGCATCCCGAGGGTCCGTCGATAGTGCTCCCAAATAGGACGAGTCCGCGGGCAATCCACAAACAGATGACGAAGGGTCTCGGCAGCCCCTCCGCACAAACAACGAGATACCATGTGGAAACCCCTCGAGCCCAGGGCATCATCAGTGGCGAGAAAGCCATGGATAAGCCGCCAGAGAAAGAAGGAAACTCGCGTCGGGATGTGCCTCTGCCAAATCATAGCAAAAGTCTCCTCTCGCGGTCTAGAGCGCCGCACGAGCTCCCATGCGGATCGGAGACGAAAAGTGCCATCGGGGCTAGGATCCCAACGAAGCAGGTCCGGCTCGCCCCTGGAAATAGGCACCAACAATATCTGCTCAGTGATAGAAGATGGCAATATGCCCTCCAGCTTGCCTCTGTCCCAAACTGTACCCTGCCAATAGAAGGAAACCGGCACCGAAGACGCCGCAGCAGAGTTATAAAAGAACAAATAATAGGAGTTAAGTGAAGAATTAATAGTGATGACAAATCTTCTTCAGCTTTAAGTGAAGAATTGACATTCGAACTGTGCCACAATAGGATTATTTAAGTGAGTCTTGATCGACTTCTAATTATAAATATCAGTAAAATTCTGATTGTAATATATTAATGTATAAAAAAAAAAAGAAAAATTACCGAGGTCAAGTTTATTCATATACTTTTTAAATTCACATTTTCATTGTCTTTCACACTTTATTTCTAAAATTAAAAGCATTGTCATTCACACTTTATTCAAGTTTATCCAAAGCCGCAATAAACTTCGGATGAAGTCCCTTAGTGCCCAAAGGAGCCACTCTAGATTAGAATGCAAACGTGCCCACCGATTACAAATTTACAATTAAGTAAACTGGTTCAGTCAGTGAACACTTATTATTACGCATTCAACCAATATGATAAACCAATTGCTGATGCCTGATGCTACCCTTTCTTCTTCTTCCTCTTTAACTAACAAGCCCCTAACCCTTTCCATGCCCACTAAAATCTAAGCGAAGGGATATATACAAATGGAAACCACTTGTTTTTATTTGCATCCCTCAACCTTGAGATCAAGTTGGTTGCCGCAAATATTCCTAGAGACCAAGGGTTCGCGATGGACGTGATAATTTTTTCAATTGTTATTTTCTTAGGTTTCAGATTCAATTTCAAATTTGAAATGTATTTATCAAAATCTATGTACTACGCTCTTTTATGTAATAGCTAGGACAAAAAACAAAAAATTAACTTGTCAAAGTACTATTACTGATCTTTCAGTAACAAATACTGGTTCACAATCATTCAGAATATACACAATGCTGTTGAAATGATCATATCCTGACAAAAGATCCCCTTGATTATATTTTTGGCATGTTTTTTATTAACATCTTCAACCATTATTGTAAGATGACAAACTCTATTCCATGATTTCATGAATTGAGAGGAGTGGCGTCGCACCAGAAAATCAAACCCCATACGAGTTAGCATATATTTGTCTATGGCGACTAAAACACAACAAGCTTTTCTATTTTTGCAGTTTATATCTAATTTCAATTAAGTGTTAGGAACAATATGTGCCCTAGACACAACATACTTGCATCATGGAATGTTCATTACAGCTATTCTACAAATCACCACACAAACCACACAGCGAAAACTACTGAGAAGCTACAACGAAACTGGCAGTTTGCAAGACAGCTGGTTATGCTTCATAGGCATTGGCTCTCCACCCACATCTCCCCATTAACGTGCCTCATATTGAACAACTGCAAGAAGAAAAATGCTCATGTAAGAACAAATGTTTGATCAATAAGCAATGCAATGTGACAGGCGAACAGGGGAAAAAAAAATACAAGACCAGTACAAATGAAAGAGGTAATTATTAATAATTGCAGCACAGATTGGCAACATATGAATAAAAAGTATCACAAGTAATTAAAGCGTTTCTTTCACCTAAGTGCCAGAAGATTAGATCCAGGCAGAATAATTTAGTTGTCTAAAGCTGGACTTGCACAATGACTAGGACAAAAGCTTAATTTCATTGTTATTCCAATGTCTTCAACCAATAATAAAAAGAAGATAGGTAAGAACAAAGCTGATATGATAATGGGACATGCATTTAGGCCATTTGCCATCCATCCTTCAAAGAACATTATTGTGCAAATTGGAGGTATCATCAACCGTTCCTTAAAGGAGAATCAAGAATCACTAAAGACACGAAACCTAAACCAAATGCCCAATATTCACAAGACCGAACAACCTGCCTCTATATAATGTCAAGAACGCGATTCCTGCAGGTTTGTATTCAATGCATAACAATTACACAGTTAACGAACATCCTATTAATACACTCTTGAAAGCCCTAATTCACAACATAGATAACCAAACTGCTAGAGAACTACCACCAACAATGCTGCCGCAACTTCCCTTCACATACTAAAAAGAAAACAGCCACCTCCACTATTCTTTCAAAATTTGCCGCTAATTAAATCATTCAAGCCAACGCTTTTCCCTACCAACCTAAAATTCCAAAGTCAGAGAACAACCATTCAAATATCTGACATTCGCCTTTAAAATAAAACCCCAATTTTGTTTTTTTTTTAAAGATGACAATAACAAGGAAAAAAAGAACAAGAAGAACAAAATTACTTCGGCGGGTGCGCTTCTTGTACAAGATACGGTAACCGCATTCACGGCACTGGATGACGTCACCTGGCTTAAGCGTGTTCTCCATTCCACAATCTACAAATTTCGGTTATAAGTACCATGATCGAGTTTTAATTGCTAACAAAGAAAAAAAAAATAATTGTTTAGAAAGAAACACGTACCTCCACAGATGTAGCTGACTGGCTCTGGCTGAGGATCCATTGCGGTTTCAACGTTCAAGAGCTTCCCAAACGAAGTCAAAGAAACAACTGTCTAGGGTTTTAGCGCACGATGAATCCTTCTTTTATTGAACTTGTGGCGGGTCTGTTTCCTTTCTTGTCGACTACGAAAGTCGTGGAAACTATTGGGCCTAATTTTAACAGTTACCAGCGATTTGGGTCAAAAGCCCACGAATGCTAATTAACCCAAAAAAATTAATAAAAATCAGACATGCGAAACCCACGAGCATTAACACCATGAAAATGACTCAAATTAATCAAAATGTTCAAAACACTTTCTAAAGTATTGATGGTAATTAATCTGTTGAGCATGCTTTTTTGATTCTCTACACGCGTGGATAAACAAACTAACTATTGTGAGTTATTATTGTTGATTTGGGCACGTGATGCAACCTTCAAATACATGCCAAATCCATTCTTTTCTTCATGGTATAATTGGTTTCTTTTCTTCAAAGCTTGGAATTACAACATCATATATAGGAGGAGCTGATAAGGATAGATTGTTGTGAAGGCATCAGTTAAAAATTGTAACACTGATTTGAATATAATTATGTCCGGGTGTTTGTTTGGTCTCCAAGGGCCTCCCCATGATATCCTCGGTGGAGGAACTGGTAATCTTGAATACCCTCTCTCGTAAATTATTTCCATTTTATTCGAAATAAGATTTTTTTTTTGTTACTCAAAAATCACTTTTTATATTTTATAATCCCATGGTCTGATATTGCAGTTGCAGACATACTATTATGGAAGAACAGGAATTTATCAGCAGCAATCCTCGTCGGGGTCACGGTTATGTGGCTCCTTTTTGAGATTCTTGAGTACAATTTCATTACTATTCTCTGCTACTTCCTCTGTTTCATTATGATCATCCTCTTCATCTGGTCCAAAGCAGCCGGCCTAATCCCAATGTAATGCCATCTTCAACTTGACAATTAGTGATTCTATTTCACCAACTAATTGCGGGGCAAGGACTGCTAATAAATTAATATATTCACGATCTTCAGGATTCCACCCTCAGTTGATGAAATCAGGCTGTCGGATAGGACATGCACATCTCTGTTTGCGAATGTCAACTGGTTAATGATGAAATTCTATGATGTTTCATGTGGGGAAAATTTAAAGCTCTATATTCTGGTAGCGAAATCCTGCCTTCACTGTTTCACTTCTTGTATTTGCTTTTCTTGTGGTTTAAGGAAAATTTTCCTAGCACTTATTTGCTTTTAATCAGACCCTGGTTTCTCTATGGATTCTGTCAATTGTTGGTGAATATGTCAGCTCTCTAAGTCTTCTATATTTCGGTAAGAAGATGGAACTTTCTTGCATATTCCGCCGCAGTTGTATTGTTCTTATACCCTCAACGTGTGTTTTTGTTTCTGGAATCGAAGGCTTTCTATGCCTGGAAACAATACCGGCTTTGTATTTGCGATTTCAAGGGGAGGTGGATTATCTTGCAGCTAAAAGTACTCAAGACATGCGGAGGCTGTTTAACGATTTCAATTCCAAAGTTCTTCACAGGATTCCAAGGGCATCTGCTAAAGAAAATAAGTATCTGTGAACAAGGGATTTGTAATTACCCTGGAAATAGCTCGAAGAGTTAAAAAGTGCCAAAACTCTCTCCAGGGCTCTAATCTGTATGACTTTTCCAACAATGCTTTACATCTAAGGGGAACTAGTACTGAATAATGATTCTGAAACAATCTATTCTGAGTTTCTTTTTTCTTCCTCTCCTCCGCCGCGCACCCCCCCCCCCTCCCTCCCCCAAAAAAAATCTCCGAGTCCTCTGCATAAACTTAGTTTATTTCACAGGAGTTTTTCTTTAGTTTATTTCATAGGAGTTTTTCTTTCTTTCTTTCTTTTTTTTACTTTCTCAAGTAGATCAAATAACTCCGATGTACACATGCCAAGGCTGATGCTACGTCACATTTTAGCTAGTATGCAGAGTCATTTTGAAAGAAATTAAGAACCATGTTGTTTGGTTACTGAGAAAATATCTCAGAAAAGTTTCAGAGAACTTTCTGGAATTCTTGCTTTATTTAACTTAATGGAAAATGTTACAATTACAAACTTATTTATATTCGATGCTTAAGCTTTACTGTAACTAATAGCTAACTAAATCAGAACACACTATACATGCTTAACACCAGCTCAATATACAGAGTAAATTATAACAAACTTTTACTCTGTATGCTGAGGTGGCAACTGAGCTGTTACTCTGCTCATAATCATCTGACGTCACCAGCTTGCTGGTTTTCCTCAGCTTAAGCATCTTCTTCTTTTCTGTACAATGAGCTTCTTTAACAATGAAAGCCTAGAATTTTCAATGATCAAGCTGAATTTAGTTTGTAAGTTAAATGGCGTTTCAGTTGAGATTTTAACGCCAAGAAAATAAACCATGACGCAAACTACAGCAAGCTTTCTTTAATCAAGTAACTTGAAAAACCTCAACAACCCAACTTCTAGCTGTATAGTTAGCATCTCCAGATACTTTAGCATTATACTCTGATTCAGCTTCGATCCAGGTGTGGGGATGGTTGAACTGGAATCTGGGAAATTGTGCAAATCAAGAAACATGCTTGGTTAAGTGAAAGCAAGGGCAAACTATCCGGAGTCCTAGATTTCAAACGAGTTGCAAATCTGCTTTTAAGTTAAAATTGAGATAACTACATAAGCGTTGTAGAACTTGAACCATGGCCGGATGGGCGATAATCCTGCAAAATTAAATTCGAACCCAGGATAAATTCATAGAATCTTATTGCATATTAAGAGCATTAAAATATGTATTACGGAAAAACCAAGTGTTCAATGGCCTTGCTGAGGATATGAATTCAGAGCTTGTTTCCAAAATCTCTGTCAAAAAGCCAAAAAAAATCAATAGAAACTGAGATATGGAAGTAAAAGATTTTATTATAGAACAGAGCTTTACAGGCACCTGTTGATGATCAGAGGAAGTGCCTGGCATTGTTTGAGAACTAGATTCTACTTCATTTGAGAAGTTAAAGGCAGGAGAGTATCGACCTAAAACGAACTTTGGTGGCATAACAGATGTATCAACAGATGGACGCAACTGTTGTGAACGAAAACATGGCATTTGCATTTGAGAGACTGCAAGATTTCTGGATGCAGGCATTAGTGGCAAGCCTACACCTGCTGCTAATGAAGGATGCAGACTGGCCGAGGGAGCCGATGATATCACGGGATGACCAGCTGAACAACACATGTTAACCATTATATTCCCAAAGCCAACGCCCATTCATAATTTTGGACTAATGGGCACATATGGGGAAAACTGGGGAACTTGTGAACTTTGATACCCACTAAGTGACATGAATGGAGCCTGGAATATGGCTCCTCCCTCATCTTATGTACATTAACATGATAATTAACAGCATGTTAGCTCTATAAGAAAGTGAGTCATATATACACACACACATAATTAATATTAAAAGAGAGATTACTTCAACTTGATGCCTTAAGGCTTTAACATAATTAACAGCATCATCCAGCACAGAAGCTCTATCAGACTGAAAATAAGCAAACTCAGTTGGTTAACTGTAGGTTACAAATACAATTGAGAGAATGCTAAAAAGCCACTTATTGAAATACTAAGTATACATTCGGGATTGAGGTGCTGAGGCTTTAAATCGGCATCTACTGTAGAGTGGCATCACAGCTACCAAGTATAATGACACTTCTCATTTTGTTCCTACACAAGCGAGCACTAGTCTTCTATATCCATTTGATTCTGTTTTACATAACGCCGACCAATTATGGATCAAACATATTGAACTAGTAAATGGCTAATTCTGAACTTTGTTGTTAAGTTCATCAATTATGAGTGCCACAATTGCTATGCTCTAGTTCAAATAAAAAATCCAAAAAAGGAGAAGTAAAACGAAATAATGAGTAGCTGCTGTTACCTTGTTGCAATTGGGTACTGTAGAGCTTTGATCGATCTATGTTCGTCAGATCAAAGACTCTGCCCAAGAATTCGACTAAGAACAGAACAAGTTGCACAGCAAGAACTTAATCTGAATCTATTCAACCTTAGAACTAACCAGATCCAAACAAGCAAGAAAACGTTTCAAGAAGCACTAACTCAGAAAACAATAACACACACTTAGAACAAGAAGAATTACGTGGTTCGGTCTAATGAGAGACCTACATCCACGAGTGAAACATCAGAGCTGATTACCATTGATTCGTGAAGAATATTACAAGTATTCACAGAGAATTTCTCTCAGTACAAGAAGCTTTTTCTCTCACTGAATATCTCTCTCTCTTCTGAATTCTTCCACTTCCTCTCAAAGCTTCCTCTTTTCGCTTCTTTAAACCAGCTGGAAGATAACAACTTTGATTCCCAGAACGCTCAGCTTTCTTCCACGTGTCCAGGCCGTTGGAAACGACTTAACGAACCGAGCTTCCGCACGTGACTGTCGCATGATGCTTTGTTAATCCGTTAAGAGTAAAGCCCAGCTTTGTTCGCCGTTTACTTAAGTGAGTCACGAGCTTGCGCACGAGACTTCCTTCCGAATTAACCAACATTCCTTAAACGCTGTCGTTCTCCACTCCAGAGTGTTTGCATTCACCAGCTTTACATTCTCCACCTTGAATCAAACACCAACTCTGATTCTATCACCATCACCATGCAAATCAGAATTTGCAAATTCCAGCTAAGCTCAAACATTTGCTGAACTTAGCTACTGAAACCACCTTAGTCAGAACGTCAGAGGGATTATCATCAGTGTGAATTTTAACCATCCTGATCACCCCTGTAGAAACTTCATTTCTTATAAAATGGAGTTTGATATCTATGTGCTTGGTCTTCTCATGGTGTGCTGGGTTCTTACAGAGATGCAGGGCACTTGAGCTGTCGCAAGAGATTGAGACTGCCTCTTGTCTTAGTCCAAGTTCACCCAGGAGACCCTTTAGCCATATAGCTTCCTTGACTGACTCAGTTGCTGCAGTATACTCAGCTTCTGTTGTTGAGAGAGCCACTACATGCTGCAAGCTGGCCTTCCAAGTTATCAAGGATCCATTTAAGAAAAACATGTACCCTGTAAGTGATCTTCTCCTATCCAGATCTCCAGCAAAGTCTGAATCAACAGATCCCCATAAGCCATTCCCTTCAGCATTTCTTCTTCCATATACCAGTCCAAGGCTAAGAGTGCCTCTGATATACCTCATGATCCACTTCACCCCTTTCCAATGCTCTCTGCCTGGTGATGCCATGTATCGACTCACAACACTCACAGCATGTGAGATGTCTGGTCTTGTCAATACCATGGCATACATTAAACAGCCTACAGCATTAGCATATGGTACATTTCTCATTTCTTCCTTCTCCTCTTCTGTACTGGGACAGTTGAGCTTGTTGAGTTTGAAATGAGCTGCCAATGGAGTCGAATCAAGCTTAGACTTCAAAGATGTCAAAGGTTTCCAGCACCTTTGTTAGATATTTCTCTTGTGTCAAGAACATCAAACCTTCTCTTCTGTTTCTGGTGATTTCAACTCCCAAAATCTTTTTTGCACAACCCAGGTCCTTCATGTCAAAAGCAGAACTGAGTAGTTGTTTAAGAGCTTCAATTTCAGCTCTTTCCTTACAAGTAATGAGCATATCATCTACATACAACAGTAGATAAATATGCAACCCTGATTTCAACCCCTTATAATAGACACAACAATCATAGCTGCATCTCCTGAACTCATGAGTAATCATGAACTCATCAAATTTAAGGTACCACTGCCTTGGGGACTGCTTAAGTCCATAGAGAGACTTCTTGAGCAAGTATACTCATTCTTCCTCGACTTCATACCTTCGTGTCAATATAGACCGCTTCAGAGCTCTCCATGTAGGAAAGCGCCTTAACATCCATTGTTCCAGCCCAAATCCTGCTCGTCATATGGAAAGTAGAACTCGATTGAAGAATGTCTTACAACCGTGAAAAACTTTTAAAATCTACCCTCCTTTCGAGTATAACCCTTAAAGAACCAAATTAGCCTTAAGCCTTCTAGTTCATTCATGAGCCCTTCCTTGACTTTAAAAATCCACTTGCATCCTACAATCATCCTATCCTGAGGGTTCCTCACCAATTCCCAAGTGCAGTTCTAATACAGGGAATACATTTCTTCATCCAATGACTTCTGCCAATCTTTCCCTTTTGACATTTTATGGCTTCCTCATAGCTCTTCGTTCTTCAACATCAATCTCATGGGCAGAGTTTAGTGCATAATAAATTAAGTCAGCATAACCATACCTCTGGGGCCCTTATCCGCTTTTTCTCGTCTGTCCCACCGCTTGATAATCCCGAGTCCGAGTATGAGCCAATCTTCATCTCGAGACGTATGACCACCATCAACATCACCACCGGTCATCTAACCCCGTATCTCTTCCGAGTTAATTTTTCCGGATGTCTCCACCTCAAACCGACATCGCCAGTTGTTTTGATCTCGATCTTTGTCTCAGACATGTAACTTGTCTTCCTCCTCCTTCATCGAACACAACATCTCTCGGACATGATCTAGTGGAGCCAACTCAGACACCGTAGTTGTTTTCGACCCCATCCGGATAACCAATAAAGACACCCTTTAAAGCTCTCGTGCCAACTCGCTCGATTAACATGAGCATATGCGACATCCAAATACTTTTAGATGTGCATAGCTTATACTTGACCATTCCACATCTCGAGAGGGTTTTAAAATCAATTGCATGGAGGACTCAAATTTACCAATAATGTGTCACCGAGAGTTTCAAATTACGTGTTCTTCGTAGTTTTGGATCATCATACATCTCACCTTATTCACGAGTGTCCTATTCATCCTCTCGCCTAAACCATTTTTGGGAGTTAACCTCACGGTCTCTATGCCCTCATCCGCACAAAATTTATCAAACACCTTATCAAGACTCACCCATTGTCGCCTCGCCTTTATCTTCTTCTCTGCTTGATTTTCAACCAGAGCCTTCCATTCTCTAAACTTCTCATATACTGATCCTTCCGCTAAGAGTGTACACCCAGACTCTCCTTGAATAATCATCTATAAAGGACACAAAGTATCTAGCTCCTCCTAGAGATATCTCCTGTGCTGGTCCCCAAAGGTCAGAGTGAATGTATTCTAGAGTCCCCTTAGAGATGTGCATAGATGACTTGAAACTTGTTCGTGGATTTACCTAGACACAATCTTCACAGAACACCAAATCATCAATCTTATCCCCACTTAACATCCCTTGTTTTGAAAGTTCTTTTAATCCTTTGAGACTCATGTGACCAAGTCTCAAATGCCATAGCCTAGTCTTATCTTCACTACGGCTAGATGACACAGAAACTTCTCCTGTTACAGTGGTACCCTCCAGAATATACAATCCATTTTTCCTTATTCCCTTTAAAGAGTTGAGACCCTTTTAGCACATTAAGAACACCATCTTGGACTTTGACAATGCACCCAATCTGATCCATCATTCCAAGTGAGATCAAGTTCCTTTTCAACTCAGGAACATGTCTTACTTGTTTTAACTCTATAACAGATTCATCATGCATTTTGATCCTCACACTTCCTGTACCAACAATGTCACATACTGCATTGTTTCCCATCATCACTTTACCCCCATTACAGGCTTGATATTAAAAAAAATGACTCTTTACAGGACACATGTGAAATGAGCAGCCAGAGTCCAAAACCCACTTACCTTCTTGATTTACATCCGGCTTATCAACACACCGCCGACTCATATCCTTCATCTTCTACCACACCAGATCCCCACTGATTTTTCTTCTCTTTGTTTAGATTTTCTTTGTGGCAATCCTCTTAAAATGCCCTTCTTCAGGACATTCAAAACATTTCAAGATTTTGTTCTTGTTTTTCTGCTTTCCGCTTTTTCTTGTCATCCCTTCACATATTTTCCTTTTATCCGCCGACCTTCACCGATTCACCACCAAGATTCCTCGCTTCTCCTCAGATCTCAGATGTAAGTGCGCCTTTACTTCATCCAGTAAGTGTTTCCCCGCATACATTAAGGCATCAAGGTTCTCAGGATTCTCGTAAAGAATCGACGCCAGTAAGGCCTTGCCCTCATCATTAAGAGCTTCATCAATAGTAGCCAAGGTGTCACACACTTGGTTAAATTCATCAATGTGTTTATCCAATGAAGAACCTTCAGCCATCTTCAGTGTAAACATTCTTTTCTTGATGTAAAGTCTGTTTGCTAGAGATTTCTTCATGTATAAGCTTTCCAGCTTCTCCATCAAGGCTGTTACAGATGTTTCTTTAGCAACCTCCCTGATCACAGAGTCTGCAAGACTTAAGATAATTGTTGCCTTGGCCTTCTTGTCTATGTCAGCCAGCTGTTCAGGAGTCTTAGAAGAGGTAACCATTTTTACTTCTCTCTTCTCAGCTGGTTCCAGTGCATCCCCTAAGCCTTGAGTAACCAAAAGAGCTTCAACCTTCACTTTCCACATATTGAAATCATTTCTGCCATCGAATTTCTCCAGATCTACTTTCTGGGTAGCCATACTTGGTTCTTTGTCAAACACCTTGGCTCTGATACCACGTGTAGAGCTTTGATCGATCTATGTCGTCCGATCAAAGACTACCAAGAATTCGACTCAAGCAATGTAAGTTGCACAGAAGAACTTAATCAATCTATTCAACCTTAGAACCAACCAGGATCCAAACAAGCAAGAAAACGTTTGAAGCACTAACTCGTAAAACAATAACACACACTTAGAATAGAAGAATTACGTGGTTCGGTCTAATGAGACCTACATCCACAGGTGAAACATCGAGTCGATTACCATTGATTCGTGAAGAATATTACAAGTATTCACAGAGAATTTCTCTCAAGACAAGAAGCTTTTTCTCTCACCTAATATCTCTCTTCCGAATTCTTCCACTTCCTCTCTCAAAGCTCCTCTTCCGCCTTTAAACCAAATTTAAGATAACAACTTTGATTCCCGAACGCCTTCTTCCACGTGTCCAGCCGTTGGAAACGACTTAACGAACCAAAGCTCCCACGACGTGACTTCCATGATGCTTTGTTAATCCGCTAAGAGTAAAGCCCGCCTTTGCTGCTTACTTAAGTAAGTCACGAGCTTGCACGAGACTTCCTTCCGAATTAACCAACATTCCTTAAACTGCCGTTCTCCACCCAAGTGTTCAGCATTCACCGCTTTACATTCTCCACCTCAATCAAACACCAACTCGATTCTATCACCATCACGAAATCGAATTTGCAAATTCCAAATTTAAGCTCAAACATTCACGAACTTAGCCATCGAAACCACCTTAGTCGTAACGTCTGAGGATTATCATCGTGAATTTTAACCATCCCGATCAATTTCAGAAACTTCATTTCTTATAAAACGGAGTTTGATATCTATGCTTGGTCTTCATGGTGCGCTGGGTTCTTACAGAGACGCAGGCACTTGAGCCGCAAGAGATCGAGATCGCTTGTCTTAGACCAAGTTCACCCAGGAGACCCCTTAGCCATATAGCTTCCTTGACTGACTCAGTTGCTGCAGTATACTCAGCTTCTGTTGTTGAGAGAGCCACTACATGCTGCAAGCTGGCCTTCCAAGTTATCAAGGATCCATTTAAGAAAAACATGTACCCTGTAAGTGATCTTCTCATATCCAGATCTCCAGCAAAGTCTGAATCAACAGATCCCCATAAGCCATTCCCTTCAGCATTTCTTCTTCCATATACCAGTCCAAGGCTAAGAGTGCCTCTGATATACCTCATGATCCACTTCACCCCTTTCCAATGCTCTCTGCCTGGTGATGCCATGTATCGACTCACAACACTCACAAAGATGAGATGTCCGGTCTTGTCAATACCATGGCATACATTAAAGACAAGATTAAGATATGGTACATTTCTCATTTCTTCCTTCTCCTTCTCAGATCGGGACAATGAGCTTGTTGAGTTTGAAATGAGCTGCCAATGGGAGCTGAACTGGCTTAGACTCTAGCATGTCAAAGGTTTCCAGCACCTTTGTTAGATATTTCTCTTGTGTCAAGAACATCAAACCTTCTCTTCTGTTTCTGATGATTTCAACTCCCAAAATCTTTTTTGCACAACCCAGGTCCTTCATGTCAAAAGCAGAACTGAGTAGTTGTTTAAGAGCTTCAATTTCAGCTCTTTCCTTACAAGCAATGAGCATATCATCTACATACAACAGTAGATAAATATGCAACCCTGATTTCAACCCCTTATAATAGACACAACAATCATAGCTGCATCTCCTGAACTCATGAGTAATCATGAACTCATCAAATTTAAGGTACCACTGCCTTGGAGACTGTTTAAGTCCATAGAGAGACTTCTTGAGCAAGCAGACACAGTCATTCTTCCCTGGGACTTCATACCCTTCAGGTTGGGTCATATAGATCTGCTCTTGTAGCTCTCCATGTAGGAAAGCAGTCTTAACATCCATTTGTTCCAGCCCAAACTCTGCTCATTACATGGAAAGTAGAACTCGATTGAAGAATGTCTTACAACCGGTGAAAAACTTTAAAATCTACCTCCTTTCGAGTATAACCCTTAAGAACCAAATTTAGCCTTAAGCCTTCTAGTTCATTCACGCGAGCCCTTCCTGACTTTAAAATCCACTTGCATCCTACAATCTTCCTATCCTTCGGTTTCTCACCAATTCCCAAGTGCGCTTCTTATATAGGAATTCATTTCTTCATCCATCGCCAATCTTTCCTTTGACATTTTATGGCTTCCTCATAGCTCTTTGGTTCTTCAACATCAATCTCATGGGCAGAGTGTAGAGCATAAGAAATTAAGTCAGCATAACCATACCTCTTGGGGGCCCTTATCTGCCTTTTCTGTCTGTCCCTGACCAGTTGATAATCCTGAGTCTGAGTATGAGCTGAATCTTCATCTTGAGACAGATGACCACCATCAACATCACCACCAGTGTCATCTAACCCTGGTATCTCTTCTGAGTTAATTTTTCTGGATGTCTCCACCTCAAACTGATTACTGCCAGGTTGTTTTGATCTCTGATCTTTGTCTGTATGTAACTTGTCTTCCTCCTCCCCTTCATTGAACACAACATCTCTCGACATGCATCTAGTGAGCCAACTCAGACACCGTAGTTTGTACCCTTCATCTATCCGATAACCAATAAAGACACCCTTTAAAGCTCTTGGTGCCAACTTGCCCTGATTAACATGAGCATATGCCTGACATCCAAATACTTTTAGATGTGCATAGCTTGGTACTTGACCATTCCACATCTCGAGAGGGGTTTTAAAATCAATTGCGTTTTTAGGACCTGCTCTACTGAATATCACTGTAGCCGAGAGTTTCCCAAAATTCCACAGTTCTTTCGTAGTTTGTACCGATCATCATACATCTCACCTTATTCATGAGTGTCCTATTCATCCTCTCAGCTAAACCATTTTGCTGAGGAGTTAACCTCACAGTCCTGTGTCTTGCTATGCCCTCATCTGCACAGAATTTATCAAACACCTTATTGCAGTACTCCAGCCCATTGTCAGTTCTCAGCTTCTTTATATTCTTCTCTGTTTGATTTTCAACCAGAGCCTTCCATTCTCTAAACTTCTCATATACTTGATCCTTCTGCTTAAGAGTGTACACCCAGACTCTCCTTGAATAATCATCTATAAAGGACACAAAGTATCTAGCTCCTCCTAGAGATATCTCCTGTGCTGGTCCCCAAAGGTCAGAGTGAATGTATTCTAGAGTCCCCTTAGAGATGTGCACTGATGACTTGAAACTTGTTCTGGTGGATTTACCTAGGACACAATCTTCACAGAACACCAAATCATCAATCTTATCCCCACTTAACAGCCCTTGTTTTGAAAGTTCTTTTAATCCTTTGAGACTCATGTGACCAAGTCTCAAATGCCATAGCCTAGTCTTATCTTCTCTAAGGTTAGATGACACAGAAACTTCTCCTGTTACAGTGGTACCCTCCAGAATATACAATCCATTTTTCCTCATTCCCTTTAACAGTAGTTGAGACCCTTTTAGCACATTAAGAACACCATCTTGGACTTTGACAATGCACCCAATCTGATCCATCATTCCTAGTGAGATCAAGTTCCTTTTCAACTCAGGAACATGTCTTACTTGTTTTAACTCTATAACAGATTCATCATGCATTTTGATCCTCACACTTCCTGTACCAACAATGTCACATACTGCATTGTTTCCCATCATCACTTTACCCCCATTACAGGCTTGATATTCAAAAAAATGACTCTTTACAGGACACATGTGAAATGAGCAGCCAGAGTCCAAAACCCACTTACCTTCTTGATTTACATCTGAAGCTATCAACACACCTGCTGACTCATATCCTTCATCTTCTACCACAGCTGCATCCCCACTCTGATTTTTCTTCTCTCTTTGCTTAGATTTTCTTTCAGGGCAATCCCTCTTAAAATGCCCTTCTTTGTGACATTCAAAACATTTCAGTACTTTGTTCTTGTTTTTCTGTTTCCCCTGCTTCTTTTTCTTGTCATCCCTTCTGTCATATTTTCCTTTTACTGTCAGACCTTCACCAGATTCACCACCAAGATTCCCTTGCTTCTCCTGTATCTCCCTTGTATTAAGTGCAGCTTTTACTTCATCCAGAGTAAGTGTTTCCCTGCCGTACATTAAGGCATCAGCAAAGTTCTTGTAGGATTCTGGTAAAGAACTGATCGCCAGTAGTGCCTTGCCTCATCACAAGAGCTTCATCAATAAGAGCCAAGGTGTCACACACTTGGTTAAATTCATCAATGTGTTTATCCAATGAAGAACCTTCACCATCTTCGTAAACATTCTTTTCGATGTAAAGTCTGTCAGAGATTTCTTCATGTATAAGCTTTCCAGCTCCATCAAGGTCATATGATGTTTCTTTAGCAACCTCCCTGATCACAGAGTCTGCAAGACTTAAGATAATTGTTGCCTTGGCCTTCTTGTCTATGTCAGCCAGCTGTTCAGGAGTCTTAGAAGAGGTAGCCATTTTTCCTTCTCTCTTCTCACCGGTTCCAAAGGCATCCCCAAGCCTCGAGTAACCAAAGAGCTTCAATTCACTTTCCACATATCAAATCATTTCTGCCATCGAATTTCTCCAGATCTACTTTCTGGGTAGCCATACTTGGTTCTTTGTCAAACACCTTGGCTCTGATACCACGTGTAGAGCTTTGATCGATCTATGTTCGTCAGATCAAAGACTCTGCCCAAGAATTCGACTAAGAACAGAACAAGTTGCACAGCAAGAACTTAATCTGAATCTATTCAACCTTAGAACTAACGGATCCAAACAAGCAAGAAAACGTTTCAAGAAGCACTAACTCGAAAACAATAACACACACTTGTAACAAGAAGAATTACGTGGTTCGGTCTAATGAGACTACATCCACAGGTGAAACATCGAGTGATTACCATTGATTCGTGAAGAATATTACAAGTATTCACAGAATTTCTCTCGGTCTGAAGCTTTTTCTCTCACTGAATATCTCTCTCTCTTCTGAATTCTTCCACTTCCTCTCAAAGCTTCCTCTTTTCGCTTCTTTAAACCAGCTGGAAGATAACAACTTTGATTCCCAGAACGCTCAGCTTTCTTCCACGTGTCCAGGCCGTTGGAAACGACTTAACGAACCGAGCTTCCGCACGTGACTGTCGCATGATGCTTTGTTAATCCGTTAAGAGTAAAGCCCAGCTTTGTTCGCCGTTTACTTAAGTGAGTCACGAGCTTGCGCACGAGACTTCCTTCCGAATTAACCAACATTCCTTAAACGCTGTCGTTCTCCACTCCAGAGTGTTTGCATTCACCAGCTTTACAGGTACTAATTCCTTCAAACTTTTAAGCCTTTTGTTGATCCGGTCCCTTCTCCTCTGTTGAAATTTCAAAACAAATGATGATTGAAATGAGGAAGAGAAAACAAAGGTACCGTAAAAGATGAAGTTTTCCACACAATCTTACCCTCTCAGACTGATTATGTACTTCAGCTGAACGCGTTCTTTTAGGCCGGTTATCTGGCTTTCTCTCCATCCCTTCTGATATTTCTGTTGCCGACAGACAATTCGAAATATATAACAAAATGAAAGAAAAAGGTTAAAAAGGCTCTACCAGTTTATACAACTTACATCACATAGACACTTTCGGAGAATCATTTTATCGGGTTTCTTCACCGTCCCACTCGATTGATCCTTATCATGTTCACTGGAACTAGTCGCCAACTTTGATACAAGGCTAGAAGGGAACTGTGCAGATGATGCTGCAGAAAGCTCAACATCCATTAAGTACCCGAAAACGTCCGAAAAGTCATCCACGTCAGTATCCAACGAATGGGAAGTTTGATGCCAAGAAGTTGGCAGCTGACTGGCAGAAGATTCAAGAAAATCAAAACTGTTTTCATTTCCGGAGGATTGCCCCTTTTCGCTGCCCCACCAGCGACACTAAATTCCAAGACACCTGGTTGTCCATGTTAGTACAGTAAGGTGGGGAATACGTATAACTGAAGCTGCACAATTTCGAAATATACATGTTCTCCCAGAAATGAACAGTTTTTAGTTAACGGAGAAGCAGGAATCAGCCGATCAAGTAACGAAATTTGGAGCATTGGGAAGTGATGTTATAAGATTGGCCGTTCTAGATATCCTGGAACTAAATTTAGGGGGTGTTACACTTCAGCTAATATGGGATAGTGGATCCCTTTGCCTTTTTACTACAGTTTTTGCTGCTGACTATTGTTATGAAAGCAGAGCTTTCTTTGACTTCTTGAAGCAAGAATGACTCACTCACAGATTTAGAAATAGCAATATAAGAACAAAACGATAGAAAGAAAAAACAGAGGATTAAAGAAGAATAACACTTAAGAAAATAATGTGGTTCAGTCCCACGAAGGAACCTACATCCACGGCTGAAAATACCAACTAGGACAGAAACTTTTATTGATCAAGAAAGGCTAGTTACAGAGGCCAAGTCAACAATACAGATTTAACCTTCTAAGCTTAGTGTTTTTTCTCTGTAATGTTTTTGGCTTTAGAAACGAATTCTTCTCTCTTGCCTGGCTTTAGAAAGAGCTTATACATATATATCTTTTCACACGTGTGTCCCTTATAACAGAAATAAGCTGTTACTGCTAATTGCTTATTCTCTTAGACCCCAATTTATGCCAGCACACCAGCCACCTCAGAAATTTTGCAATAGAATACTAACTTTAGCTTCACAAATCTCCACCTTAGTTCTATTCTGTTCAAGCTTCTCCCTTCACTGGTTCAGCAGCAGTAAACTTGAATTACAAGTTAACACTACCAGTCAAGTTCAGCAAGTTTCTGAACCTGACTGATGGCAACGGTTTGATTAACATATCAGCTGGGTTGACCTCAGAAGGTATCTTGATCACATTCACCACTCATTTGCCAATTTCATCCCTTATGAAGTGCATTCTAACATCTATATGTTTGGTTCTTTCATAATATTTGGGATTTTTACTTAATTGTATGACACTTGAGCTATCACAGCTCACTATGACAACCTCTTGTTTAAACCCCAATTCAGAGACCAGCCCCTTTAACTAAATTGCTTCCTTAACAGCTTTTCAGCCTCTATCGTAGAGAGAGCAACTACTGATTGTATAGAGGATTTCCAACTTATTGCACCTTCACACATGGTAAATACAAACCCTATAATGGATCTTCTTCTATCCATATCAGTTGCATAGTCAGAATCTACAAACCCAGCTACTTCAAGTGATGCTCCATCTATTCTTCTAAACATAATGGCAGTGCCAACAGTCCCTTTGAGATACCTCAGCACCCATTTCACTGCAATCCAATGATCTTTACCTGGATTTCCCATAAGCCTACTGATAACACCAACTCCATGGGCCAAGTCTGGTCTTGTATAGACCATGGCATACATGATGCTGTCAACGGCACCAGAATAGGGAATCTTCTTGATATGGTTAATATCATTATCAGTTGTAGGTTCTAGTAATTTAGATAGCTTGAAGTGTGCTGATAAAGGTATTGTGATAGGTTTTGAGTCTTCCATATTAAACCTGGTCAGCACCTTCTTCACATATTCAGCTTGAGAAAGGTACAGGGTCTTTAAGTATCTGTCCATTATGATCTGCATACCCAGGATTTTTGTAGCTGCACCCAAATCCTTCATTTCAAATTCAAAGTTAAGCTCCACCTTGAGCTTCTCTATTTCATCCTTATGCTTACATGCTATAAGCATGTCATCAACATAGAGGAGTAAGTAAATTCTAACCCCAGTGACTAAGTGCTTGTAATAGACACAGCTGTCAAATTGACTCCTGCTGTACCTATTTTTCATCATGAACTCATCGAACTTCAGGTACAATTGCTTGGGGGATTGTTTGAGTCCATACAAGCTCTTCTTAACCAAACACACCTTGTTTTATGACCCTTTCTCGATGAACGCTTCTGGTTGAGCTATGAAAATTTCTTCATCAAGACTGCCATGTAAGAAGACAGTTTTAACATCCATCTGCTCCAATTCCAGGTCATGGTACGCAGAGAGAGCTAGTAACAGCCTAATAGAGCTGTACTTTACAACAGGTGAGAACACTTTATTGAAGTCAACTCCTTCCTTTTGTGTAAACCCCTTGGCCACAAGTCTGGCCTTATGCCTGGGTGGTTCTTTCTCAGAAGCTCCAACCTTCAGTTTGTAAATCCACTTACTGCCAACAAGTTTCTTGTTTGGGGGGTTTTTCTACAAGGATCTAAGTGTTGTTCTTTTTTAATAAGGTTATTTCATCTTGCATTGCAGCATACCACTTCATTTTATCATTATTGCTCATTGCTTCTCTAAAGCTTATGGGCTCTCCACCATTTGCTTCATCAGCAACAGTTAATGCATATGAGATGAGATTAGCTATGCCATATCTCTTTGGCATTTAGACAGTTCTTCTCTCTCTATCTCGGGCTAATTGTAGGTTTCTAATTCAAAGGATTTCTTCTCTCCTTTTGATTGTTCTGGTGACACTTCAATAGTCTCATTTGTTCCAGAATGCTCCATCTTCTGTCCTGCACTATCTGTGTTCCCAGGTTGTGTGGCAGCAATCTCATTTTCTACCTTTGATTGAAATATTGATTCTTCATCAAATGTAACATCCCTGCTGACAAGTATTTTGGTGGGTTTACCATTTATAGTCCATATTTTGTAACCCTTTGTGCCCTCTAGATATCCTAGAAAATATCCTTTAACAGCCCTTGGTTCAAGCTTACCTTGTTTTACATGAGCATAGGTCACACACCCAAAAATTCTCAGATTACTCAAATCTGGTGGCTTTCCTGACCAAATCTCCTGTGGTGTCTTGAAACCTAGGGCTGAAGAAGGGCTTCTGTTGATCAAGTAGGCAATTATTGTGACTGCCTCAGCCCAGAAAACTTTAGAGAGATTTGCAATCAGCAGCATACATCTAACCCTTTCTATTAAGGTTCTGTTCATTCTCTCGGCAAGCCCATTTTGCTGTGGAGTATATGTAACAGTTCTATGCCTAGCAATGCCTTGTGTCTTGCAGAATTCTTCAAATTCTCTAGTGCAGTATTTCAGCCCATTATCAGTTCTTAGTCTTTTTATTCTCTTGTTGGTTTGGTACTCCATTAGGGTTTACCACTCCTTAAACCTATCAAGTGCTTCATTTTTGAGTTTCAACACATATGATTTATCGGTAGCATCAGATTAGGCAACTTGGAGCTAGCTTAATTTGGAAATTATAGTTCCTCACACCAGGCAAGTTATCATGTGCTTCCAGCTTAGTTTAATACGGTAAGTCAGACACCGAATTAGTTAATATGATGGCCGAGTAATTAAATGTCTCTGCCTTTTGTGTTCATCCATCTTTGAGTCCACATTTTATTATTATACGTTAAGCTTTTAGCCTTTTAGGTCAAGTCATAATGACCTTGAACCTCCTTTGTGGCTGAAGTTTATGCCAGGTTCAAGTTTAAATTAGGCCATAGATAGATGATATAATATGATTCATCATAGTCTAAAGTTGACTAAACTTGAAAATTCCCTTCGTGAAATCAGATTGTTAACATGTAAATGTTTATTTTATTGATTTTGATGATAACAAACATTTTGATAAATATGTTGGAGTTTTCATAATATCAAATAATTTTTTGAAGCAAGAATTTTTCTATGAGTATTTACAAGTTTTTAAGCGGAAAATCTGCAAAAATGTGCAATTCCCGAAAATAATCGGTGAGCGTTAATATTAACGGTTAACCAATAATATCTTGAAGACAGGTTATTGTCTTAAGCCTTAACGTTAAGGATCTTTTTGTTTTTAAAAGGCTCTTTGGAAATAACCGTGGCGAACCGTTAACTAATAACTTGACTAGGATAATTTCCAGAGAGATATACTGTTGTTAAGCCTTAACCGTTTAGTGTTAAAGGTTAAGCTTTTGTTTTTAAAGGCTACTGGAAATAACCGGCGAACCGTTAACTAATAACGGCTAACCGTTAATTTCCAGAGAGGCATACTTTGTTAAGCCTTAGCCGTTTAGTATTAAAGGTTAGCTGAAATGGTTTATACACGCTTCTGGAATTTACCGGCGAACCGTTAACCCGTAAACGGCTAACCGATAATTTCCAGGATGATATTATTTGCTACTCCTTAACCGTTTAGCAAGAACGGATAGGTGTTTTTGGTTGTGCAGGTTTCTGGATTTTAACGGCGAAAGGGTAACGACTAACGGTCAACCGTTTATTTGAAATCCAGCATAACGGTAACTTTGACCAGAGCAAACGGCTAACCGTTAACGGTTAACGGCGATCCGTTTTCTGAAGAATAAGGCTATAACGGCTAGTTTTCGGCTCCAACTATAAATAAGCTCATTCAAATCATTTCAAAGGTTGATCACAACACGACCATTGAGCTAATACACGTTTGTACAATCTTCATTGAGCTTTAAACACATTCTTGCTTCATCTTATTCACACATCAAGCTTTCATTTGTAATCTTAAAGATTGTGTGAGTGAAAAATAACTTGTAATTTTTGTTTTGAGTGATTATAAGTGTTGGGATACACTTGAGTTAAGAGATTGGGAATAATCTCTTGTTGTAAAGGTTTATTGACACCTTGGAAGGCAATTGTAAGCATTTGAGGCCTTGGTGGGCTTGAGTGGAATCCTCAAGGGTGTCTTGGGCGTGGGCGTGAGGCGGATAAGCGAACCACGTAAAAATCATTGTGTTTGATCTCTCTTTTCCCTATCTCTTTACTTTTATTGTAAATTAATTTGTTTATTTCGAATTTGATTGTTTAAGTATTACTTCATTGTATTTTTAGTTGCTTATTTTTTTAAAATCCCAATTCACCCCCCCTCTTTGGTTGCCTTGTTAGTATTTCACAGATGACCCAAATCTTAATTTTCTCCATGTGCTAGCAGTAACTCCATTTAATTTCCCGTTAAACTATCTTATCATCTTACTCACTTTACGTTGTTGATTTTTTTTCTTTTTCTTTCTTTTGGCCAGCAAACCTTGATGTTGTATGTTCTTAGACCAAAACAACTAAGTGTTTCTTGACTAAAAGGCAGAGTGGGGTTCTTTGCTACTCATAGCCCTGATTCGGCCTAATACTTCTAAGGATTCGAGTCACAAGATACGTCTAATTCTCGTAAATAGATCAAATAAATGCTTCAGATGATCTGTAGTTAAATTGTTGGATTGCGAGCAACGGTAGAAATTAAACCAGGTACAAGACTGTTATCTTGACCTTGCGAGCAGACAAATATGTGACTTTTCTTGATCTCATGCGGTACAATTTCAATTGTATGGACTCATCATTACGTCGGCGCGAACTTGATTCATGCAACTCTTTTAGTGTTCGATGCTTTGCTGTTCGTTTCTGGAAGGGTTGACACAGTAAGGTTCTCATCCAATCCTTGGACGGTAGTTGTATTTCCATAGCTGCTGCACATTTCTGTTTCTTTATCCCTTTCGAGTTTCCTACCAAAGAAGAAATTTCACTTGAACTTTTACTTGAGGCAAAACATCAAATATTTCTCAAAATTGAAACTTGTCATTAGATTTGGCGAGGGCAAAAACCTTTTGATCAACGCTATTGTTAAAACATTGAGTTTGAATTAGCATATGATCATTATGAATTTAGTCATATGATGTGTGAATTTTCAGCAACTATTATTTTGAATTTCATGTTTATGACATTAATATATCTCTGACTCTTTTTCTCCTTTTCATAATTAAGGATGCTAAAATCCTCAAAGATTTTAAGGTCCAACATAAATAAAAAATGTGATTGTGATTAATTTTGTAGGAGCGAGGTAAAAAAAAAATTGTTAAATTCTTAATAGAATTGGGTTTAGTTATGTACTCACATCCGACCTGTCCCAATCCCCATGAATTTACAGCTGGTTTTTTTTGTTTAATTTAGTTCTTATTTAACTAAAGATTTGGTTTCTATTTTGTATTAAAATATTATCTTAATTAGAAATGTTTCAATTTTGGATCTTAGATTTGTTAAAGTCCGAAAATATTATCAAACCGTGAGATTTAATAGTGTAATGATTGTGAAAGCTATTAAATCACATAGTTTAATAATTTGTTTGAACTTTAATAATAAAGCGTAAGATCCTAGACCATATTATTATCTCAATATGTTGAGAAATCTCCTCTTTAAATTTGATTATTTGGATGCTATTGTATTATTCTAATGCTAGTTTTATTAGAAGAGTAGTGTTATTAATTGCACATGACAAATAAAATAAGGACACTTGTACGTAAAAGTAAAAAGAAAAAGGACACATACATTCTCAAGGTTGGGGAATTAGTTATGTAAATCTATAAGTTTCCAATAAGAGATACTAAGATCCCTTTTAATTATAATACTTTTTGTAGATAGCAACAACATAATTGAATTTCGAAAACTTTTAAAATATAAATATAATTTAAATAATTTAATTTGTCTTGTAAATAATAACAGTATCATATTTTTAATGTATATATAAAATTTAGATATAGATTATTATATTGATTTTAATAATATATTTATATTTAATATAAGAATTTTAAATAAATTTTGAGTTGAATAGATTTTACAATTAATAAAATATATCTATATATTGATAATATTAAAATTATTTTTTATAATATTGAAAATATTATAAATTTTTATATATTTACTTTAATATATAAAATTTAGTTTAATATATTATAAGATTGAAAAGTATCAAAATATTTTTTCAAATACTGAAATTATTTTAAAATATATATACTGTTATGTTTATTTTAAGATTATATTTTTATTTATTGAAGTTAATAGAGCCAAAAGATATTATAGGCAAAAGGAAAATTTGGGCATTTCCCCAATCTTAGAGATGTTTTTATCCTTTTCCTAAAATAAATTAATAAAGTAAATAAATTTATTTTTCAATTAAACATTTCTTATCTTTAATGATCATGTGCAATTTTACATGCAAATAACATTATTCTCATTTGATCAGTTTTTATACTGAGACCTAGCCTAGTTTAGCCACAATAAAATTTCATTAAACCCCTTAAATGTTTATGATATTTTTATACAGAAGTAAAATTTTTAATTTTCTCTTAAGTCTCTCTCTCTCTCTCTCTCTCTTTCTCTTTGTTAAATGGTATTTTTACTTATTAAAATAATTTAACTATTATTTTAAAGTTAAGTTACTCATGCACACACACATATACTCTAATAAAGTGAGAATGCAACTAATAGATTAAAAAAATATAAATTTTAATACAATAACAAGCAAAAAAAATACAATTTCTAATGTATTGAAGTTTATATTTTTTTATATTTTAATAACATTCTCACTTTATTAAAGTAATCATGTCCTCATATATATATATATAGATATAACGAATTTTTTTTGCATATTAGAAGTGTGACATGCTATGTATTGTGTGTGTATGTGTATACCTTATTTCTACAGTTATATGTGGAATTTAAACCTTATTCTAAAAGATAAGATAATAAGGTATTACCTACTAAGAGAACTTCATTTTTCCTTACCATTTATTATTTATCACAAGTGTATATATATTATCATGATTGGCTCAAGTGTACGCATGGTAAAGAGTGAATGAAAAATAAGTAATGCTCCCATAACACTTAAGAATTTTGTCAACTACTAAACCATGAGAGTTGACATTGATTTTCCAAAAAACTTATGTGGCACAGCTGAGGTGGTTGGATATTTCACATCTATTCTATCATGTGATAGAATGTGAATCACAATATATGTCTTACTAGTGGTTATATATTGAGGCCCATTAAATTTAGTATTAAAAAATTGTTGACTCTCACAATAAGACTTGTTGCTTAGTGGATTGTCCACCCAAATTTTTGTCCGATATTTTCTTGAATAACTGTGGTGGCGGGTGAATAGTTGAGTTACAAAAATAATGTGGGACACTAATTTAGTATTAAAAAGTCAACAGCTTCCACTAAGTATCTAGACTTTAAGATCACGATCCTCTCTTGATCTAATGTCTTTATGCTCAAATTTTATTAACGTGATTGGTAGTTAATAAATTAAAAACAAAAGGTAGTTAAATTCTAATCATATATTAATATTAAAATGTAAGTGGCACAAGATTTATACAAGATCAAGATCCTAATCCTTAGACTATACTCTACTCTCCACACACAATTTTAAAAAACATAGGGAGTTGAGAGGTTGAAAAATTAAGATCTTGTGATGGGTGAGAAATTGTGAAATTTAGGCAAGTTTTGTATAACTACTAAACTTTCTTTTTCATAATTTTTGTTACTAGTGAAATTGATGATCTCTATGGACATACCGGACTTGGCGAACCATGGAAATCATTCGAATTGTTATGTGGCTTGATTATTGTTCATTTTATCTTGTCGCAGATCTTTATTGTTATATTCACTGCTTCTGAGTTCAATTAATTGTCTCTAAGGTGTTTGATGGAATCCTTAAGTGAGCATAATGTCACGGGATGAGTGTTTTGCACAACGAATCCGTGCGGTACTTGGACAACTCTTTGCCGAAGGTTGCTAAGTAAGCTTTAAACTTCTCGACTAGCAAGCCTAGGGAGGTTTTCCGAAGCTAGAGAGAAGAGAGCAATGGAGCCGAATAAGAGAACTTGTATTACTCAAAAGGAGATTACAAGAGAGCTTATAAGAGTGCTTGAGTTGCTTGCTCAAAGCTTGTTTTTCAAATGCCTAATGCCATGCCCTATTTATAGGGAGGCTTGCCAAGCTCTACAATTCTAGAGAATTCTACAACTAGCTAGATATTTACATGTACTAGAGATGTATAGAGAATTCTAAATATGTACAATCTCAAATGTGCTAGAGTTACCTAGAATTTTTTGGAATCGGTCCAAGCTAGCACTTTTGACCTTGTCTTGGACTCATGGCCTGGAATTTGTGGGCAATTGGGCTAGCGAATTAGGCGGTCCGCAACATCCTCCCCCACCTACGCTCGTGGCGTCCTCATCGCGCTTTTGTGTTTGTAATTGTATATGTGCTCTGCGAATTGCCATAAGTCATCTTCGCGTTCCGAAGTGGCTTTGCTCTCGAGGAGGTTTTTCCATTTCACTAAGTACTCGTTAGATGGTGGTACGCCTCTCTTCCGAATCACGTGATTTGTAATGATGTAGTCTACATCTTTGTTGAATGCAGTGATAACGGCTGTTGGCGCGCACCTTGATTCTCCGCGACTTGGGTCTCCAATATTTTCGTGATATGGCTTGAGAAGACTCACATGGAAGACCGAATGGATCTTAAGTCTTGGCAGAGGTTGTAGTTGATACGAGTTGTTGCCCACACGTCACATAACTCGAAAGAGTCCTTCATACCGTCTCACTAACCCCTTGTGCACTTTCCATAATGTCTTGAATTGTTGGGATACGAGTTTAATCATAACTTGATCACCTTTCTTTTACTCAACATGCCGTCTCCTAGTGTCCACCCACTTTTTCATCTTCCTCACGGCTTTGTCGAGGTATGCTCCCGTGATGTTCACTTCCTCGTGTCATTCGCAGGCGAGCTTGTGAGCTGCGAGACTTTTTCCTATGTAAGTCAAGGCTATGGAGTTGGGGGTCATGGGCTGAAATCCCATGACGATTTCGAATGGACACTTGCCCATAGCCTCACTTCGTTGTAAGTTATAAGAAAATTGGGCGATGTCGAGTAGTTTCACCCAACCTCACTGATGATCGCTAATATAATACCTCAAGTACATCTCGAGGAGGCTATTGATGCGCTTGGTCTACCTATTCGTTGTGGGTGGAAGTTTGTCGAGAACTTGACATCAGTCCCCAACATCTTGAAGAGCTCCGTCCAAAAACGTCCAATGAACTGAGGGATCGGTCACTCACAATACTCTTCGAAACTCCTTAAAACTTCACGATGTGTTTGACGAAGAGGCGGGCTGCTTCGTTGACTTTGCAATCAGTTGGTGCAGCAATAAAGGTTGCGTACTTGCTGTAACGATCGACAATGACCATGATGCTACCGCATCCATCAGATTTGGGCAACGTTGTGATGAAGTCTATGGAAACACTCTTCTATGGCCTTGTTGCGAGTGGTAACGGCTTCAATAATCTCGCTGGGAGTTGGTGATTCACCTTGTCTTGTTGGCACACAAGATAAATTCACGCGTATGCCTCGATGTCGTCCCTCATGTGCGGTAAAAAATACGAAGCTTAGACTAGTGTAGTGGTGCGCTCAATTCCTGGGTGACCAGCCCACTTGGAGTCGTGGCGCTCCTTGATAATTTCTTTCCGTAAATTTTTCCACCTTGGTACGAATAACCAATCTCTCTTGGTGAGGAGGATGTATGTCAAAATTGCACTGTTTTACCTTCGAGCACCTTCTCCAGCAAGTCCTTTGCTAGCGGATCTTGTTGGAGGCCTTCCTTGATGCATGCGACAAGGTCGGACTTCAGTTGGCTCATGTTAAGTATCGTCAATTCAGCCTTGCGGCTTAGGGCGTCCACAACGACGTTGCCTTTTCCCAGTTTTATTCAAGCCGATAATCAAATTCTGCAAGGAAATCTTACCACCTAATTTGCTTCGGACTCAACTTCTTTTGAGTTTGAAAGTAGTTCGTTGCTATGTTATATGTCATGATTGTGAAGTGTGAGCCAAACAAGTAATGTTGCCACACTCGCAAGTAATATATAATTGCAACCATCTTTTTTTCTTGCACCGTGTAGCGGCATTCCATATCATTTAGCTTTCGACTCTCGAACGCTATGGGGTGACTTTCTTGCATGAGGACTCTACCTATGGTGAAATCTGAGACATTCGTTTGAACTTCGAAGGGCTTGGATTGGTTCAAAAGAGCGAGAACAGGTTCCTCCGAAATTGTCTTCTTTAACTCCTCGATGCGCGATGGCACTTTTCGGACCAATGCCATGATCTATTTTTCTTGAGCAAGTTGGTCAAGGGTGTCGCCTTGGCTGAGTAGCCCTTGATAAAGCGGCGATAGTAATTCCCAATCTAAGGAATAAGCAAAGCTCGGGTACTTTCAAGAGAGGCTCTCATTCGAGTATGGCCTTCACCTTAGCGTTTTCCATCATGTGTCTTCTGCCCGCAATCTTGTGGCCAAGGAACTCCACCTCTTATTGAGTAAATGAGCACCTCTCCATGTTGAGGAAGAGCTCGTTGGCTCGAAATACTTAGAGGACTTGTCGCAAATGTTCGGTATGTTCCTCAAGCGTGGTGCTATACACCACTATGTCGTCCAAGTACACGACCACAAAGAGGTTGAGGAATGATTGGATCACCTTATTTATGAGTGTGCAAAATATGACTGGTGTATTGGTGAGGCCAAATGGCATGACAAGAAATTCGAAACACCCGTACCTTTTTGTACACGTTGTCTTTGGTTTGTCTCCCTTGCTGAACTGGTCGAATAAGTCCACGATCAAGGGAATCATATATTTGTTCTTGATGGTGATCTTGTTGAGAGCACGACAATCGATGCACATCAACAACGAGTCATCTTTCTTCTTTTGGAAGAGTACGGGTGCACCGAATGGGGCCTTTGAGGGGTGAATATAACCTGCGTCCAGCAAGCCTTTGAGTTGTCTCCGCAACTCCTCTAATTCGGGTGGCGCCATGTAGTAGGGCACCAAGGCTGGTGGCTTCGTGCCTTGTTCCAGCTCGATCTCATGATCCACTTTTCGACGATGCAGGAGCTTCTTCGACAGTTCGGGCGGCGTCATGTCCTTAAACTTGTCGAGGACCGTTTTATTTGCGGAGAAACTTGGTTTGGCTTATTTCTGCAATCTTCCCCTTCATTTAAATCTTGGATGGAGACCAAGAAGCTTGGATCTTTCATGAAAGCCCTTTTGAATTGCATGGCCGAGAGCGTCTTCTCCTCGGACTTGCCACGCTCGGTGGGAACCACTCATGCCTTACTTCCGTCAAGGATGCTTAGGGAGTTTATAGCGAGCAACGAAAAGGCATGAATTTGATCGAAGAATTCCATGTCAATGACCATCTTAAAGTCGTTTATGGGCACGATAGAGAAGTCACGCTTTCCACTCCACATACTAAGGGTTGTGTACACGCCTTGTGAAATACCCGCAATGGGCTTGACGAGTGAGTTTACTGCCTTCATCGTTCTTCCTTCCTTGGTAGTCTTGAAGCCTCAGTGCTTGGCCTCATATACGAACACAAAATTATGCATAGCTCCCGTATCTAGCAACGTACAAACGTCTTGGCCGTTTATCTTTGCGCTTACATACATGAACCCTTTCTTGACAAGTGCGGGCTGTTGGCGATTAAGTGCTCTGAGGTGTTGAAGAGACCCATGCTGAGTTAGGGTTCCTCCGTGGACATATTGGGTTTGCTCTTGAGCTGAGCAGCGAGGAAGGCATTTAACGACTTCTTCTCCGGACAGCCGCGTACCCAATGAGGGCCATTGTATATAAAGCATGGGCTACGTGGCTTCGGTGGCTCTTTCTTGTTCTCTGAGTTGCCCTACCCGCTCTTGTTGCTATGAGGCTTTTTCTGCCCCCAATCTTTGTCGTTGCTGCCCTTGTCTTTGCGACTCTCTTCCCCACCTTTGTCTTGGCTAGACTTTTTATCTTTGGATTGTGATGAGTCATCAAGCGTTTGTGCACCACGCCTATCGAGCTCGGTATTGGCCCCATCCTTAAGGCCATCTTAGAAGTAAAAGATGGAGTCCTTATCGAATATGTCGCTGATCTCGAGTATGAGGGTAGTGAACTCGTTGATGTAGTCACGAATAATATCTGATTGCTTGAGACGACGTAGGTGCGCACACTCTTCCTTTTCTACGTTGCTTGGGGTGAATTGCTTTCGGAGTTCTTGCTTGAAGTCGGCCCAAGTGTCAGTGGTGTAAATGCCTTTGCTTATCTCGCCGTGCTTCCAACGCCACCATAGTTGTGCAGCACCTCGAAAATAGCTAGGTGTAGTGTCCACCTCCGATGCCTCTTCTCATACGCCCATGGCATCGAAATATTGATCTAGCCCGAAGAGAAAATTATCTACAACAGTGGCATTGCATGTGCCACCATAAGTGTCGAGATTTGGCACGTCAATACGGCGCGTATCACTCGTACTTGTGGAAACTTGACTAACGAAGAGTGTGCGTTTGTGTTATGCCCAATCCGAGCGAACTTTCTCTACTTTCGCATGGACATCACGTAGTTCTTCTTGAATAAAGCTACGAAGTTTTAGCAACTCATCATAAAAGGATCGAAACTCACCTCGGAGAGTGTTCGCTTGGTCTTGGAGAAGCGTCTTCGTTGCGACAGTGAAGTTGGCGTATCTTCCTCAAGACCATCCATTCTTTCTTCTAATCCTTCAAGGCTGCCCTGAACGACAGACAATGCAGTTTCGAGAGTGGTAACACGAGGCTCCAACGCATCGACGGATGGGGCCTTGGACTGGCCGCGGGTTTTGCCTTGGCCGCATTCTCCCTCATAGCCTCAGGTTGGTTCCGATGGAACATCCACACTAAAAACGCCCTCTTGTGCTAGATTCGGAAGGTTGGCCATTGCTCGTGAGTAGGGGTGGGCATTTTACCCGACCCGACCCGACCAGATTCGAAAAAATTCGGGTTTGGGTCGGATCGGATCGGTGTTGAAACCCGATCGGGTCACCAAAAAAAAAAATTGTTTTTTCTCCCCACCCAAACCTAATTTTAAAACTTCAACTTTCAAGCTTAATAAGTCATAACTTTCATGGAATATATATACTATATGATTATATATGCTTAATTGGTTATTATGTAATTAGTTATTATTTCATTGTTGTAATTATGTATTTATAAATATTAGAAATACAATCAAGAAAATTGGTGTATTTATGATTTTGTTATGAATAAATTTTTATTTATTGTTAATAAATAACAAAAAAATTTTAGTTATTAATAATTGAAATAATGTTAATTGATAATTGTTAACAACAATTAACAATTGATTTTTTTATGAATAAATTAAGACATTAGGTAGATTAAATATTGAAATTAAATATTATGTTACATATATTTTATAATTATAATGTGTTGTGTAATTATGTGCATTATAATTATATATTTTATAATTATAATCCTATTCTAGAGTTTTAACTTTATTCATTTGATTTCATAACATTTTCTTTTCTTTTTTTTTTGGTTGAAAATTAGTAAAAAGAACTACAATTAAAAAAAATATCTTAAAACCACCTAAAAACTTTAAAAATAAGAAAAAAAGAGCTCAAAATTACATTAACCGAATTTGACCCGAATTGACCCGAAATGACCCGAATTGTTGACCCGACCCGACCCGACCCGAATTGAGTTCGGGTCGGATCGAGTCGGGTCAACAATTCGGGTTGATTTTTCTCTAACCCGAACAACCCGAAACCCGATCGGGTTGACCCGAACCCGATTTTGCCCACCCCTACTCGTGAGCTAACTTGCGTGAGCTCAAACCTTAGCTCTAATACCACATGTCAAGGGATAAGTGTTTTGCACAATGAATCCATGCGCGACATTTAGACAACTCTTTGCCAAGGTTGGTAAGTAAGCCTTGAACTTCTCGACTATCAAGCCTAGAGAGGTTTTCTGAAGCTAGAGAGAAGAGAGCAATGGAGCCAAATAAGAGAACTTGTATTACTCGAAAGGAGATTACAAGAGAGCTTATAAGAGTGCTTAAGTTGCTTGCTCAAAGCTTGTTTTTCAAATGCCTAATGTCATGCCCTATTTATAGAGAGGCTTGCCAAGCTCTACAATTCTAGAGAATTCTATAACTAGCTAGATATTTACATATGCTAGAGATGTGTAGAGAATTCTAAATATGTACAAGCTCAAATGTGCTAGAGTTGCCTAGAATTTTCTGGAATCAGGCCAAGCTAACACTTTTAGCCTTATCTTGGGCTCATGGCCTAGAATTTGTGGCCAATTGGGCTAGCGATTTAATTTATACAATATATAAGTTCGAAAGTTCAGTTATTGCTAATTAAATAAGAAATTTCACTTACAAAATCCTAACTTTTACTTTCCTTTAAAAAAAAAAATTGAATAAGAAAGTATTTATTTCTCCTATTTATGTAATGTAATGCAAATTTCCACAACTTGATATGCTAAAATTTAACAACAAAGAGTTAGAGTAGTATAAAATCACAAAGAAGGACCTAACCAAATTTTAGGGGACTCTTGCGAAAAATAGCGAACTCACCAAATTCCTTTTGAGTGGAGCTATTGGCACCCCTACATTATTCTTACAAAACCCCACTTTAAATGAAATTACAATTAAGGACAATTGAAAATTAAATGCTTATAGATTTTTTTTACAGCAAATTACTTAATTCATAATCAATCCTTTAAAAAAAACTATATGTTACTTCTTATCTACCTAAAATAAATTGTACAAATTTAAAATAATCTATTGTTCTCTTTTGATTTCTTATTGATTAAATATTTTTATACTTAAAATTGTTTTGAAATATGTGTTATTTCAGCTAACGATTAACACTAAAAAACTTATCACCCATATAACTTTTTAATTTGTGTGTAGCGTAATAATAAAATTGAAAATAATTAAAAAAAATAGCACAATAATGAGTTTTAACAATAAAACAAATCAAATGAAAATTGAAAATTTAGAAAAGTATATCGAAAAAAAGGAGCATTTTCGGAAATAAAATGAATATAACTAAAAAAAAAAAAAGGGGGTTTTATGAGCAGAACAGAGGGGTGTCAATAGTCTAACTCTTTTATTTTTTTTATTTTTTTGTTGCCGAAAACACCAGTGCGGCGCACTCTTAGTCCACTTTTCTCGTACTCGTCAACAAAGCCCACTACATTTTGTGAAAAAAAAAAAAACAAGAAAACCAAAACAGCTCAATCTTTTGCTACACATTAAAGTCACAAGTGATCAATTATCTCTGTAATTTCTAGAAAGATGGTTAAAGTAAAAATTCTTTTCATTTGTACTTTCAAAGAAATAAAAAGTGTTTGAGCCATTCAAGAGATGAGGAATTGGTTGGTTTTCTTATTTATTGGAGATGGTGCCACTCAGTGCCGCACTCACCTCGTCTGAATATGATCCATGTGGTAATGGGGGAGTACTTGTGTTTGGTTAGTGCATGCGTATGGTGTCTTTGGACGGAAAACATAAACTAGCCGACTTCAGTTAGCTGTATTTTTCGCAAGAATCAACAGAAAAGCCACGTGGAATTTTGGATACGGATACAATTCACTGGCCTGATCTGCTGCCATGTGTTATTGCCGCTTTAGATTTTGCATGAAAGCTATGTACACTCGTCAGAAAAGCTAACTAGGTATTATCTCGTGTTGATTTCTCGCCAGCTCTATGCTTTTGTTCTATTACCAGCCAGCTCTCCTTGTTGATGTCACTTAATTTTCCATTACATCTCTATGTTTTAGTCCTACTTGGAACTTGGAAGCTGTTATACTTAATTAGACAAATTAATTTTTTTCATAATTGAAAAATGATAATTTATTTGATAAAATAATAAATTATTACAGTTAATTAAAAAAAAAATCATTTTAGTTAAAAATTACTTCCCACTTTTTTTTCAACACCCCACCCTCCGCGTAAGAGTTTTACAAATAAAAACTGTGGTAATTTAAAACTTTTAACAGGGAGGAATCATGATTCTGTGTCCTGTAAGGATTCCTCTCCATCTCTTGCATTGATTTCAACCAAACACATACATGGAGTAATTTGCACTAAGGTGCTATTTTCTAGTCACTGTTGGCATGTTTAAACTGGCACATTTGAGCAACTAACCCAAAAGAAAATGCAAACTCTCCTGCGAGCTTTCTCTTATCAAAAGAGCGAACTTAGCCGTTTGAGTAACTTTCTTGGTTAAGATAAAGCAAGGCAAAAACTAACTAAGGAAGCCTTAACAAACCAACTTTAGCTGTTTGAGAAACTTTCTTGGTCAAGGTATAGTAAGGCAAAACATTCCATAGGCTCGAGACTTGAACTCACATGCAGCGGCCTGCTTTTTAGTCAAATTGAGACACTACATTGGCATTGTAGAAGTTGGAACTGATGGGTGATAGTCCTGAAAGAATTCAAGCAAGCGTAGAATTAGTTGAGGAAATTAAGTTGCATGTTCATATCATATAGGAATGCAGTGGTATTGAGTGATTCAGTGCTTGTTTAAATAATCTACCCACCTTAGTGTGTGTGTATATATAATCATTTTCTAATTAAGGATTTCTAACAATATTAAAATTAAAATAAGCTACAAAATTATTAAAAAATAAACTCCAAGTGGTAAATTTTATCTTATAGTAGGTTAATATATATATTTTTTATCTTTTAATTTGTCCTTAACTTTAATATGGCCAAGAATATTTGATTAGAAGCTCACTATGTGTGTGTTTTTATATGCAGTGCTCATTAGATCCAGCTTAGAATTCAAGACTAAAATTTAGGATATGTTTACGGTGTCGTAAATTAGTTTACATCATTATAATAGTCGATTTACAACACTGTAAATCTATTGTAGACTTTAATTGAATTGAAATTTTTTTTCATATATATGGTATAAGTTGTTGACATTAATAATCATTGCATAGAGAGAGGGATTATATACTTCAACTTGACGCTTCAAGGTACAAGCATAATTAATGGCATCATCCAGCACTGATTCAGTATCAGACTGAAAATAATAAATTTCATTCAGTATCGGATGTAAGGACAATCTAAGAGTAAATTCATTGAAATACAAAAGCTATTGAAGAACGGAAAGATAATGCTGATATTTCTAGCTTTGTTCCTAAGCAATAAGTTACTCATTTAGATTTTAGTTGCACATAACTGTCTATTGTTATATAAAGCTTGGTCAGCTTTAGCACTTTTGAAATGAGGACTTATGCTTTGTTGAAATAAAAACGTAACAACAACATGATGATAGGCAAAAGATAGGAGCTGCGTGACCTTGTAACAATTGGGTATTAATTCCTACAAAGTTTTGATCTTTTTGTTGCTCCGGTCCCTTCTTCTCTGTTATACAACAAATGAAACGAAATTATTTGAAATTAAAAGATTAAATAATACAAGGGTTCACAAAAGGATGAAGCTCTTCCAACTATCTCACCCTGTCGGCAAGATTATGTTGCTCTTGAGCGGAACGTTTTCTTTTAGGCCGATTATTTGGATTTGTCTTCAGTTCTGATGATATTGTTGCCTAAAACCAAATTAAAAAATAAATAAATAAATAAGATTTAGCACTGTTACCAAAGCAAACTCACCGATTAATGGGGTTCCTTGATTGTCCCACTCGATTGACCGACATTATCAGGCCTTAACTTAAGAGGCAAAACTGGTGTTGACCTGCACTAATGATGATGATGATGCTACAGAAGGCTGAATGTCCGTTAAGTCTCCAAAAACCTCTTGAAAATCATTCAACTCTGACGTAATAGTTTCCAAGGAATGAAAAGTTGGGAAAGAATTCGGGTGATCAGTGACATAAGACTGAAGAGAATAATTACGAGAATAATTTTCATTTCTCAAGGACTGCTCGATTTCATTATCTCCAGCGACTCTACCCTTCCAAGACTTTTTGTCGCTCATGTTTATGCATGAAAAAACTAAGAGAGAGGAGGTCACATGTGGCATCCAAATTTCAAGAAAGCATGTAAATTTTTAAAAGGCTGCCAAACAAATGAAGAGAAAATAAAAAGTTGGTAAATTTGTCAAATTTGTTAAATAGGCACCTTTGACAATTTGCTTAGATTAGGTGGAATAGTACAAGCTTCAAGCCTATAAATTGAAGTAATTTTTTCATTCCATACCATCCTAAAATTGAGAGCAACAATTCAAGTGAAGAATTATTGAGAGAGTAAGCAATTGGAGAGTGTTTGTAATTGGGAGGTTTTTCCTTTCATGTGTGTGAGAGTACTAGGTGTATTTGGGTTTTGGAAAGTGAGATTTCTTAACTCAAATTTTGTACTCCAATAATTGTTAGTTATACAATTATTTTATCTTATTCCCGTAGATGGAGGCATATTACCGAACCACGTTAAATTCTGTGTACTTTATTTTTCTATAATTATTTGGTGCGTTTGATTCTGCATTCCGCACATAACAAGTGGTATCAGAGCCAATGGTTCGTACTTTAGGGGATACAATACTGTTAACGTATATAGTACTATTCCTGTATATAGTACTATTCACATACGATACTGTTTACGAATACAATGGAGATGACCATTTGTACTTGGAAGGTAGTCTATTGTAAGTAGTGTGTATTTTTGCATGCCTAGAAAAGTTCGTCAATAAGGCAATAAGAGCCTAAGGAGTTTAGGTTTTAAGTGAGACCGTTGTGACTCTTTTATTCTCTTGAGAATTTTTCTGATGCATTTATTCACACCAAAATTAACATCATAGTGGCTATTTTTCAAGTGGAAATAGTTCGTTGAGAAAATGGTAGAAGGTGAAACTTCCATAATTGGAGAGAGATCTATCGAGATTATTTCAGGAGACACTCCAGGTGGGAGGCAAGATTTGTCAAATCGCTATTTAGCATCTGTTAGAGGAGGCAAAAGATCGATGTTGAAAAATTTAATGAACCGCCCACCACTACGTGAGAGATTATCGAAATAAGGATGGGTTATTAAAAAAGATCAATACTAAATCACCATCAATGATTTTATTACAAAGCTTCTGAAGTGGTTTTCTTTTACGAAAAAACCACTAAACTCTTCGAATAAGGAGTTCAAAATCATGAACTACTGGATGTATGGTCTCGCATTGAAGAGAATGAAAACAAGCAAGAGTGGATTTACGAAAGACAGATTTGCTACATTAAAGATGACGGGTTCGTACCATTACGGTATGAGACCCCATCTCCCACAACGAATACCTGTAGTGGCTAGGGGTGGATGAATCTGTTCCTCGATGTGAAAGCAAGATCGCACAGCATGTTTAACGCTGCAAATTTTCAAATTAAAATTCTATTTCAAACAACTACAAAACAAACAAACAGAAGTAAAATTGACGAAATGGGGACTGCAATATGATTCATTGTGTTTAGATATTGAAGAGCGATTCGTCAAAACGCGTCTGGAAGTTTAATTTGGATCAAGTGTGTCGATTTTCCACGGGCCTATAAATTTTATTTCAAATTCATTCCAATAGCATCAAATTACAAGATGTGAATTGATTTTATCTCATAACGCTGGGGACTAGTACCAGATTGTTGGATAATTATGACGTAGTGACTTTTTAAATAATTCTTGTACTCAGTCCAGTAAAGATTATATATTTTTATCATACGCATTATTTTACAAGTGACTTTAGCCTGGAGTATGGTGTTATTTCTCCATTCCACAATATTAATTATTTCAACGCTATCTATCCCATATGTTGCCCGATATGTAGCTGTCGTATTACCATAGCCAAACGTTGATTTACCTATCATATTCATAGCCAGGCCATTATTATCCCATCTAACTCTCCCGCCTCCCAAATCATGACATAGACATCTGCACCCAACATCTTGTTTTTGTATACGATTATTTGTGACATTTACAATCATCTAATATATGTTATTTAAGATTAAGGCTTCCATTTACCTTTCTTGGTATCATAGGAGAGGAATTTTTCTTAACTAATTGCGGTATTTAGAGTTTGAAAGTATTTACATTACAAATAATAGATAATAATTAACTTAACCAGCAAATGTTACAGAGAACTTGCATGCAATGTGTGATAAAAAAAAGTAAAAGTTAACCAAGAAATATTATATTTATATAATATAAGATTTTAAATACATTTTGACTGATATATAAGAAATGTTATATATGAAAATCATGGTGTAATATATGATATTATCATAAGCACATTATTAAGACTTTTGGGCTATGTTTTTAAGCTCCATAACTTAAGTGCAGATCCTCAATTTTATAGTTATTTAGGACATATCATATATCTATTTTTTTGTTTTCAATTGGATCGCATGATGTATAAAAATACGAATGTTATATAGCACAATTATCGTATTCCATTTTTTCTTCTTTTTTTTTTTTTTAAGAGACATTTTTTCTTTTTTCAAATGAGAGAGTACGATATCCATAGAGTTTGTATTAATTATGAAAAAGGCTCGAGAAATTATTGTTAGATAATGTAAAGAGTGCCCGAAGTCCCACAATATTATTTCTTTTTTGTTGATTTTCTTAATTGATTATGGTAATAGATTTAAGAAAAGATAGTGCGCCATACATCTATTGTAAACTTAATTTGCTGGGAAAGAAATATAAGTGTACATACCGAATACAGAGAAGAGACAATCAAAGGCAAAATTATCTAAACGACATTTATCAAAACTGGTGATCATGTAGAACTCGAAACGTAACCGCCTTGGCCTAAGAAGTTGAATCCTGTACTGTTGAAGTTTTGAGGTATGGAGAAGGATGCGTCGATGGGTACAGGCAACTGCTGTGAATGAAAAGACGGCATTTGAAATTGATGAAGGTTGCATACTCTCCTTGGCCAGGATGGCTCAAAGACAGGCCTGCAGGATTGAAACTGGTGGCCGATGGAGCTCTTGCCATCGGAGGACAACAGCTGCAGCCAAACATGCCCATAAATGGGCAATATTGCTGAAGTTGCTGTGTGCTTTGAATCTCACATGGTATCATGTATGGAGCTTGGAATATAACCCCCCCCCCCCACCAGCTAATGATGACATGCTCTGTACAATTAAAAGGTAATTACTTGGTCAGTAATAGCTGATTTTAGCTTATTAATTTTTTAAGACTAATGTAATTACAAATGGAAAAAAAAAAAATCAGAGAGAGAGAGAGATTACTTCAACTTGAAGTTTTAAGGCTTGAAGGTACTTAATGGCATCATCCAGCACTGAAACTCTATCTGACTATAAACAGGCATTAAATTCAATCAGCCGTAAGTGATGGATACATACAATTGAGACATTAATTATTTAGGACATGATTATGAACCATTTAATTAAATATTAACTATGCATCATTTAATGAAAATCAGGTAATTAATATATAAATCATATAAATTTTTCTGGTATGTACAAAATGAAGTAATGATAAATATCTTAAATTTTTTGTTCCAAATTTTATTTTAAATAATGTGCATTTATAAACAGGTTCATAATTTTTTACAAAATCTAAGTGAATTAAGTGTGTTTTTTTGCTTACAACGGAATCATTTCCTGCAAAGTCTTCAGTTTTTGGTTGATTCGGTTCCTTCGTCTCTGTTCAAAAAATAAGCAAAATTAGAATGTTAATTTGAAACCAGCAATCTAAAATAAAAGCAATAAATTGTAAACGTTGATGAATAGCCCACAATCATCTCATCTTCCCATACACGTTACGCTCTTCATTACCTGATCGTGTTCTTTTACACCGACCATTTTCCTTTCTCTTCATTTCTTCTGTTGTTTCTATGTCCTAGCAACCAAATTCAAATACAAAATAAATCAAAAAAACCAATTAAATAATTATATAGAAAAAAAATCTCCAGAAAAAAAAATTATATATTAATTAGACCAAACCATTTCTTTGCGTTTTCTCACAGCAGCCCCACTAGATCGAGCATTATCTGATGCTGTCAACGTGCACAAAGTTGAACATCCGTTAAGGCCCAAGAAATGTCTTGAAAATCATCCAACTCCGTCTCGGACATGGATCTTAAGCAGGAGTTTTCTTGAAGAACACAAAAATCTGGGAAATCAGCATAACTGCTTTCAAATCTAGACGATTTCTCCATATTCGATACTTGCACAAGGGGCCGCAAAATTCCAAGGCACACAATAGGTTGCCGCTCTACACAAACAAATATGGGATGAAGACTTGGAAGTGGTGGAATTAGTTGGCCGTCGTGGTCTTAATATATACAAGTGTAATATCCCAGAAGCTAGCGCGACAGATTTTGGTTGGTTTATAATAAAATAATGGGGTCTTGTTAAGTTGCTTCAGAATAATAGAGTCTTACCAAGTTATATATAATATAATTTATCAAAGGGTCTTGCTAAGTTACATTAGAATAGTAGGGTCTTGCTAATTTATATATGATGTAATTTACATCAATCTATGTATAATTTTTTTTTTTTTGTATAACTCAATCATTATCAATCAAACAACTAAAGGATTATGAGAAAATACTTAGAGATTAATGTAAATTACAGCTGACTGTGTCTAAAATAAATATTATATGCTCAGTCGTTGAGTGAATGAATATTAAGCGGATATTTTCTTCTCGAGATGACATATTTATTTAGTTGTTACCGGACATTAAATGGACAGACATTATATATTATCATCGATTATTACTGGACCCGCGAGGACTTTTACTATTAGTATCAAAGCTGACTAACTTCAAAAAGAACTACTCGCATTCATCCTATGCCTTTTTTTTTTTTTTTTTATAAATATGGGATATTCTGAATTCGATTTTTGTCCTTATTATAGCCTTTAACATATAAGTAAATAAATAATTTCTAATGCAATCCTCCTTCGGGGTGAAGATTGCTTCTCTTCTCTTGACATATATACTCTTCCATGCATGTTCGCTATTGTAAATGGTGGCGTCAATTTGCTAGCTCTTTGTTTCATTGTTGCCGACAAAGAAAGCACACCACCATCTTGTTTCAGAAACAATTAATGAATTTGGATTTAGTGCTCACCCTTTAATTTACCATTTTAATTAATTTGTGGTGTTAGTTTTGAGTGCCTTAAACTTTAAATATTTTTCTGGGAAAGATATCCCACTTAAATCCTGTTAAAAGAAACTCGAATCTCTTGAGAAATACCAATTTTTGTGTTTGTTTCATAACTTAGTAAAAAAAATCTCAAATTTAAAAGGAAAAATTAAATTTAAGATTAGTTCCATTAATTAACGATACAGTTATCATGACCAAAATTTTAAAATCGAGTATCATGTAATATATGTGAGTTTACTTAATAAAATATGCGAAATTATAATTTGAAGATCTAATATAACATATTATATACAGAAGACTAGATAATCATAGATCCTATAACATTCACTAATTGATTCACGTACCATAATTAATTTAATTCTATATTATATAAGGAATGCGGGACTTTCTAAATTTAATTCTTGAAATGAAAGTACAAAAGCTATTACTTAACTCGTTTCCTCTTTGGTGAGGGTTTGGTTAGCGAGTATCGGCGGCTTACGCTGGAAGGCCTTTTATAACAGTTGACATAGGAAATCGAACCATACACACATTGATGAATTCATCTTTGCTCGATCAATTTTATGTCATTGCTTACCTCATCATAGATGTTTGAGAAAGTTACTTTTGCTATTCACACCCTTAGGTTTGAGTTATGTTTAAGGAATTTCATCAATGCGTGTACGGTTCGATTTCCTATGTCAACTGTTATAAAAGGCTTTCAAAACTTTAATGTTACTTCTGAGACAGCTAAAACTTAACATAGCATCAAAACTAGTAAATTAAGTCAAGTCATAATGCTTGTAGGCCAGAGACAACCAATATGCGTTAGATTGTCGGGGAATAGATTCGAGCCTTAGCTTACTTCACAATTATAAGTTGGTATATATGTATGTATGTGTGTGTATATATTTTAAACATAATTAGTAGAGTATAAGATATCATAATTAAAAAAAAAAACTTGTAAATCAATAAGTTGATTACTAAAGTTTGATATTTGAATTTATTCACTCACAACCATTAATATAACCCGTGGCTATAGTGGTTGAGGGCTGTACCCCACCTGATCCTATAGTGACTACGCCCATTCGTGAGGAGGTTGAACCCCATAAATTATGATTTCATGAACCCTTCTGATGACCCATATAATTTAATGGATCGTGTTGACCATAAACAATTAGTGAATAAACTCTTCATTCCCAACCATTAATTCGTGTTAAAGAAACATGATTTGTTTGGTTACAGAGAAAATTACTGAGAAAGCAGAGAGAATATTGTATTGATCACAAGCTCAAATGAGCTAGATTACAAGTATTTATATAGAAGGCCGTATAGAATATTCTGCACACTACATGCAAACACTGCGTTTGATTTGAGCCAACAATTATAACAGATTCTGCTGACTAAGCTGCCACATCAGCATTAGTAACAAACTCACTTAACTAACGAGAATTAACAGCTTTAATTAAATCCGAAAGCTAAACATGATTAATCAATTCAAATATCTTAACAATTCGCTATGATGTCTGTTACAAATTAGGCTAATACTCAATTGAGAGGAGGCATTTTCATAGCTTCAATATCCATGTTCTTTCTGTCCAACTCCTAAATGTGAAGAAACATTTCATCATCTTTTTGCCTCCTGCCTCTTCGGGTGCCGGCCTCTTTTGGCCGAGCTTCAAAAGTTTATATTCTTAACAAGTGCCATCCTCTAATCGGTTGGTCAACGCAGACTCAGATTGTATTTCGAAAGGAAACCCTGACAATGGGGTGTAGTCTTTAATTACTAACATTCATGGTGATCATGGAGTTTATTTTTGTGATTTTCGCATTCAGGTTGGTAAAGTCCAAATCAGCTTTTGAGCTTACACCATTTCTGAGATTTGAGCTCGAATGTTTATCTAAATAAAACTATTTAAAAATCATTTGTCAAGCCTGGAAAATGCCTTTAGGAATTTTTTTTCAAAAAAAAATATAGGTGCCTTAGGCGTTATTACTACTTATTTTGCTGAAGTCATGGTCGTCATTGTGGCTATCGAGGAAGTTGCAGCTTGTGGGTGTCTAATATTTGGGTTGGGAGCGTACATAATAGATGGATTAGTGTTGTCACCTTGTTAGTTAGATGTGATTCAGATTTATCCATATATATCTATCGTAAAAGCAATGGGTACCGAATGCTCTTGCTAATCTGGGCTTCATTTGTTTTTATCACACCTGGGGGTACGTTTCTCCAGCTGAATTTGTAATTTTTTTACCTAATGAGACTATTGGTTTTCTAAAATCTAAATTATAGGTTCTGTTAATGGTCATTTCTTTTGTATATTATTTCATCTGTTTTTAAGCGTTTGTGTGTCCCCGCTTGGTTTTACTGTTATGCTGCTGTCAAGGGTAGCGCCCGATGTCTATTTGCTTTATTAAAGCTCGCGTGGTTGAAAAATAAAAAATTTAAAAAAAAAAGTGAAAAAAACATGAAAAGCCTTAATGGATCAACTTTCAGCTTCTCCAAGCATGACAATGAAAAGTCAAGCACTCAATCTCCAAGTCTTTTAAATTATTTATCAACAGAGGTTTCATGCATCAGGGGCATTAAGAACATGGCAAAGAGGAAATAAAGTTGGCAAATAAGACCATGACAAGTTGCAATAATGGCGGATCTCTCATGAAATGAGACCTTTGTTTCTCTCTTCTGCCACTTTTTGGTTTTCTTTTTCATATGCAACTTTTTGTCAACAAAGCTCGCTCGAATTGGATAAGATTTATAGCCTGGAATGGTCCCCTCTTTCCCATTTATGGCTTTACAACACAAATCCGATATTGTCCATTGTGAATATTCCACTTAATATTAAAGCTACACAAGCACTCTACCATAATTAAGTAGTAGCCCTTCATATTTTGAAACCGTAAATTATGAATTGGAGACCAAATATAAGGACACCCTATTGAAAAATTGCCTCAACTGAAAGAGAAAAAAAATAAAAATCAACCTATAGTCTTTGATTAATAAAAAAAAAAAAAAGGTTGAAAAGGAAAAAGATAACCACCACTCCTCACATTTATATTCTTTAGCCCCCAAGAGTAATAATAGTTTCTATATATATATTAATTCTTCAAAAGAGAAGGAAAGAGAGAGGGAGAAGCTAATAGCTGTATGAATAAACAAAAATGGTGAGGGAATATTTGAGAGAAATCACTACACGAGGGGATGGAGGAGGAAGCAGTGCAGTAGTTTTGCTTATTTGGGCAGCATTAGTTAGTCTCTCAGTCATTTCAGCCATTGTTTTCTCTTGTGCAGGTGGTGCATCCAAAGACAAGGACTCTGCCACCCATGCAGATGCTTATGGCGGCTCCACTTGTGTTGCCGGCTGCGGCGCCGCCTGCGGGGGCTGAGTCTCTTTGATATACCAGCTTTCAACGCATGTATAGAACATTCAGCGTCTCCAAGACCAGAAGTAATGTATGTTTAGCTTTCTTTTCTTTCAGGCTTTGAGCAATCTTGCAGACTTTTGATGGAGCACAAAATTGAAACATAAATTGTAGTCGTCGATTCAGTTGATGCAATAGGTGCAGAAACAAATTGCCATTACCGCAATCGCTTCTTCAATTTCTTATTAGATTAGTTAATTTAACAGTATTCAGATAAGAATATAGATATGCAACTGTGTTGGTAAGGGGAATTTATCACAGCCAGCAATTTCTTATCCCTTTTCTTGCCCATTAGCCGGTGGATTGACAATTTACAAGTTTGTTTTGTTGCAAAACTGAACAGTCAAATTTCACCAATTAAGTATTAGTTCAAAAGGTTTCCTTTTTTTAAAAGCCTCCTCACGACATCGAAGTATCTCTGCAAACCGAACTTGCGTAAGAAATTAAAAGAAGCCTCGCGTGGCTGGAAAAAGGCATTTCTGGAATTAAAGCAGCTAGCTTGTAGTCCTATGATGAACTGATACACTTTCCCCTCTTCCATAAACTGTGGAATAGAGGTAAATTTAGAACTCTAGACTTCGCTGTAAAATGTATGAATCTAAAATTTTAGTACACCTTATATTGTAATAAATCTGTAGATTGCAACAAAAACTATTTTTAACTATTTCGTTTCAACCTAATTTTGACAGCCTAACTGTTTCATACATACAATACAAGGCATCTCAAATTCAAACAGACCTTTTAAATACAAGATGTCACCCTCCTAATGCGACAAAGTAACATGACATACACGAATACTTTGATGAATTGCAATTAATAGTGCACAGGATAAAAATACAGATATATTCACTCAAATTAGTTGCTCAAGCAAATTTCCAGCCAATACGCTCGTAGCGCAGAACTAGCCATAGCAGATAAGATTGCAAGCCGAAAAATTCTATAGGCCTTTTTTTTTATTATTATTATTAAGGTTTTGTCGCGATCTCTGTCAACCTGTGTGTGTTGTGTATTATATATAATCTTCTTTGGGCACATGTAGTCCCAAATCAATGATTGCATAGAAGAGTTATGTCCTGTTTGAATATTGTAGCTACTGTAGGATTTTACAATCCACTATGCTTCCTTATCTCAGTAGAGGATATATCCATGCGGAACTCTTCCACTGGTATAGAGACAAAAATGTCTCGTACCACCTCTGGAATGTCAAAATCTTCAAGAACCTGCAGAAAAGTCATTTGATGGCATTGAAGAGATTTCAGGACAAACAAATCAAGCATGAACTAGGAGCCTGTGTTTCAGGCACACACCTTGAAAACGCCATCAATATTACGGCCAGCCACAATGAAAGTGCATCCAGTTCTTTTGCATCCACTCAGTACCTCCACCATCTTTCCATAGTCCCCATCATAATACTTGGGCTAGAACAGCGATAGAACCAAGCTTAAAATTCAGCCAGTTTATTATGAATAATATAATTTGAGCAAAATTACTTTAAAAAGATTTGAAGTTCCATACATCTATTAGCCTCGCTGCTGTGTCTGCACCGATTACAAAAGCACTGCCAGGAAAAACTTCAGCTTTCTTATAAAAATAAGGCTGATTTGAAATAATCACAGTCATTCCTGCAAATCAAAACAGAAATCATTAATATGTTGGGAAAATGTTAATCAAATTAGTATCTAAAATGGCTTCTAAAAAACAAACTCAATGATAAGAGTGAGATTACAGTTATGATTATAAGTTGAGACCAAAACTTTCAAAGTACATTTAATAAAAGACAACACGAAGAGTTGAAAAACATATATTCATAACAAAAAGAAATAAAGGGTTATTAAAACATTGAATTTCCACAATATATGAATGAAGTTTAAATCTTTAAGAAGATCAGTTTTCAGTCACAATGCCAGAATGCCAGATTAGTAGGGCACAACTAATAATTAATAAACAGCCTCCAGCATAAAGGAACACTGTCCCAAGATGCCTTTAGTTCCGTTGCATTAACCAAATATTTAAATTGAACACTGAAAGCAGATAATTTAATATATGCAACCACGGCAGCATATGGCCGTTTAAAAATTTTAATAGTCTCTCCGACACGGTTTTACATGCCCAGATGACCGGGACACACATTATTCACAAATCAACATCAAATATACAGGAAAAAGAATGATACACAATTACAAGTGACTAGCCTCACCAACTTTTTCAAATTGCTTCACACGGTCTTTGACTTGAGAAACTGATAATGGAGGTTTGTCAGCATTGACTGCTGATAATTCAAAGCATGGGTACCCATCGCCACAAATGCTACACAAATATCAATTATTGATGAAAGGTACTTCATAAACAACATAATTCCACAATGTATCATGAACTATTATATAACAGGGATGCCATGCAGATGTAAAACCCAGTAGAGAAAAATGTAAGAATCTAGAAAATCAGGCAATTGATGACAATAGGAGCTGAAGGCTAGTCTATAGGTGATGACTGATCTAGAACAAGAATATCTATATATATTACTAGTTAACAAAGCCTTCTAAGAAAAAAGAAATGACTGATCATGGAACATCAGTAGTTGAAAAATAGAAACATGAATGTCTAGAAGATGACTGATGTACAAAATAAATCAAACGTGAATGATAATAAAAACATATTGGTATACCTAGTCGCAACTTCCAAAAGCTTGAGGTGACCATCATGTAACGGATTAAAAGAACCAGACAGTATTATTTTCCTTTCTTCATTGAACACTTGTGTCTCTGCAGAAAACAGTCAATAGAGAATAGGAAATAAAATAAAACTGAATGTGATACTATAACTAGGCTTCCTTCAAAGGTTAAACCATACCATTAAAAAATGGATAAACCTTGAAGCATATCTCCCCATTTATAATCTGTTCTAGTTCTTGATCTTCACTAAACTGCTGCTCACATTCATCAACTGTTTCAGAGTCAGTCAACTCGGACTTAAATGTTGCTGGAACCTTGCAAGCACTTGCCATTGCCTGAACCAAAAAATGAAAAACAAATTAATTAAGATGTTCAACACAGGAAACAATGCCTTCAAAAAAAATTTTAAAAAAATTATCATCTAACATTTGAGATGCCCCACAATAAAATGAAATAATTCTTGCCGGTTCATCAAACAGATGTTTTTTTTTCTTCTAACATTTTCAGATCTTCAAAGTACTTTAACATTATTAACAATGATTGGACAAAAGAAACGAAAATATAAATCTAATGGTTTCAATGAAAAATATGCGACAATTTAACAGCACTAAAGGTTATAATCATCCTCAATCTTTCGTCTCATACCTTGAGTAAAAGATGACTTGAAACCTTATCTTCTTCCTCTCGAGTTCGCAAACCCTAAATTTGTTCAGCAAACAAAATATGAATGAAAATTAAAACACTAACAATTCAACCCAAAACCAAATCAAATTGTTACCTCACCTTTGACAAGGTAACTGTAGACACCAGCAGTCTGTCAGACGTTCTTGTAGACAAGTGGAACCTATGCATGCCAAAGAAACAAGATGTTCAACAAGTCTGAGGATAACCATGAAAAACAGCTTTCAACAACCCCAAAACATTCTACATTCACATAATGGGAAGTATGCATGAAAGCTATTTCAAATACTGATGTCCATCTTCTATAGTTGATGGACTCAACCTACATTCCACCATCAATTGTAGATGACCAGCAGCATAAATTGCTGCAGTCTAGAAATCAAGAAACAAAAAATATTATCTAAGTACATTGTTCATACAAACAAGGGGCTCAAGTCTTGATTCTAAAAATATCTAACAAGGTGTTCTGTCGATTTATAGTTGTAATGAAACATCTTGTATAAAGTGAAGAATTCAAATAATAATACCTGTGGTCTCCAAGTTTTGGACGAGTGCTGGCTAAAGCACCAGTAAAGCCCACACCAAGAACAGGGGCGCCTATTCCAAAAACACAAAAAGGAGATGGGGCCGGATAACAATTCCCATTGCCACAATTTTTATCCATCAACATCAATAAACAAATGTGCCTATCTGCGCATGCAGATGTTCTGCATATGTACAGAGTAGTTAACTTGTTTCTCTTCTAGCATTAAATTATAAAAGGATCAGCAGTAACAATAACATGATTAAAACATGAATAATACTGCTCTCGCCAGGATGTTGACCAAGTTTCTTATAAACTGAGTATATATTTACACTTTTTTTTTTTTTTGTAGCAGCAAAGATCGTCATAGCTTAAATTAACACGCACACAACAGATATGAATTTCAGAAATACTCTGGCTGAAAAAAAGCCAAAAACATGAGCTATTGACAGTTCATATCACCGTGCAAACTAAACATAAGCTAGCAATCAAGTTAACTAGTGAAACAAAGTGAGAGAGCTGAGTTAAAACCTGGTCTAGAGAGCTGAAGTGCCCGATTATAAGCTAACAAAGCCATGTCAACAGCAGTCTGTTGACTACAGAACTGATTTGGAATCTGCAACATTTAATTGATCAAATAATTATTTTTAACGCATATGAAACGAATTAAATCAAATCCGTCGCTACAATTATGTTAATTAGATTCAGACAGACCAAAATCAATGAACCTTGCCGAGTAATTGAATCATGGACATTCTGGCGTACGGTACCACTGCTTCAAGCACAGTGTTTGTTGCTCCCGGAATTGACATTAACATTCCTAAAGCCTGATGACAATTTTCAATTACTAAATAAAATATTAGTTTTTAATTAATACGCTAATTAGTGTTAACAAAAAGTGTGAGAAAGAAATGTGACCTGAGAGGCGCCGCCGGCGATGTAGACGACGGCTTGAGTGGGGCTAGCGTGTATGGCTTCCACGACACCTCGGATGCAAGCGTCCGTCATTTTCCCCCTGTAGTTTGTTCTCGTCTCGTCGTTTAGCAGCACGGTATATCGAATGAAATCAACTAGATAACGATCTGAACGGTGCCGTTCTGTCAACGATGATTTTAAATTCGATCATTTTTCACTGCGGAGTGATAAATAATTTTAGAAATTATGATATTACTTAAAAAGTCTAATTATTATTATTATTATTCAACGACGAATAACCTTTTTTCCAAAAATATTCCCGTGTAATGAGATGACATCAGATAAATTTACATGTTACAAAATTTATCATCCCATAAATAAATTTCCTCGACGGTTTCTTGGATGAAAGAAAAAACAATGTGCACTTAATACTCTACTTCAAATAACATTAAATTTGATCAAATTTATTGCAGATGCATTGAACTAGATTAAATTTGATAAATATTATCTTACAATTTGGTGGCAACAATACAATTATGTCAACACAACTAATAATGAGAAGCCTTACTTATAATCATACCATTTATTTTTCTATTAAGATTTAAAAAATCCAGAATCCTCGTACACTTATGATTCCTCTACATATTGGTTTACCACAACTCAATTAGTATGGTTAAGAGAGGTGTTGCAGAGTCGCTTTATAATACGCGCTCCTTGGCTCGAAATGAGACTTCTGGCCCCAAGCACAGACGGCTTAAAAGTCATCCCACAATGTACTCTTCCTGTAATAATCACACAAAAAAAAAAAAAAAGAGGTGTTAGGTATGCTTGTTATTACTATTGAAGTCTTAAAGGATTATAGTTGTTAAGTGCTTTGGAATACATCTATAGTTGTAATTTTTAAGTTAAAAGTAATTTTATGTGACTATTTTTACGTAATGAAACTTGATAATATTTTCATTGATTTTGCCAAAAATATTATTCAAAATTATAAATATATATACACACACACACCACAACAGCATTAACTTTTTAGGTCATAAGATCATAACAACTGAATATTAAACAGACCCTTTTAGGGTTTATACCACGGCCACGGGCCCATTGTATCTGGCATGAGCACATGCAACTCGCATGGACACCAACACCGCGATGGACGGAGACCATTAGACCAAATCCGATTTCAATGAGGCATGCTGAAATAAAACTGCCTCTAATCACGCTCAAATTAGGTACCAAATCAAAATAGCCCGTATGCTCTGAAAAGATCAAATAAAGAGCTTAGACAGCTCGATATACCTTCTTTAAAAAAGAGAAAAAAAAAGAAGGCACTAAATTGGCTGAAAATTTCATTTACAGCACTGGCAATGGCATTTCTTCATTACTGCTCTCGCAAATATAAAGGTAAACTATTCATTCATTATTTTTACTGCTTTTCTTTGTACTAATATTTTTCATCCGTTACATTAAAAAAATATATATATTTTTCATCCGTTAACCATCCTGTGTGCCGTGTGGGTGCTACAATGATACAGCATGTACAAGTACCATTATTTTGCAAAATAGTCCTCAACGCAACTGAATGTATTTAAGAAAGAAGCAAAACCCTGTAAACAAAAACGGGCCATGGTGACTTGGCAATCTTCATAATATTTGTCTCTGTTCCAGCAAAAATACTTCTGTTCTGTACAGATTTCTGGATCTGTTTGTGTTTTACTTGACGCATAACAGTAACAGATATGAGATGGCTGGACCAAAAAAATACTGCTGAAAATATAGTATTTAAGTATTATCTTCAGCTCCTCGAGAATAAAAAAAAAAAAAAATGTATTGTCTTTGGCTGTAAAGCGTTGTGTTTGCAGATAGAATGATCTGCCAATTAAATAGAAGTGGGCTCCAAAGGCTGAAGCCTGTGTCTCTAAAGAGAGGCAAAATGTTTAATTTAATTACATGATAGGACTAAAAATACTTCTTGAAAAATTGATTCCGCGTTCGTATTCCCAAGCCTCAGACATTTGCATGTTTTATAGACACAACTGACTTGCCACTGGGCCTAGTTGAGCAGTATTAACTCATGCCCTCGAGGGGTGCTTGGGAGCGTGAGTTCCAGCTTTATACGAATTCATCTCATTCTTCAATCTCAAAAATATAAAAAAAAAGGTAAATTTCTTTTTTATTATTTATTATACGAGTATATTTGGAACTAATGATTGACAGACTTTTAAATTATACTACAAATATATGTATTTGGTATCACAATAGTTTCATAGTATAACACATTTATTGAATTGTAACAAATTCAAAAGAAAATAAAAAAGGCACAATTGGCCTTATCATATGTTTATATAATGAAGAGCGTAAGAGAGACTGCAAGAATGCACTCTAATTTTGAGACTGCACCGTGAACAATGTGTTAACCCATGTACTAGCGCTTGCCTTTTGCCTAACCACGTGTACCCAAAATAATAATAATCAACCTAGATGATAGTGTCCTTGTTCCTCCGCATGCATTAATCTGTAACTGTTTTTTTTTTTTTTCTAAAAAAATAAATCTGTTAATGTTAATGGAAGAAGCCTTGAAAATTAACCTTTCTTTTTTAAAAAAAAAAAAAGTGAGTAAATAAGAATACTTATCTTGAAAAATTACACTGGCATAGGTGGCATTTGTTTTTCTATCTGAAATCTAAATAAACTTGAATTAGTCTAAATTCTAAATAAATCTAAATGTATGAATCTGAATAATATGTTTGTTTTTTTTATCTGAATCTCTAAAAGTAAGTATTAAGTTATTTTTTTTAACTTAAAAAATTGAAAATATGTACTTTTATATTTGTATCCTCATTAAATTTGAATGTAAAATAAATAATATATTAAATACCATAATATTTTAACATACATAAGTAAAATTACACTCAAGTAAATATATAATGATTTAAGAATTTTAAGATATAAAACACCATACATTTCAAATTTTATCACTAAAAAAAGTAACAAACCTAGTTGATTAGTATATAGTGAATGTTGGAAAATGTAATTGAAATTAAAAAAAGAGGGCCAAGTCAAGTGCTTGCCAATCGAGAAATTAATTGGAGATTCAAGAACTAAATGAGTAAGAAAGTCAAGATGATTTCGCCACCGAGAAAAAAAAGAAATAAAGATGAGATTATATGAGTAAACATCTATAGGTAGGTTTTGGGATAGATATGAAAAATAAATTATAAAATAGAGATATTTTTTACATTAGAAAGTAACTGAATTAATTAAGATTTTTTCATTCAATAAAAAATAAAAAAATTAATTTATTTTATTAAGTCAAAATTATTTAAAAAATCTCATTAATTTATAAAAATAAATACCTATAATTAACTTAATTAATAAAATTAAATCACTTTAAATCATTAAATTAAAAAACAAACGCCAACATAATCTCATCCTCACGGAATTTTACTGTTTTAAAATATGTCGTGGGTGTGTATATGAAACAAGCAGCTCTAAATGAATAAAATGGGAAGGGACAGGAAGGTCTTTCTAGAGCGTGGAAGTGCGAATAAACAATTGACTGTAAACTTCGAGACATTAAAGAGACGAGAGAGACGAACCCTAACTTTCTCATTATTTATAAATCTCTCGGCCGAGTAATTTAATTACTACAAACAAGTCCTTCAGGAAATGAAACTGTTCCTAGGAGCCCCATATGTGAAGGATAAAACCTGACCCCTGGCGTGGGGTTCACCATCGAGTCCCACTGACAAACGGCTACATCAATAGTTCACGTGTCAATTTAGCGCGAAATTTTTTCGATATTATTCACTTCGTATCACGATAACTGCAATGATTTTTTCGTGTGTCACCCTGGTCATGACAGAACAGAACTACTACGTACAAAATATCTTATCATAAAAAATATAATAATAAAATATTACCCCATTTGATAAAGTTCTCTGAAAAAAAGTGTTTAAATAGTTTTTAATTTTTTTAAATTATACAATACGAATGCTCATATTATATTATAATTCGTATTATATGAAATTTGTAGTTAATATTTACAATCATATAATTATTAACACTAACTTATATTAATATTTATATAATATTATCCAAATTTTACAACTGATATTTATAATAAGATAATTATTGAAATTAATTTATATTAATTCTTATATATTATTATCTATATTTTTTTCTCTCTAATATTCGATGGATGGATGTCTACTTCACTCATATATATTATATGAAATTTACAACTCATATCTATAATCAGACAATTATTAAAATTAGTTTACATTAATTCTTATATAACACTATTCAGATTTTACCCTCTCTAATATTCGAGGGATGAGTGTCCACTCCACTCACATTTCAAGTGGGTGTCTACTCCACTTACATTTACATATATTATATGAGTTTTACAATTGATATTTATAATCAAACAATTACCGATTTACCCTCTCGAGAGGTGGGTGTCTACTCCATCACATTTACTCTACTCACATTTCAAAAGAAAAAAGATGGTTTTCACTTAATTATGACCGAAACTAGTTTATATTAATTCTTATATAGTATTGTCCAGATTTTATCATCTCTAATATTCGAGGGATAGATATCTACTTCACACACATTTCAAGTGGGTGTGTACTCCACTTATATTTACATATATTATATGAGATTTATAATTAATATTTATAATCAAATAATTACTGATTTTACCCTCTCGAGGGATAGGTGTCTATTCCATCACATCTACTATACTCGCATTTTTAAAGGAAAAAGACGGTTTTTACTTACTTATATACCATAATTAGAATCTTGGCACTCGGCATTTGGCTAAGTGGTTAGTTTTTAATCTATTTTAGTTGTATAGTATAAATAAATAAATAAAGTAATTAGAGGTGCGGTTTTGAGCGTTTACATACAAAAGAAAGAAAAAAAGCGTTTTTCTGTCAATTTAGATAACATCAATTTTTTATGCTTATTTGTAGTTAGTACGCTATTTAAATGCAATAGAAAAACTGGTGTAGCAATAATTAAAAAAGAAAACAATGCTAAAAGTTGATGTAACTATTCAAGCTTCAGGACACAAATTGACTTAAGGTTTGACCGATCAGTTTTCAAACAACTTTCTTTAATTAATCATCTGATTTAAAATCTTAGAGATGTATGAACTTAAAATTTAATTTAAACATTAGCCGCTCCACTACTGACTCTTTATAAATAAATAAAAGAGTAGACCGTAACACAGACATAACCATGGTTATATCCACTTGGCTAATGAGAGGGCTTTATAGATTTTTCTTTTTCTTTTTTTTTTTTTTGTTATTCTAAAGACAAATAAAATTTTTTCAGCTACGAATTAGTATTAATGTGTTAAAAGATAAATAAATGTGATATTATTATCGTTTAATCCTATTTATTCCATTAATTTGTTTATTTTTATCTATCGAATTATAACATGCTGTATGCGTTGATGAATTCATTCAGTTTATCATTTGTTATTTTAATGTGAGGTGAATAAAAAATTTGTATTTTTTAACATCTCGTGACTTTGCACGCACGTGTTGGACATTCAAGGGCTACACTGCTAGGGACCTACTGCTAAAGAGGGAAGATTAGGACCACTAATTGATTTCGATGGTGATTAACTTTCTGGTCAAATCAGGCAGTTGTTCTGATGAACGGCAGTCAAGATTCCATCTATGCACATATCTATTGGTCGCCTCTACTGAATTATTATAATTTAATTTTAATGCATGATCATGGATTAGGGACAGAAAAATGGCCATAATCATAACAATGTCCCCTTAACGGTTCAGAGGCAATGTGGGATAATCATCACAGTCCAATTCATCCGACTTTGTCCATGTTCCAATCGTGGCCGTTGGATAATCGGGCTTCAATTTGCAAGTTGCCAAAAATGAGTAAGTCTCCGGCCTCCTGCCCTAAATAACATTATCATGGGGCTTTCATAATCATATGGGGTCGAACATCTTTTTCTTTTTCTTTTTTAAACATATGTTTGATTTATACCCATGTCAATATATTCTCTTAAATTGAAAATTTTACCCCTACTGACAAAAAAAAAAATGTTATGTTAGCAACAAAATGGACCACCCCACCACACTTACTCTCACTTGTTGGACAACCACTAACCACTTCACTCACATGGCGAAAGTTGTCAATCTCTCACGATTTATCAGAGGCTTAATTTATAGCTTTTCTTTAACTCATAGTGAAAGTTTTTTCCCAATACAAAGACGACGTCCTCGAATATTCGAGAACGTTTAAATTGAAATACATATCGTAATCACGAAACGTAGCCTCGTAGATTTAAAGAGCATTGAATAAGAAAGAGGGGGGGGGAGTATATTCTATTACATTACAGTTAGCAAAAGCAAATAATAATATTCTCCTTTATTCCTTTGAATATCTATGCATTGTTATGATAGTTACATTGTTCATAATGTGAAGCATAATTTTAAAGAATAATGTTAAAGAAATCAAACCATGATTAAAAGAAAAAATGTCTTCTAGTGAATTTATGAAATTTTTAATAATTATTTTTCTTTTTTCTCTTTGAAAATTTTTTCAAGATTTACAGAAAGACAAACATTTTTGTCATGGTTTCATCTTGTTGCTCAATTTGAAAATTGTACTGAACTAAATAAGTATCAAGCATAATTATGAGTAAGCTTATGATAAGCTTATATTACTATTTTTATTTTGAAAAACTAATCGAAACACTTTTTTTTTTAAAGCCGCGTTAATGATGAAATACTGAAAACATGCATAAAAGTGCAATAAAATTAAAAAAGTTATATCCAACAAATATTATGAATAATTTTATAAATTTTATTTCAGAATATTCGCCCAAATGATATGTCATTGATAGTAAAAATGATGTAATAAATAAAGCATTTGGGTCTGTGGTACAGCATTATGAAGGCACCATGTTGTGAGATTGACATGTTGATGATCGCCAAATAATTAATCATTAATAAATAATGAAAGTAAAATGCAAATTTTATAGTTCCATTTACGCAAGCGAGGTTCCTTGTGGTGGCAACTGAGGGCGCTCCCATGAGACAAGCATCCCACCGAGATATCACGAGAAATTGTATGTTATGAAAAAATTGAAGAAAACTTCTCCTCTCGAATTTCTCACCAACCTTCTTTTTTTCTCAGTTTCATTTTTTTTCCCCACAATTAATTATCTATTTTCCCAAGGCTTTTCAGCTGCAAAAACTTTACCATTCCTCAACACACATTCTTTTCTACACCACTTTGGCAGCTTTCACACTCTCCTCATTCTCTCTCTCTCTCTCTCTCTCTCTCTCTCTCTCTGGGGCTCCGTCTGTCTCTAAACCTCCATTGTTTGTCTCCCTCAGCTCATTTGAGTCTCAGCTTCAAAGGTAAGCAAGTTGTTGACTTTGCATTTCATAAATTTTCTCCAACGGTCACTTTTCTTCTACTTCTCTGTAAAAAGATGTGTTTTTGGGTTGTTTTGTTTCTTGTTATTTGTAGCTTTAGTGGTTTTGTGGATTCTCTGAATGGTGAAGGCTATGCACTTTTGTCATTTAAGCAGTCTGTACATGAAGACCCCGAAGGGTCTTTGAGTAACTGGAACTCTTCTGATGAGAATCCTTGTTCATGGAATGGAATTACATGCAAGGAACAAAGAGTTGTCTCTGTTAGCATTCCCAAGAAGAAAGTTCTTGGGTTTCTTCCTTCTGCTTTAGGCTCTTTGAGTGATCTTCGTCATGTAAATTTAAGGAATAATAAGTTTTATGGTAGCTTGCCTCTTGAGCTTCTTGAAGCACAAGGGCTCCAAAGTTTGGTTCTTTATGGGAATTCCTTTTCTGGGTCTGTGCCAAATGAGATTGGCAAGCTTAAGTACCTTCAAATTTTGGATTTGTCTCAGAATTTCTTTAATGGGTCATTACCTGTGTCAATTGTGCAATGCAAGAGGCTGAAAGCTCTTGATCTTAGTCAAAATAATTTCACTGGTCCTTTGCCAAATGGGTTTGGTAGTGGTTTGGTTTCACTTGAAAAGCTTAATCTTTCATTCAATAAATTCAATAGTTCGATTCCAAGTAACATGGGAAATTTGTCTAGTTTGCAAGGAACTGTTGATTTTTCCCATAATCTCTTTAGTGGTTCAATTCCAGCTAGCTTAGGAAATCTTCCTGAGAAGGTATACATTGATTTAACTTATAACAATTTGAGTGGACCAATACCCCAAAATGGTGCTCTAATGAATAGAGGACCGACTGCATTTATTGGAAACCCTGGCCTCTGTGGGCCCCCATTGAAGAATCCTTGTTCTTCAGATGTTCCAGGTGCAAGTTCACCAGCTTCATATCCGTTTCTGCCTAATAATTACCCACCTGAGAATGCCCATGATGGTGGAGGAAAGAGAGAAAAAGGAAGAGGACTTAGTAAGAGTGCTATAGTAGCTATAATTGTGAGTGATGTAATTGGAATTTGCCTTGTTGGGCTATTGTTCTCATATTGCTATTCAAGGGTTTGCGGTTTTGGCGAGGGCAAGGATGAAAATTGTTATGCAAAAGGAGGTAAGGGAAGAAAAGAGTGTTTGTGCTTCAGGAAAGATGAATCAGAGACTCTCTCAGAGAATGTTGAACAGTATGACCTTGTGCCACTGGATACACAGGTGGCTTTTGATTTGGATGAGCTGCTTAAGGCTTCAGCTTTTGTTCTTGGAAAGAGTGGAATTGGGATTGTGTACAAAGTTGTGCTTGAAGATGGACTTACCTTAGCCGTAAGAAGGTTGGGTGAAGGCGGCTCTCAGAGGTTTAAGGAGTTCCAAACCGAAGTAGAAGCAATCGGGAAGATAAGGCATCCAAACATTGTAACACTCAGAGCATATTACTGGTCTGTTGATGAGAAACTGCTCATATATGATTATATACCTAATGGAAGCCTAGCCACTGCACTCCATGGTATGCTTTACAAACCGCTCTTGTGAATACTGTTAGCGCTAGATAATTTTGTTTCCTAGATAGAGTTTTGGTTATTTGATTGTCTCATTTTTATTTTATTTTTTTCATCTTTTTCTTAATGTAATCAGGGAAGCCAGGAATGGTATCATTTATGCCGCTGACATGGTCAGTACGGGTGAAAATCATAAAAGGGATTGCAAAAGGCTTGGTTTATCTGCATGAATTCAGCCCCAAAAAGTATGTCCATGGAGATCTGAAACCTAGCAATATTCTGCTTGGACATAATATGGAACCGCACATATCTGATTTTGGACTTGCACGCCTTGCTAATATTGCTGGAGGGTCTCCAACACTGCAATCTAATAGAATGCCTGCAGAGAAGCCTCAAGAAAGACAACAGAAGAGTGTGTCCTCTGAGGTTACTACGACCAACTCTTCAAGTAATTTGGGATCTTATTATCAGGCCCCCGAATCACTCAAGGTGGTGAAACCATCACAGAAATGGGATATTTACTCGTACGGAGTGATTTTGCTTGAAATGATCACTGGAAGAACAGCAGTTGTCCAGGTGGGATCCTCAGAAATGGATCTTGTTCACTGGATGCAGCTCTGCATTGAAGAGAAGAAGCCGCTTGCAGATGTTTTAGATCCATATTTAGCTCCAGATGCTGATAAGGAAGAAGAGATTATTGCAGTTCTAAAGATTGCAATAGCTTGTGTTCATAGCAGCCCTGAAAAGAGACCTACGATGAGGCATATCTCGGATGCTTTGGACAGATTGATTGTGTCCAGTGATTGAGAAATCACAGAATCCTGCGTCTCTACAATTGCTTGAAGTTTTCTGCTTACACTGACTAGGGGTTTGAAGATAATCTGAAAGTATGCGCACCCTTATTACGATGCAGCATTGGAGGCAAATGTTACTCGCTGTCTTCTAAAGAAAAGTGTTCATCTTTTAATTATTATTATTATTTTTTTTTTGTGGGATTCCCGTCTTTCTCAATGCATAAGGGATAACTGAATGTTGGTCTGCTGTAAGAGCATGCTACGAGAGTCTGTAACTTGTAACTGCCCTAAGCATGAGTTGGCTCTTAGTATATTTGTAAAACAGTAAAAGTAATGTCTTCTCCTTCTTGATCTTATTAATGACCTTTTGTCTTTTGTTTTTCTTGGGCAGCGAAGATATTGAATGTTTGTTCGTTTGTTTCTTTCCTTTTGTCATAATAACAATTCACTAAACAATGCATGCATACAAACATTTTCTAGTCACAGCGCTCACATGATTTAACAAAGAACTTCTTACACATTAATTTCATCCTTTATTCAATTTTGAAATGAAATGGCCCTGCAGCCACCTGAAGATGAAAACTATTGGAAGTGTTTTTTGAGTTAATTTGGAAGTATCCGTCGCTTTATTATGACTTACAGCATTACAACGTTTTGCATCCCATATTTCCCATCCTAGCAAGAAGTGAAAAAAGTGAATAGGAGAAGTGCTGCTAAGTAAGACAATCTGCTTATCTACAGTAACTTTCCGAATCTTTCAGCCACATACACGAAATGCTAATAGTCCACGTCTGATATGACGCATCTATGATCCGTCTTTTAGATGCTCTACTTTACATTTTAACTTTGGTGTAGTTATCACGCAACTTTTGTCCTATCTAACCTATCCTAATTTCAATTAACCAAATTAATAGCTTTAGTACAATTTTTATCTTTGTTAAATTTTGGTGAAAATCACTTGCGTTATGGTCAAAACAGAAATGGTGCATCTTCTAGCTAGCAAACCATGATGCGGGAATTTAGGTGAGTGGAGTCCACCAACGTGAGGATGCAATGCGTGGAAAATTCTTAGCTGTCCATTGGATTTAATAATTGATTCATTTGTCCCCGTCTTGACTTTAACATATCTTCTTGTCTGAATGTATTATTTGGTCAGTTCTCTTCCAGCTGCCATTTCTTAGTATCAATGCTCATTTTATTCTCAATGTTTGAGTAATCAAAGGGCTGATACTGATTTAGTCCAAAATGAGAGCCAGCCAGAGCGCGGGAGTTTCAGTTTATGGAGGCAAATTCTAGGAATGCATAAGCATGCCGGTTTTTTTAAATCGAAAAATTATAAAATAAATAAATAAATAAAAGAGAGAGAGAATGTTGGTCTTATGTTTGTGTCATATCAATATAAGACATTTTATACGTCACAAACCATGTGCTTGTAAACAGGGTAACTGGGATAGCGGGATTGATTTGTTGAACTTATTTTATCTTTATAATTAACTTAGAGAATACAGCGAATGTTGATTATTGATGACCTGTGGTTGTCATCTAAGGTGCCATTCTATTTTCCAAAGAGGCAATCACCTACCGAGTTCCTAACTTCAAAAACTTGCCCAAAATAGGCTTTTCAATGGGAAATGTTTAGTAGAATTCACTAATGAATGTGTATCTCAGTTCCTGAAGACAACTGACTGCAACCTAAAATTTCCTCCATGCTTAGAGGTTAGATTTTAAAACTCAGCTTGACAATAAAGTTCATCTGGTTAATTCGTTTTATCTGTACAGTTGCAATGCATGTTGTGCATCTGCAGCATCGTTGAATACTTATCGTTCATTTCACCACAACAACCAGGAACAATGGTTTCACAGAAATCTCAGCACAAATCCACAAGCGGTTTGGGTTGAAATCTCTTCTTTGTTCAAAGTTTGGTGGCATTGTGAGTTCCTGAAGCATTACGAATAGTTGACATTTTTGTTCTACATTTTGTCAATATATGACTGTAAGGTTTCCCTGGTATATATCTTGATTGTCTCAATTAACAAGTTCATTTCACGCAGTTTATAAACAATCATTACCAGGAAATTCACTGTTGTTATTAGTTCCAATATTCTTGGAAAGTCTTGTCAGCCATAGAATAACATGATCTAGTGTATGAAATTTAGAACACTTGATTGCAACTTGTAACAATATTCACGGGCCACCATTCTGATTCCAAATATTTTCTCATTTTCTTTTTGGAACACAGAAGTTGCAAGCTTTGATTCCTCACCCGTAAGTCAAGCCAATTTCCAAATATGCTTGAAAACACACTGGAAAGTAACACTAACTTGAAATCAAGTGGCCAGAATTTGGTGAATCATAACGAAGAGCTTCAATTCGTGCAATCCTTAGCCGCCTCACAGATTCTACAAACTCTCTGTCAGGATTCAAAACACAAGTTGTTCAACAATTGCATTCAACCCAAAGTAGTACAAGTATAAACATGAAAATTGAAGAAATTAGTAGTTGCTGGCAGCATTAAAGTACTTACTTCCACGGAACATCACCAACAGTCCTCCAATTCTCCTCCCTGTCCTTATACAGCAGGGAAAATTCAGACCTAGCCTGGAACAACCTTAATCCAGACGAGGAACTTCTCCCTACCAAAAAAAAAAAAAAAAAAAATCATAATCATGTTATTCATTTCTAAGAAGAAAAATGGGAAAAAATATCGAGGCCATGAGACTCAAGATATAGTTGATTCCTACCAAACATGTCTTCCAATTGGCATGCTAGGCTTGAGTAACCACAATGATCAAGTATGCAAATTTTGCGACCAACCATAACACCATCCATGTTAACTTTCACATAAGCCCACCTCTCTTTGCTCTGGATTCCCTCTGCTTCCTCGTCAACATCGTCTTCTACAAGCCCTAGGAATCTTTTGTTTGAGTTCTTCAGCTGTAAATTAGTCTCTGGCCATTCTATCAAATCGTCACCGTATCCCTCCAGGCCTGCCGCTGTAAAATGCAAGCTTCAGTTAAATCATTATAAGCAATCATTTTTCCCAAAAGAACAAAAGAGAAAATAAGTAAATCCTTCTGTTTGACAGTATGCAGGAAAGAACCAACGGAAGATTTTAAGCCTTCTTATTTTTCTTACTCATTCAGCTTCCCGAACAACCAATGCATGAATATAATACAACTAACAAATTATGCATACTATTTCCTAATGTTAGAATGAACAAGGCCCTTAATTTTTTAGCGGGCATCAGTTTCCCAATGCATCGGACGAAAAGGCTAAAAATGCAAACTAAAATGTAAAGGCATACTATGTCCGGATGGATGATAGGCCTCGGGTTGAAAAGTTCTCAGGCTGAGACCGAGATCAATAACACCATCATCTTGTTTGGCTTGATAGTAAACTGAGTGAAAAGTTGAAGGGCTGAGAAGGAAGCCTGAAGCATTCGAATCCATCGGAATGCCGTGAAAAACAACTGAGTCAGTGTTGTCAGGCAAGGCGGAATGATATGATGCTAAGTATAACTGGAGGCAGCTATTTATATTATGACAAGCCAGTGAATATATAACTGAATCTACAAATCAGAAACGAAAGTGGGGGCCAAAAGAGAGACATGGAAGATAAGTGGAGGGTTTCTCCCATGATCAATCATTTAATGTTGCTTATCTTCTTCTGGTAGTCTGCTACTATCAACATGGTGATACACAAGCAAGTTAACTAAAAAACAGGAGAACAAGGGATGGCCAAAGTGATTTTAACAAAAGTTGGTTTGGATCCTGCAACCCAACATTACTACATTTGTTTCTGCTTTTCAGGCAGACATCCACTGGTGATCAAAAGTGGGCAACCTGCCAGTGTATAATGAAGATTCAAATTCAATTGCTCATACCAACGCAAGCAAAATACACACAGCAAGTACATTTGAAGTATAACAAATGTAGACTAATAATAATACTACAACTCAAAATTTTGCATACTCAACCTCCTCAAAAGAGGAACTGCATTACATTGTGACAACATTTCGTGACCATGCATAAAGCGATTATATATTTCATCGTTTTTATTTGAAAAAAGAAAAAATTATTATCAAATGCTTAATGCAGTAGTTTCTCTGTCACATCGATTCAGTTGGATGGTCTCTCTCAAACAACAATGTGGTGCCACTCTGAAAGGAGACATTTGTTCGTAAGGAATCAGGCACCCCACACCGCCCTGCCGTAGAGACTAGAGGCTAGAGCAGTTTGCTTTGACCAGAGATCCAAACGCACATAACCGCACTGCACTGCACTAAACAAGTTCTCTTTTCTCTTTCCCTTTTCCTTCTTGTTTTCCCCCTATCAAGATAACAGTAGTAGCGTCCATTGTCCATGCCCTAAAACCTATCATCTAATTATGATAGGTTTTAAAATCAGGATCGAGTTTAGATTCAACCGGGTGAATTGAAAATATTAAATTCAACAGGTTGTTTCAAGTGTTCGATTACATCTTCCAAACTTAACATTACATTCTTACAAATTTTAAAAAACAAAATATTTTTTTTAAAAAAAAAAAAAAACTACACGAACTGGTACACGGCTTCAGGCCCAGCAATAATCAAAATTTTCATGCAGAGCTCCGTAACCAATTTCACTTAATTTACACAGTTTTAAGACGAATGGAGAATTCCATATTTTCTACAGTTTTCTTTCATTTTCGTTTTCAAAGCACAACATGGTAAGCAAACGTTCTCTCCCTTTCTTTGGACGTCCTTCCCCACAATGCTCTGAGCATCATGGCAGAAAAAGCGGGTGGGTATACATTTGCTACATAAGTGGCATCAATTGCTGAACAGAGTACGCATTGTCAAGATCTGGAACCAAACTAACAACCGGATAAAGATATGCATGCCATTAGGACGAGCATTGCCACCCGAAACAGAAATGGTCTGTGGCCTAGATCATGATACTGAGTCAGAACGACCAAGAAATTGGACTATACATGGATAAACTTGCTCCACCGCCTGCAATTTCAGAGAAGGAAAATTTAATACGCGCAGCTGAGGAAATAACCATCAAGCATGTACGACAATCTTTTCCTGCAAAATTTTATAGGAGTAAGAAAGAAATGCATACCATCCTTCCTCCAACCAAATCATAATGAGCATAATGTGGACCACTGGGTTCACCAAACACTTTATAGGTAACCAAGTCCTCAGGGAGGAGCTTGACAGTTTCTGGTTCAAATCATGAGCAGCAGCAAGCATAGAAATTAGTATCTCCTAAAAGAAAGACTAACATGTGCATGCATCTGCATGCATATTCTGTAAAGTAGTTAAAACATACCCTCTACAGCTTCTGGTGGGCAAATAAGATCCTGATCTCCAGCAATCGCTAAGATAGGGATATTGCATTTACGTATATGGTCCTTGTAGAAAAATTTCCCACTCCTATCACGCAGCCCACCCTCTCGAAAAGCTGTTGTAAGCTGCAAGATAAGTTTGGCAGGAATAGTACCTGCCGACAATAATTAAATTTATGAGGTCAAACTCAGGAGGCACCAACATAAGAGGGAAGTAAAGTATTAGATTCTTTTTTTATATATATATATATATATTTTTTTTACATTTTGTAAGAAACTGTACACTAATTAATAAAAGGCAATGACTACTTGGAGTTGCTATAAGGTAGAGCACAATTTTTTTTTACATTTTGTAAGAAACTGTACACTAATTAATAAAAGGCAATGACTACTTGGAGTTACTATAAGGTAGAGCACAAATCACAGTCACACACGCAAAGTGATAAATAATAAAAAATACATTATAACTTTGATCGTGTGGTTATGAAGGCGTGCTTTACCTTAGAGCAGTTCCAACATAGCCGAACCCTAAATAAAATAACTGTAGTTAACAAAAAGCCTTTAACAGATGAGTTCTTGGAATTTTCAAATTCGTTAAAAAGGCTCTCATGAATTTGTGAAAAGCCTCTATGAAAGAGGTAACTTTAACTCCGCATCCGCTAGTATTTACATCAAACCTTAGGAGTGGTCAATAAATTTTTCCAAAATATAGAATACTACTTTAGATACATAAAAGGAAAAATTCAGCTGTAGAAAGAGATGCTAGACCTCAGTAAAATCTGCTGGCCTAAAATGATAATCATGAAGTATTGTGGGTGAGTTAAGTATTGTGGGTGAGTTAAGTATTGTGGCCCATTAATGAATAGCAACCACTGATGTTTAACACATATGTGACAGTATCTACCCTGATGTGCATGCTATCCATATTTGTGCACAAAAATAATATCTTACATGTCATTCGGAGAAAGCACAATCATACTTACAGAAGTTGTTCAAGACAAGCTTTTTCAACAACTCTGGATGCATCATGTCTTCTGCTGATATCAAATTATTAAGCCAAGAAAATACATACGGGGGACTAGATGAAAGAGGATAAGCAGCTGTCAATAATGCCCCTAAAGGAACAACAGGTACATTGAGCGCCTGAGCTGGATCAGCCTGTATACAAGTAACTTCGAAATTGTTATCTCAATAACGGCTAATCTCCTAAAAATCTACACGTAAGTTTTTTAGACACCAACAAACGTTTTCTTTATGCATATAACAATATTTTTTTTCCAACCACTTACGAGGGGTAAGAGCAATTTAAGTGTCGATTTCGAAGAAGTGTAGTCAAGAGATGATGCCAGGGTAACAATAGCCGCCAATGTAGATTCCCTTCCTTCAAAACCTTATAAGATGAAACTGTTTAATAAGTATATAATTGGTGAATACAAAATTGAAGAAAACAAAACTATCATCATAAAGTTTTCAAATGCTGTGTGACTCCATCATCTCATAGTGCCCAAATGACAAATAATAGGGAAATTGCACCATAAACAAGTATGCGCAAAGCGCGAGTATAGTTTCAAGGGAGTCACCATCCTTAAAGCTGTAATAAAGTATCAGTCTTAAAGTTCAGCTTGACATTGAAGCATTCCCAGCGGTAATGAAACAGCTTATCTTTTAATAAGAAATAAAAATCCATTTACACTGCTAAATAAATAATTAAAGACAATCTAAAAGCCAAGTCATTGGAAAAAAAGAAAAGGAATGGCAAAGAGAGCTGCAAGCTGGAAAAAGAAAAGGGGGGGGGGGGGGGTTGTTTTGTGCGGAAGGCTGCCTAGGGCAAAGCGATAAGAGTTATACATAAGAGAATATTAATAACATTTAGAATGTCAGGACACATAAATCATATGATGTAACCAATAGAAAGTATTGCTTTCTCAATCAGATATATCTTTCTCCCCCCTTAAAAAAACACTGATTCTTTATACATTATTATGACTAGGTAATTGTAATATCATTAGAAATGGCAAGTGATGGTATCTTACCACATCTTGACAGCATTGCATAAAGCAAGATACCGCCCATGGAGTGTCCAATTGCTAGCAGCTTACCATCCTTTGGCTTGCTTTGTGCCCTTATATATTCCATCTACATCAAGAAAATATGAGAATGTTAATTCAAAATTCAAATAGTACAATTATATAGCCAAAAACTGGAATATGTAGTTCTGATTAAAACTGGCAAAAGTAGAGTAAAACAGAACCAAACAACCATTCTATAATTCCAGCAACATAAAATGTCACCTCACCGCAGCAGGAACATCTTCTTCTAGGTAATGATCAAAATCCCAGTCATACTGCACAATCAGATCAAGCTGCTTCTGAAAATCATCTATTGTTGAAACCAGACGTTCTTGCAAGTCAAACAACTGAGGTGAAACAGACCGTTGACCTTCTTCGATCATATTTACAAGGTTTTGACTCAGATCTCTGATTTGACTAGTAATAGTGGAGTTTTGCCTTGTTTCCAACAAGCTTGAAAGCTTCCCCCTTATCTCGTTAAAGCCTTCAGACAACTGAGAATCTTCCAAAAGTTTGGATATTTGATCAAATAATTTAGCAGACATTATCTTGGATTGATTTTCACTGAGAAAGCCAGAGAGTCTTTCTGACAAACTCATAAATGTTTCTGTCAACTTTGTCACCAACTTTGATTCATCCCATACTGTCGCTAACCGTGTCAAGTCATCTTCTTTTTTGACAGGAGAAATCTTGGAATCTGACAAGGCACCAGGGAAATCAGCCAATTGCGGATCTGCAGAATAAACTCCATTGGTTGCACTCTTAGAAAAAGCTTCACTGGTTGTACTGTTAGCGACAGCTTCCATCTGTTCAGATACTCCATGGGCAGAGTGCTGCACTTCTTTCAAATTTGATCCCCGCACACTCAACCCAGCACCTCGAACCTCAAGGATCCATGTGTCAAATCCCTGGCCAGCCATGTAGCGTGCAAATGAAGACTGCAAACGTATCACTAGCATTACTATCAGGTTTAAGTCTAAGCAGATATACACAACATAACTTAGACAAAAAGTATCGAGTAGAAAATGACAACATCAAATCACTATGAACCCACTTCATATAAAAACAATACCCAAAAAGCAAAGGAACAAAACACGCTACAAACAAAATCCTTGATTGTGTGAGATTCTAACAAATTGGAAACCTTTTCTCATTCTGCATAGATTATAAACTAATTTCATCATTTTTCCCCTGAAGAGTACAATTTTGAATCCTAAATTTTGATGTGTGGAACTGCCATAATAATTGGGTGCTTACCAAACCAAACACTTGAGTAGTTGTATGCACTTTGAAACAAAACGGTTACAATTTACAAACACTACCATACACTACCATACACTACCACTGTAATATTAGTTTTTTTTTTTTTTTAAATGCACTGTAATACTAGTTAATAGTGTAATAGTCGTAGTTTATAACATTAAATTCTGCAGAGCAGAACATAGTAAGTTGATGATCACATGTTAAAAATTACAACTCACTCCAGGAGAAAGATCGTAACCAATGGCATTAGTCCCCACTCCGGATAAAAGCAACAGCGGATGATTCCTTGTTGGCGCCTATAAATAATTCCAATAAAATGGAAACATAAATTTCATCAAAATAAAAATTATAAGTTAAGGCTAAATTTGTTTTTTTTTAAAAAATGAATAAATAGAAATGTCACGATGTGAAGCGGACCTGAGGCGGAGGATTGTAGCGCCAAAGAGCGAGTCGCCAGTCGCAGTTAGCGACGGAGACGTAGTGGAGCTCGTCGGCCGAACATATCGGCGGTTTATCCGGAACCTTCTGGACGAACGGTTCACTCGCGTTGGTGGAAAAAGCTAAAAGTCGAAACGGTGTCGTGGAGCGAGAGAAATGCGGACGACGTGAGGCGCCGGCGCATTGGGGAATGAGAAGGCGGCGGTGGTCAAAAGAGCGGAAGAGCGTGCAAGTCGCAAGACGAATATCGGATGGCAATTGGTGGTAAAGTGTTGCGGTCGTTGTCGCCATAACCATTTATGTTTTTGCCTTAAGATTGTGTTTGAGCTTTTTTTTGTTTTTCCCAAAATTGGTTAAAAGGTACATTTGATTCGGTGCTTTGCTTCAATTGCTTTGCGTGGGTTGGTAGTACGCCACAGGTGTCGTCAAAATTCAGCGGCACTCCATTTTCTCTACAGCCTTCGGTCAACCAAAAATTAAATCCATAAAACCGATTCAACTTTTGTATTAGTGCATGGGCACGCTCCTGTCAAATTAATATAATATATATTATTATGTAATTTAAACATATCCTTAAAAAAAATATTTTTTTTTGGTTTATTTATAATTTTAGAATGGCTTGTGCAGAATAACATCTTATCATCAATATAGTAAATTGGCAACGATTAGAATAATTGAAAGTTCAATTATTTAAAACTGATCATCACTTTACTTGTAATTTGCAAAAATTAAATTGTAATTCTTTCTTTTATTTTATTAAAACTTAAATCAATGTATCAAAATTTCGTCATTTTTATTTTTAAAATTTATATTTTTCAATTTTCAGGCTTGCTGGCCTCCTGCGACCCAAATATTTTGGGCCGAATAGCCCAATCCAATGTCCTAAACTGCCCTTGTAATTGTTAATAATTTGTTATTATTCCCCCACTGTCCTCCGTCTTCCTACCTCTTGCTAAAGCTAAACTACGCAGAAAACAGAGTTTCAGCAGCTGGGGCCGCCTTCTGATACAAGCAAACGAAAAGCACAGAACCGTCACTAAAATACTCTCTCTGCAACTTTAAACGTCATGTCATTGAATGGAACTGCTAATGAAGTAGATGTAAAAAGAGTGTTCATAGGATCAGGCTGCAACCGAATTGTCAACAACGTATCATGGGGCGCCTGTGATTTGGTCTCTTTCGGTGCCCAAAATGCCGTCGCCATATTCTGTCCCAAGGTCCCCACTACCCCACTTTAATTTTTTCATTTCTTTGCCTTCAAGCTCATCTATCCTTTTTTTTTATTTTTTATCATTGTTACTTAATATCAAGATATCTGTTTTACTTTTACAGACTGCTCAGATTTTGACTACACTTCCGGGTCATAAGGCTTCTGTCAACTGCACCCACTGGCTTCCCAGTACTAAGTTTGCATTCAAAGGTGTAATTTTTTTTTCCTTTATTTCCGTTAAAAGTCTTTGCTTTTATGTACGAAATCTTTTCTTTAGAAGTTTAGGTTAATGAGTGTGTTTACAGCTAAACATTTGGAGCGCCATTACCTGCTTTCTGGAGATACTGATGGTGTAATTATTCTGTGGGAATTGTCACTGGTTGACAAAAAGGTATTCTAATGTGCCATTGTATTCTGTCTTTAGAATATCTTAAACTGAAAGCTATGTGACTGTTCTTCTTTTCTGTTTCATTTTCTGCTACATCAAAGTGTTAGTCACTTGAAGAGATGCAAATTATTATTAATTTATTTTGCTATCTTGACTGTTTGTCTGAGTAATATTCTGTGTAAGTATTGTTGTATGTTTATATTTTTCTCCTTTACAGTGGAGGCATGTGTTACGATTGCCACAATCACATAAGAAGGGTGTTACTTGCATTACTGGAATTATGGTTTCACAAAGTGAGGCAGCTTTTGCATCTACTTCTTCTGATGGCGCAGTTCATATTTGGGAAGTGGTCTTCCCATCTATTCCAGGAGGTAAATCATTATGTTCTCTTCCTTTTCCATTTGCACTAAATGTAATTATTTCAGTTTCAGCTGGGTAATGCAAGTTTTTTCAATCACTTTTCTACAACACTGATTGATGGTTGGATTGTTGGAAACATTTTTCCTTTTTTACTATGTTTTTTCTGCACTTTTAACTTTTGTTTAAGCATTCACCCTAAAAGTCTTGGTCACTGTGTATCATGCATCAACTAAGGTGCAGAATTTTTATGTAACTTTAAATTGTTACAATGCTTGAACTCAAGATCAATTAGTAGTGCATGCTGTTATTTGATATCAATGATCATCTGTGTTTTGCTGGGATACTTGGTTTTGTTCAAATATGCATGCTGGGCCTGTTTGCTAAATGAACCACTAAAAATACTGCCGCTGTTTCCTTTAGGTGACTGTAAGTTGTCATGTCTGGAATCACTATTTGTTGGTTCAAAGGCTATGGTGGCACTTTCTTTGGCAGAGTTGCCAGGAAACACCGATCATTTGGTCCTGGCCATGGGGGGGTTGGATAACAAGATTCATCTTTACTGTGGGCAGAGAACAGGAAAGGTATCTAACTTCAAATCAAGAAATTACCCTGTAATTTCCTGCATGCATTTTTCCTACGGCATTCAGACATTATGTGGTTATTTCTTTATGCTTCCAGTTTGTTCGTGCTTGTGAATTAAAAGGGCATACAGATTGGATCCGAAGTTTGGACTTCTCATTACCTGTATGCACAAGTGGTGAAGCAATCAGCATTCTACTTGTGAGTTCTTCTCAGGACAAGGTAATAAGAATTTGGAAGATGGCTCTACGAGGTTCTTCAGCCAACACCCAGAGTACATACAGGAAAGAAGTAATAAGCCTGGCTTCTTACATTGAAGGTCCTGTCCTTGTAGCCGGATCATCATCTTACCAAGTATCTGTGGAATCTCTTCTAATTGGCCATGAGGATTGGGTGTACTCAGTGCAGTGGGAACCTCCTTCAACTGCACCTTCTGATGGGGTTTCCTGCCAACAGCCCTCAAGTATTTTATCTGCTTCTATGGACAAGACAATGATGATCTGGCAACCTGAAAAGACAACTGGTATCTGGATGAATGTAGTCACTGTTGGAGAATTAAGTCATTCTGCTCTAGGGTTTTATGGTGGCCATTGGAGCCCAGATGGACGTTCTATTTTGGCGCATGGATATGGTGGAGCATTCCATCTGTGGAGAAATGTTGGTGTTGACATAGATAATTGGCAACCACAAAAAGTTCCTTCTGGGCACTTTGCTGCTGTGATGGATATTTCATGGTCAAGGTCTAGTGATTACTTGCTGTCAGTTAGTCATGACCAGGTGAGTAATTACTTTATGAGAGCTCTCTTTTGAGAAATTACCAACATATCCTCACAAATCTAGTCAATTGGGTTGATTTCTTTCTTGTTTAGCATTTCAAATTCCAGAGGTTGATCTTTTTTATTTATTTTCTTTTTGGATGAATCCAATTAATCTTGAGTCCTGATAGTGAGTATAGACTCATTAATCTACCATTGCAGACAACTCGTGTTTTTGCTCCATGGAAAAATGAAGCTTCTCTCATGGGTGAAAACTCCTGGCATGAAGTCGCTCGCCCTCAAGTTCATGGTCATGATATTAATTGTGTGACCATAATCCAGGGAAAGGGAAACCATCGTTTTGTTAGTGGAGCTGATGAGAAAGTTGCCAGAGTCTTTGAAGCCCCTTTGTCTTTTCTGAAGACAATAAATCATGCCACTTCTCAGGAGTCTAGTTTTCCTGAAGATCTCCAAGTAGATGTTCAGATTTTAGGAGCTAATATGTCTGCTCTTGGGCTATCGCAGAAGCCTATTTATGCAAATGGCAAGTTTCTCTTTCTCTCTGATAAATTTGGTTTGTCACGATTTTGGGAGCTTTTTTGGGATTTTTCAACTGGACTTCATATTAATTGACTATGATGCAAATCTGATCCAATATTTTAGGACTTTGCGTTTTTCTCATTTTACCCAGCTCAGAGTTCATGCCTTTCAGATTATTCTGTTGATTAGCAAATTGTTTTGTTCCATTTGGTGCATGACCTAATGGGGAGAGACCGCAAAGTGTCACTTGCAGTATATGTTCTTTCGTAATATCATCTCCTACTTTGAAGAAAGGTTAATATTACCCTTTTGAGAGGAGTCAGAAGATTGTCAGAAGGTTATTTGATCTTTTTATTGGACCCTCATGCAGAGGGTTACAGCTCTCAGCTCTGCCTTCAGATCTGGGGTGATTTAGTGCAATAGGAACAAGTATGATGCAGGCAAAAGTATACTTTTTGTGCTTTAGCGTCGGGAAAGGCATATTTGACGAGCTATAAAGGGTTCATTTACCAACCAAAGCTTGATTTATTGGGGGCAGTTGTTTTTTGGGTTGGGGGGGGGGGGTGTTCTTCTTGGACAGATTTGGCAGTTGATCTTGCGACACAAGCTGAGATGACCATTTTGTAGCCAAACATGATATTCTTCTTAAGATAGAAGTTTTACTATCTCACTAACAGCACTATGAATGCATATATTAAGACTGTAATCTTTGCCTATGGCAAACCAGAAAACTGGAAATGTCAACTTGTTTCAGAAACATGCTTTTCAGTATTTAAAAGAACACATAATATGTTATCACTTTTGCTTCATTTCTGTAGGCAATAGTTTTTTGTTTTTCATTTGCTATCTACCAGTATTGATGACTTCTAAAGTAAATATCTAATGAGCCAGTGTCTTATGCAGCTACACGTGAGACGGTGGATAGACATGAGAATGATGGTCTTGACACTCTTGAAAGTGTCCCAGATGCAGTTCCGGCTGTGTTCACTGAGCCTCCCATTGAAGATCAGTTGGCATGGCATACGCTATGGCCGGAGTCACACAAACTTTACGGTCATGGGAATGAGCTGTTCGCTTTATGTTGTGACCACCAGGGGAAGCTTGTTGCTTCATCGTGTAAGGTATATGACATCTTTCTTGTAGCTGTTAATTCATGCTCTAACTAAAGCATGCATAAGCACGCAAGACTATTACGTTTGCAGGGAGTTTTGCAATTTAAGAGTGCATTAAGGTGGTACTGATTGTTTTCTTACCTGACTCCCCTTCAAATCACTCAAAGTCAGCTATGAATAGACAGCAGTTTCTAGTTTTGTTTTCACTCTAATGCATCATATTGGCTGTGGTAGAATTGTATATGCAATGTGTATATTGCTACTCTTATATGTTACATATCGTGTAGGCTCAATCAACCGCTGTAGCAGAAATATGGCTATGGGAAGTGGGTTCATGGAAAGCAATGGGTCGCTTGCAGTCTCACAGCTTAACGGTAACACAGATCAGGTTTTCTCACGATGATAACCTTCTTTTGTCTGTCTCAAGAGACCGGCAATTCTCTGTCTTTGCAATTCGAAGGACAGGTACTGCAAATTCTTTCTATTCGTTAGAGATTCATCTTATAATTTTGCATCTTCTTCAGTTTGCTTGTAGCCCACTGGTGAATTTTAATGTCTCATACTCAAACTTTCATTTAATGAAGCTTTCTTTGAAAAGATATCCTGTAACTTTAACATAGTGAGATAACAATTTTGGGAAACTCATGTCATAATCTCTGTTGTGTGCAAAATAATGAGGAACGGATTCTAATGTTGATTAAACACAAATATAAATGCTAGTATAAACTTATCTTGCTATAATTTAATAGAAATACTGAGTTGATTTCAACAAGAAACTCTTAGTCAAACTAGCTACTACCATGTTGAGAAAATATTAATTCCTAATGCTTTAGATGATATTATAACTGAGAGCCCAACAATAGATTTTAACTCTAATAAATTCATTTGGTTATTTTCTTTCAAAGATTAAAGGCAGAGAACCAAAAAAGTATTACAATTGTAGGTGCCAGAACCTCTTTCTGTTCTTTTTGGAATTATCCCTGCTACTGGGATCTTTAGTCCTCATGGTAGCTGTAACTATTTTCATGTGACTTCTCTATCTATCATGACCTCTACTTCCTAAGAAACCCATTGGGGATCAATATGCAACTCCATGGTGATATGAAATTTAATGTGGAGGTCAACTAGTCAAAAGGGAAAATTTTTTGGATTCCTGATGGGAAATATTTACCACTATTCCTGATTGCTCTGCATGAACGAACATCGCCTTTCATAAAGTGTTCTATGATGAAAATGTATGAAAGACTAATTATTCAATGTTTCTTTTTTTCTGTTAGGTACTGATGAAATAGACTATCAGCTTATAGCAAGGCAGGAGGCTCACAAAAGAATAATTTGGTCATGCTCTTGGAACCCATTTGGTCACGAATTCGCAACTGGTTCAAGAGACAAAGCAGTTAAGATTTGGGCTGTGGGAAACAAATCTTCAGTTAAGCAGATTCTGGCTTTGCCACCATTCAACAGCAGTGTCACTGCCCTATCATGGGTTGGTCTTGATCGTCAGAAGAATCATGGGTTTCTTGCAGCGGGAATGGAAAGTGGAGTTATTGAACTGTGGAGTATTTCCGTTAATAGAACTGATGATGGTAGCACAACAGCACCCAGTACTGCTAATCTCGTCATTAGATTTGATCCATTCATGTGCCATGTTTCTGCAGTGAACCGCATGGCCTGGAAAACCCATGAGAAGCCCAAAAATTCCAGGACAATGCAACTTGCTTCCTGCGGAGCCGACAATACTGTAAGAGTATTTCAGGTTAATGTTTGATTAGTTGTATAATTATTTTGTATCCACAGAAAAAATTTTGGCATCTGTATGTGTGGGCCAATTCTCTCATTTCTTGAAGAATCCAAATTCTTTTAGAGAACTGTCTGCTTGAGACATGCCTCTTTTATTGAACTTGGAAATTTTAGATAGAACAAACTTTCATGGTCCCCTGGTTCCAGGGCTGCGTACATGATTTCCACGGGTTGTAACTAAGGATTCACACATATTGCAGACTGAATCTGCTATGTGCTGTGCCTTGTAAATTTTGACATTTCATATAGATTTTTGAGAGAAGATAGCTACTTGCCGATACAGACAAGCAGAAAATTCTGGTGTTTGAAACGTGTTAGTATCTACTACCTTGAATCTAAGAATTTTCCATGTGTGTCATCATATTATATTATTGTGCTTTTCTCATGATGGGCGTGGCCATGGAGCATGCATTCAGTCCCACATATGACATTCCCATTATTGGGTCAAGAACATTGAATGAGCACCATTTTATAGATATTATAATGTCGGCTGCGGCAAGCATTGTTCCATTGACCGTCGTGTGCACTGAAAAGCCATTTGCCCTTGGCAAAGCTTCCTGTTAAATTTCATTCATCTTTACGTCATGTAATTGTCCCACATTCGAAAGGTTTTATGATGAAACAATACATGCATGAATCATTTCCCTACTCTTAACAAGTTTTTTTTATTTCTTATTGCTGTTTGACCCCTTTATAATTTAATCTCACTGAATTTTTTCACTCATCTTAACGATTACAATGGGGACAACAGAAAATTCAAATTCTGATTCTGATCTAGACAATGCCATACATTTAATTAAGCAATTTAGCGTTTTAACTCAATCGACGAGATAATTACAAAATGTTACAAATGCAGAACAAGAACTGTTAGGTACGAGGCCTAACATTGAACGGTTGAAAACCATGACTTATGACCTTGTCCTCGCTGGGATAGGACCCAAGACAGAGAAAAGTGGATGCACGTAGATGCTTCGCAGAATTAGCTAAAATCACCTGTGATTTGGCTTAATCATCCAAATAAAAACAACCTGAAGACTGAAACACTCGCATCTCGAAAAACAAACACGCATTAACCTCGTACATTTACTACATAATCTAACATAAGTTAGTACTAACAAAAACAAAAGAAAACTTGAAACAGGAATCAAAAAGTAGTTTGTCTCCTGTTGTGTCAGACTGTACCCACATGAAAATCAGGGGGCCGTATTTATTATCACATAATGATGTGGGTAAATCTATGAGCCCCAATGTCAAAACAATGGGACGGTTTTCATGACTCATGTGGCCAGAGAGAACCAAAGTTTGTCGCCTAGTCAATTTTTATAAGAAAATAAATTCAATCGTTAAAAAGTTACAAACAATTCAATTTCAGTTTTCCAATCCTTCTGAGTGGTTCAAATTCCCGATCCATTATGAATATTCATAGAATCAATAAAAGATGGAATTCGTGAAGACGGTCGCGTAAAAACTGGGACCACGGAATCTCTCTTATTATGTACTTTCATACGAGTAGTGTTTGGACTGATTACCGGCGATCGATTGACAGAAAGGAAAATGAGAAAAAGATCTGGAGAAGGATATTGTTGATGTTACTATTGTATTATTTCCTTTTTAGATCCAACTTTTTAGCTTGCTTGCAGACGCCCATGCCCCATATCTCATGTTCCTGCTCTTCCAAAGACTTGTTGAGTTTCGGTAAAGGCTGATATCCCATTCAAAATAAAATCAAATAATTGGTTGTCATTTTCATGACATTGGGTTGCAGAAGGTCCCCAATCTACGACATGCATTGCATTTGGTCCTCCCATGTGATTCTGATCATTCTTGCATCACACTTCGGCCGCTGAGTCTTCATGTTCCAATGATTTTGTTTCCATTAAAGAAATGAGAGCTGATCTGGGGCATGTAACAATCCATGTGATCCTGAGCTAAGCTCTAAAGCAGATGATGACCATAATCCTAGCCAAAGAAATGATGACTGGGCAGAAAACTTGGAAATCGATAAGCATTGGTTGCACTAGAATGAAAGATCATTCTCATCTTCAGGAATTTCTAGGCTATACTACAGTTCTGAGAGATGAAATTTACCTACTCAGATAAAGAAAATCTTTGTATATTATAATGTCCAATCATTCATAGTGATGAAAAGGTTGAATCCGGACCAAGAAGTTACATGTGGCACCAATGATACCCTGGTGGGGAAACTGAATCAAGTGCAGAAGGAAAGAGCAACAGAGTTAGGGACTTAGGGGAGCTGCAGCAATTCTAAACTGGAAATGAAGTTCTTCACAGGTTAAATGAAATTCTTCACAATCCTTAATTAACTAGAAGACGATGTAAAACAATTAACCAAATGCTCCTAGCAGATTAAGAAAAACATCATCCAGAAACTGATATATGAACTGCATAAGCACACAATATTTGAGTTTCAACTTTTACAGTATAATTCTCAGACCACTATCATTTCCTATGACAAATATGAAAATACAAGAAAAGAGTAAACACATCCACAGTTCCTTATTATATCTAATCACAGATACATATCACAAACCAATACCAATAACAAGAAAAACATTGAACCAAAAAACTTCTTTAAAAGGGCAAAAAAACAAAAGGTATATATGAACCAAACCCTTCCTTCAAAATTGTTTCTTCTTTCTTGACAGATATTATAGTGCCTGAGAAGTTCTGATCTGTTGCTTGATATTCTCATTGGAAAGCTGAGCAGAAGCTTCCGGCAACACTGCAGTACCAGTCATGGTTTGATACTGAGAAGGCATTGTGGGTGCCAGAGGCTGAGTGTAATATATCTGGGCATGAGCAGGATCCGCATATTCATAACCATAATTAGCAGTTGCCATTGCCGCAGAGGCAGGGGCAACAGACTGAGACGGATGGTGAAGCTGAGAGTAATTAACATACTGCTGCTGACTAGATGGCACTTGAACCAACTGTGGAGTGCCTGTAGTAGTAGTTCTATACACACCTGCTGCTGCTGCCATTTCAGGTTTAGTAACATGTGTGTTTCTCATAGGGTTATAAGCCGCTGCTGAGGGGGGAACCATGGATGGATTTGGTGGTGTCTGGGGACGGCTAGAGGGGATGGCTGTGGGTGATTCACTGACAGAATGAGATTGTTGTTGCACAGACAAATTGTAAGCTTGGGGCTGTCTTGCCGCAGGCACATAGTAAAATGGGTACTGCTGATCAAGCTGATGGACTTGGTGTTGATGTTGATGATGGTGGACTTGAGGTTGCTGTTGTGATGGATACACAGGATAATACGCTGAAATCGGCACTGCTCCTGCAGGGTGATGATGAATATAATGTCCACCAGCATGAACAAATTGTTGCTGCTGTGGTAGTTGCTGCTGCTGTAGTTGTTGCTGCTGTTGTGGCTGCTGCGGTTGTTGATCAAGTTGGGATTGCAATACATACCCTGAACCAGGATCCTGAATCTGTTGTACATGAACTCGAGCATTGGGATCGGAGACACTAGGTGTCGGATCAACAGGGTTAACATTGACAGCAACCCTGCTGCCTCCAGAAGGGATTTGCACCACTGAGTCTTGATAAATCATAGGCTTTTGTCGAGAAATGGCATTTGTAAGGCTACTATCACTGAAACATTTCGACAAACATATTTGTACACGTTTCAGATTCCACTCATTTCTCCACACTTGACAACCAACAAGATTAAAATTATGAATTCAAATATAGAAATGAATATTTACCGACCTTGAAATTGAATCTGGGGAGGGCAAGTCAAGAACAACGCCGCCGCCTCCCCCGCCGCTTGACTTCTGCGGCAGCGGCTGATGTGGCGGTGGTGCTTTTTTGAAACCAACAGGCACGCCATGATCCGATCTCTCATCATCAGAAACCACCCTATTTACGTACTCACCAGAAACCAAACCCACCGTCGCAGCAGTCGTCACCACCGGCGGCGGAGGAGGTGACGACAGAACCACAAACCCCTCCTCTTGTTGCAGCTTTTGCCCACCGCCACTACCACCACTAATATTCATCTGCCCAAATTGCTCTTGAACCTTGCCACTCTCCTCCACATGAACCCTAATTGGCGGCAAATTCGCCAGCGACGGAGACGACGAACTCGATCCAAACGAAGACGTTGTTTCCATCATGGGAGAATCCGGCACCGAGTGTACGTCTTGCACCTTCTTAACCATCCCTCCCCCGCCGCCTGCGCCGCCAGATAGGGCAGCGGCGTCTGCCGAGACAATCTCGTCATCGAGACCTAACAAACAATTAACCGACGCGGAATCCGAAAATCCTCGATTCAAAACGACACCAGCGGCTCCGTTTAACGCGTTTAAAAACCACTCATCAGATTTGATAGTTTTGGTTTCGAGTATCGATTGAGAAGATTCCAATTTCTGTTGAAACAAAAACAAGCGCAAACGACAAGGTTTCTGATAATTCGACGTCGTACGCTCGTACTCTTCGATCATGTTTTCCAAATCTTCGTCCGTCGTAACGGAGATTAACGAGTCAAGGTCTTCTGATGGAAGTTGGTACTTCAAGCTAAACGACCCGCCGTTTAGCAAAGACTGCGAGAGGCGCGACATGAGGGAAGAGAGAGTGACGTTACGATCGACGACGATGATGCGAGTTTCGCCGCCGACGTAGCAGAGGGACTTGTCATGTGGGCGGGGAACTATGTGGCCGCCGTAGCTGCACATGAGGCGGAGCTTAGAGGACAGGGCGGCGGCGGCCGCGCCGTTTGTGGGAGGATCGTCCCAGGAGTCGGTGTGGCGGGAACGGGGAGAGGAGTCGATGGAGTCGGCATAGGGTTGGGTAGTGATGGCGGCGTTTGTGGTGGTGGTGGGTGCAGCTGACGAGAGAGGTGGTGGCGGCGGTGGAGGGTCCATCGCCGGGGGGGGAAATGGGGGTCTTGGGGAGTGTTTTTTTGCTGGGGGGTTGAGAGAGAGAGGGGGACGGTGTCAGTGGGAGTTTATTCTCTAATAGGTACTCATCGCAATCACGCCTTAGTCCTAGTCTACTCCAGCTGTCTATTTATTTTATTTCATTTTTAAAAAAATAAATAAATAAATTTGGCTTGCCTTATTTGAATTTAAAATTTAATTTGAAGGATAAATGATATAAGAAAACTGAACTATACCTTTTTAAATTTGAAAAACTACGTAATGTTTTATTTTAAATTCAATATTAATTTTCCAATTATTTTTATATAATCTTATCAAAATAACAAAATAAACTTTTTTTAAGGCATTGTTCAATCATTTTCAAAATTTTAAACTAAAATTGAGATTTTTTTTAATAAAATATATACACAAATTAGACACTTCGGTAGCGTTTATTTTTTTATCTGAGATTTAAGTGGGTTTGAATTTTTCTAAAGTTTGAATGGGTCAGATTACGAAAATATGAATGATATGTTTTTTTTTTTTTAAAATATATGAATATAAGTGGCATCTTATTTGTTTTCACAATAAAAAAATCTTAATTTTGGTTATTTAATATTTATGTCCTTGTAAATTAAAACAAAAAAAGAGAATTAGATTTCATAGTTTAGAAAATAAATTATTTTACGAAGGTATTTTTGAAATATAATATTTATTTATCATTCAAATCTTTTTCTATTCAGATAAAAATCAAAAAAGTTTATTTTTTCTATTCAGATGTTAATGTCTGAAAATCCGACATAAATTACAAAAAACAAATAAGCATATTTTAAAAAAATCTTAAATTAATAAAATTTCAAACTTAAGACATTTAACAAACAACTCTTCGTCTTCATCACTATATAAAAAAAAAAAAATCAAACCTTCTATATTATTACGTTAAAGATTTTACCAATTGATCTCTAAAATTTTAAATTGTAAAAAAAATCTTTCATTTAACCGAAGTTGTTTTAAAAAGGAATTAAAGTAATGTTAAATTATCGGTTTGAAAAAAATAAAATGAACCCTCGCTAAATTCATGGTAAGTTAATTTTTAAAAAACTGTATATTGTACATTTTACATTTTTTTAAGGAAAAAAAAAAGAGGGTGATAATTGATGTAATAGAGACTTTTTTGTTTTTTGGTTAAATGATAATTGTTGTGAGAATTAATAGCTAGAAGCCTAGAAAGTTAAGAACAGGGAAACCGGCAGACCAAGTAGGAAATGAAACTGTGTACGGTCGGATGGTTTGACAGCTCGTCTACTGATTGGTTCCAGTTGGAGCACCATGTGTGGGTGCTTTGGGAGGCGTAGCTTTTGAATTTTCTACGGCAAGGCTCATGGTAGTGTTGTGCGCTTCGCTTGTTATTTGCCGTCTGATGGTAATAGCAGATCTGAAAAGACGATCTTCGGTTAGTGTTCGTCTGGACCCATCATTCTCTTTAAGCAAGCCCCCAATACGATTGATATAGATACGATAACAACGAACTTAATGTGTTAAACTATATTATTTTTGGGGATGGATTAGCATCTAGCAGCCATAAGAAAACAGTGTGTGATAATTGTAACTCATCAGCAGCAAGTTGAATAAAATCATTTTGTTTTTGAAATTAAAGCAACATTGTTTCGTAAAAGGATAGGTTGAAAATAAGAATCTAATCTTGATTTCCTCTAGAGGAGAACAATTGCAAGGAATAAAGAAGCTAACATGCTTGAATTAGTGTTAATAAAAAAAATGCATTTCTTTTCCTTTAGAAAAACAAGTAACTTTTATAGCAAGAATAATTATTTTATTTATTGAAGTCTAAATAAAGAATCAAATTATATGATTTAAATGTAATTTTGGGTATTTTATCTTTATATGGAAACCACTTTAGAAAACGCGTTTTGTTTTTCTTGAAAAGAAAGAAACTTATTAGGAATTATTTTAAAAAAATTACATTTAACAAGTTACGAAATTTTCCAGGCACGGTCCAAACGCAGTCCTAGCCGCAACTTCGGCTTTTATACACTGCACCATCGGGTGACGCAATCGTGATTATTAACTTTTTTTTTTTTTTTTTGAGAAGGTGATTATTAACTTTTTTTTTTTTTGTTTGAGAAGAATTGAAATTGAAAAATATAGAACGATGGTTGAAGGCTTGAAGCTCTCTCGCGCAAGAAAAAAGGTGAAAAGAGACAGCGGACCCGCATTCGACGTGCCGCACGCTCATCTCTAGTCACCGGCCTGGCTTTAGCCTAATATTTAGAATTTATATCTGTTAATGTGCGATTATGAATTCAAATCCTCACAATATATTATAAAAATTTATTTTATTTTTTAATTTAAATAAAAACATTTTTTTTCTTAAATATTAGTGAGATAAATGTCTTTTAAATATTAGAGAGAATAAAAATTTAGACAAATTTTATAAAATTTAATATAAATTAATTCTAATAATAATATGATTTATACATAACAGTTATAATCTTAAATAATAGTATTATTTAATTTTTAAAAAAAAGCATATGCATACGTTATTGGCGCGTGCGTAGGGAGCGTGGAGCAGTTCGAGACGGCGTCCATGCGGATGCTATGCTGTAAAGTGTTAATATAGTAACGTTTCGCCAACTGCCGAGGCAACGTTTTCAGTTTCTACTTTCTACAGCTTTTTTTTTTTGTTTTTTTTATTACCAGTTTCTACATACCTTTTTTTCTCAGTAAAATTATACACACATATATAATTAATAAATAAAGGAAGAATCAGGTGCTTCTGGTCTACAACTACAAGCTTTTTGTTTAAGGTTCGTATCATTTCAGGTTTACATTCAGCATATTTTAGGAAGATTTTGGCTGCTGAGAGATATTCTTTGAAGATTTTTTTTTTCTCCTCTTTAAGAGAAGCTTTGAGAAGTGACTTTTTTTTCCCTCTAATCTTTAAGAGTTAGTAATTTCAGACCTCCACGGAAGTATCAATCATTTGTAATATTTGTTGGAAAAAAAAATTATTAATTTTTTTACCCCCATTACTAATAAAATGGTTTGTTCAAATCTACATACAGTACTTCCTCTAATCGCAATGATTTTACTCTCGACAAATTTTATTGATCTTGTAATTTGTGGATGTTTTTGCGAACGTATGCATAAATTATCATATGGAATAAATTAAATCTTGATGGGTGATGACCCTATAGAATGGTAGTCCAGTGAATATTTTACATCTGAAATGGTCCATGCAGCTCTGGCAGCTCCATGGCGCCATGCCCAATAAAAAGATTGCCCATCATACATATTTTCCTTTTATTTTTTAACTTTACATTTTGAACGAGAATGAAACCTACGCTACTTGTGAAACGTAATTTGAGAATTTAATAAAATATGTGGGTCCATATAATTTTAATAAAATGATAATTTTATTACGAACTAAAATATGAGAATGAGAATGAAACATAAATTTACTTTTCTATCCTTCTAATTTTTTCATATTTACTAAATTACCCTTGTTCAAATCACAAATAATTTTATTATTTTAAATGTCATTAATAATAATAATAATAATATTATTATTATTATTATTAAATTTTATTAACTTTATTACTTTAGTTATTATTAATTTTTATTTTTATTTTTATTAATATTATCATTATTAACAATAAAAATAATTATAATTATAATAATTAATAGCAATAATTAATTTATCATTATTAAAAATAATAATAACAATAATTAATAATAACTAAAATAATAAAGTTAATAAATTTAATAATTATAGTAATAATGTAATTTCATTATCTAGATACATGTATAAATATTATTATAAAAATGATATTAATTAAAAATAATAATAATAAATGTTAATAATGATAATATTAATAAAAATAATAAAGTTAATAAAATTTAATAATAATAATAATAATAATGATTATTAAATTTTATTAACTTTACTATTTTTATTAATATTATCATTATTAATAATAAAATAATGATAAAATAATAATTAATAGCAATAATTAATATATCATTATTAAAAATAATAATAACAATAATTAATAATAACTAAAATAATAAATTTAATAAATTTAATAATTATAGTAATAATGTAATTTCATTATCTAGATACATGTATAAATATTATTATAAAAATGATATTAAATAATAATAATAATAATAATAAAAATGTTAATAATGATAATATTAATAAAAATAATAACTAAAATAATAAAGTTAATAAAATATAATAATAATAAATGTTAATAATGATAATATTAATAAAAATAATATTAACAATAATTAATAATAACTAAAATAATAAAGTTAATAAAATTTAATAATAATAAATGTTAATAATGATAATAATGTTAAAAAAAATTAATTTTAATAAAAATTAATTTTAATTTGTATTTTTATTAATATTATCATTATTAACATTTATTATTATTAATTTTTATTAATTTTTTTATTTTAGTTATTATTAATTATTATTTTTATTTTTATTAATATTATTAATATTAACATTTATAATTATTATGATTAATTTTATTTTTTAATTAATATCATTTTTATAATAATATTTATACATATCTAGTTCATGAAAATCACATTATTTAATACTGTGGATATTTTAGTAAATTGATTCTCATTATCATTCCTCATTCCCATTTATTTTACCAAGTAAACACATCAATGGCATTCCAGCACATTCTCATTCTCATTTATTTTTACCAAGTAAACATTAGAATCTCATTCCCATTCCTTATTCCCATTCCAGCCCATTCACATTCCCAGCTCATTCCCATTCCTGCTCATTCTCATTCCTTAGAAGTAAACGCACCATTAATCGTAAGATTTTGGCATGAGTTTGCTTTACGTAATTGTCATTCTATGTGCATATCCGAGTGAATGAAGAAGGCTACATATTCTTTCCTTTTTCTTCTAGCCATAGAATGCTGTCATTGAATGTTAGGCTTCAATTGGCATTACTAACTTATAATTATTTAAATGGTTATTTCATAATCATTTTATCAAAACTATTTTTCACATTTATGATAGATAAACTTGGTATCTAAACCATGAGATTTCTATAAAGTTACTGCTATTTTACTATAATCTTCTGCGGTATGAAATATGTCTTATTGTAATTCTCATTATTTTGTTTTAGAACAAGTCATTTTTATAAATGCATGTATATATATATAACAATATTCCAATATATAATTTTTTTAAACATTAAAAACGCTGCAGTAGAAAGTATAGAAAAATGAGAGAAATAAAAAAGAAGATAGTAGAGAGGGAGTGACAGGGTAGAGAGAGATGTCAAATTTCTTTCGTCTTTCTCTCATACTTCTCTACACTTAGCACTACTAAAAAACTACTCTCTCTCTCTCTCTATGTATATATATATTATTCACCATCTAATAAAGAACATTGGAATCAATAAAGAACAGATAAATAAAGTATTGAAACAAATATTGAGAATTCAAGTCAAAATTGATATAATTCCAATGGTCTTATTTTAATGAAGTAAAATTTCCAAGGGAGATTAAGAAGTCTAGTCTAGTGTAGGAATATTGAATTTTTGACACTAGAAACACTGCCCTCGTATTCTTTTCAATTTTCACAAAACAAACGGGTCCTACAAACACGTCGGGAACTTTGTCACACGACATATGTGATGAGATTTAAAAAAATACCGAGGCATGGAGGACTTTATGTTTGTTTAGGTAAAAACTTACGGAGCTGGCTACGTTACAGATTCTGTAACATACAGATCCAGCTTAGCCAGCTCCTGATTGGTAGCTAGCTAACCAAACAAAAGCATTTGCATGCTTTTTCTCCCTATGCAGGACAGGTGTGGTGCATGCATTGGGTGCGTATGTTACAGAATCTGTAACATAGCAACCTCCAAAACTTTAATTGTCTTCTAATTAAGAATCTTTGCCCACAGAGAATAACATCTTATCTCCCAATTTTGTGCAGTATTCACTGCAAGCATTTTATGTGAATGGACAAAACTCATTATGCACTTATTCTTAATTAAGTTATATTTCGGTTAAAATATGGTAATTTGATTCTTTTTTCTTTCATACCAAATATAACCTAACTCCATAAACCATTCTACCATTGAATTGGTCAATGGTCATGCATTAAGTTGAAGTAAAATAAATAAATAAATAAAATGTATGGTGGATTATTTATTATACGGTCCCAACTTGCTTTAAATATGAATCGAGGTAGTAATTTGACCTTCATTTAAAAATATAAGAAAATACATAAGCACCTAACAAAGGAGAATGTGGCGCGTTGCCATTGCTTTGTCACTTTGATTCTCTCATCCCATTCACCTAATATCATTGCCGATTTACTATTAAACAATGCCTAAAAGTATTATTAATAAAATCATTAATTTATTATTTATGTTTATAAACTTATGTCATTGATGCAAATTTACAAGCTACTACTTTTTGGTAATCTAAGATGATTGCGAACGCGATTATTTGGAAAACAAAACCAACCAACTATGTTAAGAGTGGGGCTATTTAAACCCACTATACTACTCATTAAATTTACTTTTGAAAATAATTTTTTATAATTAAAGTATTCTTAAATTAAATTATAATTATGAATATTAAAATATAATTAAAAAACAAAATCTTTACACTTTGAGCTCATTTTTACATTTAATATAATTTTATTAATCTGAATTATATTTTCGTTAAACCCTAATCTACTAAAGATATGAATTACAAGTGACAATCTTTTTGTTTTTTTCCAATTATCTTCCTACGGTCCTATACTTATCCAAATGGAGCTCATCATCATCGATTATTAAGTCCTCTACTCTGATTATAATAGTAATCCTTGAATTTATTGAAAGCTGTAATTATCATTAATCAAAAGCAGATTTTAATTAATAGGTTAAAGTTCTTTTCTGTTTAACTTGGCCAATTAATGGAGCTAAACCAAGCCAAGCCGCATCGCCATCCACCGGTGACAACTTAGCCTAACCACCAGCCACTAGGCATGGTTGATTCTCAACTGTCTAACTATTATCACATGCTAAAGCGGCACCTGGGCTGACTATTTCATTTCAATTGCATTGCCATCTCCAATCACTTAAAAAAAAAAAAAAACTAGTGAAGTTAGAAATGAATTTGATAGGTTTAGTGCGTAAAAATATTATTATTATAAAAAATTAAGTTTACTAAGGGTATATTAGATATTTAAGTAGGATTATCAAGTAAAATCTAAAATTTTAAAATTTGAGAGTGAGTTTATTTAGTAAATGAGTTTTATATTAGTTTAATGGATTCAAATAGCTCCACCCATATATTAATTATGCAATTAACATGGCTAATTAATTGAGCTATCACATTATGTTATTAATATGACCACGATCATCAAAATTACTTATCATAACGATAAAATCAATCAGCATGTTACTACTCTATAATTATAGACTTTTAATTTACAAAATATTAGACAAAATTAATTAGAATACGGATGAGGCTCGACTGATTGAAAGTGGATCTACCCCTGAAAATAATTGGTGAAAAAAAAAAAGATTAACAACACAATATCACAAAATAAAGTTAATTAGGCCAACGAGAATCCCTTGCAAAGGTCATGTGACAAACGTCATAATTCACCAAATCAAACGTTTGTCCTTTTCATTTTTTTTGGCCGCGTGAAGATAAGATAGGGCAATAATGCAATGCTTGACTCAAACGTCATTGAGATTTTTGGCTAACTATAATTTTAAACAGACATAATTTATTTTCGGGGGACTCCATAATCTAATTAATATTAGGTGGAGAAAAGGAGGACAAAAAACGCAAAACTGTTCACCTAATGGCTTTATGATAAAGTCATTTTGGAGCTTGTGATATCATACATGCTGACATGCACCGATTCATCTTTTCTTACCAAAAAGACTCACATTCAAGTAATTAACGTTGAAGCAACTTGTCTTTGCTTTTGCTTTGTTTTGTGTGTGTGTGTGTATTATGTAGAAAAATTAAAAGATTAAAATTAACGCTTTCATTCTGTCAAGAAACATAAAGATAGCATCTATTAATTTTTTCACTCACAAATTATCAGTTTCTCGAAGCTTATTCAGTTATTCATAATCTTAAATATCACAAACAGATATCAAAATTTTAACGAGATGACTATGCAACTATAATTTTTAACAAAATTCAATTTTATTCAATTCGAGAGCATTAACTTAGCTTGTATTGTGCAAGTAAGCAATTGGATTCTAAATGGCAAGCCTGTAACTCAAAAGTCAAAGGTGACAACACCAGAGCTCTAAATTGTTTATTTAGTAAAAGATTAAAACAGACGGGGAGGTTTTTTATTAACTTTTTAAGAACCAGGTGAATGGAAATCTGGGAGACTGTGAACACTTTAAGAAACAGCTAATCAATCGACTGGAAGAAGGTAGAGGTGCCATTTTCCCCCATTTCCCCTTCTCTGCATAGGGCCCCGAGATGTCGTCAAACTTCATTAATGAAAACTACCTCGATTTCTGTGAATTTTTTTCTTTTTTCTTTTTTCAACTTTCTCTCTTCCCATTTACGGCTATAGCGTGCCAGCCCACGACCCTTAATTACAAAAGTACATCTGGTGTATTATATTAGTTATATAATAAATAAATAATATTATAATATATGTATTTATTTTATAAATTATCATATAAATAATAGTTATATTAATTATAAAAATACATATAATGTATCATATTAGTCATATAATAAATAAATAATATCATGATATATATTTATTTATTTTATAAATTATCATATAAATGGTGATTATATTAAATTTAATTATATTTGTCCACTGACAAGTAACATTTGGGATAATATTTAATTAGACAATACCCTTATTGAATCTTTAAATATTAAATAATATCTATTACTTACGCTCCAAAATTTGTATGTAAGGTAAATCATATTGGAGACCTTGATTTTTTATTTTTTTTATATACTACATTCAGATCTCTATTGAAATTGATATTTATAATCAATAATCACTTGGGACTCATCCAAATAATTCTATTACAACGCAGCTCATATATTCACCCTCACTTTAGCTGGAAGGAGATCAATTTTATCTCGATATGGGGAGCCAACTACCCCATTATATTTAAAAAATAAGTTTTAACATCGATCTAGGGCTGAACCCACACCCTCAAATTTCGAGTATGTGAAATAATACACGGCCCCATTGGCTGGAGACCTTGATTTTGATTCTACTTTTAAGAAGCAACTTTTTAATATAAACATTAACAATACTCAAATTCTTTTTTTATCCAAAAAAAAAAAAAAGAGAACAAATATTTACCGTCAACCCAACTTACATTTTAGTAATGATTGAATTTAAGCATCATCTTTCAACCTATTTTAGCACTCCACGGGCATTATTGGCTGCGGTAGTATTTGGCTGTGAAGGCAAGTAACGTTCTTTTTGGGAAAGAGTAAAGCAAACAACTCACTGTCGTCCGAGTCAGCTCCAGCACGAAATGTTTCTCTCTGCAATAATAAGTTGATTCTCGGTGGAAAAATTTGTTCATACTCACGAAAATGGTACCTGGAGATAAACAAGAATAAATTCTGGTATAGATTTGATCTTCGTCTGCTCAATTCCTTCGTCATTTCATAACACTTTCTTGATATACGAGTCGCAATATAAATGTAATTATAGTCATTCTATCAATATAGTAAATAGATTTACTTATAATTGGTACTCCTTTTAGAAAAGAACATTAAATACTTTCCCGAGCAGCTCGGTGCAGCTCGGATGTCTTATAATTGGCTCCCACGTGTTAAGCATATTTGCCTCCATGAAATGGGATGTGGTGAAGGGATTTAGGCACAGCACAATTCTTGATCGTGTCATTTTAGTTATATATATATAGAGAGAGAGAAAGATTAGAATCAATCCATAATACAAAAATTTACATGAAAAATTTTTAGCTGGCGAAAAAAAAAAAATTATTATAATCCCTCTTATATTTTTTTTATGCCTAAAAATTTCAATAACACTCCTTTTTTTCTCACACTTAAAATTTTATTAACACTCATTCTCTTAATAAATTTATTGTTTCTCTTACATTAGAAATTGATTGTTTTATTATACAAACAAACAAACTCAACCTTAATATTTCTTTTTATATAGGCTATATACCCCCTTAAATAAGTTAAGTTTTAGAGACAAAATTAATTATTCCTTAAATATAAATTCTTCTAAAGAAGAAAAAAAAATCTTAGGTAAAATGCAACAATACAATTCAAACTACTAATTTTACTGTCGTGGCCCAATTACCGCCCCCAGAACAAAATAATAATAAAATACAGACCTAACTTTGTCAACAAGGTGTAATATCAACGTCATGTGTTTTCGGAACTATCATTGAATACCTAAAAACTTTGATTCAATTTCAGTACATTGCCAGGGAGAAAAGCCAAGTCCTTGTTTTGGATTTAAAACTCAGGTGAAAATAACATCTTGGAAGCACATAAAATTTTGTCAAAAAGTCGATCCACTAGCGGTAGAGGAGGCTGGAGACCACCTCGGTTTTAAATTGAAACTTTTGCCGAAATTCGTCAAAGATTTAAAAGAAAAAAAAATCTCAAAATAGGACAAATAAATATTCACAGGATACTTTAATTTCTTAAGATGACGATGATCGTGATAATGATGTGATGATAAAAAGAGATCATTAACGTGTAAAGAATGGAAAACAACCATCCTGTAATCCTTTTTATTCCGAGAATAAAGAAGAAATGCAAATTGAAGACCAAATTGCATTTGGTGGGACTTTGTTTTAAATTTGAAATTTGAAAGTTGGATAGCAAAATTTGATTCTCCTCTTAAGATTTTATATACATGCTTATAAATTTTTAAATAAATTTTAGTAGATATTATGTCAAATTCAATTATTTATATTCTCACAATAGTTTAATACTAATAAGGTTAGATAATTTTAGATTAAGATGAGTCCAATTAGATTTCAGATAATTTGAATTGAGTAAAAAATTCATTTGATTTCAATACAAATCTCAAATTTGATCCGATCCGATCCAAAATAATTTAGATAAAATTAATATTCCTAATAAGTTTGGATTCCAATCGGCTCGAATTGAATACCTAAACTTTTTTTGATGATTTTCACAATAAATTTATGAAATCTATAATTAATGAGAACACATAAGTTCTTAAGAAACTTCATTCATTTGCTTCATTGTCAGAAGCTCAAGGTGTCAAATCAGCTCATCTTCTTGATCTGCTCATCAAATACTACATATTCAAGTCCACAGACAAACAACCAATAAAGATGGCAAACACTAAGTTACAACTAATGTAACTTACACCCACACGTATGAACAACGTGTGATCCCACATCATATACTGTTCATGTGTGTGGAGTTAAGTTACATTAATTGGAACTTAAGGACTCCCAATAAAGACAGGAATTCGACACAATGTACATTTACTAGAATATCTCTCCGACATCAAGGCCGATACGGTGAGGTTTAAATGCAGCAGTTTGCGAGGATGCGGCTGAGTTCGTTTAGTTTGTGTCATTGGTGGCGTCGGTTTGGTCTTAGCGGCTTATGATTGGTTTGTGGTTTCTTGGGCCAAGTCCGTTTCTCGTGGTCGTGCCTGCTGCTAGTTTAGGAAGATGGAATTAGGAATTTTCACATTTGTGTTGTGACTTTGCCTTTTATATATATATATATTTTTTTCTCTCTCTCTTTCTTTTTTTTTTGTGCCACTACTGTTGTTGTAGCTGTGAATTCGAGTAGATTATTTGGACAGATCTAAATCCAAATTAAATTCGATCGGATTTAAAGACAAATTCAAACTTCATATGAATTTGTATGAATTAGATTTAAATCAGATCAGATTTATTCGATCTAATCTTGGCCAGTCTTAAATTGTAAGATTTATTAAACACATATCACTGTTTTTTTAATTTATATTATTTTTTAAAATAAATTTTACTAAAAAGTTAACTAATTATTTCGTGATTGATTATTTATATAATATAATTAATAACAATTATTTTTAAAATTACAGAATTACCAAACCAGCACTCAATGTGATTGGTCTATTAGTCGCAACAATTTAAGATGAAATTTTGGAATATAATTTCACTTTTTTTTTATCTACTTTAAATAATGAGTCGGTTGATCCCAATTTTTCGCGAGCAGTTCAATTCTAAGATATTTGGGCCCAAAGGGCAGTGTATATATCGTTTCTGTGTCGAGCCCAACAGATTCTGTGGTGTTGGCCACTTGAAGCTACAGAGATTAACAAGATATTGGAAGTTAGATGTAGCCCAAAAATTACTTATTTTGAAAAAAAAAAAAAAAAACGAGTTAGTCGCTCAATAATAACGCTTATGAAGTAATTTAAAAAAAAAAACATCGATTGTGCGTTGAATAGGAGATAAATTAATAGACATGATTATGTAGACTAATGTTGGTCCAAAATTTTCAACATTTGAGATGAAATTGTTAAAACTTAACGACAATCTTTAATAATGGATGATTGATACATTTGCTCCAATTATTCATTTGTCGTTCGTGATATAATAGAAAAAAAAAAAAAAAGAGGATAAAATGGCTTGAGTTGGCAATTATTTAGAGTTTTGGGACCATTGCTGATTGTCAGATCAGTAGACCCGTAGATTAGGCTGAAAGCCTTTTTACCTGCCTAATCCATAGAGGAAGGATAAATTCATTCTGCATCAAGTTTTTACTATTTAAGGATAAATTCAATTTGCATCAACTCCTTCAACTTTAATTGTGCGTGTTAGTACATCCTTATTTTTCTTAAAATTGTAAAGAATTCGAGTCTTTTTATAATTATGAGATAAAATAAAAATATATATAATTCTCATGCTAAAATCATTATTTATTGAAATGATAGGGATATTGGATGCCTCTTTTAATTTAATTAAGAAGTATGTTATAGGGATTAAAGTAGAAGAAGAAGCATGTTGTGGAATATCATTATATTTTATTATTACTTCTGTCAAACATGACATTATGTGATACGTGGAGATCATGCTAAATAATTTTCGAATCTTCCAAGCTTCTTCTGATTTGAAGGATATTGGCATTCTAGCTTATGTTCTGGAGACTTCCAGAAGGTGAAAATTCACGTGACAAAAGTAATTATATGTATTCATAACCAGAAAGGGCTATTTCTAGGCAATTCGGCTTCCAATAGAAAGGAGTGGCAACTGGCAAGTCCCTGTAAACCAGACGACAAGTCGTCACTCGTTATTAATATTCATTTTTGAAAAGCGAAGCCATGAGAATCATTTAAACCCTTTCAAAAAATAAGAGGAATTAGTGTCCCCGAAAGCGTTAAGATCTATGAACCTGTCTGTCCATTCCCTCCCATCTCGTGGGTCTCACACGGCACAGCCAAATTAAAGAATCAAAAAGGCGATAATAGGCCATGGGTCCGTAAGTTCAATATAATCACAAAGAAGGATATAATTTTCAACTGTTTTTATATAGATCTTTTTGTTTCTATATTTGATTTTCGTAAAACGTAGGAGACTAAGCAAAAAAGGAATAATAATAATAATAAATAAATAAATAAATAAATAAATAACTCTACCTTTTTAAGGGATGGTAAAATTAATAAATAAATCTAATTCAAATCGAATCTTAATCAAATTGAATCAAAACTCTGTTGATTCAAATTTGATTCATTTATTAAATGAATTACGATCTCAAGATTCGGATTTAATTTATTTATTATATGAATATTCACTTTAATTTGTTTAATTTATTTAATAGAATTAATATATGAATCCAATCGAATATAGATTCACTTATTATTCGCTTATTTCATAATAAACAAATCCATAATTAATCGAATAGAATATCAATTCGTTTACAAATGCTTTAAACAAATTTGTTACCGATCAGGAGAAAATGACAACGGATCAGACGAAACCATCTCGATGATCAACGATTCAAGACTCGAGCTGAGAGATTTCTAGCGAACAAATAATCGGCGGCCGCAAGTAACACAAGCCGTGAAAGTGATCTTTTGTTTCCGGCCCTCCAGCACTTGTGGCTGTGAAGAGGAGGAGGCTTTTGGCTTTGAGCGATGAAGAAGAAGAGGAAGAAGTTGTTGTGAAGAAGAAGAGTTAGAAGAGGAAGCTGGTAAATTATTTTGATAGATTTGTGCTGCTGCTGATGATTTGATTGGAGTGACAATGAAAAGCAAGTTACAGAAAGGAGATGATGAGAAGGAAGTGAGTCTGAATCCTGAAAAGACCACCAAAAACACCAAGAATGTGAAGATTGATGTTAGAACTTCTCCAAGATAAGCTAAGCGTAAATAAAAAATGAATTGAATTTGTTTTATCTTTTATTACTAGTAAAGGTTGGATAAAAATTACGGCCAATTATGCCTGTCCTCGCTTATATATTTTGTCTTATTATCACTAATAATTACTAAATTAATTTTTAAGTTTTGAAATTTTTCATATAAATTTAAGGGTAAAAAAATAATTTAATTAATGAATTGTAAACGAATGAACAGTATTCAATTCATTTAAGTTCCACTTATTAAATGAATTCCAAAAGGAATAAACGAATATCCTTAAACTCATATTCAGTTCGTTTATTTACTGAATCAAATTGATTTACAAATCAATATTTTCACACCCAAGCTTATTTAGTTTGAATCGAACTGAATAGAATAGACGAATCTTGATCTAGATTGCCACCCCTCTCTTATAATTTAAACTCGTGTGATCGGTCAAATAAGATTATTTGAAAACCATTTGATCAAATCCTTAGAGGCAAATAAAAGTAATTTGAGTTCACAATAGTGTTTGTGTGTGTTAAACAAATGTATAATATAATTCGAACCAATAAGGAAGATAACCTGTTTATTAATTATGTTAAAAAATAATCCAATATAATTATAAATTAGCTTGTAATTGAGTTACCTGCTCAACATTGGCAGTGAAGCCACCAAAGGACTTGTAGTGATAGCTATCTCCACATGTCCTAAATTTTCTAAAAATATATGTTTCTGTCATATTCAATAAAAAGTATAAATTTTCCTAAGTGGATTAATTATTTCATTAATTTAAGTTTAATTTTTTTTATTAAATATCTCATCTATTTGTAATTTTAGCCCGGTTATGAAATTTAAATTAAGCCAAAATGTCCAATTTGATAGAATCTAATGAACAAATGCCCCACCGAATAATTTATTTAAAGAAAAAAACCTAAAATCGTATTTTAGCTTTTCATCATTTAGACATTTTGCTGCCTTTCTCTAACAGGCTAAATGCCTTGATTTCTAGCTAAAAGCCTAAAACTTTGATACGGCAAATGGGGCATCATTGTTTCTTTGGAGCTGAGCAACATTAAAGGAGACCAAAAACAACAGTCTAGAAGTGTAGAACACAAGGATAATTGTAAATGTGTCAAATGTTGACATATAAATATTATAGTAAATTTTTTGATATTTTTATATTTCATTCCTTATTTTCTTTTTATATTGATAAATCTTGTGCCCGATTCGTTTTATTCCATGCTTTAACCTAATACGCGTGACATTCACGTATTTACAACCCCTCACAGAATATGATGACCCCATGATACGAACGCACTAAAGAGATCCATGCTTATAATGTGTGTGTGTATATGTATATATAAAATATCTTCTCTTTTGATACTTAATTATTTATAATACTTTATACTGAAAATTTAATTAGGTCTCAATATAATTCATTTTTAACTAATTAATCAATAAAACTTTATTATTAAGTAAGTAATACTATTTTACATAGTTCGGATGCATGGTTACAACTTATCACATCAATGAGGAGCAATAAATTTAACTGATACTGTACATGTGATTAGTTAATGATAAGTGAAACATCAATTATAATACAACTTGTGCATCCCAATTATACAAATGCGACATTGTTATTATTAAACAGATAATACAAATATTATACTATTAATTTATTTAAGTAAATTATTTGTTAAAGTTGTGTCTTATTTAATGTGATCAACAAATTTTTTTCATAGTTTATCACTAAAATTATCATTAGATTTTGTTGAAAATCCATTCGATTCGCAATGACAACATTTATTCGAGAACTTATTTTCCAAACTTTTCATGCGTATACCAGTGAAGTAATTGATAGCAGATGTTTCTACTTTCTACGGATCCAACAACATAGACCATGTAAAATAAATGTAAACCATACCATTATATATAATTTTCTAAAAACTAGGGAGCTCTCTGTAATTACCGCGTCGAGCAGGCAAGAGTCAAACTCTGTGATGGCAGCTTGCCAGCAGCGCAGCTATCACGCTCACGAAAGTCCAACCCTGATTGGCAGTTTTGACAATTTCAACGTAAGACTACAAAGGAGAAAAAATTAACAAGAAAAAAAAGGTTCAATTTCGGATTGCAATAAAGAATTAATTAATTAATTGTATAAAATAACTGAACTACTTTCATACCTGTAAGTTGATTGTTAACCACCCGGCGCCGCTTCTTTCCATTACAACGTCCCCCTCATTTTCACTTCTCTCTCAAATTTCTCTTGTATTAAGAAACAACGTGAACAAGTGAGTCTGGTTTTGCTTCATCTTTACTTGCAGTTTTTTTTCGCTTTTCCTTCACTACTTTACTTAATTTCTTTTCAAGTTTTATACTTGTATAAAAGATTCCGTTTCTTGTTTTTCTATGTTGGTTACATTGTATTTATCTCCCTCATCTGGGTTCATTTTGTTTATCAGTTTCGGTAAAATTTTGGCATAAACTGTCCTGCATACTCATCATCATCAATGGCTTGGGGATGGCTCCGATCACTCTGTTCTTTTACCGGCTTCCGTGGTTTCTTCCAGGTCAGCAAGTTCTACAAGATTGTACATTTTTTGTTCCATTTCTCATACAAAAATATATGGTTTTGGCGTTTATTTGTCGGATGAAATGGGTTGTTAGATGCTTCGATATTGATGATTTGTCTAAGGAGTCCATGTTTGACCAGTCCCAGATCAGAAAATTTATAAAATTAAGCATTTTGTCGATTGTATCCGTGGCCTGTTTACTGCGTTCAAATTGTTTCTGCAGGGAATAATTATTTGATTAAATATAGTTGCTTTGCATGGTAACGCATTTATGCATGTGGTCTTACATGTGCCATAAGTAATTATAATTTAATCACCGTATGATCAAGTTTTTTATGTCTTTATGGGGAAGTTAATTATTTTCTTGGGGTGTTGTTTGGTGTTGTTTCGGTGTTATTGAGTAGCGTGGGGAAATGAGGGAGATTGATCTTGGTGCACACACTATTAAGTCTCATGGAGCCAGAGTTGCGAGAAATCACTTGCATGATTGGATTATATTGTTGCTGCTGGCTGTGATTGAGGTTGTTCTGTATGTAATTCATCCATTTTATCGCTTTGTGGGAGAGGATATGATGACAGACTTGAAGTATCCCTTCAAAGACAACACGGTGCCCGTCTGGGCTGTGCCTGTAAGTTTTCATTTCTTATACGTGCTTTTAATCAATTGCTGCTTTTACCGTATTATTCAGTTGTAAACAAAACAACATTACAAGTATACGTAATAAAAGAACGGATGCTTAAGAGAGATAGAAGAAGCATAATAAGCTTCAAGACCATTTTATGTCTTTTTGCCTATGTGCATTTGTTATCCTCAAGTGGCTAATACGCCGGCCCATGTATGCCTATTTCACTTTGTTTTTGGAAGCCTACTTTGTGGCTACTGGCACTTGAAGTTCTTCTGGTCATAGTACTCGCTGGAAGAGATATGTATTGAACTTTTGTTTTTCACCATTGATGGGCAGATGTATGCAGTTTTGTTGCCCATAGCCATTTTCCTTCTCTGCTATCTTAGAAGGAGAGATGTTTATGATTTGCACCACGGCATTCTAGGTAATTACATTTTGCAATCATTTTATATATGATCAGCTCAGTGTATAAACCGGTGCTTATTAACTGTCCATTAAATTTTATATGGTCAACTGTATCAGGGCTCTTATATGCTGTGTTGATTACTGGGGTTATTACTGATGCAATAAAAAATGCAACTGGTAGGCCTCGACCCAACTTCTTCTGGCGTTGCTTTCCCGACGGAGTTCCGGTACATATGCCTTCAACATTTTTAACTGTTACATGTTTTAATACTAAGATTGCAGGTTTTCGTTTTTAGATAGGTGACACTTCATTTCTGATCCTTTTACTTGCCATTTTTTTCCAGAAATATGGTGGGCCATGGGGAGATGTGTTATGTCATGGTAAGGACAGTGAAATTAGGGAAGGACACAAGAGTTTTCCAAGTGGTCACACTTCATGTAAGCAAATTCCCTGCTGTTTACATAGTGTGGTGAAACATATTGATGTTGTCAGTGATATAAGAGAATCGCTGTTTCATGATCACCTCATTGCTTCATAGTAGCGACCAAACCATGTTGTTAATATCTAATGGAGACTACTCTGCAGGGTCCTTTGCAGGATTAGGTTTCCTCTCACTGTACTTATCTGGAAAAATTAAAGCATTTGATGGCAGAGGGCATGTGGCAAAGCTCTGCATTGTTCTTCTTCCCCTACTCGTTGCATCTCTCGTTGGCATTTCTCGAGTATGTGACTATTGGCACCATTGGCAAGATGTATTTGCTGGTGGCATCATAGGTCTGTTTTGAACTCCATTGTTACATATGGCTAAAACTATAGTCAATATGCATTGAACCTTGGAAGTTAATAGTTTTCTGCTTGTTTTACTCCATACAGGGCTGGTTGTGGCCACTTTGTGCTATCTGCAATTCTTCCCACCCCCACATTACGACGATGGTAAAATTTATCTTCATAACTTTCGTATTTCAAGCTAATCTTTGGATTGATATACATAAGTCCTCTTGATGGAGATTTCAGCACAAATACCCATCATAAGCAGAATATAATGCATCTTGTTGAATTAATTATTCTGACTTTGCTTAATTTTGTGAACTTCAGGATGGGGACCTTATGCATATTTCCGAGCAAGGGAGGAGTCACATAGCAACAACATGGGGCATTCCAGGAATTCAGTGAATGCGCTTGAGATGGAGAATCATTCTGTTAATCAACGAACAGGACCAAATGGTGACTCATTTTTGCCAGTATATGTGGACAGCCCTCCAAGCTCAACATTGGATGAAATGGAGTCAGGAAGGAGATGAAACTTACGCATCTTCAGTTTTGCCTTTGCTTCACATTCTTTATTACTTGTAGCTTTATGTACATATATGTTCCCTAATTTTGCTATTTTGAATGTATACCAATTTTCTTTTTTGGGTTAAATAATAAAACATGCTTAAGCTTTTAGCAAGTCTTTGGCCTTCCTTGGTTGAGCCGTCCCCACTTGAATCTCTACTTGTGAAATTAGTCAAGTTAATCAAAGATATTAATAAGTTTAAGGATAAGCCTTCTCTAGATGGATAAATAATTTTATGCAAGCTCTCTGATTGATGGAACAACCCGTGCAGGTTTGCATTAGCTTAATAGTGCCTCAGATTTTAACCGGTTGCTTGAATAGAAAACTCACTCATATAATTTTTCAACTTGCAACTGCAAGCATAAACATTTCCTAAGCGTCTTTATTATGAACACGACTATAGGTAGCTGTTTCATTTACCCATTTTCAAATAGTTAATTTATCTCTGTTTCTAATCCACGCAGATGCGACGTTGCCACATTCCACTTTTTCTCAAAGTTCATCATGCGTTATTGCGTTATATATGGATTGAATCTTGGGAGATAAAGAACAAAAGAGATAGTGCCATGGATAAGAAAAGAATATTGAAAAGGAAAGAATGGAGTTTTGACAAGGGGATCAAAGATTTTGATGAATCAAAATCGATAGTGCGTTGGGAGGGTCCAAAATTACATAATTAAGTCGAAATTAGGGAATAAATAATGATTAGATTATAGAATTTAATCATCCAATTATCAAATTCAAAAGGCTGTGTTGCTTTCTGTAGTTGGAAATTAAAATCTCCTCTACCAATTGCACGTTGCAGAAGATGTCTTTATATTTCAACCGCAAATATACACATTCACTAGTACATTGTTTATGGCGGGTTTAAAAAATGTTTTTGAGTGAGCCATTAAAATATTTCAATTGAGTGTTATCATAAAAGTATTTAGCGGGACCTATTTTAGCTGATTCAAAAATCTGAAGCCCATTTCATCTAATTTGGTGTTGATAAACAAAATAGAAAAACAAAATAACTCCTCAAAAATAAATTTAAAATCAAAATGACAATTTTCTTTTATTAAAATAACAACTCCAAGAGACTCAGGGCACAAAATATTGAGGGAATTTGGTGAAGTGGATTACTTTTTAAATTACTAAACAATTCCACTTTATTGAAAATTTTTCAAATTTTGTCTTCTTGCTTTCCATAATTATCCTTTATTTTTTTGTCGGCATAAATAAAAAATAAAATATGTATAAAATAAGTACTTCACGCGCTTTTTTTACTAGCTAATTTATAAAAAGGGTAATTTTTAGAAAACTCCCCTGAGGTTTTGTGTATTATCAGTTTGATAGAAAGTATCTGTGTATTATCAGACACCTCCCCTGCTGTTTGCATTTCCATCCATTGACTGTTTGTTGACTCGCGTAAAGACAGAATTGCCCCTGACACCCAAAGAGACTAGAAACACCCTTCCTTCCTCCCCACCACCAAATGTCACATTAGACAATAGAATACCTTAAACGCGCTTAAGAGAAAAAAAATTGACATTGAATGTTCATCAACTAAAAAATAAAAAAACCATCAAATAGAGTAATAAGTACAAAATCTTTAATATTTTAGTTGCATTCTGATTTAAAAATATATATGTAGCTGTCTTGAGAAAATATAAAATTCAAATTACAAATACAAATATGTGTGTGTATAAATAGGTACAAAAGACAATTTAATTTCAAAAGCAATCCAATAGCACTTTAAAACTGCTCCCAGCTGCAACACTTTGTCGTCATCTCCTATGCATTAAGAATTTCTTCTCTACAGCTTCAATCATTGCCCTTTTCTCTTCTACTTATTTTTCAATTAGAGCTATCTCTTTTTTCCTTTTTCTTTTTTTTTTAAAAAAAAGCATATTCTACCCTCTTCCTCTCCATTTTGCAGCTGCCAGTTATTGAATATGCTGAAGAAGAAACCAGAAGTAAAACAAAGAAAGAAAAATCTAGAAAGAAATTGAAAAAAAAAACAGAACAAGAAAAGTGAGTTTATCTCGATCTATTCCAATTATAACGACAATAGAAATTACAAGTCATGGATCACCATCTTAGCATCTGATTATACCCCACTCAAAAATGCTACAATTGTTTTCATTTTATGCATTTAGCTTCTAATCATTTACAAAGCCAATTTAATGGTGAAATTGCAAATCAAAACATAAGTCAGATTCTATAATACAACTAACTTAAATCATTTTGCACAAACATCATCCACCATCCACTCAGGTTAACATGATGAAAGAAATATTCTCAATTTTGTATTGCTATAAGCAGTTTGCATACTATAAAATAAAAAAAAAATCAGAAATTTTGATGACATAAATGTGTTTGCCTTCAAACGAGAAAGATCAAAATCGCAACCTAGATGAACAAAGTTGATATTTAAAAGGAGGAATTAAATCAGCTTCATTATATGAAACAAAAATTGGAATCCAAGAAACATGCATGTACAGAAGAACATGCTGATCAAATTCAAAATGGGTGCAACACCACCACTAGGAGATGGGGAAAAATGCTTACTAAGTACTAAAAAGAAGACACCAGTAACTGTCAATTGAAAATATAATAAGAAATTAATTTTCACTTTTTGTAGTTCATAATTTCAAATCACATCCAAATTGATATATGGAACAATTGAATTTTATTATGCTTTTCCCATGTCAAACCACATAAATAAAACAATCAATTGAATGCCGAAACCATTTCAAATCGCCTAAACTCACTGATCCAACACAAAAGAGTGCAACAAACCATTTTCGTTTTTCTCAACCCTAAGCCATGTAAATACCACAATCAAACCACCAAAAAAGGGGAAAAAAAATTAAAAACCCCTTTAACAAAATACCTTATATATACTTGTAAAGCAAATCTTCATCAAGCATTTTCATCTATCATGAATCCATGGAAAAAATCAGAAGCACACAGCGAAAAACCTAAAACAACTTTCAAGACCCATTTTCAATCAATTACAGGACCACGGAGATATTCGACTTAGCTCTATCTTCAACATGATTTGTATTAATTATTTAACTGCAACCAACACAAATCGATCAAAAAATCAGGAGAAACAAATACGTTCTCAAAAAATTTTGAAACCCACTTTCAATTTTTCACTAAAAATTCTAATTTTAGTTAATAAAAATAACATGGACTAAAAGAAATTGATACATACCTCGTTCGCGGCTCCAAAACAGCTGGATGATTGGGCGTTCGATGACGAAACTCGCTATACTCTCTTACCTCTCAGTTGTGAGTCATTCGTCGTCGCTATTAGCGTCATCAGCTTCGTCGTCGATATTGGCGTCATCAGTTTCATCGTCATTGTCTCTTGTTTGTGACCAAAGTAATTGATCAATTTTTTGAAATGGATTTCGAACTACCTTGCTTCGATTTAGCCATTTAGGTGGACGAGAGAGATGAGTTGTATTTCTGGTTTTGGTGGATGAAAGAGATGAATAAAGTCCAGAGGCCAATGTGAAAATCTTAAAATTTTTAGATTTTTTATCATGAACTAGTTCAATTACGATCTTACCCTCATCTACCTAACATGTACGAAACGGAATACTACCAGTAGGGGAGGTCCATAAGAATACTTCAATACTTTCTATCAAACTAAAAATATACCATACCTTAGGGGAGGTTTCTAAAAATTACCCTTTATAAAAATCGGAGTTTGTACTCCAAGAGGCTCAGGGCACAAAATATTGAGGGAATTTGGTGAAGTGGATTACTTTTTAAATTACTAAACAATTCCACTTTATTGAAAAATTTTCAAATTTTGTCTTCTGGCTTTCCATAATTATCCTTTACATTTTTGTCGGCATAAATAAAAAATAAAATATGTATAAAATAAGTACTTCACGCGCTTTTTTTACAAGCTAATTTATAAAAATCGGAGTTTGTAAACCTTTAGTACCTTAGAGCATTTATAAGGTACACTCCTCAGCTCCCTCACAAATGGAGCAATGAGCTCACTTGGACCCACCTCCAATCACTTGCTTTTGCTGTGGCGATAAAAATCTCCTCTTCCGCACAGCAAAAGCAAAAACACACTCGCTTTTACTTGTTTTCAGAAATCCAAAAGAGGTCAGCTGGTTCAGAGGTCAGTTCATTTTCCAAATTAAATAAACTCTGTAACTCTTAATCTATTGGATTTGTTTTTGACAATCAATCTTCATTTTGAATCTGTTCGTTCTCAGCTCGTTTATGTGCATTTCAGTGGTATCGTTTCGAATTCTTTCTTTCATTTTTCATTTTTTTAAATTGAATTTTTTAAGACATTATTCGTTTGGTTCTCGAGGAAACGGCGTACGGTAAAGAAAATAAAAGAAAAAAGTGAATTCTTCGTTTTCTGTTGTTTTGTTTCTAAGAGCAACAGCAGATCATGTGCGTTTATGAATTATATAGTATTTGTGCGTATTTTGTTTTTTTAACACGCTGTTTGCTTCCTGAGAAAGTGAAGGGAAAAGGAAAAAAAAAAAAAAGAAAAAAGAAAAAACAAAGTGAATTCCACTTTCGAGCATGCAACATAATTAATCATGATTTTAAAATTCAGTTTCGTTTTAATTATTTGTTATTGGTAATATATCCTATCATACTAACTTACTGCTTTTAATAAATTGAATAAAATATATAAACTCCTACGGCTTTATGCTCACAATTGATTTGGCAGATGTTGACTTATAGGTCTAAACTGAGATTTGTTGCCTGCAATAACACTGTCTGATAATGAAAACTTGTTTAACATATGGAAAATTTGTTTTGCTTGAGTTGTTTGTTACTGTATTTGTATTTGCTTCTATTTTGATTTGTGTTTTATTGAAATTTTTGTGAATGTTAAAGTAGTTGGTTGCGGCAAAATTTTAAATCTTTCTATCAGCCTAAATTGTGTGTCCGATTGGTAGAAAGCTGAGAGATAGTTTTTCCATATGTAAGAATCTCATTGCGAATGGGACAAGTATCTAATCTGTTAGTTTTCCATGACAAGCAGCTAAATATTCTTAGATGACTGGAGTACCCTAAATCGACTGTGTACCTCTGGAATTTGAATCAATTTCCTGCGAAGATACCTATATCTTGGACTGTGAGAATGGTTCACATGATAAAACTCCTTTTCCCAAATGATTTCACATAAATATGTGTGTTTTGGGGCTGTTACATGCTGTAATGTTTGCCATCTTTTTCGAAGCTAAAGGTTTTCCGTCTCCTAGTTAAATGATATAAATCTTTGGTAGAGGTCTGCGAAATCTGGTTGTGCATTCTTTTAACATGATTTAGATTTGGAAAGGTGTTGTATTATTAAGCAAACTACAGTCTGTAGTGAGAGGAAACTGAAGAAATCCTGTAAAATCCATGACAGATCATGATAAATTCCATAGTGGAGTACATTTTGGGGCCTCTTGGCTTATATAGGATTTGGACATTGGCATGACCATTAGCAGTGGATGAATGTCCCTTTTATGAGTCCTTGTGTTCCTATCTTTTCATGGGATGTTGTGACCTTTTAGTTAGATCATGCTGTAGGTCTCAGCCTTCTAAATAGACTGTGTGGTTATGGGGTTTGCTCCGCAGGAAACAAGTCCAGCTCACTTACACAGTATAGGTTTTCTTTAGTTTCTTGCTCTATTTTGCTGCATTAGTTTTATATCACTAAATTACTATTATCATAATCAATGTATGGGAAAGAGTTTGAAGAAGGATTCAAAGGTTCTAGTTAAACTTAAGCATCTTGTTGTCCATATATGATTTCAATTATTTTCTCTTGGTTTCAGAAGCAACTTCTAATTCAGTGGAAACTGGAAAATGTCCCTTTTTAATTTATATTTTTCTTTTCATTCTTATAAATGCTTATTACACTTAATATATTTTCTGTTTTTCACATATCTTAAAATATATATGAGTAAAATGGCCTGGTTCACTGTGTGTCCATTGCTTTTTTTTATATGAATTATGTTATTTTGAACTTGTTGATATCCAGCTTCAGCTTCTTGAAGAATATTAATCGTTTAATGCTTTTCTTCTTCCCTCCTGCAGATTAGTGAAAAATGCCTGAGATTCAGTTGGGTGCACATACAGTAAGATCCCATGGAGTTAAAGTTCTAAAGCTACACATGCACGACTGGCTGATTCTCCTGCTTCTTGGTGTGATAGAGATCATTTTGAATGTCATAGAACCATTTCACCGCTTTGTTGGACAGGATATGATGACAGATTTGAGATACCCTATGAAAGACAATACCGTTCCCTTTTGGGCTGTTCCAGTATGTTTTGGCCCAGAGAAATTAATATGGATGCATTCTTCATCTGAAGATTTCATGATATTCACTGCTTTGATAACACTGAAAATTCATGATGTTGTTTCATTTGTTCTTACAGTTGATTGCAATATTGCTCCCTTTTATTGTTGTCCATGTCTATTATTTCGTCAGACGTGATGTATATGATCTGCACCATGCCATACTAGGTATATTTTTTTGTTTTGTTGTTTTAATAAGTCCCTCACCTGCCATTTTGATTGTGTTAATGGCAATTAAGCTTAAAGGGTTGTGATGCATATTCAGGCCTTCTATATTCTGTGCTCATTACTGGTGTTATAACTGATGCGATTAAAGATGCTGTTGGTCGTCCTCGCCCAGATTTCTTTTGGCGGTGTTTTCCTGATGGTAAAGGGGTGAGTTCTTCCAATGCTTCAACTTTGTTGATTTTCATTTGGGATTGTTGAATTTGATTCATATAAACTTGTTTTTTATCTTTATTAGTTCTAACTCACTCAATTTATAACTATTGCATGTCACAATCAGGTCTTTGATAATGTAACAAAGAACGTCTTGTGTACTGGGGAAAAGCATGTTATTAAGGAAGGGCACAAAAGTTTCCCAAGTGGACATACTTCGTGTAAGCACTCTAATTACGTCTGTGTGATATATTATGTTACTTCTTTGGCTCCTCATTTTGGATGCAGTTTATGTTCTGGCAGGCTGTTGACTATAAGATCTCTCTTTGCTTCTGACTAGCTAAATATTTTCCTTGATATCTGTTATTGTGACGGTCTGTTCTCTTTGTATATCACCAACAGTGTCTGAGATGCCAAAACACCCCGTATTAATACAGCGTGCCATATTAGATTTATGAAATATAGAAAATCCCTATAAAGTTTGTGCAAATTTTCTGGTATTGGAGGGATCAAAATTAAAATTCACTCTTATGTTTAGATTGCTGGAAAAAATATCAAAGTTTTTGCTGAGATTAATTTCTGATTCTTATTGCTTATGGGCATATTGCTGTGTATCACTCCATGTGAACATGTGCATTTAGTTTACGGGAAGGGATTTGCTTACTTGTTATTGTTTTTCCACTTGTGGTTATGAACCTTCAGTTTCTTATAACAGCAAGAGAAGCGACTTATAGGAATTCTGGTTGTAAACATGCAGGGTCTTTTGCTGGTCTTGGTTTTCTTTCATTGTACATGGCAGGAAAAATCAGGGTATTTGATCGTAGAGGCCATGTTGCAAAGCTCTGTATTGTTTTCCTACCATTTCTTCTAGCTGCTCTGATAGGAGTTTCTCGAGTTGATGACTATTGGCATCATTGGCAAGATGTCTTTGGTGGAGCTATCATAGGTCTGTTTGTTGACCACTTTCTATTGTCTTTTTAATAATTGCATAGAGTAAAAGTCAGGGCTTCTACTGCTGCCTAGGGGAAATCCGTCTAACCTACTTCTCACATTGCATTATTTGCTTGTTTTTTTCCCTATTTTATTACAGGGACAATTGTTTCTTTCTTTTGTTACTTGCAATTCTTTCCACCTCCGTATGATACAGATGGTATGTCTCTAACTCTTTACTTTATGGTTGTATGCTGTTCAGAATTGTTTTCTCTTCCTAGTGCCTCCATAAATACTCAATTATGTGTTCAATGGTATTCTATGGATTGGAAGGTAAGACAAGGCGTTGGATCCGTCTCCTTCACCCTACAAATATTTGTATTTTGAATATATAGGATCAGAAACCTGTAAATCACAGAATCACTGTAACCTTGGCTGGTGGGAATTTTGTTGGTACTCAGGAAGATATTAGATGGTCTTTATGTATCCTTTCAGAAATGTTGTCTGTCTATTGATAAGCATACAATTAATTTTCTTTTCATTAAGCAGCATATGAGCAAAGCCCTTGCAGCTTCATTGATAATTTATGACCAGAGCCTATGCCCTCTCCAGCTTTCTCCTCTTTTATGCCTGGCATTTGGAATTTCACGAGGTTTACTCACTGATGGAATTCAAGGCAAAGCTTGTGATTAAATTAATTGATTAGCAGGGTTATAAAGTTTTAGGCTTGGACGTTGCACCCAAAAATCATTTTTTTTAAAAATATTTTTCCCTACCACTCCTCAAATCACTTGAGAGAATTCTCTCTCTGGTGCTTGTTACCTGCATAGTCTTGACATCCTTGTGTATCAGGGAGTTAGGCTTGGACATTGCACCCAAAAATGGTTTTCTTGATATTTTTCTGTGCTTCTTACTAGCATAGTCTTGACTTTCTTGGCTATCAGAATTTATGTATTTATTGGCTGTTTTTCTCATTATTATTGACTGTCTAATCCTATCATGCATTAGTAGTTTGAACCTTTGTTTATGACCTGCAGGCTGGGGGCCTCATGCATATTTTCAGATGTTGGCAGATTCTCAAAATGACCAGCAATCTAACAATGCCAACTGTCTCAGTGTCCAACCATCAGAGCTCGAGAATGTTTATGCCGAACCTCAACGTCATATTGAAATATCAAGATCCAATACTCGTGACGGTAATCTGATGCTCGATGAAATGGAAAGTCAAAGGAGACATTGCATCAGCTGCTGACTGTAGAGAAGAGTATAGAATTACTAGATGTCCTGATGTCCATAGTGTAAGATAAGTAGAATATACGTCTTTACTAGCATATGCGTGCCCGAGTTTTTGCATGAACAAGGTTTGTTCAGCGCATCTCATCTGTTAGAAGATTCATTTGAGCTTCTTACTTTGCACATTGTTCGCAACAAATGCTTTTTTTTTTTTTTTGGGTTCTTTTTCTAGTTCTTGTTATTTTTCTGGCTGTGATGCGAGTGAGATATGATGTAGGACCTATTCTACCATCTGAAAATAGCCTACCCGCTTGAATCAACCAGAATTCACAGCTTAACTTTGGGACGGACGGACGGTTAAAGTGCTATTTCAAATTTTCAATCATTTGATGCATTTTTTGAGTTACAAGTGGGTCAGTTTTATTGATTTTAAAGGATTAGATGAAATGAACATACTAAAATAAATTCACATATGTCGTCTGTCGTTTGATTTGTACGCCTTTTGAATGTGGATTCTAATATATGGTCAGATTGCATAGGATTGAAAATTATACAATTTTCCATATGTTGTAGTGGATTATCTAATGTGATAAAGCTTACTGATTTTTAATTGGCAAACACATTCTTTGACATTTTGTTTCTTTCATGCATGGGTGTTGATGAACCAACACGAAATGTCTGGATTTAGTGCTATAACGAGAGCTAAATTATTTGCTTTGTGGTGTTCTCAAGGCCCACTTAAATTTTTCTTCATATGTGGACGAGGACATGATACACGGCTTTTGTGGACATGTCCTTTTGGAGTGACTTGCTTGGAAGATACGCCGAAGGATCCTTTCATTATTTAACTCTTTAGTCAAGAGTTTCCTTTCAATTACTTGAGATCAATCTTGCTGTCATTCGAATTTATTAATTCTTGATCTGCGACCATGCCCGTTTGAAATATCATTAATCATGTTAAATTGTGTGCGAAAATTTTCAAACTGATGGGCGTAATAAGTGGCTGTATACGTTGATATGATTAGGGATGGTGATATTTCCCCGCGCTCATTGTCTGTAATCACGCTCCAACTTCTAATTTGTAGTTAGAATTTTACCCGTCAAGTAACTCGAATGAGATGGCTATCTTGGTCTTTATCACACTCAATCATGTGTCGTGTTGGACTCTTGCCCTGCTCGCAAAATCTTCATTGCTCGTTTTGGGATGTTAATGCCTCCGCGAGCCTGATCTCCGTTTGGCATGCTTTCTTTCTTTCTACATTTTCGCTTCTTTTTTTTTTTTTTTGTTTGCAAACTCTTCATTTCCCTAATCAACGACATAATAAACAAAAATAATGATGACTAACAATAAAAATAAATAATAAACCAGGCACAAAAGAACCATGTCCTAGAAACTGAAAAATCAGCTACGTATTGCGGCAGATCACCTAATCATCGTGTACTGGAATTTCAGGAATAAAAACCTTAAAAATGAGTATGATGATAACAGTAAATTAAATTACAAAATACAGTGCCAAACAAAATTTTAAAAAAAAAGAAGGTTTATTTGCATGCCAAAATTTGAATATCACTTATATATTTCTTTATGATAAAGTGCTTATTTGGTATGACTTATCTAATGATCAAAAGTACTAATTTAATTTCATAAGCTCTTATCACATTTTTTGTTGCTGTTTATTTATTTTTATATTAGAGATTTTAAAGCTTAAATAAGTTATTTTGCTTCTATTAGTTAAAGTTTAAATTTTGTATTTTTAAGAATAAAGATTGAAAAACTTTTTTTATTTTAAAATATCTAAAATATTTCCTATTTATTTAACAATTTTATTTCCTTTTTTTATAGTATAATTTTAAAAAACTTATTTATTAAAATAATTTTATAATTTTAAATAAAAGTTCTCATTGATAACCAAATATCAAAAAAAAAATTTTAACTAAAAGATTTATTTATAGAAATTCTATTAACAAAAACTCTACTTTAATAAGTTTTCTTTCGAAAGTTGTGCCAAACAAAAATGAAATGATAATTACGGTTGGTTGCTCCCATTTTCAGTTTTCTTGGCTGTCTGGCTTCCTTTTATAACTTGGAAAGATTCTTGTCGCCAAATATATTAATGAAAAGCAGTCGCTGCAAGGTAATATTAGTAGTAAGTGGGGTTTATTTACAAAGTAATGTAAATTTTGGGGCTTTGTGGGTGTATTCTTAATTGGGGTGTTATTACACAGTAGATGGGGTGGAAATACGATCACCCAAGAAATGCGCAAATTATTTCGTTAGTATTGATATTTTTTTTTGACAAAAAAAGAAAAATCTCTTCATTAATTTAACTGTGACTGGTTTGGGAAGAAATCTGTGCTTTGAGACATTATCTATGGAAATGAAAAATTATTTTATCCACATTCCACAAATGATATCATACTATTTGTAAAACCCTAGTTTACAGCACATAACGATTGTAGTGGTTTTCTTTCTTCTGGTTTGTTTGTAGTGCCTCTGTTAGATCACATGATATATGGGATTGAATTCAAGTACAATTATTGAAGTTATCTTTGTTTAATATTGCAGCTTCAACAGCAATGGATGATAAAACTTAAAATAACGTAGGTAAAGTTGCCCTTTTGTCGGATACTGCAGAACATTTTTATCATAGCAACAGATTCATCTACAAAATTCTACGACCAATTCAACATTTACAGAAATCTTATATAAAAAATTATGACAAAAATCCAAAATCGATGCATTTATCCATCAATCATCCGCTTACCTGGTCAAAGAATTTAAATATGATGTAATCTTTGCTTATTGTCCTATTATTCCGATCCTCATCTTTAATCATCGATGTAAACAAACCCACTATTCAAACACCCGCATTAAACAATTTCAACACCAATTTCTTCTTTATAAATAATCACTCTCATTTCGTCTCTTCACGCCCTCTCCCTCAAAGTAGTACAAATGGCGATTCTTTCCTTTGCATATTATGAAAGCTTGAAGAGATACTGGAGCAGAAAAAAGTACCAGAGAATCAGTGGTGCAGGTCATTGCAAAAAGAAGCTCAAAGTTGTAGGGCTTGGTGGGGCTGCTGCCACTCCCCGCCTTTATAGAATAAGAACACCACCAAAGCAGCAGCAATTGAAACTCGTTTCGCCCATCAAGCTTTTGGCAAAGTTTCATGATGGTTATGCTGGCATGATGATCTGTTTGGCCAACAAAATTGCTAAGTCTAACAGCGATGGAGGTGTTTTCAGAGGGAAAAATGTTGCCAAAGCTGGACAGGTTTCAGTGGTTTCTTCTGGTGAAGAAATTGATAGCAAATTGGTTGTGGAAATTTATAAAAGGATAGTTGCTGCTCGGCAATTAAGCACTTAATTATGATTTAAGAAGCACTTTCTTTATAGCCTAACTTGTTTATGATCATATTCTACAGCTTTTCATATACATCAACAGTTAAAAAATGTACATAATTGATAATATGTTTTGTTTTGCAAGGTTGCTGTAAGCCTGTAACTGTTGTGAAATCATGGGCATTCTGAATTATTCCACGTACATGAAGAGAAAAAAAAAAAAAAAGCAAAGGCCACTTGATTCCTTTTGGGGCCTTTTTTTTTATAAAATAAAATAACTCCCCTTAATAATAGAGCACCATATGTGAGAACTTCCGTTCCGTGCACACAAGACATGACAAGCCGGCCACAAAACCAAAACCAGCGTAATTGAGCTAGGAAATGTCAGACCCGTAGCCTTTTAGAAGTTGAAAGTTAAAACAATGAGTCTCTCCACCTGGTGTGAAAATTTATGTGTTTTTTTTTTCCTTTTTTTTTTTAACTTCAAATTTTGGACTGAACTTCAACTTTGATATGTAAAGATAAATCCCAATAGATATTGATTTAAAACTTTAAGTCCTCATAGGCATATTGTGTTGTTTTTATTTGTATTTAGAATTTCTGTACTCTCCATTCTCCAATAAAACATTTAAAAAAAACTTTTTTAATTGTTAAAGTTTTTTTTAAAATTAGATAAAGGCATTTGGGTAAGACTCGCTCATGCTTTTTAATCCAAGCATATATTTTAAAAGTAAATTATTTATTTTTCTAGTCTTGGTAATTTCCAAATAGTATTAGGATCTTGATTTGAACTTTAAAACTTTTAAAGATTTTGTGCCATTTATTCTTTATTGTTACTAGATGATCAAATTCTAGTTGCCTTTATTTTTTTATTTCTTAACCACTAATCATATGAGTGGCTCTAGATAGTAATTTATTTTAATGTCAATCAATTAAAAAGCCAATCAAAGAAATACATCATATAAAACTTTCTATAGCACATTTCCAATAAAATGATTAAAATATGGTAATTAATTCGAATCACTAAGCTTCTAATACTCGAAAGTCTGATCAAACTATAATTCTCATAGATGTATTTATTCAATTCATTTGGTCATAACTCAGTTAAAATATTTGTTAAATTTTCTGGTAATGTTATCTCGTTTGATGCAAAATAAATAATTAAAAGTTTGCCATCTAACCAAGCTATACAAATTGTTGGAGAAAAATCAGTTTTTTAAAAAACTTTTAGTATCAATCTCATACAATATATAAGAATTCGTAATTTATAAATCGTACTTTAATAATCCGAGAAGATGAACAATGAAAATTATTATGGGCTCCTAGATCACGATTCGTCACTACCACGCTTGTTAAATCACGATCCGTCACCACCGCGCTGGTTAGATCATGATCTGTCACCAAACGATCTTCCAGGTTATGACTCAGGTTTGATCTGCATTTGACGTGTGGACGTCTTTATCACCACTATAAGCAACTAACAAGAGAAAAATTTTCCTCTCCAAATTAGAAAGAAAAATTCTTTTTCTCTAATCTGTATATTGCGACTCTCCTTCTCTATAGAGAAAATAAACTTTTTTATATCTCCTTTTAGTGAAACCCTAGGCTCCAAAAATTAAAAAATTTTTTATAGGGGGCCCACCTTGTAAAATAATATAAGGCTCCTCACACATAAGCATATTAAATGGAGTTTCCCACTAAATGATATATTTAGGTTTTTGACCTAAATAACTAGTTATCTTACTTATTAATCTAGTAGTGGTGCAGTCAATTAAATGAGCTAACCCGGAGATTATTTGGGAACATACAATAGTGGCTACAACAATTAAACTTGTAATTAAATAAGCCTAATCATTTAATTCCAATTCTACTCCACTATAAGATTGGAACTGACCTCTATAATTGTATGTTTGAATAATAATTCGTCCCACATCACATTGATTTCTTTACTGCTCAATCATTTGTACCACATCGTTAATTAAATCGATATCTCAACTGTCCAATCAATTTAATTACATCTTGTTCCTTGATACTTACTGGTTTTCTTTAATGATCATTTTCAACATACTAAATATGTTGACACACTCTGGCCAGAGAATTCTATAATCAAGTGCCGAAAACCCATTAAGAGATATGTCGTACAAATTCAATATTGTCAATCTATAACTCCAATACTCATAATTGCTCCCACCAAAATACAGGGTAATCTTGACCACAAGTGTGTGTCGTGCTTATTGGTACCTCAAATGAAATAACAATTACAATCATGAAATCATAATTAACTCAAGATTAAGATTACAGTAAAATCAATACTTATGAGATTTAATAAGTCTGACAGTCATTTAATTCATACATGATTAAGACAAATCATTCAATGAATTTACTACAGTCTAAATTAAATAGAGCCCCCAACTCTATTTATCAACTGCGAACTTAATTTATTTAGTTATAAGATAACTTGTATTTATGTCTTCTGTGAATCCATATGATGATCTCATAAACATATATAATATGAGGGTCCGCCTACCTTACAACAGTGGCACGGTACCACTGCTTTTGTTTTTTTTGTGTAAAATTTCATTAAAACCCTTTCCTTTGTTTTTATTTACACTTTGTCTCATAAATATTAAGTTCATTTTTATTACATCCTTATCAACATTACAGTTAGCACCTTATACTATTTGATATTTGTAAAATTTTCTTCTATATTACACCTTTATCACAATACCCCTCTCTTTATAACTTTGAGTTAACCGGATCGACCCGAACCCGCGAAACCGACCCGGATTTTATTTCCGTTTCCGGCCACTCCACCGGCAAAGCTTGGTACCAATCAGCAGCTCGTGAGAAGCAGGTCATATACATGCCATCGTCGTCGCCGTAAAGCTTTCGAAAAGCTGCCGAAGATCCGACCCTCAAACCCGACCCGGTTTCCGTTTCCGTTTCCGACCACTTCACCGGCCAAGGTTGGAACCGTTCGAAAGCTCGTGCGACACCGGTCATGCCCATGCCATCCTTATCGCCGGAAAGAGTTCGGAAAGCCCCGGATCGAAACCGTGAAAAGCCGCGGTATAGAAGCTTCAATTTGCCGCGATTTCACCGGTTTCCGGTGACCCCACTACTTTGGTTTTGTTCCCCATAATTTGCTCTGTATTTTCCGACCAACCACAGCCACCGAAAGAGCCGTTGATCGGCCGTTGAATGATTCACGGGTTTGGGAGAATATAACTTAATATTTATGAGACAAAGTGTAAATAAAAACAAAGGAAAGGGCTTTAATGAAATTTTACGCAAAAAAAACAAAAGCAGTGGTACCGTGCCACTGTTGTAAGGTAGGCGGATCCATAATATGATTAAACATACATTTTTCAATATATTTATGCAATTAAAAGTATCTCAAATATTGTATTAATCAGAAAATAAATTAATATGCTTTAAAAGAGTACATAATCCCAACACAATTTTCATTTCAATCGATGGAATTTGAGTGTGCAATTTCAAAAAACCTGGAAAAAAAAAAGTCATATTATAATATACAAAATGAGGACTTATAGAGAGTTGGTACTTGGTAGCAAAACAATAAACAATGCTGAATTGCTAAAGTCATATACAATGTCTAAATAGAACATTGACTACATACACATATATAAATCAAATCAACAATTGCTTAACGAAACAATTCTAAAATCGTGTCTAAATATCATATATACTCTATGCTGTATGCGGATAATATCTAATATGTAGAAGGCTCACGAACTAGACCAAACAACTTTGTGGAAGAATTAGAGCAAGTGCATGCTCTTTTAGTAACTAAGGTTTGTATGTTTTGAATTACTTACTTAGTCTTATATATTTCTCAAAAAAATCATTCCAAAAAAATTCTATTTATTTCCATCAAAATCTCTTTTATTATTCTTTAATTTTTACTTGTTATGTGTTAAATTTATTTAATTAATTATATATATACTTCAAGATTTATTGATTTTTTTTTTAAAATACACGACCTAATTAAGTAATCGGTCCTAACAATAAGAACCAAAGCGAAATATGGCGATTTTTATTATTTAGTGTTTGATGATGTGAACAATGATGCTCGGATGAGTAGCTGAATGCTGACCACTGACTGCTTCAACTAAGGACTACATACCTTTGAAAAGCATTTAATATTCAGCAAAAGTCAAAACCCCCGCACAAACAATATGAAGAATGTGAAAAAACAAAGACATTTTTGAAGATAAATTTGTTTGGTGCACGCAAAAGAAACTCAAATGTCTTATTAATAATAATATATATCTATACAAATAAAAAATATCATACAATCATAGTATGAGTATTTTATTAATTTACTTAAACAATTTATTCTTTGGATCATCCTATATGCAAAACACGCCCATTAATAATAATAATAAATTAAAAAAGGTTGCAGCAATTCTTCTTCTATATAAATAACATCTCTCTCGTTTCTTCTCTTCATGCACATCTCTTTTAGTTAATTTATTTTCAGCAACAGCATAGAAGCTATAGCAGCAAATTAAATGGATATTGTTCCTTTGGCATATTATGAGAGGTTGAATAGATACTGGAGGAGAAGAAAGTACCAGAGAATCAATGGCGCAAGTCATGGTAAAAGAAAGCTAAAAATATTAAGGCTTGGTGGTGGTGCAGCTGATGCTCCCCGCCGCCACCTTTGGAGAATAAGAAGAGTTCCGAAATTGCATTGGAAGATGATTTCACCCATCAAGCTTCTGGCAAAGATTCGTGATGCCTATGTGGGCATGATGATTTGTTTAGCTAACAAAATGGCTAACACTGATAGTAATGGAGGTTTGTTTAAGAGTAAAAAGAATATTGCCAAACAAAGAGAGGTTTCTATATTGGTTTCTTCCGGCGAACAAGTTGATAGCCGGTTGGTTGTGGAGATCTATAAGAGGTTAGCTGGTTCTCGACAATTATATTAAGCACTGAATGGTGAATACTTATCATTGGGGAAGCAGTTTTGGAAAGCATTTTTTGCGTAGTTTTGTAAGTTAATGGCATCGTCAAGATGCCATTAATTTTCTTTCATTTTATATTAATTTTGTGCTTATTATTGAACAACTTCACATATTTATTGTAGTCAGAAAAGAGACGTTGTAAATTCTGTACTTATTGGCATTTAATTTAATTAGCTATATGTGTGTGTGTGTGTGTGTAAAGGGGACGGTATATTTCTGCACTGCTAATTGGCTAAAGAAGCAATTGTTATGATTTATTTGTCTGAGGCAAATAGAAATTCTTGATATGGACGTTCAATTGTCGATGTCTTGCATGTTAGTATTTAAAAAAAAAAAAGAAATGAAGCCCAAATTTCAACCCATACATAAGCACAGACTAAAGAAATTATTATCAAGATTGTTTTATCAAAAAATAAAATAAAAAGATAAAAAAAAAATGACGTGAAGGGCAATTGACCTCTTAACCTCCGTTGTTGTTTCTTTAAAATTCAAGCCCATTGAGATAAGATCTCTTAAGAATATAAAGATCACTAACTGCTATCAGGTGGAGAATAAAACATGATAGCTGCTTCTCGAGGCACTTGCTGGACTCAATCTGGAGTGTGCCGCTTTGATCCAGGTCGCTTACTTTGGGTACTTACAGCCGTTCTTTGGAGTGATTGTGCTGCTGATGAGTCGTTTTCTTTGCAATTTGACTAAAACATGACATTTCCAATTGTCCTTTGATCTTTCTGTAATGTCCTGTTTTCCGATTATGTAAAATCTTTTTTTCTTGCCCTAAATAATGATAAATTGATCTATTACATAAACAGATTTCTTTGTACATAACTCAGTTTCACAAATTATTGAGATAATTTATCATTATTTCACAAATTATTCAGATAATTCAGATAACTGATCACTTAAGAAAGCATAGTTTAAGAAGCTCCCCAGGAGTGGACAAAATGAACCTAACCCCTATAGAAACTATCGAAACAGCAAAGCAAAACAACACTAATATGAGAGACCGGCCAAAAAAAATAAAGTTTAATAAGCTCCTAGTCAACTCAACATGTTATCATAAAAGATGTGGAATAATCCAATAGAAAAATGATTCCACCACAAATTATGAATCCCACATTGGTTACTACAAGGCTCATAGTAGAAGATTTTTAAATGCTCATTAACCCTAAGGAGAGAATGCTATTCCTAATTACATGTCAGCGCATAGTATGTATGTGCAACAATAAACTTATCCTTCAGCAATATAATATAACATGAATCTTTTAGTAGTTTTTCCTCTCCAGTTCTCTCACTTTTTGAATCATTTTCTTTGTAATTATCCATCAAATATCAAATAATTAAATAAACTCAAGAACATGTTTGTAATTACTTATGTGATCATTAAACTCAAGAACATCTTTGTAGTTACTTATGTGATCATTAAACTCAAGAACATCTTTGTAGTTACTTATGTGATCATTACAACTCATAACAAGAAGTTAGCAAACCAAAAAATGACAAAATGTGGTTTGAAGAATCTGTCTTCCGTTCATCATACAGCTTGATTCCTAACTGCATTAGATAAGTATATTGGAAATTAAGAACTTTTGGTTGCTTTGTGTTGCCTCAATGGTTCAGACCCTTTCGTGGCCGGCCGAAGTTCCACGTGGCACTCCTAGGATTATTTTCCTGCTTATGTACTGCGTCCATTAGATTAAATAATTACTCTCCTGCATCTCTTTATACATTCCAATTTCCAAGAAAAAACATCCCTTGCAAGCAGTTTAATTCCAACTGAAAAGCTTCAAGAGCCTTGCTAGTTGATTAGGAAAATGAAAAGTATGAAAGGCACTGGTGGTGGTGGCCGGAAATTCTCCATGATGCAGTTTGTTGAACGGAAAAATATTGACAAAGATGAAGATCTCGTTCTATTCAGGGAGTTGAATAAACGCGAAAAAGATCGATTTGCAAGCCTTCTTCAGCCTGTTTCAGATGAGTTTGAGCCAAATGCTGGTACGTCAGTATTCATAAAGATTCTTAATTACATGATTTAGATTTTTTTTTTCCTTTTCGTAATTAAAAAAGGATATTTAATATCAATGCTAGCTTGATCTCTTATTAGTTTCCACAGCGAGAGAGGCCCTGGGACACATGCTTTTTAGTTTCGATGCTTAACTAATTTATATATCCACACATATTGTTTCATGAAGTACGTAATATTTTTACAAACAATTGATATTTCATTTACAGGAAATCATGCGTTGTACCGAATTGGATCTGGAAAGAAGGGAACTGGAAATGAATTCTTAGGAGAAAACAATAACAAAAATGATTATGATTGGTATGTGAGTTACTGGCATGTACTTATGAATTTTCGTAGTATTATTAATCTGGAGTGTGTGTGTGTGTGTGTGTGTGTGTGGGGTTCAGAATTTTATTTCATATGATGAAGAGGTCATGCTTATATATGTGAAGGTTGAAGACGCCACCGGCGACTCCTTTATTCCCATCTTTAGAAATGGAAGCAACTGCCCCAGAACTAGTCGTTCAAAGGGAGATTCCAATCATCCAACCTCTTTCAAGGGTATGCTTTTTGTCGAGCTACTTTATTTTTCTATATATATGTATTATTTATCTCACATTATTCTCATATGGGAGTATAAAATCCCAATTGTCAATTCTGTTTATATTGCAGTTCGCAGGCAATTCAGCGGCAACAATTAGGGGAAGACCAAATTCCCCAAAACCAAAACCAAAAATCCCCATTAGATCCATTACTCCAAGTCAGAGGCCAAACATTAATTCATCAACCGAAACCAAAAACACCAAAGAAACAACATTTCCGAATTACAATAAAACAACCACCTCATCATCACCGACTACCCATCTAATTCCAAACAGTAAAAGAACAGACACCAACCAGAAAGAAAGCCATGATCATTTCGATTTCATCACTTCAAACCTTTCAAAAACTTTGGGATTGACAGACACAAAAACGAAGCCTAGAAGCAGAGGCGTGTCGCCTTCAATGAGATCAACAATTCCAGCTCAAATCTCAGGATTTTCTAACGAGACACCTCCGAATTTAAGGACTGACCATCGTTCAACTTCAGCTACAAGGGGTCGCCCTGTGACCAATCAAAGTCCGTCTACTAATATCAATCAACGGCCAAAGAATGTGACACGGAGTCGGAAAGTTGATGATCAATTATTAGTAAAGCAAAAAGAAAGTGAACAGAAGGGAAGAATTCAAACTCAAATTCTTGGAAGTAGGATGGTGGAGAAGGTGATGAATGCTAGAAAATCAGGCGCTGAAGAAAGAGAAACAAAAGCAAATTCGTGGGGTTTTAATAACTCTGAGGTCACTGCCGGTTTTATTGCGAGGAATATGATGCCTAAGAGCTCATTAAACAACATGCCTCTCAAGCATAATATGGTATATATGCTTCTATATTTCTCATCAATTCTATCAAATTAATTTCGTAAGTAATATCCTAACAATAATCATTATAACAATGACTCTCTCTCTCTCTCTCTCTCTCTATATATATATATATATATATATGAATAAGTTAAACTAATGTTAGTTTTACACTCAGGAGATCAAACGAGATGGAACTAATGCTGGTCATCTAGGCACAGTCCGTCGAAAAAGCTCGACCTGATGAGAATGAATTGCGCGTCTTTGAAGCGAAGAAGAATTCGGAATTTGATGTAATCAAACAATTTTTAAAAAAAAAATGTTGTGAACTTTTTAAGCTCGAAATATTTTGGCCCGCGGAATTTAATGAAAAAAATAGCAAGCCTAAATACATTGAATTTCTTAGCAATATTTCGGTTATTTTAATTTTAATTTTATCCAGTGGGGTTCACTGTTTATCACGAACTAATACAAACATATGTCCATTGCAATATTTATCATACCTCAAAAGAATTTCAGAGATCATCATTCCGATCCCACACAAAATTCAAGGATTCGAGGCTTCCTTTCGTGTGTATTGTGAATGGGGCAATATTCTTTTAGTAGATTTTTAGGTTGGGCTTTCACCATGGACTTATGAGCTTTTATTTTTAATGCAATTATTTTTTTGGTGAAAAGAACTAACACACTCCCAACGTTTTGATAAAAAGAACAAAAATTTTTCTAATATTTCAAAAAAAAATATTTACACTCCCATTCACTAATGAAAATAGTTATTTTTAATAAAAATAATAATTTTAATATATAATTACCGTTATACTCTTCTAGCACATAAAAAAATAATTGTTAATTATCCAATTTGTCCATATATTGTTAATTTAAATAGAGGAATTAGGCAATGAGGGTATATTTGTAATTTTATTAACAATATATGGACAAATTAGATAATTAATAATTATTTTCTTATATGCTAGAAGGGTATAATGGTAATTATATATTAAAATTACTATTTACGTTAAAAGTAATTGTTTGCGTTAGTGAATAGGGATGTAAATGTCTTTTTCGAAATATTAGGGATTTTTGTCTCTTTATCTAAAAGTTAGGGGTGTGTTAGTTCTTTTCCTCTTTTTTTTTTTTGAAAAAAAAAGTAAACCAGAATTCTTTCAAACCATAAAAAGAAAAAGAAATTGCATAAGTCGTTTGAAGGAAAATCCTCCATCCAACAAAAAAAAAAAAAACACCATCTTGAAGAGTTTCTGATAAAATATATATTTAAATTAATAAGTTAAAAATATGTTAAATATTTGATTAAGAAAATACGGGAATTTTTCAGAAATCTCCTCTAGAGTATTTCCAGTCCATACACACGTAGGTTTAACGTCCAAATTCACACTATCATCCGGCCCCTTAACCTAACTGAGCGTTTGGTTGACCAATGTGACACAATCATTTGGAAGCATATAAACCAAAGTCGATTTATTTTTTGGAACCTTGCACAGCCAGACTATATTTGACTAATATGATGGAAGCTAGCTTATCTTAACGTTGTATTATTCTATTACTCAAAAACCGCATTGAAGATTTCTGTACCATTTCTTCTTCTTCTTCTTCTTCTTCTATATAAATCAACTATCTTTCATTGCTTTTACACACATTTATATCTCTTTCACAGCAGTAAAAATGGTGATTCTTCGTTGTGAATATTACGAGAGTTTGAAAAGAACCTGGAGCGGAAGAAATTATCAGAAGGGAATGAATTTTGGAAAAGCTCATAGAAAGAGGAAGCTAAAGATTATAAGGCTTGGTGGAGCCTCTCCGGGTCGCTGGCTTTGGAGAATAAAAAGAACCCCGAAGCTGCTTTTGAAAATCGTTTCTCCCATCAAAGTTTTGGTAAAGTTTCACGATGCTTATGTTGACACGATGATACGTTTAACCAACAAAATGGCAAACCCTCACTGCAATGGAGGTTTTACTGGAGCTAGAAGGAAAAAAGTTGCCAAAACTCAACAGGTTTTGTTGGTGTCTTCTGGTGAGGAAGTTCACAGCAAATTGGTCCAGCAAATTTGTAAGAATCTGGCTGCTTCACGATAATTAGGCGCTGAATTATAATTGGAGAAGCAATATTGTGTGCATTTGATAGTCTTTTAATTTAACCCTATGGTGATATTTAGATTGCTGGTGGGTGGCCTTCATATACTGCTGAAGAAGCAACCATATTAGATTGCTAGTGTGATTGCTAGTGGTTGACATTCAGACGTAATGTTGAGAACTGTAAAAAAATTATTGTTTTTATAGCATTAAAGTTATATACATATAGTTGTACAAAATCTTTTCTGTCTAGTTAAAATTCTTCTCTTACTTTCTTCTTTTGATTCGTTGAGTTTTCCAACTAAGCATTAAAATGAAGTTATTTTTTAGCTTGATTTGATCTCAGGGAAATTAAGGTACATAATATGAGCTCACTCATAGATCAGTTTGGCTCTAATTCTATATAAAAATCTCATGTGCCTAACTTAAATTATTTTCAATCAATGTGAAATATTTTTCTCTATAAACCAAATATATTAATAAATTGAAAATTCTTGCAACTTTAAATTTTATTGTCAACTTTGATCAAATAGGTGAGACCTTCCAATGTGGTATTAGCTATTTATAATATTTTGTCTCAGGCGAGATAGAATTTTTTTTTTTTTTTTGATACTCACAACATGCATTTACATTTTAGAGAGCATACTTAACAATAGCATACCAAAGCATCATCAAAATTAATAAAGAGGGGTCACAACCAATATTCGGTAACAAAATCAGTAAAGAGATCGTATAATATTGCATCTCCTGTAGCTATCAATTATTCACTCCAGCATCTAAATTAGCTGCAAAATCAAGATCCAATCATCTGCCAGATCAGAATTTATTATTTTAATTAATCTACCAACTCACGACATACAATGGTGTAGAGTGCACGGCCTTTATTCTCGCATATTTTAAATTATATCGGGTTAGTGACTGCACTTATTTCTATAAATTTATGGGGGAATTGATTTAAACAATTCCATTCTCTAATTAACTATAACCTCCGAACCTTGTTCATTATATAACAAAGGGAAGCAAAATCCCGCCCACTTTTGAGGATTCCATTCTCTATAGTTGACGCAGACTTAGCCTTATGTCATGTATATTTCTAGAAGTGTTTGATTATATAAATAGCTAGTAGAATTTCATTGACTACGTGGCCGCAGCTCATTACCAATAAATCACGTTTCTCTCTTTTGATCTCCTTTCATCACTTAGACGTTATCATCACCAGCTGGATCTTACAAATTTGAGTATAATATAACATACACGGGTTCCTTGTTGGCCAAGTTAAGAATTCATAGCAGATAGCAGTGACAATTGATACTTATATAACAAAGGGACCCAAAAGATTTTCGAAGAGATATGGTAGCTAGTTAGATATTCAAAATTATACAATTGTTTACTCATTGCTTTAAAATTCAAGTCGTTTCTATAATCCACATATATATAAGGGTGGGTAGTATTTTTCATTTAGCACTCCAAAAATTACTTTGAAGTATTCTTATTTTAATAAAATAATTTATTATAAAAACACCCATGATTTGATTTATTATTAAGGATAATCAACTGTGAGTAAATAAAACATAATTATTTTGAACACCCATATAGGTATAAACTCTTTCAACAAATAAACAATTCTTTTATCTTAAACCCCAAAATTTTTACAAATATTTACAAAGAAACTACTGTGTAACCCTTTTGATTTTTCAGTAAATAAACTTTTAATTGCTCCAATCGATTTTCAGCTCGGTGAAATAGAGCAATATGCTATTAAGTTTGCAAAATCTGGTGATGGTTCGTTAACTTTATTGATTTCGTCCTCAAATTAGTTTCATTGATCTCATGCATCTATGCTTCTTCTATTTAAGTGCAATATTTACGGGACTTCCTCATAAAGCTTCCGCGCAACTTGCACGTTGATTCATGACCAATCTTTAGGATTGAAGCTAAGAGCCTGTTTGGTATGGCTTATTTAAGAGATATAAGTGCTTATTTAATCCCATAAGCACTTTTTAAAATTTTTTATAGTGTTTAGTTATTTTTTGAGTAGAGGTTTTTATTTGAAAAAAAAAAATAATAAAAAAAAAATATATCATAACATAATATAATATCATTAATTCTCAACATTAAACACTAAAAAAAATTAATATTATATATATATAAGCATCGCCGCCATTTCACTATCTCTCTCTTTTAACGCACTTTAATTTTGCAATCCCTACACATACCCAACACTTGAGAGAGCATATATCAATGATGCAATTTAATTTGGATAGTATTATTTATTTGGGAGAATATATCAATGATGCAATTTTTGATTTTGAAAATTAAAGAAGTGATTGAATTAATTTTTTCTTATTAATTGATAGCTTGGATGCATTTTGTTACATGTTATATAATTCTAAATACATATCTTTTTTGGTAATTTAATTACACAAAAGTACTTTTAGTTTTACACAACCAAACAATTTAATGGTTCAAAAGTACTTTTTTAATTAACAACCAAACACCCAATAATTTTTTGTCCAAAAGCTCTATTGGTATAAGCTCTATTAGGCTCCGTTTGATGCAATTTTATTAAATAGAAATTTTATAAGAAGAGAAATTATATGAATGAATACCACAGAGCTTTTAATAAAAAAGTCATTGGGGTGTTGTTAATTAAAAAGTACTTTTTCACTATTAAACTGTTTGGTTGTATAAAATTAAAAGTGCTTTTGTGTAATTAAATTACCAAAAAGTATATGTATTCATAACATGTAACAAAATGCATCTAAATTATTAATTAATAAGAAAAAATTAATTCAATCACTTCTTCAATTTTCAAAATAAAAAATTACATCATTGATATATTCTCCCAAAAAAATAATACTATCCAAATTAAATCAGCATCATTGATATATACCTCTCAAGTGTTGGGTATGTAGGATTGCAAAATTAAAGTCTTATTTAAAAAAAGAAAAGAGATGACAAGGCAAATACGTTTATATAATAATTTTTGTTGTGAGGTTTTATACAGCAGATTATGTAATTAATGAAATATGTCAAGAATATTTTGATATTATATATTTTTGAAAAGCTCTAACCACTACTCCCAAAAGCTCAAATTGTGGGCTTTTGCTAGTATAGGTAAATTAGCTTATTTAAGCTAAAAAAGCTCTACTCCAAAAATAACCAAACACTATAAAAATATAATTAAATAAAGACTTATCTCTTAAATGTATACCAAACAGCCTCTATATAAGTTTCTCGCTATGTTCTATTTAATAAGCTGTACCAAACGGAGACTAAGTCAGGGTTAGATAATCAATAAGTTTGGAATTTAAATTATTTATCTATTTACTTCTTTGCTTGTTTAAGAAAATGAGTTAAAAATTTTTAATGACTTTGTTGGATTTAAATATATACTTGAAATATGTTCTAAAAAAATTGAAGATGTACTTTTTTTCTTGGTGAATTGAGTATTTTTATGGATATGCACAATAAATAAAGATAATTAATTAGAAAGGTTTAAGTAAGGACTTTTTTATTCTTTGATAGAGCATACAAAATTAAAATTATTTGTAAAATAATAAAATGTTTAAAATAATTTCCCTAGTGGAAATAGCCACACCAATATATAACAATAGGATTCGTAATTTCGTATGCAGAATTCGGCCAGTGACGAGAATTTCAACATATGCCGAAAACAAAACAAATTTTGCCACGATGCACACCTATAACGTTGATTTATTTATTCTAATTAACTCGCTTATTCAGACACGCGATATTTGACCAATATGATTCAAACTTACTGCCCTCTCCTATTCCTATTTTTACTGATTACTTGAATAATAAGCCTCTTTTTTCTTTTTTTTTTTCTTCTCTATATATGTGTATATATATACACTCTCTCGTTAATTGTTTCTCCTTGCACATTTCTTTCTTGAACATACAGAAAGCAAATTAAGCAATAGCATATAAATCAATTACAATGGCAATTCTTCTTGGTGAATATCACGAAAGCTGGAAAAGATACTGGAGGAGAAGAAAGTACCGGCAGAGAATCAAAGGAGGGAGTCAAGGCAGGAAAAAGAAGCAACATGCTTTAAGGCTTGGCGGGGATGATGCTCCTCGCCGGCGGCGTTGGAGATTAAGAAGAATTACAAAGCTGCGTTGGAAAATCATTTCACCTGTCAAACTTTTGGCAAAGCTTCAAGATGCTTACGTTGACATGATGATTTGTTTGGCCACGAAATTGGCCAACTCTAGCAGCAATGGAGGTTTCCTTAAAGGGAAGAAGGTTACCAAAAGCCCACATGTCTCTTTGGTCGTTTCTTCCGGAGAGCAAGTTGACAGCAGGTTGGTCATGGAAATCTATAAGCAGTTGGCTGCTTCCAGACAGTTGAGCACTGAGGATGTAATTGGAGAAGCACTTTTAGAACCAATTTCTGAGTGACAAATAGTCTAATGGCTTTCATATTTTGTGTCTGATGTTGAAGAGTTGTAAAATTTTATGAGTGCTAACAGGCTATAACGGCAGCATGCAGCTGTGTTAAACTGAGCTGTATAGCATTAAATCTAAATTTTACGCGTAGACGTACGCTAGACATTTGTATGTAAGAATGATTTTTTGCATTTTATTCAACTATATATAATTAATGGAATAAATTCATTTTGTATTGTGCCTCGTAAATATTCTAGTAAAAGTGTTAGTCCTCGATCTTGTTCCATTTTATCTTTATTTGCACCGAAGAAAGCAAACGGGAAACAAGAAACGGGAAGGAATCAAGCTTGAAGAAAGTATGACAGAAATAATGGTTTAGAGTTGCCTATTAGGTTCTACCAAAGCAGAGCCAAAAATATTAGTAGCAGACTTTTTTCTTTTTAATGAAATTGGTAAATAAATAAACTTCAAATTAATTTTTAGGTAAAAAAAATTTTTTTTGGATGAGTAGCTATTTTTTGTTTATATTTTTCTATATAAATAGATAGTTTTCACATAAATTGGTCAATGTTAAATAAAATTTATATCGGTGATTGGCTGATTGATTGTTAATATATAAGAATATAAAAATAGTTAAATTTCAATCATGCAGTATCAATGATAGACATGTGACACGAGCAGAGGTATAGCCAGCATAGGACCAGGTGGGGTAGAGGACTCAACTGACTTTTAAATTTTTTTTTGATGGTTCTCTTTAAAAAATATATTTTATTTATTATTTATAAAAATACCTCATATGAATTGTAAAACTTTAAAAGTGCCACATATAATTTTAAAAAATTTCATGCTGCCCTAACTTAAATGTCTAATTCTAAATAATTTAATTAACTATCATAATTTCATAAAAATCAATAAATACAAATAAGAGAACCCTTTATCAAATGAAATCCATTAAAAAATTAATTAAAATAAGTGAAATCTAAACTCTCCTCTTTTCCATGGTATAAAGTGTGGTGGGTGGACTCCATTTTCGTCTCTTCCATGGAATAAAGTGTGATGGGTGGGTGGACTCCATAGCAGATTCGCGATTTACAGAATGATAATTTAGTTTTGTACATTGAAAAAGATATATTTTGTCATACTATTTTACGGCATTTTCAACGCATGAAATCTTGTCGGGGAATTCTCGATTAGAATAATTGTAATAAGTAAATTTATTATTAATTTATATTATAGTTGCAATTTTATGTATTGTTATCTAAATTTTTAAAATTTATTATCAATTTATATTATATTACGATTTTATGTGTTGTAATATAAATTTTTAAAATTATACTATATTTTTAGTGTACCCCAAAATCAATTAAATTCCTGGCTACGTCCCTAGACACCATATCGTTACAAAATTCAAGAGATATCGTGGGAGAGCTTAATAAAAAAGATATCAAAAAGATATTATGTGAATTGTGATAACTAGAAATTGGGATTTTCTTCCAAATACAATTCATCATAAAACCAACGTGTCGTCATCTTATTAATCAACTTCATCTTTTGTAATAATTATAAGGCGGGTTACTGATGAGAATGGCCTGGCGATGAAGTCTCAATTAAATTATACCTTTGTTTTTTCCTTTTACAGGGCTAAAGGACAGGAAAGGAATTGTTTCCCAGGGAGAGCTTGAGGCCCCAGTGATCCTGAATTGGCTCTGCCTCTAGGTTTCTACGGCAAATTAATTCCCGTTCACCCGTTTTTATAAATTATTAATTAAATCCAAAAATATGAATAATGCTTCAAATATTCTTTTCGAACAGTTCTTAATTACTGTTGTTTCTTCCCGGGCGAAAGCAGAACAATCAACAATATTCTTAAGTAAGTTATTAAATTATGGATATGCTAACCGTCGAATCTAGTTTGACCGGTGAGGTAATGATGAGATATTATAGCCGTCCAAGAAAATTCTTACTAGTTGATTTTCTTATTTATTTATTCAACTCGTTTCGTCAAACGTACTATTTTTGACCAATGTGATGCAAATTTTGCTTAATTATATTATATTTGCAGATGATGTTAAGTTATTGACAGGAAGAAACACGAACACCCATTAAAGCAATTTAGCACCATTCCTTCCTCTATATAAGTCATCCTTTTAAACACAAAAGAAAAAACATACACACAGCAAAGCAATAGCATTTATACACACGCACACACAGACAAAAAAAAATATGGCAATTCTTCCTGCAGGTGAATATTTTGAGAGCTTGAGGAGACACTGGAGGAGAAGAAAATACCAGAGGATCAGCGGAGCAACTCATAGCAAAAAGAAGATACCGGTTTTATGGCTCGGTGGTGGGCGCCCCGATGCTCCTCGGCGGCGGCGGCTTTGGAGAATCAGAAGAATCGCAAAGCTGCATTGGAAAATTGTCTCGCCCATCAAACTTTTGGCAAAGCTTAATGATGCTTATGCTGACATGATGATTTGTTTGGCCAACAAGATGGCTAACGGAGGCTTTCTCGGAGGGAAAAAGCCTGCCAAACCTCGACATCTTGTTTGGGCCTCTACTGGTGACCAAGTTGACACCAGGTTGGTCGAGGAGATCTATAAGCACTTAGTTGCTTCTAGGCGATTAAGCACTGAGATCCAGTTGTAACTTGTAAAAGCACTTTTTTTTTGTGTGTGAGATGTCCTTTGTTTTTGTACCATTGAAGAATTTCACAATTATTGTTTTTTTTTTATTTATCACATTTCATTTAATCTTGCGAATTAAGATGTGCATAATTGTATTAAAAAAATTATATTTGTATTTTATTTATGGAATTCAATAATTCAACTATAATGTGATAAAGTTTTTTCTATTCTTTTAATCTATTGTTTTACTATAGCTTTTTTTTTTTTTTTTCAATTTCATTCGCTCGTGCATATATACCTTGTTGGAAGTCTAGCCTTAGTTATTCTTGGTTACAAATATCAGTATTTTTTAAAATATAGATTCAATATTTTACAATGTTACGAGATATTGAATTCAGATTCTAAGAAATGCAATCATCCCTACGAGAGAATGGTTCACTCGGACTAATACATAAATACTTCGCATTTTTATAAATTAATAGTTGCCGGCCGAATCATCTAAAATACATTGAAGTGGACGTCACTAAAACAGTTTATCTAGAAGCTTTTGAGATCTTAACTGCAAATCAAATCATTTATGGGATGCCCTTGAGATTGTGAATCCCATTTTTATATCCCTACTATATATTCCGATCTACCTAGAAAAAAAAATGTATATTTATATCTCAATTTAGTTAACAAAATTAATTTCACCTCAAGAGTGGTTGACGTTCAAGTAAAGTTGATCACATCAGAATATACAACGTCTATATCATAATCATAAGGTCAATTATAGCTGACTCAGCTTTATCTTTCTGAAGCGGTGTCCTTGAAGAGAAAGAAATTCATGGAGGCCTTGGCCCTGAATGAGTGGCTCATTATGCACAAGTAATTTTTTCATGAAAGCCTTTCATTTCATTCCAATCTGAAGAGAAGTATCTCTCTATCTCCTTTGACGTAGGCCCTGAATTAAACATGGGTTCAAAATGATATTTAATACAACCAATAATGAAGATGGTGGTTAGAATCCTGTCCTCTTGATATAACAAGATTCAATTACTGCCTCCAAAACTGGTACGTTAATAATATAAATTAATTAAGAAGCACGTCACATGTCCTAGATCACAAATTTAATTTGATGGTGCTCTCTTATTTATTTGGCCCCATGCGCATGGATAGAGAGCAAAAAAGAGGGATTATTAATTTTGCAGAGAAAATATGGAATCTGGGAATGGGATCAGAGTTTTGGAGGAAGCGGGCCGTGCTGCAGGCGGCCATTATATTCCTCTCAGAAATGGAGACGATGCTGCAGTTTCTTACGATGATGCTCGCTTGATTCAGCTTGGTTACAAGCAGGAAGTTAGTCGCGGCCTCTCGTGCGTATGCTTCACTTTTCTTTAATTTAATTTCCTTCATCTTCTTTGTATCATTTCTCTTGAAATTGCATTTATTTCTTTTTCTTTTTCTTTTTTTTATTTTTCCCAAAGATCTCTGCTTGAATTATACGCTACTTTTTTGTATTTTGTTTTTGTTTTTGTTTTTTTTTGTAATAGCTGTACGAAAGAGGAGACTCAAAAGTCAAAATTAAGCTAGATTAAACAATTTGATATTTGCGTCTGGTCCGGTAGTGGTGAGCAGGGCAATTGCCAACTTCTCGGTGACTTCTCAATCATATCAATACAAACTGGGCTGACCACAATGCATAATACTGGGCTGACATACGGTGGGCCCATTACAATGATATGGGGATGGACGATAGTGGGCCTGCTTACTTTTATCGTCGGTCTATCAATGGCATACATTTGCTCCCAGGATCCTACTTCTGGTGGGCTCTACTTTTGGAGTGCCAAGCAGTGCGGCACCCAATAGGGGCCCGCTGCTTCTTCTTGGTTCACCAGCTGGTACGCGCCTCTATTTTTTTAATTTTCCCTTCCTTTTATATGTATATACTGATACATTACGATGAAAACTCCACCAATATTTATAGTCAGAAAAATATAAGGATAACCTTCATAAGTTTGAATGACCATCCCAAATTTCTATCTTAAATAATTTGAAGGAATTTTTACTCCGCTTATATTAACAACAGAGAAATTTTATCCCTACCCAACTTCATGATAAAAGAATTGAATCCTTGTGATTGCCTAGACTTTGCCTTTATTGTTATTATTTTGTGTAATTATTTATTACTAAAATGTTGTAGCGTCTTGTGTCTTGATTTAGTAGCTTAATTAATTGGATGCACATGTCTCACATACTGAATCACATCTATAATTAAAAATTTTTCTTGTTATATTATAAGGGGCAGGTGGAACTGAATCTAAGCCCAAAATGTTCAATTTCAATGCCATTGAAATTTAAATACATCTATAACCGAGGGGCTTCAATGCTTTTGCAGTAAAAGTTAAGAATCAACTGCTTTTCAAGATGCAAAATAATAAGGGATGAATTCTTTATCATTGTTGGACTTGGCCAAGTCGCCAATCAGTCTTTCTCTTGGGTGGCCTTTTCTGGGCCAGGCCAGCCTCTGACCCCTGATTTACTATTAATTAAGGGATCGGGATATTTCCGACCCACGATTGGTGTAAAGCCACTCCATTTAAAAAAATTATTTATAAGAAATTTATATTAGTTTTAAAAATTTAAAATAAATAAAAAGTTTAAACAATTAATTAAGTAGATCATTCTCATAAATAATAAATTTCTTGATATAAATAACTTAAGTTCTGTAATTAGTCAATAAATTTCGTGAGATATCAGGTCACAAATACATTTGGTTAGTTTTTTGTTAGTTTAATTGAAGCTTAATAATCATAATAATGAGCATTTAATTGATCAATTAGTCAAATTTGTTCTGAATTTGAAATTTTGAAAATAATATAAATTTTTATAATTAATTTTTCTTTTTTAAATGGGGTGAGTTAGAACAAATTGAGAGGTGGAAATATCACCAACCTTTAATTGAATTGAAAACTTTTATTAGTTTTAATATAAATTTTATGTAAAGCACCCTCGTTTTATTCACTTTTTTGTTGTAGCGTCCTAAAGTCCATGGTTTATCCATTATAGCCCCTTTCTTTGGCCTCTTTAACTTTACCGATTTTATGTGACAACCTATTCGAATGTGTAATTTCTCTATTACGGGTCCCGTAAAACCAAAGTCATAGTTCTGCTACTACTTGTTTGGTTTGATGCCTTGATCCTCCATTGAAAATCTTTACCGTTTTGTCACAACTTCAAGATTTTGTTAACGATATGTTGAGTTAATATTAGTATACACAATATATCACAATATCAGATGTCAATAACCAAAAAATTCAGGTTTTTCAACCCAAAAAAAAAAAAAAAAAAAGAGTTGGGAGGAATGTTGCACCAATCGTTATTGTACCTTCAGCTGTCGTAATTTTCTTATATAAGTGACGCAAATATGAATTAAAAAAAAAAAAATAGTTCGCGAATCTCATGCCACAGGTTTAATTTAAAAAAATGTGCTCTTTTCTATTCATTAAAGAAGATTAGGCAATAACCGTGTAAGATTCTCATTCACAAAACCGGGTGGTGTAATTTTATTTCCAATTTCTTTGTTGTTGAATAAAACTAATCTGGCCGGTGAATGCCCGCCAGATATTTTGCTCTCTCTCTTATGTCTTTCGGTTTCATTCACAATAACTTGGTCTTTGATTCGTCTTTGAAACAAATGCAAACAGTTCTTCGATAAGCGGACACTGGACTTCATAACTCAATCCCCTTTTACTCCTGAGAGCGACTCTAGGTATTGGAATTTCATACTCTTTTCTTTTTTCTTTTCTTTATTTAGCATGACAGCAGCTCGAGCCCTAGATTTCTAGCTTTCAAACCTCTTATTTTTCAAATTTCGATTGGCAATAATATTTGCATCGTATCAAACCATTAAGGCATTGTTACCTTGGAGTGTGGTTTAAAATCGAATATCAATTATAACTACGTACGTAGAATAGAATATTAATTATAAATTTATAACTACGCACGTAGAATAATAAACAATAAAAAAAATATATTATAATTTTAATTTTGTCGGTACGAAAAAGCACTCCACCATATCCGTCCATCAAATATGATTTTCTAGCACGAGTAATGATATTTGCACGTGTCATTTAAGCAGAGATTTTGGAGTAATACGGACATCCATATGTCATTTACTACTAAATTTCCAGCCACAAGCATTTTAAGTATTTAGAAAACGTGTCAAAAATCTATCCGCAAATGCGAACTACTGGGTGCGACCGTTTAGACGGTCATCAATGGAGGAGCTACCAAACGAGGGAGATCTTTCAACTTCAACAGTTTATTTTGTCATGGGCCCATTTTCTTACATCTTTGACTCCATTTCATTATTTCAGGTTCCAGTCCGCTCTTCATAATTGACCCGTACTTCAAGAAATAATTGTGATATATATATAGATATAGATATATATATATTTAGAAAAACTGTAAATTTTTTATTTATTTATTTATTGAAGATGTCCTTTCTAGCCAACCAACAAGCTCGTACTCGTACATGGCGATTGCAACTGCGGACCAAGTCGTGAAATTAAAAACGAAAACACAGGTTGTTTTGCCAGTGCAGACGAAACCCCCCTGCAAAGATATTTCTTTATTCTTTATTTATCAAATCAGATTTCGCGAAAGATTCTGTCACTGTTCACTCCTTCGACAACACGTCACATGTGGCATCTTACAGCAAGTATAACCATGGCCTATGCGGCTTATTGTTACCTACGATCGAGTTTTTAACCTCAACTCATCGGTCTGCCAAACGTTGTGTTAGAAATCTACTCTTAATCTGAAAACAATTTATCATTATTTAAAAAAATGAGTCCTATGGAATTCAAGTGACCCCTTATTTTTTGGTGGAGTACACAAGTGAGATCATTTGGATATAATGACCTTAGTGATTATTGTCATTATTGATTTATTATTATTATTAGTAATAATAATAATCATCATAATTATTATTAGTGTTACAAGACTTCCTTTTAAGGCAGTTTTGAATTTTATGAAAATTTTATGGAATAGAATGAGGGGTTCAAGGAATCAGAATGGGAATAGAAATCGAATTCTCATTCTTTAATAAAAAGAAGGCAAACTCTACCATATATTTAATGTATGATACACCCACTCACATGAATACTAAGTAGACCCTACATCACCACTATTTACATACAGCACTATACATTAACGCTACACACTACACATTAAATGCTGCATCATACATTAACGTTATGCATCATACATTAAATGTATGGTAGGAGGATCCTAAAAAGAAATATGTGATCTCCACACATTCCATTCTCATTTTCTCTTACTTTAACAAGTAAATATTACTAATTATTTTAATTCTCGATTCTAATTCTCTAATTTTAAGTAAAGATGCTCATGGCATGACCCATCAAACTACGGCCCATTATGCCCAACGGGTTCGGTAAGCCATGTTCAAATTTTTTTTATAAGGGTATGTGCTCGCGTTGTGCTCAGGCTGTGCCCAAAAAAACCCATTAATTTTTTTTTCCCTCAAACCCACATGTTTATCGTGCTTAAAAAAGGCCTACGTATCTGACGTGTTTTAGTCACGCCCACGTGTCTGACGTACTTTTTTAAATCTATCAGTCCAACAACAACAATAATTTTTAGTAAGAGAGAAATTAATATTTTATTATAAGTTTATTATAATTTCACAGCTATATATTTAATTTTACTTTAATTTATCACAAAAATATTTCGTTCATAATTTTATTTTTTGTGTATAAATATGAAAAATATTTCATTCATAAATGAAATATATCTCCATTGATTAAATTATGATTTCATAAATGAAATATTAATGTCATAAAATTTTTTATTTGTCATTCATAAAATCATGATATTTATAATTTTATTTATTAAAATCATGATATTTACTTATTCATTTAATAAATTATAAAAATAAAACAATTATAATATTTATTTAAACTAAGACTTAAATTAATTTTTAAAAGCTTATGCTAAAAAAATATATTAAACAATTTAATTTCAAGAAATTTGTAAAATCATAACATTTTATATTTATTTTTCATTAAAAAATTTTAGTTTGATATACTTTGGCCCATATATTATCGATGACTTAAAGTAAGCGTGTTAAGCCCATGATAAACATCTTATTATATACTTCGAGCTTTTACGTCTTTCATTCGTTTAATCGTGCCGTCTTTTAAAGCGCGTGCCTAAAATTCTAGACTCAATCGCTGGCCATGTCATTAACAGTACGTTGTCTTTCGAAGCGTCTTTCGTCCAAATGTAGTACCGTCGCGTATCTCACCAGTAGTAATCTTTAATCTTAAATATACATATCCTAATAGTGCGTTTAAACTGAAATTAAAATGAGACGGACTCAAAATGATAAATAAAAATTAAAATAAATTATTTACTTTATTGTATAAATCAAAATACGAGTGTGTTTACTTCTTACAAGCAAAAGCATTCTAAAGTTTAACACAAATTTTCAAGCTTTTGTTGGGTAATAAATTCAAGTGTAAAATTATTTGCCACAAATGTAAAACAGAATCAGTAAAATAAGAAGCCAGCCGAGAAACGAATAGTAACAGAATATTAAATTTTGGTGGGAATATCAAGACAGGTCTCTGATTGTTGCCATCTTCATACGTCAAAGCGCCAGTTTACTGGGCGGCTCAGTTTCCACATATCAAAGTGTGCTTAAAAGTCTTCTTTGTATCATACACAGATGCATCAGAATAATTTTTGCAGAGAAATATATATAATATAGAGTTTCCGAGAAAGACGGGAGTGGAGAGATCAGGAGATTGGTTATTTTATTTTTTGTTAAAAGAGCCAAAAAAAAAAAAAATCATAGCCAGTCTGTATCTCTCTCTCTCTCTCTCTCTTTTGATTCTTGAATCTCTTTTTCTGTGTCCGTAAATGGAAAAGTTGAGTGTTCCATCTCATATAACGTCAAACGGCAGCGTTTCTGTTGATTCAGGCCATGTTCGTCTCAATGAGCTTGGCTACAAGCAAGAGCTTAAACGTGATCTCTCGTAAAGTTTCTCAACAACCCTTTAGTTGTATTGAGTTTTTGGTCTTAAACATGAACTGGCTGGGTGCAGTTTTGTTGAGGTTGTGTTTCTGGATGTTGTTTTGGTTTGATGTTGCAGGATGTTGTCGAATTTTGCGTTTTCGTTTTCGATTATATCAGTGCTTACTGGCATCACAACCCTGTACAATACAGGGTTGAATTTTGGTGGGCCAATTTCACTGGTCTATGGTTGGCTTATTGCTGGTGCTTTCACTCTGTTTGTTGGGTCGTCAATGGCTGAGATTTGTTCTTCTTACCCAACTTCTGGCGGTCTCTACTATTGGAGTGCAAAGCTTGCTGGCCCTAAATGGGCTCCCTTTGCCTCTTGGATGACTGGCTGGTAATTTCATTTCCAATTCTGATGTATAATTCTGTCCGTCGACGTTTCATTTCACAGACTATTGCGTGAGTGTTTGATATGATTCTGACTTCTTGGGAATTTGAGTGCTTATGCTTGGATTTTGAAGTTTTGTGAGTACTTGGATGTTTAACGCCTAAAGATAAGGGGGTTAATTGACTATTTATTTGATATGTTGAATCCAAAAAATCTCATAAAGCTGCAGTGGTCCCTCAAATGAGAACCATTATGTTCTTGAATCTGGATGTTTGAAATATTTGTTACTGAGAAAGCTTGTTCTGTTTGCATTGTATTTTCATGTGATTTGCTTAATCATCTTATTGGTGCAAAAATAATCCATTTCAGGCATAGATTAGGATTCAGTGTTGAACTGAGTTTTTGTTGGGCACTGAATTAAATATTAGAATTGTTTTAAATTTTTATTTTTTTATTTATCTTATCTAACAACCATTGATTCAGTGCTTAACAAAAACTTAGCTCAGCACTGAATCCTTATCCTTAGGCATAAGTAGATTGATTATGTTTCCTTTACTTTCGTAATTTGGTTTTTCAGGTTGCTCACTTTAGTTTAGATTGTCTATGCTGATCTCCGTTACCATAGAGCTTATTTAGCCTGGCCACTGCAGTCAGAATCAGCAATCCAAGCATTGCTTATTTCATTCTTTTTCTTTTCATTTTATTTTTTGTTCTAGGGGCCAGCATGACTTAGGTATCACTAAATTTTCTATGTTGCTCCTGAATCCCCATGCTGGATGTAATTTCCTGTTATAAGCTAATGTAATGAGAGTTCCTGGAAATGAGACATAGTGAAACAACTCAAAACTATGCATTTGTTGTGGGATTGATCAGAACACACATAGGCAACCTTCCATCCTAACTCTCTGTTTAGCCCTTCATGCTTTTACTGCTCCTTTACTCAAAGCTCTTCTGTAGAAATTAGATAAAGCATTATTATTTTTTGTAGCCGGCTTGTAATTTTTTGAGTCAAAATGAAGTCCAAGACATAGTAGAATATCCAGCATCATTCCTTTGTTTCTCTTCATCCCAAAAATTTTGAATATATTGCTTATCTGGCTGGTTCAGTACAAGAGATATATCCAAGTTAGGCTTTCTGCAATTATCACTTCTAATCTGTATACTTTTTTATCTTTTGCAGGTTTAACATTGTTGGTCAGGTACTGAAAACCCCATATTCTTTTGATTTGCCGTAAGGTGAAACTTGATTTAATGTCATAGGATAGGCTATGAGCTCTAACCATTTGGGAACCTTTTAATTGCAGTGGGCTGTTACAACCAGTGTTGATTTCTCGTTGGCACAGATGATTCAGGTGATCATTCTCCTTAGCACAGGTGGAAAAAATGGTGGTGGATATGCGGCATCTAAATATGTAGTTATAGCTTTCCATGGGGGAATTCTGCTCCTTCACGCAATAATAAACAGCCTTCCTATCTCCATATTGTCTTTCTTTGGACAGCTGGCAGCTGCATGGAATCTTGTAGGTATGAACAATCTCCAGCTGAATCTTCATGTTTTTTGTTAAGGCAACCCTGCTTTTTGGGTTGTGATGGTTCTTTGCAATTTTAGGTGGTATGATTCTTATGATCCTCATTCCCTCTGTTTCAACGGAAAGGGCCAGTGCAAAATTTGTTTTCACTTACTTCAACTCTGATAATGGTGATGGAATCAACAGTAAAGTTTATATATTTGTTCTCGGTCTTCTAATGAGCCAGTATACACTTACTGGCTATGATGCATCTGCTCATATGGTAAGTTGTATTGCTCTTTTTCTGCATCTGTCCAACCTGCTTTCTCTCTGGTACATCATGATATTGACCTTGAGAAACTTACAATATTTATTCAATGTAAGACATTTTTAAAGAGCAAAGTCATGAAAATATAAGACATTAAAACTTTGCTTTTGACATTTCGTGTATACTCAAACAGTAATACACACTCTGTTTTGAGAAGTCTCTTCTTCCAAAACGTACCCTAGACCACACCATGAACAACTCAAAGATAATCGTACATTATACTTGCATTATAAATTGAAGCAACTGAAGACTTCAAAAACTCCGGTTGTGTTCTCTTTCTTTCTGTTCCACCAATTCCTTAGAATGTTAGCTCTCTTCCTTTCTGCTAGTTAATCAGACAACTGAAGGTTGATTATCACCCTTCCTTTGACCTTCTATTTCTAGACGGAGGAAACAAAGAATGCTGATAGGAATGGACCAAAGGGAATAATAAGTGCCATTGGAATATCTATTATTTTTGGATGGGGTTACCTACTCGGTATCACCTTTGCAGTTACCAACATCCCGAACCTTTTAAGTGAAGACAATGATGCCAGTGGTTATGCCATTGCGGAAATATTCTATCTGGCATTCAAGAATAGATTTGGCAGTGGAGTTGGGGGAATTGCTTGTTTAGGAGTGGTTGCAGTTGCCATATTTTTCTGTGGTATGAGTTCAGTAACAAGCAACTCCAGGTACCTCTGCTTTGACTTGTTTTTAAATAGAAGACGCACTTGGATTGATTTAATTTCTTACATATCTTTGATATTGCGCCCCATTTTATTATCAGGATGGCATATGCATTTTCAAGAGATGGAGCCATGCCATTCTCATCATTTTGGCACGAAGTGAACAGTCAGGACATTCCCATAAATGCAGTTTGGCTATCTGCAATTATATCATTTTGCATGGCACTAACAGTATGTTCCTGTCTCTTTCGCTTTCTTTCTCCTCAACATGCACACCTTTTTCTTTTCCTTTTATCATAACCTTCTGAAATTTGATATCTCCCTTCCATTCCCATGTTTTAGAATTTCTGTCAAATTGCGTGGCAGTTTTTCCCTTCTACGGTTATAGCAAAGAAATAGCTGATATAAAATTGAGATAAGCTCCATCTAACTTCACGTCAGAAATGGTTGATTTTCTATCTGATGCAAACATCAAATACATCTTATTTTCTTTTCTCTTTCCACTCATATATTAAAAATTCTAGAGAATATTTTGATTTTAGTTCAGAATCATTATGTGTTTTGTATTTTTCTCAACGACAGTTTCAAAAGATCACTATGTCCTGTGATAACAAAATTCTCTGATTTGTTAATATGGCGTGAACTTGGTCAGCTTATCTTCGTTAAGCCTGCTGTGCTGCTCCTCTTCCTTCAACTGCTAATCTCTCACTAGTTTTTTCTTAATCCTTTACAGTATCTTGGAAGCGCAGTAGCATTTCAAGCCATGGTATCTATTGCTACTATAGGGCTGTACATTGCATATGCCCTACCCATCTTCTTCAGGGTGACTTTGGCACGCAAGTCCTTCATCCCTGGACCTTTCAACTTGGGGCGTTACGGGATCGTGGTTGGGTGGATTGCAGTCCTATGGGTTGCAACAATCTCAGTCCTCTTCTCCTTGCCTGTGGCCTACCCAATAACTAGTGAGACGCTCAACTACACTCCTGTTGCAGTTTGTGGCTTGCTCATTCTTACTGTATCTGCTTGGATCTTCAGTGCTCGTCATTGGTTTAAAGGTCCTATAACCAACATTGCTAGCTAAAATTATATGTAGTTTTTGTATATTGATTCTCACTCTTGGGAAATAAAATAATATCTATTATTGTTCTCTCATTCATTTCCTGCAATTTCTTTGAGTTCTGTATGTTTTCTGATGTGTTGAATCAGTGCTAACTTTAGATCCAACAATAACGAATTGTTACTGAAACGGAACCGATTTGAATATGAGAATCGAATCAAACCGAAATACTTCGGTTCGGTTCGTGGATTGCAAAGTTCTACGAATTTAAAAATTGCGGGACCAGGAGCGCCATTTCCTTCGAGTTGGGGAACAAGAAGTCCATGCAGAAGCAGAACTTTTGCATCAAGCTGTGCACAGCCAAGCTCCGCAAAAAGGCATTCAACTATAGTAAATACAAGAAAAGCAATAAAAAATTCAAGCTTTCTAACATGTAAAACAAGGACACAAACAAATAAGGTTTTTCAGATTGCTTCAGAAGCTAATGAAGTAATTTCACTTTAATAGTTGATAATAAACCATTGATTTATAGCTGCCCGAGATGAATAGTTTATAGGAAATGAATCAAAACACCTTATATTACTGCAATGCCAAAAGCTTCAAAGTTCAACCCAGTTAGAAAAACATCAGTCGCGCTGGAATTTTTGAAGAGCATATTCAATACAGAGGCCGTTTCAATCAAATTAGATTAGCGTCGGCTGCGGTTAGACTTGGCAAAATGGGTCACGTTCGTATCGTGTTAAATTTTAATCGATCCAAACATGACCTGTTTAATAATCGTGTCAAAATATTGAGATCCTAACTTGGCAAAATATTGAGATCCTAACTTGGCATGGAAAATAAACATGTTACCTAATAACTCGCTTAACATCTATATAATATAATATCAATATTATAACCGACCAAAATATTACACATTTACACTATTAAAATTCTAAATCTATATATAATTTGATAAATAAGTATATATATTCATCCTTCTAAAAAAAGAAATAAAAAGAGAGAATTATGTCTAATATTTAGTTTTGACGATAATAACCTACAAATTAATTTAGAATAAAAAATACAATTGTGTCATTGGTCGGGTAGATGAGTCACGAACTTTAACCCCAACTCAATACAGAAAAAAAAAATTGTGTCAACTTAGACTTAACCTATTTAACAATCATGTCAAATTTGACTACTCATCTCTATTTATTCGTATTGTGTCAAATTTTACCACCTCTAACTACAGTGGTGGATGCTTAAATCATGAGCGAGTGATGACCAGCGGCTGCCAAGGATGATGGCAAGAGATAACGGCGGCTGGTGGTGTCCGTGACCCTGAGTATGAATGTGTGAGAGTGTGAGAGCTTGCCAATTGTTGCCAAATGCTAATCTAGGGTTGCCGAATTGATTTTGATTTTTGTTTTTATATTTTAAATTAAATAATATTTTAAATTAAATTAAACGAACCTATTAGTTTGTCAATTCAGTTTGATCTTAATCTGAACCGAACATAAATCAATTAGTTTGATTATTTTAGAACCGTTTGATTTTTATATTTTAAACCAAATCGAATATAATTGAAAATTTTTGGCATGGTTTAGTTCGATTCTGTTCACTAAAAACTGAATAGTATGCCCACCCATAAATTTGTAGTAAAAATTTAAAAAATTGTGTTTAAGAATGTAAGAAGAGAGAAAGTGTAAAACTAGTAGTAAAGAAGAGAGAAAGTGTAAAACTAGTAGTATAATCTTAATATGAATACAGTTTGTACATACAAGTGGCCTTTAGTTTTTCCCCATATGCAATACAAGATCAATATAATTCATTTATTATATTATAGATTTAAAGTCTGCAATTGGAAAATTTTTATTTGCAAATAATATTCTACACATCCATGTGCAGGAGGAAAATGCATCTGAATGTTTTAGCAAAAGGAATTTAGCAGTTCAAAAATTGAGTGAAAAAAAATAGATTAAGAAATGGATGGAATGTTGATTTCTCATCAAATGTGAGAAATATTCTTATTAAGTAGAGATCGCGAATGGGTTGTGCCGGTGCCAAGGGGCCAAGTAAGCACTATTAAAAGAAGGTCTATGAATTTTCAAAAAAAAAAAGAAAAAAAAAGAAGGTCTATGAGGGCCCGCTAGTATGGCACAGATCACCATATGCCCTAGTTAAGAAAAAAATGTGACAACTCTTTATTTTGGCTCCATAACCATTCCTTCACATTTCATGGCGGGCTCGGTTTCACAGACGCATCAGACTTAATTTATATTTCCTCGAGCTCGTGAAATGAGCGAATTTTCTCCCAATATGACGTCCCCTCGAATATTCGGTATAAAAACTGCTATATCGTAATCACGAAATGCCTCAAGATCTCGTATGATCAGAAATATCATGAGCAATAGTCTCCTCAAAAAAAAAAAAAAAAAAAAAGATGGCAAGACAAGTTTTGGCATGCCTTTTTGAAGGTCATCTACTTTTTTTTTTTTGGTTCTTGCCTTTAATCAAAATCAAAAGTTTAAACTAGGGGTGGGCATCAACCCGCTCAACCCGTCAACCCGACCCAACCCGTGCGATTTTTTACGGGTTGGGTTGGGTTGATAAAATAAACGGGTTGGGTTGGGTTGTTAAATTCTCAACCCGTCAACCCGCATATACATATATAAATTATTAAATAAATTTTGATATTTATATAAAAATTAAAAAAATATAAGTATAAAAATTTTGAAATGTTGGATTTGTTTTAAAGATTTTAATATTTATATTTTTTTAGTTTATGTAATTAATTAATTATTTTTTTTTCACTATTTAATTAGACTATAAAAATAAATTTTTTTAAAAGCTCAATCCAATCAACCTAACCCAATCGGATTATATAAAAATTATTATATAAATTTTGATATTTCATAGAAAAATTAAAAAATATAAATATAAAAACTTTGAAATGTTGGATTTGTTTTAAAGATTTTAATATTTATATTTTTTAGTTTTTTTAATTAATTAATTTATTTTTTTACTATTTAATTAGACTATAAAATGAATCTTTCTTTAAGCCCACCCCATCAATTTACCTGACCTAACCCGGCAAAATGCGGGCTTCAAGGTTGCTGACATGTAATGGTTGTGGGCTTGGGTTGGTGTACCCCAACCGTTTATATAGAGCTGGCCCATTGACCAACCACCCAACCCGAATTCGCTCAATTCCCTAGTTTAAACTAAAGTTTAAATTCAATAATAATAAACTAATAATAGTAAAAGAATGTAATGCTCACGACTAAGTTAAATCTTATGATAATACTTAACAACAACAACAATAAGTTTTTCTTAAGATTTAATTTAATTGTTAACTTAGATTTAGATAAAGTTGTAAATCATAGTCAATATAATATCAATGCATATATTTATTAAATCATGATATTTATAATTTTATTTATTAAAATCATAATATCATTTATTTATTAAATAAATTACAAACATAAAATAATTAGATTTTTTAAAACTAAGCATTAAATGAATTTAAAAAACGTACACTAATAAAATAAATTAAAAGATTCCATTTTAAGTTATTTGGTCCACATGTTATCGATGATTCACGCGCCAGGTGCTAAGCCACTAATTAAACATGTTTATTGTAGGTCTTTTCACGTGCCGTGCTTTATTCTATATCTAATTGTACCGTGGTTTCAAGGGACACGTGTTTCAAATTCTCAGCCAACTTAACTTGCATGCCATGCTGTGATGTGTGAACACGTGTCGCACTAGTACCAAGCCAGGAGCCGCTCAGCCCATTCGCGACTTCTAATCTTAGCCTTTTACAAATGCAGTACTGAATATGGGATAGAAATGTTACTTGCCATCTGGCTTCAGTTACTGTCTCAAGTTAGATGATTATCAATGATTTAGAAGCTGCTGGACACTTTATAACGGATTAGCATTAAGCTAGATTGCAGCTAGTTGATATCAAATGTTAGAGGATTGAAATTATTACATACCAAATATTGTAAAATTTTTACAAGTTTCTCGGTAAATGGTTTTTAGCTTCAAAAATCTTTGATGCGTGCCATCCAGACTCTATGCTCTATCCACTGAAGTATTGAGGCTCCATCTGCTGCTAAACGAGCCTAAAACGTATATATATAAGTGACATGCTTTATTAGCAAAAATGATCAACTGGCAGATACATTGAGGTGTAATTTCACAGAATTGCACTTACAGAATCATTCAGAATGTTCACTCTTTTCCATTAAGGCTTCTCTCAGCGATGCACAGTAACGATCAAGATCAGCTGGTTTCAGCTCACCACCTAAACCAGCTTTGATTTCTTCTTCATCTTCGTCAAGAAATTTCAACAGGGCAGCATAGGCAGACTTTCCTGCATTAACTGAACTGGCTGCTGGAGGTTCCAGAACTGCAATTGCTTTCACTTCCTGATTTCCCTCAGAGAATTGCTTTAGAGATTTTCCTGAATTAGCCACATTGGTTGAAATTCCAGAAGCATTTTCAACTTGCACAGTACCTGCTCCTTGTGTTTTCCCTATAAATATGATCAACATTAGCGCATTTTGAGATGATTAATCGAATCTCGCTACAAGCCTATTCATCTTAAAGTTGCTAAACACGAAATTTGAGAGCTGCAGCACTCTCAGAAATTTGGTGAAATTGTTTGTCACATTACCTGCAGCTGCAAAGTCATTACTATTGAGTGTTGGCGGACCCATCACTGATGGTTTGATCCTCTCAAGAGTTTGCAATGATCCCGTATTTGAAGATAAATCACGTATGACATTGTCAGAAATCTGACGTACCTGAGCTTTGTAATTCTTAACAGCGAGAAAGAATGGTAAGTAATCTTACTCCAAGTTCGGAAAAAAGAGAAAAATGAATACCAGAGTAAAAGAAGAACATTGATTAAGAAGGAAACAGAAGAAGCAATAAAAAATCAAGTATATATATAATTTTCTTTCTGGATTAGAAACTGAAATATTTCCAAAGAATACGCAATGGATCTTAACTTGAACCTTTTGATATTTGAATTATATCTATATATAAATGCATCCTAGTGCAAGCAACAATTAAACATCTTGATTTTATTCAATTTTGCCATTGATACAATGATTTAACAAACCCCATCAGTTCGTATATAAATCGAGTTTGTACAAGAGTTTATATATGTGACATTGCCCTTACTAATATAATTACAAGGGTAATTTTCCAATATTCGATCTCTATGTATATAAGAACCTCAGAAAGTATCATGTAATACGGTGAAGGAGGCCAATTGCATTATAACTTAGACATTTAATTTACTATAGAGTCTCAAAAGACTAATATGTGCATGTGCATCCTGGTTCTCCTTTAACTAACACATATTGATCACCACGTACAATTCCAATGACTATTTTGCATTAGTATACAGGCACATGGAGCCTACATCTATAGGTACTTATATAGTCAGGAAGGAGAGCAACAAGAGTGTAAGCGTAAGGGCACAAAGCAAAACCCTAGTTTAAGAAGTGAATATAGTTGGTAAATAAATGTACCTGCAGATGGCTAGCAACCTGGCGTTGTGTCAGCCCGGGCACATTCATCTTCTGTAATATTAGTTTGGGACGAGCTTCTGCATGCATCCAGAAAGTAAACAAAGGGAAAAATTTGAATAGTTTATCGAAGGGGAAAGACATGATGTAGAAACTTTATTTATTTATAATTGCTTGTCGAGAAAGAATTGATTACTTATATCTCCGAGTGAACTAACAGCTTCTATAAACTTGAGATGTAGCTCCGAAGTCCAAACGATACGAGGTTTCCTTTTCTTCTTGACGTGTCCATTGTTGTTTTCATTCATTTCTTTCCCTTTCTCCTCAATGGGTACCATAAAACTGTTGGAGTTTTCATTATCAGAGTTCAAGTTTCTCTTTTCTCCTCCTCTATCATCATCCAATGATCTCTTTGTCTTAATGAGTCCTCCTTGTTCCTGAATTTGACCATTAGCCATGATCAAGTGCTGTTCCATATTGCAAGCATTTTGGGATTCTTTGACACTATTTTCATCAAATATGTGAACTTGAGCATCGACTTCCATTTGCTTATTTTTCTCCTCGTTTTGGTCAGTATTGATAATATACGGCAAGTCATCAGTTGCACTGGCATTGGCAATATTCCTAGACACATCATCACCTCCTTCGTTGATCCTTTTACCTTGAGAAATGTTTCCACGATTCAACAATATTTCTGGCTCTGGTTTTCGGGCTTCCTCCGATTGAATTTTTGATCTCCTCTTATATATGTACGAATGCTGCCACAAGTATTTTAGATCATCCAAAGAAATTGGCTTCTCAAGGAAAAAGCATGCCCCTTCAACTAGGGCTCTCCAGGAAAAAATCTCATTTCTTCTAGCGGACATCACTTCAAAATTAGAAAGAATAAATTCATATCTATGATGAAAAAACAGTATTACGTACGATAACAACTATAATAAGCAGCAAAGCTGAAATTTGACTTACAGATGATAGGGATTTCCTCCTTAAGCAATACACGAACGAAAGACAGACTGTCTATATTTGAAATATCAACATTAGCCATAACCAACTCGAATCGATCCTTCTCTTTTTGAATCAAGGACAAAGCAACGGATGCTAGTTCAGTGGTGGTAACTGAAAGAGGAATAGACCAAGAACACTAGTTTACCCTCAAATTCATATCAACCAAATTAATTAAGTGATGATAATACGCAATTAACAATCAATTTATAAGAGGATGTAATTGTTATTGTCATAAAGTTAAAATTGTTATATTAAATTGAGCTATTTCATGTTCAAAATACTATGCCGATGCTTCTCTCTGCAGACGCCATATGAGGAAGTACATAGTAACAAAAAAGGAACTATTCGTTTGATAAATTAAATGAATCTTTTTAGGTTAAGTATACTGATAGTACTAATGTCAGTACAAGAATAAAATTCATTAAGAAATAAATTAGGGTAACATTTGTTCAGAAGATATACAATTAAACAACGAGAACTGTGTTAATTATCATAAATCTAAAAGAGAATAACTTTATTATTACCTTTTCATGCTTGCGGAATAAAAAGGTTTTCCAATTTCTTTTTTGAATTTAATCAAAAAGAGTGAAACAAACTATTAATTATAAAATTAAATTGTTGAGATATATTTGAAAAATAATAAGAAACATATAAACCATAGTGAGAAAGTATTTATCATGGAATTAAAAAAAAGAAAGAACTAGGTTAGAAACACGAAATAATTTTCACCTTGGCTTGGTTCAAAGCGTTGAAATCTTGGTTATTGATTTTTCCAGCTACCTCAGTGTGCATCTCTAAATTTTCCTTTTCTAACTAAGGTGTTCTTCTCATATGTATTAGCATATATATATGAGCTGAATCGAAATCTCCGCATATACAACATTTTATCAATCATATAGACAACATTTTAAAAAAATCCACTATGCATGCGAATATTAATAAGTACGATCGATATAGATTTTTTATGAGGGATTTTCATGAAAGACCACAAATATAACTATATGAAGTTCAGATTCTAGTAAGCAAGTTAAAAAAAAAAAAAAAGAAATGAAAGCAATAAAGTATTTTCATATCTAGAGTTTTTTTAACTAAAATTTATGGAAACAAAAAGTTAGGACAGTCAAATAATTTTTGTATACCCCTGTATGAATATTGTTCTAGCATTGAAGCTATATACAAGAGAGAAGTTGTATCGTGATCCACCAGCAGAATATTGATTCCTCTAGCAAAGCTGGGTACCATGCTACTTGGTAACATCAATTCTTTCCTCTGCATGTTTAGAAACAGAAACAAAGAAAGCAAAAAACAAAATAATTAAACTCAAAGAGAATTGAAATAAGTTTCAACACAAGAGGGATGATTGATAGGGACTAATTTAGAGGTTGAATAAACAGAAAAAGAGATCAAGAAAAAATGTGAGAACCTGAGAGAAAATAAAGGATGTGATGCTTTTGCTGGAAACGCCTAGCTAGTGCAGATTTGTGTAAGTGGGGCTGCCTGTGCCCTTGCACTTTGCTTAGCAGCGCATGAACTTCGGAGTGGTTCAAAAACTACACGTAAAGAAAATAAATAGCCCAGTTGTTCTTCGGTGGGGCCAGGCTTCTGCGGCCAGCCAATTGCTACAATACACGTAGCCCCATGTTTACTTATTTAGCAAAATTTGACAAACTTGTTTTCTTGAGTCAACAGTATGTTATTAGCCCGCTGACTGGAAAAAACTGCAGGCACACAGAAAAAGAAATTTAATGGCAAATATTTTTTTTTTAAAAAAAAAAGAAAGAGAGAAAGAATGAATCAACAACAAATATCACTTGATTATTGTTCTATTTTGTGAAATTTCATTCTGTGTATAAGTTTATGAGACAAATGAAATTGTTGCTACTATCTTATTATATTTGGTGTTCATAATTGTATAAGCCAAAAATAACGGAAAACCGACACGTGGTGACAACATTATAAGTTCACTAATTAGTTTCCACTAATGAAATTTGACTCAAGTTTAAACAGTCAAACTATGTTCAAATCTCTTACTTAAAATTGATAATTAATTAGTTCAATATTTCCATAATAGACAGGATTAATCCCTTCTCCCAAAAAAAGAAAAAGAAAAAGAAAAAGATAGGATTAATCAATAAGACAACATCTATCGGTACTTTGGATTGTAGGTGCACTTATATTTGCTTCTACAGTCATCATAAACTTTGATTTAGGAGGGCCACTGTAAAAATAATAATAATAATAATAAGTACAAAAAAAAAAAAAAACTTGTTAAAAGCTTTTGAAGTATCTGGATAAAAGAGTGTTTTAAAAGAAAAAATTTTGTTTATTTTCACAAATTTGGTCCGGGTAAATATTGTTCAATTATTATACATATATACTTTGTTCTACTCTACCAATAGAGTAAATTATAAAACGATTATTGATAATTTTTGTTAAGGTTTTTAAGTCAAATGTTATGTTACTCATTAAGTTAATTGACATATATTCATCCTCTTCAACATTGTATAATAAACACAGTTGACTAAAGAAATTAGTTTCCAATAGTGAATAGCATTTAAAGTTCAAGTTTTGATAAAATTAATGGAGATGGTTTATTTGGTAGATTTTCTGTAATAGAAAAGATAAGGTCATGAAAAGCAATTTAACCAAGTCTGAGTGTTTGACATATGTCTTGCATGCCTTTTAGTTCTTTTCTTCACATGGATATTATTCTCCCCGAAGTCAAAATGCCTTTGTGTCGAAGCTTTTGAATTTGTCCAACCAACATTCACGAGCTCAGTTCCTTTCACTTCATATGAATAAAGAATAACATTAATCATTTAATATTTGTTCAGTTTTTTGGAAAAATCCATTTATAATTATTTTGTATTTTTAAAAGGCAAATAAAACTGTTTATACCATCTTATCATATTAGATTTCCGTAGATTGATGCTAATCAGACGAAAGAAACTAAAAAAGTGACACGTTGCGACTGTCATTGTTAGTTCGTTAATTAGTTTCCATTGATGAAATTTGACTGATGTTAGACAGTCAAATTAAATTCAAAGATCTCAAAACTTATTTTTTATCCTTTAATTAGTTGTTACTTATACAGAAGATATAACTAATTGAGAAGACGGCCCCCCTCCTTCTGCTTGCGTGGGCAAACAAGATTTAAAAGTAGTAATTAATGCTATGTTAAAAAGCAAAGCTAGAATGTAAAAAAGTTTGTATCCCACCAAATTTTGGATGTCACATGGTATTATCATAAATTATATTAAGTGGATACTGAACTCTCTCTTTTTTCTTTTATTTTATTTTTTCAAATTGTAAAGTGATTTTTTACTTTATTTACCGTCACATGTTAGGCTACGATTATGTTGCCTCTTGGACAACTTATCAGTAACTGAAATCTAACGAAATCAATGATTATTATAAATTTTTGGTAACAATTAGAAAGATAACTGATGCAGCAAATATATGACTACTGTAAATCAATGGAGACAAATAATGGATGAAAGAAAATGCTGGAATGGTTCTAAATTTATGGAAAATTAGTAGAAAGAGGAAATTTTTGCAATAAGATGATTCGGTGGGAATACAATTTTATGACAAGATATAATTATAATGAATTTAATAATAGAATTAACAAGGGCAGCAACTAGAGATTCCAATAGTCCGCTAGAAAAGCTTGGATTTGACAATCCTATGTTGTCACCATAGGTGCGATGATTTGCGCCGACAAATCTAATCGCCCAAAACCAATTACACTCGGGCAATTCAAGTGTATATTAATTATTTCCTCTCTAAAATCTCACCATATAAACTGTCAACATATCGGAATAAAAGAGGGAGATGTCTCTTATTTACCATCTCTTTCTCTCTCTTATTCACACATGAAACAAAAGGAGACACCAAAAAATTATTCTGGAGAAGTAATCTTAGCCTGCATAATAGTTACACGTCACAGGATGAGTTTTATTACGAAACAATTCATACGGTACTTAGACAACTCCTAGCACACAAATTGTTTAACAAACCTAAAATACTTCTCAAACTAGTTAAGTGCGAACACTTGTGGAAACACTAGGAGAAGCAAGAGCGTAATGACCAATATATATTTCATTACATACTTAGAAATATTACAAGAGAGCTTGAGTGCTTGTGTGCTAAGTGTGTTGTGTGTGTGCTTGTGTGGTGTGGTGGGTGGTTTCACAAATGAAGAGTGCCCACCCATATTTATAGGTGTGGGAGTGCTAGGTCTAGAGAGTTCCTAACTCCCTCCATAAATATTTAGGGGACTTAGATACTCAAGCCTAGAAACTTCTAGTCCATGAGCAATTATAAAAAGTTCTAGATATTAGGCCTTGGTGGGTGAATTGTTAAGCACACTACGGATGACTTATTGTGTTGGTGGCCTCTTTCTAAGCGCAACCCGCTTTTAAGTGCATCCCGCCTTAAGTATTAAGCGCATTCCACGTTTAGGCGGACTTTTACTGAACGAGTCCGTGTGCGCGGAATTAGCTTTTGATCACGGGAGATTCGTGCAGCCCGTGACATACTGCTCGTTTTCTATTTGATTTTCTTACAATTTTCTACTTGATTTTCTTATATTTACTTTTAAACGAAATAGAAACTTAAGCGTTCATTTGATAAGTCCAAATGACTTGGGAGTTTTGGAATCTTGAAGATGAAGACTAAATTAGTCATTGTACATAAAAATAGAATAATTTTGTCACCATAATCACGATAATTCAATTTGTGGAGCCTAGAGTTCCGAATCCAATGTAATTATATGATGGGATTTAAATTATTCTTCTCACCCCTCTTTAAATACATTCAATTTACAATCATCTCTGTTATTTTAATTGGGTACCAAACATATATTCATCACAAACACCTACTTCTATCGAAGATATTTTATGCGGTTTAAATAATAAAACATAGGGAAGAAACTACGTTTGAGGGAAACAGAAGTGGTAACTCATAGATGATAGATATAGCAATTAAAATAAATTATATGAATAAAAAATGAGAAAAATGAAATAACTCCCCTTGTCCTTAAAATCAATGTACTACAAATATTGTAATTTACTCCGTAATATCGATTCAGGACTGAGAATCGGATGAAAAACTATTTATTTAGAGACAATTTGTGTGGATTTATTCTAAAAACTAAATTCAGTGAAAATCAAGAGCAATAGAGTCGTTCCAATTCCTGATAGCATTTCGTAAATCAACGAATCCTACCGTTGTTCAACTTTGTAAGTGTAACATCCTTAAAAAATATATACCAATTGAGATTCATGTTAAATGTTGAATTTAATTGAATTAGACCATATCTAAAATATAATAAGTGGTTCAATCTTTTTAAAAACATTTGATTGCATTAAGAAATATAATAAAAATTGTAGTATAAATAATACATTTTAACTGAAAATACCGAATGACACTTAATTAATGGATAAATATAAAATTTGCTCGGAAAAATATGGGAATGTTATAAAATTGAAATTGTTGAACTGGGTGCCGGGATGAATTGGTCAGTAACAGGGCGGATTGGCCAAACGAGTTGGATTCGGGCTAGAACTAGAAGCGGGCCAACAATAGGCCCACCTGTATGACAATCCACAATGTTAATAAAAACAATTTAATTAAAAGTATGAAAGAGTTTGTCGCTCTTTATATTATAATAACAGTACTACAAAGAGTTTTGGCCTTTTGGGCGGGACGCTCTTCATTAATTAATCCTCAAGTTGACTTACGTACGAAGAGACTGAGACAGAGAGATGGTGAGTTATAATTTCGAATTTTCTGTTTTTTAAAAATTTCAAAGTATAGGGTTTTGATTTGTCTAACTGTGGATTGCATTAATTTGATTGCCATGCAGGCAGATTTAACTGAAGTTGATGATTTAGAACCCTTGTTCGACTACCGTCGCGTTCAGCCTCACAATCTCGTTTTCCTCGACGGCATGTTCTATTTTATCTTTCCTCAATAAGAATTGCTGCATTAATTTCACACTCTTAAACAAATAAAAGTTTTTTAAAAATGTTTTTATGAGTAAATTAATTATTATTTTTTGTATGTGGCAGATGACGATACGCCTCCAATCCCGTGTCCCAAGCGAACAAAGGTCCCTAATCCCGCTGTAAGAATATCTAATATGTATATTTAGAGTTACCCTTTTGAATTTGTGTGTTGTAATATTATGAATTTGATTCTAGATATTAGATGATGTGGTGTGAGAGAATTTAGTTTTACTGTTGATGTTATGGATTTAGATTGCACATAGTAGTGCTTTTGTGGAAACAGTCTTTAAGTGAGATTCTTTTTGTGAAAGTGTCTAAATTCTTTTCATGGCACCTATCCAGTGCTTCTTCAAAATTACTTCAGAGTGCTTATCTATTCAAAAAGCTTTCTGGAGAGCACCTATCCAGTGCTTGTTCCAAAAGCATTTTAATTTCCCTTTTTCTTTGGATGAAGCACCTTTCTTATTTTTAATTTCAATAAAAAAACACTGTAAAATAAACCTGAAACACTTTTGACTATTCCAAACGCCCCATTATTGATTGTTAAATGTTTTGAATACATTTTGCAATTAGGTTGGCAAGAAGGTAGTAGTTGACATAAAGGAGCTGGAAGTTGTGAATTCTGAAGAGGAGGAGGAGGAGGATTGGCTACCTCCTCCACCCAAAGTTTTGGTTCAGAAACAGCTCATTGAGGATTCAGCCATAAAGGAGTTGAGGTATATTTGAATGAATGGTTTTGTTTTTGCTATTCACCTGACATAAAGTCTTTGTTTTAGACTTCTCGAATTTTGGAATGAAATATGTTTAATACTAAATTGTTCATAGAATTTATGTTTCCTATAGCTAGAGAAATGGATTGCAAATGATTATGAAATGAAAAGGGGTGTATGGCATTTTCTGTAAGTTCTATTTCTTATTCATGAGCATTTGGAATGACACAAAGGAAGGAAAATAATTGATTCATCCATAATGACATATGACCCCATAAAACAACAATAATACTAATTATATCAATAAAAGAATCTATCATTTTCTAATGTTTGGCCAAACAAATATTATGCTGAATTTCAAGAAGTATTATGCTTTTGTATATATTAGAATAATACTTCATTTTCCTGGTTTCTTAGGTTCTTGTTTTCCAATTGACTTTTTGGTCTTCATATCCACTTCTTTGCTCTTACTTTTTTCAATTAACATACCATACATGCAGGCTAAAGAAGCAAGAGTTGGTGTCATTTGCGAAATCAGCTGATGATGTTATACGAGCAGTGGAGGAGTCTGTGAAGCGAAAACTTGATAGTTCAATGCCAGCTGCACTAGAGGATGAGGCTGAGAAAGTATCTAAGCCTGCCATTGAAAGAGCTAAAATAGTTGTTTCTATCCAGGACAAGGGTGGGCTCAAGCAATTCCGTGTGTACGCGGTAGTATTTGTTTGCAAATTTTAGACTTTCTTCTTGGTGTAATCTGTATATCTAGCTTCTGACCTTTGTTTTTTAAATTATTTGCTAGGGAATATCTCCAGAGAGTTTACTTGTCTGTTATGCACATTATTATTCTTTTATTTATGGTTCGGTTGTCTGTTTTGCACTTTGTTCTTTTGGTGCATTATTACTCTTCTCTATATATTTATCGTTGTATCTTTCATTTGTTATTAAATTATAGTTGGAGTATTTAAGAGTTATCTAATTCTTATAGGATGACAAGTTTGAGCGGTTGTTCAAAACGTATGCCGATAAAGTTAAGCTGGACCAGCAAAACTTAGTATTCTGTTTTGATGGGGACAAAATCGGTCCAGAAGCTACTCCAGCTAGCCTTGAAATGGAAGACAATGACATTATTGAAGTCCATACAAAAAAAACCTGACGGAGGTATAATATCTTTGTGGTAGAATATCCCTTTGAATCCTGGCATCCATTTTCTTGATCCTTCTGTCCTTATTGTGTTATTATTTTAATGCTGACTTTTATAATCATGTTCATTTTGGGAATAGAAAGAAATATCAAGCAAAGAGGATTGCTTCGAGCCCTAAGGTGTGTATCATGGATATGGAGAAGATTATCCCATTACAATATGCTTTCATTATTATGTTCAGAGGTCATGACTTCAGTGGTAAATTGATAACCCCTGACATCTTGGAAAGGGTGATTTGTCTTTCTCTGTGTCAATGCATCCCCTCGAAAGGGGGGTAGGCAGGGGAAAACTCAGAACTAGTATTTAAAATTGAAATGTTATTGATATGCAAGCTGCACTTTTGTGAACTGCAACTTCAGTAAGAGTTGGCTTGCTGTTGTGAGCCATTCTTTAGCATGTTTTCATCATGTCATTGTAACCCAACTTGGTTCAAGTTCTTATTTGACTTTGGAAATGCAGTCAAATTTATTTTTGATGATCGCTTTGCTTTTTGGATGAAGGGTGTCATTGGTGAATTGATGCCTTAAGCATGTTTTTATTTTGTGTTAGTCTGCCCAGCCTCTTATTTGTTGATTGAAGGTTGTCATTTTGATTCAGGTTGTTGCTTAATGCTTAATGGTGCCACATCAGAAGGCATTTCTTTTTGGGAGATAGATTGCTCTTTAACATTTGGATCTATCTTCAGGTCTTTTGCTATTACCAATTCCATGTTCTGGTTGTGACAATTTTGGATCCTCAAGTGTACAGTGACATGCTAATTCCTGAATGATCTGGTTATGGAGGCGTATGGCTTAAAGAGAAGGAACAAAAAACTGCATATGATTGATTTTATCTGTACTTGTGTAAATTTTCTATTTTGATTTCGTAAAAGATTACAGCCATAATATCTTTACCGGCAAAAAAATTGTTTGCTACTAATGTGTTTGGCTTTGCAGGTATATTATTTTCCCCTGGATGAACATACCCATAATGCAAATCTGCTTTTTATCATGTTTGAATCTTGCATTTAAAAGTTGGTGCGATTGCCTATATTTTCTTGAAAGCTGATATGTTCTTTACTAGATAATAGTCTCTTTTAAAAGTGCTTCATGACGATGGCTTGGAATCCATTGGAAAAAGTTACGTGCTCAAAACGTGGCATTTGTTGCCTCGATGGGTTTGGTTGGGTTTTTATTTTTTCACTTGTTGGCTGTAAGTTACAGGAATTGTAGCTTAACCAAGCCCCTGCTTTCAGTGCTTGTCAACACTCAAACCGCACGCAGAAGAATTAGTTGGATAATGAAACTGACGGTTCTGACCTCTGGTCTATGATGATTGATGACCATTGGCCATTCGAGTACGAGGATCTAAGGGAGAATCAAATTTGTCTAAAGTTTTGAGCATGTTTCTATGCTAGATACTATTATTATCATCCACAGTGATGTCGCACGTGTATTGTTGAGACATAATTTATATTTTAAGTAATATGACACATAGTGCGTCATAATTTTTATAAGTGAATTAATATTATTTCATTAATAATGAAAAATATAATCAATTAATACCGATGCCTGTTAAATAAGTGTTGCTAACATATCATTTGGTATATAAATTATATATCTAAAGTACAACATTACTTGGTCACCAGCAATATAACGTGAAAAATAATTTTAAATAAGCTCAAGACACCAAGGAATTATCATCATGCCGAAAATGAGTCTTAATACGTCCTTAACAGCAGTTCAACTCCCCAACCGTCGCGGACAGTTATCTCAACATGTGGCTGTCACTCATTGGCCAAATCAGGTAAAGTTTAGGATCAGGGACATGTGAAAGAACTCTAGAACTTCAACAATTCACGTGCACATGGATAACATTGGCGGGTCCCACAGTCCTGCACTCCACGTATTCACTTCCACGTCAGCAAAAAGTTCACCCTCCTAACTCACACGTCAGCCCACAAAGGTGAGCACAGAGATAAAAGAGAAAGAAGAACATCATCAACAAGGAGAAGATAAAAGCGAAGAGAATTGAATATTTGAATTGAACCTCAGTAATATAATTTTCAGAAGCTGACCATCCTCAGATCCTTCTTTCTCTGGACACGGGTTTATTTATTTCTCGGGAAACAAACAAGTTTGTTTGTTGTTTTTTGCTTGTTGTTCTCTCTCTCTCTCTCTCTCTCTCTCTCTCTGTGTGACTCTTTATTTTTAATATTATGGCGTGCATGTGGATCATCTTTGGATTTGACACCCTCGATCTTTTAAGATTTTGAGGTTTTGAGTTTAGCGATTGTACGATTATGTTGGGATCGCCTTTGCTTTAGTTTAGATTGTATTATCTATTTGGCTTTTTTTTAAAATAATATATTTTTCTAAATTTTGATTGAAATTCTTGTATGTTAATTTACTACTAGGTAGTTTAATTCAACTTATAAAAAAATTATTGTATTAATCGAGAATGTTAAGAATTAAGGGTGTTTATGTTGTCAAAGAAGTTAATTATATATGCCGCTGTCACCTTATTTAGTTGAATAGGAAATAGTTTAAGGATGATAATAATTCAACTAGATATGTATAAATTTTTATATAGTTTTGTTATGATATTTTCAACTATTACATGCTGCATTTGCAAATTTTATATTTTTAAAGTGAACTTTAGGGTATTTAGTAAATAATCAATCAAAATGTCGGTGAAATTTGTTTGAAGTGCAGCAAAAGCTTCACTTCATTCTGCTGTTGAGTGTTGAGGTTTTGTTTCAAATATGGAGGTATGCTGGTGTTTTTTCCCCCACTATTTTTCTGATATTGCTTTACATAATGATTATTGTTTTGTTTCAGATTTGGGAAGTGACATAGAAATCCTTTTACTGGAACACGCAGTTGGGATAAAGTCAATCCGACATTTGAGGTTTTGAAAATTCAGAGTTCTTTGTGACTGAAAAACTAGGAAATGGAGAAAATTTGTGAATTTTGTACGGCATTCAGGCCAGTTGTTTATTGCAAGGCTGATGCAGCACATCTCTGCCTTTCCTGTGATGCAAAGGTCCACTCGGCTAATGCTCTTTCAAATCGGCATTTCAGAACCCTCCTTTGTGATTCCTGTAGAGGGAACCCAGCTTATATCCAGTGTTTGAATCATCGAATGTTCGTGTGTCATGGATGTGACCGGAGCCTGCATGGCGCCTCTTCGCAACATCAGAAACGAGCTGTCAACAGTTACATGGGGTGCCCTTCTGCTAAAGATTTTGTAGCAATGTGGGGGCTTGAATTAAATGAGTTAGAAAATGGTGGCATTCTAGATGGGTCTTTTTCCTCTTCTTCTGGTGCTACGAATCCACGTGTGGAAAATTCGGATATTTCAGGAAAGTCTTCCCCTCAAATTGGAGGCGTTTCCATTACATCTAAAACCAATTTTGCAAATTCGGTCTCCAGTGCAGATTCTGAAATGGGATCAAGCAGTCAAAGAAGTCAGGTGAGCAGGATCAGTGACTTTCAAGCAAATTTCTTGAACATAAGTTTTTTAGATTTCATTGTCCAAATAAAAGATCTTCTCTGAAATCATTATTAATATAAATTGAGCCCTGTATCAATTACTACTGTTTGCTTACTTCTGCTATAAAAAAAAAAAAAAAAAATTCAAAATTTGAAGGATCCTCAAATTTGTGGTGAATTTTACCCATATCATTTTTTCCACTTAATGGAGAGCAGTCTGGTTCTAGTTACCTCCCAGAAGTAATTGGTTGAAGATTATGCTGCTGGTGTGGGTGATGATAATTATAACCTTGAGAGTTTGAGATATACCGATAGAAGAAATTCCTATATTATAGACTTTGTTGCCAATATTTTTGATGTAAATGAAAGGGAAAACCAGTGTTTTTTTAATAGCAATTATATGTATTTAATTACAATGAAGATGTTATAGTTAGTTATAGTCTTTGCAGCTATTCTGGGGTTTTACATGAAGAATCTACAGATTTCATTGTGTTTCCTTCTGTCCATCAGAAGATCAGATAAACCTTATTTGTCTTCTAAGAGTTTTCTGTGATCTTGCAGATACTTAATGGACAGACACAGCAGCAAAACACTTGCTTTATTTTGCAGCAGATTCTTAACTTGAAAAGGCTTAATCTCATGGAGGGCAATAAGCATTGTCCTTCGATACATGGCAAAGAGCAAACTGAATCATCTTCAGTGCACAACCCCACAAAGAAGCTTGATGAAACTCCTGATCAGGATTTACAACATTCCCAGGTTGTTGCCAATAGCCTTCAACAGTGTGGCAATCTCCTTCAAGAGATGAAAGTTGACTCTTTGCTGCCATTTACCCAACTGGAGCATATACCTTCACCTTCAACGGCTGGGATGCCTTTGCAAGGAGAATCCTTTTGGCAATGCAAGAGTCCAGTTCAAAGTAACGAGGTTTGTTCAAATCATCTCTAATCATTCAAATAAATCATTAGTAATATATCACTCAATGTTTCTTCAACCTATAATCCATTGCTGCATAGGAGTAGAATATGAAATTTCTCTGAAAATCAAGTTACATAAGATAAATCCTATCATGTCTCTGAAGAGGCAACATAGGGTTTCATTGATTTATCATAACTCTTTAATCCAGTGTTAAGCTCCACACAAAGTTCGTTTGTTTAACAATTTTGTATATCACACCACGGTTCGCTTGATCATTCAATCAAGTTAGCAACTAAGAGTGATCTGGATATCAGTTCTACGAACATTGGTAATTTCAAGTTACTCTGCTGCTGGTGCTTTTGTTACAGACAGTGGCAGAAATGGGGCAAATATAGATGATCCTGTTTTAACTTGAACAAATTGTTTACGTTGGAAAGGAACATCATAGAATCCTTAGACGTGTTGTCAATGCTTTCAGCTGCCAACACTAGAGATCAGGTTTGTGTCTGCAAAAGGAGTTAGCCTTAAATCCGGAACATCTGCTTTCATCTGTTTGTGGACTATTAGTTTCTCTCTAAGCAACTCGTCTGTTTACATTGACTTAAGTAATGTCATAATGCAGCAGCATGACTTGAAGCAGATTACTCCTGTCTCTCAACTTTTTTTAAATAATTTTATGTTTGAATGCTCTATCTTCTTGTTTACTTGTGCATAATCATGATAGTAATAATAAGATGCTTTTGTTCTCTATATCTGATAGTAAGATTCTATTGGTGAGTATAATATTAAAAAAAATACTGAGCTCAAACTTTCAAATGAACTTTTTACTCTTTGTTAATTGATTTTTGTAGCTGTGGACTCAAAATATCCAAGACCTTGGGGTTTGCGAAGACAGTGTTTGTAATGATGATTTTGACATACCTGATGTGGATTTAACATTCCAAAACTTTGAAGAACTATTCGGAGGCAATCAAGATCCAATCAGAGCACAGCTTGATGATAAATATTTGTGGCGCTCCTTAGAGAAGGATCTGTTCCTTGAAAAACCAGATGATATCAACACCAGAGAATTACAGGTTTTAATCCTGCCCTTTCTTTATATTTTCGTTTAAATGGCCGGAGTTTTGAATGTAGTGATTCAAATGTATAATATTCTCCATCTTCAAAAAAGAAACAGGAAAAATGTGAAACATGCGCACGGAAACTTCATGGTAAAGAAAATTCTAGCACAGATGTCTTTGCACATAAATAAATAAATCTGAAATATCTTGAAATATTTTCAAATAAGGTCTTGAAATTTCCATCTCTATCTTGACTTTTCTGCATGAATTCCGCTTAAAGAGATCAAAGATTGCTGCTGCATACTATTGATATTTTGAGTGGGAAAATATATGCATCTTCTGCAATAAGTATCACAATTTTGCGCAATATATTTAAACCTTTTTTTGAAGAACAAATGTGTATCTTTTCCAGTGAATGCAATACATTTAATATATTTTTTGGTCATAGCAGGACGCTTCTTCTGTTTATGTTACTACTTCCACTCATATGGACAATGATACCAAACGAATTGATATCTTTCTGGGAAACATGGACTCTCCTTGCGCAATTGGACCGTCTTATTCAACTTTGTCAGTTTCCACTTCTGGGTTCAGTGCTGAAAGTAATGGTACTGATAGTTTCGGTAGCAGAATGTCTCCTATTACAGGAGGAGAAGCGTCATGCCACTTGCCTGACCTGGACAGTCCACATTTAGAAGCCAGAGAAAATGCCATGAGGAGGTACAAAGAGAAAAAGAAAGCAAGACGGTAAGTCTCAAATTTATCTCTTCTGTTTTGAAATGAGTGTCTGGTCTTCAGTTCTAACCCAAGAATCTCTACGCACACTGGGAACATGTTTTGTTTATCATAGGACATTTGTGATAAAATTTAAAGTAAGAAGTGTTCGTCGATTACTATGACTGTGCTACTAAATTCAAAACACTGCAACACCCCGCAGGTTCATTGTTTGCAACATCTTGTAGGATCAAAGATAAATTTTTAATACAGAACTCTATAATACAAGGAGGTAATGGGTGCTTTGATTTGATGATGCGTTAAAAGATTGCAAATATTGTTGATGGGGAACTTTCGTCATCTCATGATTGCTGTTCTTCCTGGAATAGTTAGCAGCAGTATAGAGAGTTTATGTTTGTGTTTGTGTTCAGAACATAAAAGCTATAATTTATGTGAATATTATTGTTTATGACAAATAGGTTCTTGTAAGCTTGTCGTTATTTTATATGCTCTCTTACCGCACATTTGTCTTCAATTATCCAGGCAAGATAAACAGATTCAATACCCATCTCGAAAAGCTAGAGCAGATGCTCGAAAGAGGGTACAAGGTCGATTTCTGAAGACAGAGGGCTACGATTCAGATGCTACAGATGTCACATGACGCTATTGAGTTTCTTGCTCATTTGCACCTTTAAGTTTTGTAAATATATCAATTCCGAAGAGATTCAACACCATATAACTCTCTTGTTAACACTTCCATTCAACTAATTCTTTCAATTTCACCTGTACCCTTTGCCAGAACATACATGAAAGTTACATATTTTTCGGACTACCCACTGGCCATTTTGGTATGATGATGCCCAGCAAACCAAAGTATAGCCAAACTGTAATGAAAATGAAATGGAAGCATAAAAATGCTTATCACAAAGGTTACACTGAGAAGAATTATGTGGCCAAACTTAACAACCATGACACATAAAAAGATGTTCCCATTGGTGGGATCATGCTGTTTATTCACCAAACATTTAATATTAGACAAGAAATCAAAAGAAAAAGAGGTTGTTATAGTTGTGATAAAGAAGCAAACAAAAGGGGGCAAAAAATGATGGCTCCATTGTCCCTTTAAATGGTATGTGTCTTAATCTCTCTTCATGACATGTAAATTAGAAACCTTGAATTGAAACCACCCCCACCATATTCTGCAATTAACTTCAAAATCAAGCAAATTATATAATCAAATACTCTAACCGCTAGCTGCTTGCCTCTTTGTTATCCTTATCAACCTATAATTTCCAGCTTATTAAAAGAGGAAAAAAAGGAAACACAAAAGTGTAAATTTATCAAAATTATTAAAATGTAATGCTTCTAACATTCTACACCTTGGCATCATGTTATCCTTCACCTACAGGATCTTTCAAATATTTTAAGTGCTTACATATATTCTGCGAATTATATCCGTAGAGGTATCCTTGAAATTGAAAATTAATGACAACTCATATATCCAACATTGATGAATCTTTTCGTAATTTAATTAGATCTAATATCAGGTGAATTTTAGTAATATTCTTTAAATCGATTTCTACGAAGGGAAATGACAATTTACTTGTCAATTAAATTAGTTAGATCAAATTTATAAGAAACGATAATACGAATCAATACATCACAATCACTGAATTCGATGGAAGCTGATTGCATAAATTGAACTTTAAACAGATATTTTTCCATTTGATTGAATCTTGGACAATTTTTTTTTTTCAAGTATATTTCTTTTTACTTTGAAAACGTTAGTAGGGGAAGATTAATAAAATTATAATTTCGAAAAATTCATTTTGGCCGAGCAATGATATACTGATATTTGGAACATAAAAACGACACCGAAGTGGAAGGTGCTGTCACCCTATGTATTGCTCATTTCGCCCAGATTGAGGAAGAATGCAGACCTACGTTTAGCAAGAGGTAGGATTCGGAAGGTTGTTTTTGTTAGGTTCATGATCCCATGAACCACTGAATTAATGCCACGTCGACGTTGTGAAGTTATAAAAAATCATTATGGGTCGGAAGATAAGTCAGCTCCGACTATCGAGTTTCAGCCGTGTGATCTAAAACCGAATGATTTAACAGTGAGACGCTGTCGTATAACAACAATACTGGACTAACGCGTGCGGCATGCGCGTCCTGTCACAGTCTCACGGGCATCTTCGTAGTAAAAATCTAAAATATGGGTATTTACGTCATTTTAGAAATGTTCTTGACAACTTGGCAAATGGCAGCTGTTGTAGCGACGCAGATGAGGTAACTAATTGAACTCATTCTGGCTCACTCTCTACAGTGCGTAACTTTCCGGTGGTTGCAGTACAATTTACAAGCAAGATTTAATACCTAAAATGCACTTAATAAAATTCCTTTCACCAAGCAAATTGCAAGGGCATTTGAAGTAAAAAGCCACTAAGCAAGCATCAATTCTGTTGGAGAAGAAAATGTTTATAAACGGTTTCAGATATTCGTCTGTTTGCACACCAAACGTGCTCCTTTTTTTCCCTCCAAATTTCTTCTCTATAAAAGCCAACCCTAAGCCCTCATTTTACTCTCTCTAGAATTCTCTCTCCTCCCCCTCACTAGATTCCAAAGAAGAAGAAGAAGAAGAAGAAGAAGAAAATTAAAGACTCTATTCTTTAAGGTTTCCTTTAATTATTTCTTGTCGTTTTAACTCATTTTGATAATCAAAACGACATGAAGTTTGAATACATTTCTGCTATGATCTTGATTTTTATTTTAATTTTTTCTGCTTGTTGAAGAGTATGTCGTTTGATGAACTTTGATGGCTAAAACGACAACGTTTTTTAGTATTCATGTGCTTGCTCTGTTCGATGAGGATTGAGCTTCTTGAAGTGATAGTGTTTGTCTAATGTCTTATAATTTGAGTTATATTTCTCATGATTTGGATCTCGGTAAATTTTTTTAATCGGCTAGATTAATTTATTATCAAGTGACTGTCATTGCTTCAGAGATTTTAGTCTCTGATTCTGATTCAATTTTCTCCGATTATTGTTGTCGTTTGATGCAGTACTATCTATTAAACGACAAGAAGTTTCAAGTTTTTCATATCTTATCTCATTTCTGAAAATTCAAGTGTTATTTGGCGTAACATTATTGTTTGCAATCTATCTTTCTTGTTTTAACTAATTTCATTATTAATAACTGTTCCATTGCTTTAGATCTGATTTTTTTCTTTTTTTCACCTGTTCATGTTCGAAGATGCAGCAAATGCAAAACGACGGAGTATCAGCTAACGCCTACAGCAATCACGGCATAGCCAGTTCGAAATCGCAAGATGACGAAAACGCCGACGCTTTTGCCTCTCTGTATTCTTCCTTGGTTATGGCTCAACCAGAAACCACACTCTCTCACAATCCTTACAATGATCCAACAATACACGACTCTCTCTACTACTCGCGCCTCCTAATTCGCCAACAACAGCAGCAGCAACACCAGGACATGATCAACCGTCACAACCTCTGTCTCACGCGCCTTCGCGAAGCGGCGAGGGAAGCCGAGGCTCTCCGGCAGGAGAACGACTCGCTCCGGACCGTCAATCGCGAGCTCAATAAGCACATAAGCTTACTCATCAAATCCTCTGTTAACGAGCAATTGAGTTGCGGTAACAATGATGCAGCGACGTCGTTTGGGGTGGTGAATGCGATGCGTGGATTGAGTATTGCTGGTGGTGGAGAGGAGGTGAGTGCTGAGAGTCCGACGAGCGTGATGGAAAATGTTGATGTGAAGAGGGTTTCGCTGCCTAAGAGTATCTCTGTGAGGTCTAATGGATACTTGAAGATGGGCCAACCAGCAGCTGCTGCCGCCGCTGCAAGTAAGACTCGCCCACGGACACCCGCGCCTCTCAGGCCAACGGTAAATTACTATGAACCCCTTTGTCTTTTACGAATTAGTGACACGTGTACAGATTGTGGCTTTTGATGCGTTTGGGAAAGTTTGTGAAAGTACAACTGACACAAATATAACAGTTGGTCGATATAGATTTCTAAGATTAAAGTTTTTAACGAAAGCAAAATGTGATTACGTATGTCAATAGACCCGACCGAGTTTCATTGTTTGCCCCGAGTTATTATTCATAAGCATCCGATTTATTATATATATGGCACATGTTTATAGCACCAATTAATTTAATTCACAAACTTGCAACATTGATATCTTACATGCTATATGTTGACCATTTTATAAATATTTGTTGCCGTTTTGGGGCTTAATGATCGGTAGGTTATATCATCAAATACTGGATGGTGAATCAATAAATTAAGTTTTATTTTACAACAAGTGGAGCATTGTAATCAACTAATCATGCGTGATGATAAATTTGTGCAGCAAAAAGTGTATGTGAAAGGAGGTCAGCAAGAGGAGGAGCCACTTGAGCTGGAAGTGTACAACCAAGGGATGTTCAAGACTGAACTGTGCAACAAATGGCAAGAGACCGGCGCATGCCCATATGGTGATCACTGTCAATTTGCTCATGGCATTGAGGAGCTCCGCCCAGTCATCCGCCACCCCCGCTATAAGACAGAGGTCTGCAGGATGGTCCTTGCTGGTGATGTCTGTCCCTATGGCCACCGTTGCCACTTCCGCCATGCGCTTACTGAGCAGGAGAGGTTTATGGGCCACCTTAACCCCAGGTCTATCAAGCTTAATTGACAGGTAAAGAATAATAATATCGCGGCTGAACTTGGATTATAATGATTTTAATAGTGATTGGAGAATTGTAAATGGGTTGCTGATGCATACGGGGATATGATGCTTTATATTCATATTGATTGAGGAGATTTGTATATAATATTCTTACTTTAGACGATATAAATATGATGGAATTAGAAATATATACATAATATAAGAATAAGTAGCTTTGGTATTATAAAGTTGGACAAAATTGGATTTGGAAGAAGTTTTGTGGCCCCTAAAGGCGGAAGATTTCAAGGGGTTCTGGTTCAGGGGAGAAAAGAAAGCTTGCCAGCTTTGATTATTTCTGCTCTATTTTTCAGATATGAAAGCTATGGGCCTATAAGACATCTTACATTTATGACGAAGAACGCATTATAAAGTCCTGATGTTTTCTGATACGTAGTAGCGAAGTAAACGAATTCTTTTTTCACATATTGATGTTACCATTCATAAATCTTTTGGTCCTTTCTTTGTCATTTGACTCATTTGCCCCCTTTCTTTTGCTTTGCAACTTACTCGAAATGTCCCGTGATTGTTGATCAATATCGCTGGTTTTATTGTACTTTTATTGTTTTCTTTCATGGACTACTTTATTTTATTGTTGTTATGGGAGAAGAAACCAGTCATAACAGTTTTGCGTGCTAGTGGTGGTTGGATGCCTGGATTCCATCACTCACAACTTTTGGCCCATAGTCATCTGGGCTAACTTGCTGTAGTGCTCCTAGCCTCTTTACCATGGCCCATATGTAGCTTCTCCCCTGGTTTATTTATCGTCTAATATGTTACTAGTATGATTGATAATTTCAAAATAATTGCATGGAAAATGTTTATCTTTGTCAACATTTTGTCTAATTTTTTGTTTGAGTATCAGATTCTAAATGAAAAATGTTTCCATAACATGATTTTATTTGGTTGTATGTAGTATGCGATAAGTGGTACAGTGGAAGTACCTCATTCTTTTGTCCTCACTTTGGTCCAAACTCCAAACTTGTGCATACAATTTATATCATTTGGAAACTTGTCAGTTTCAATTACGTAGATATTTAGCAAACAATAACCAAAGATGAGAAATTAATGAATAAGTTTTAGGATTTAAAAAGAAGATTCTATACTTCCAAATACTTGTCCGGGCTACACTCTACAGCATGTCTCAAAATTAGGACAAAGACGCATCCCGTGATTTTTACATTAAGCAAAGTAAAATATTTGCTTAAGCAATAAACCAGCACGAGGAAAGAGGATCATGCACTTATTTCTCACTTACATACATCCAACTTTATTTTTATATAAAAATATATATAGCACCCCTACTCCCACAGTTGTGATTGAGCAACCCAATCAACCCCATTGCATTGACCGTTTCAGTCGCAGGGAAGTCACTCGTGAGGAGGATCATTCGCCCGATCCGAATCCGGAATAGTCAATGCCAGACGGTGACCTAGATCAAAAAAAAGAAAAGAAGTCCAACTTAATTTAGTACCTATTTGGTATGTCTTATCTAATGGCCATAAGTACTTATTTAATCTCATAAGCTCTTATTATATTTTTTGTTATTGTTTAATTTTTTTTTGGTAGAGTTTTTATAGATTAAATAAGTTATTTTGCCTCTACTAGTAAAAACTCAAATTTCGGGCTTTTGGGAGTAGATGATGAATTTTTTGTTTAAATGTTAAAATATCTAAAATATCCTCTACTTATTTGACAATCTTATTTTATTCTTTTTATAACATAACTTTAAAAAACTTACCTATTAAAGTAATTTCATAGATTTTTAATAAAAACTCTTATTTACAATCAAACAACTAAAATTTTTTAGGTAAAAACTCTATTTGTCAAAACACTACTACAAGAAACTCTACTTGAAAAGTTGTACCGAAAGTAGCCTTATTCTGAAATGAAGAAAGTGAAGATCGTGCAAACTAAATCATATATGCTGAACTACGGCGCACACATAACATAATTAAGGAAGTAAGTACTCATCAAACAACCCTATTTTTAACATTGCCCAACAAGCCATGTGGTAGATTATACTCTCTGCAGGAATGATAAGGTAGTCCAAAACATGGTAGTTAAAAATGATTGTTGCTGCAATAGATTTCATTATTTTAAAAGCCATATCCTTTCATGGACGAGTCCTGGGTCTTGCACTAAAAGTGAAGAACTTGTTTGGTGGCTCATATACAATCTTTTCTTTCTCATCCCTCCATCTCTCCAGCTTAGAACTCATTGCAATCTTCTTGTTAGATTTACGCACTCATGATGGACTGACTTAATCTGACGTGAGAGATAAGTTTAATACTATATAACTTAGTTAGGATTCACATAAGATATACTAAGTGTTTTATTTGAATCTTGTTGACAGGTGTGGCTTATTCAAATAACTATAGAAAGTTTATTTGAATTAGACTACAGTCATTGTGCTATGTAAGCACTAGACCGATGAGTGAAAAAAGACGTACAATAACAATAAGAATAATAGTAACGTTAAAAAGAGAGTAAAGAGAGAAGGGGAAAACAAAAGTAGTGAGTTTTTACTTTGTGAAATGAGGGGATTTTTCAACTTTGTGAATGTCCTCCGACTGTCAATGACATTCGTTTGTCAAGGTTCCTACCAATCCATTCTTGAAGATTGGAAGGAATCTGCTCTTTATTTCTATAGATTCAAGATGACTCATTTCCACATCAACTAATAAGATATGAAAATACAATTACATTATTGATTTAGAAAATCAACACTTCTCCCCAAATCCATTTCATCTTTCCCATTGCATGAGCAGCAAAACTTTTGTTTTCCTATTGACTTGATGCCTGCATAGAAGAATGTCACTTTGGACACTGATTCTTGGTAGAAAATGAGCTGGTGGACAAAGCCTTAGAGTTTCATACAAAGCTATATAGAGATAACCAATATTACTAACCTCTTTTGTGCTTAATATTTCCCATTTCTTACCTTCTTTTATAGCTGCCACATTCTTGTTAATTTCTTATCTAATTTTCATTTCAACCAAAGGTTTCCTTGAAAGAATATAGAAGAACCAATAGAAAGTAGCAATAGTCGTGTCTTATGCCCCGAATATGAAAGCTAAGTGGTTATCTCTCATCGTTTCCTCAGGGTGCATTATTGATCCAAAACCTCATGTTCAGTCAAAAAACACTACAATACATCAAACCCTTTATATACTCCTTTTGTTGCTTAATTTTTCTGTCTTCATTGATACATATTTCATTACAATAGCCAGCATTTTCTCTTGGGCAACTCTTAATTCATTCTCTTTCCCAATCCTCAGTTGTTTTTGTAGCTTGCACAAATATCCTGGCATGAAAATGCTGAGTGAGTATTACCTCAAAAGCTTACAGGGATGGCACAAAACCACAAACCCAGTCCGGGCCTGGATATACCCAGATGATTCGGACCAGGTTCAACTCGCACCAAATGATAATAATTTACAGAATCCAGCATCAGTTTTCTCAACCAAACATATTTAAGTCCAGAATTAGAAAGACCGAATTAAAAAATTCAGAACTTGAACCCGCATACATTTTAGTTTTTAAATACAAATATAAAAGGAAAAATTAAGGGAGAAACACAGACCCTACTTTTCACTACAAGAAAATATACTATTGGCTACAAATTCTATTGCAACAAAACTCACTTTATTGCTAAAATTCATGTCTTGCAACAAAAATTAGTCTTTATCGCTATAGTTAAACAGATTTTGTTCTTCTTAATTATGTAGAATAGGCAAGAAAATTAGATTATATGGCAACAAAATATTTTGTTGCTATATGCTATTTTTGGCAACAAAAGTGTTCTTGTTGCCTAACAAGCTTAATGAAAGCAAATTCCGTTTCGTTGCTATAGTTTTTCCACAGTAAATACTTGAATCAATTGCAACAAATGAAATATTGCAAAAAGTTGTAATTAGCGAGAAAATTTGTTTTGTGCTCCTTCAAAGTTTTTTGCAACAAGAATAATTTTGTTGCTCTACTATAAGAAATAAAAAAAAAACTTCAATAAAACCTAAATCATTAAACATAGCAAGCAGTCTCTGAACGAAATCGTGAAACACAAATTAATCCCCTCCCATCGATTAGAGCCAGCCATTGTTCGTTGTCCTAATACCAAAACATTAAACCCTAAAATCCCAAACCGATTAATCTTCATCCCCGGCGATGCAATCACCAAAAGATTCCATGCCGACCCTGTCGAAAATGACAAAAACAGTGACAGGAGAGAAGTCGTCGTTGGAAAAGCCGCGAGATTTATGGTGTTCTCTGGAGCTGCAATGAGCATCCTTAAGGCTTTAAATTGACCCAACAAAAGCAGAAATGAAGCAACTTAGCCTCAGCCACAGGTGATAGCCGAGTCGACTCACCCTACCCCACCTCCTCCTCAACAGCCCATCTTTGCGGTATATTTTTACACTAATTCATTTAGTTTTTTCTTTGAAAACAATTCTTGATAATTTGTGGAATCTTTTCTTTCTTTGGGTAATAATAGAAGCCTAACATCTTTATGGAGAAAAGTGAGCCGGGGCCAACATCCAGCATCGTGTAGAATAGTTGAGATATTGAGGGGAGATACGTTTTGGGGATTCTCTATAAACTGTTGGGTGTCAATTGATGCAATCAAAGAGGCTAATGGGCTCTCAGGTGACACTATCTATTGTTTTATTATTTGTATATTTTTATGCTTATCAAGTGTTTGATAAAATTTCTAAGAGAATTTAGTAAAGAAAAAAAAATATGCAAATAAATGAAGGAAATTGGAAACGAAGTTTAGTAGTTTTAGTTAGTTCTTATTTAAAAATGTGAATTAATGGTTAAGATTTTGATAAGTGCGTGTAAGATATTGTGAAGAATACAAGTAAAATGGTTGTTATCAATTGAATCTAAAAATTTTATTCAAATATCTTTCATCTTATAATTTCTTTGACAATATTATGGTTATCTTGATTCATTTTTATAGTGGCTGTTAATAAACTCTAATGTATATTTTTAATAATTACACTTTGAATCCTCATTACACTAACATTGAAGGTTCCAGAACCGAGCAAGGTATATATACATATACGTTTCAGGCCAGCAGATATACACATGTCAGGCAACTTAATTAATTTCTTAATTAAAATATATATTTATATTGTCTTGATCAAAATTAATGTTTTCTGAGCAGGATTAGCAAATTTGAGATACTTGCAAGTGTTAGATCTAAGCTGGAACTACAATATAACTAGTGGCTCTTTAACAAGGCTAGGTAGGCTACAGAGATATTTAACAATTCACGGTATATAACAATTCACTTCCTTCAATGACAAAAATTGTTTTAGATGTTAATCAAGATGATAATATATTTGCATTTTTTAATTGCTTTAAACTATATTTGCATTGTTTTAGATCCATGTTGTAAAGTGGGTGTGGCTATTTGGTTAGGAGGTTTGCACCTCTTCAACATGAGCAATGGAACAAGATTCCAGAAATAAAAATTTTCATTTTATTATTTCTTATCACCTACATAATGTTGATGAAAGTTTACTCATTGAGTTTTTTTTTTCTTATTTTTTTTTTCATGTTCCAATTAACTTTATTATTTGAAATATTAGATGATAAGATTATAAGTATAACAACAAGTTTCTTTTATTTTTTTAATTTATGCCTTAATCGAGCTTAATTCCATGACCAATGGATTAAATTTCAACTATTTAATTAATAAATTTTTTTTCCTTCATTTACTAACAAAGCTTTATGTATAGGACCAAATGGTAGAGCTACGACAACAGCAACAAACTGATTCTGAAGAAGCAAAACCACTAACTCAAAAGGGGAATATGTATTGAAGTACTTGGAAAGAAATCAGGCTATTTTCGAGGACTTGGCAATGGACCACGCCCAACTTCTTGTACATCATCACAAATTTTGAATAATTTTAAGACCCTTTTTTGGACGGGCCTTTAACTTTTCAATTAGTTCAATGACATTAATGATTTTTTTTTGTTAGATTTCTCAACATATATTTCTAGTTTATTATTGTCATGCTAAGAAAAAAATTGGTATTTTCCCAACAAACTTGGTTTGTTTCCTTTTATACCGTGATGTTATTAAAAAAAAAATTGTAGTATTTTTTTAATGATAAAATTGACTTGTTTCTAAAAATATTTAAATATTTATTGTAAATTTGTAAAACGTTCAACATAAAGAAACAAAGGAGTTTTCTTGCCTAAAATATTCTTAGCAAACAAACATTTTTGTTGGCACGTATTTTTTGTGAAATGTACTTTATTTTTTAGCAGCAAAATAGCTTTGTTGCAAATAACTCTATAGAAACAAAATCATTTTGTTGTGTAAAACCGTTTAGTGTATTAGCAGCAAAATAGTTTTGTTGCAAGTAACTCTATAGAAACAAAATCATTTTGTTGTGTAAAACCGTTTAGTGTATTAGCAGCAAAATAGTTTTGTTGCAAGTAACTCTATAGAAACAAAATCATTTTGTTGTGTAAAATCGTTTAGCGTAACAAAAAAGTTTGCTGCCAAATAAATTTTTAAACAAGTTGGTGATTCCTTCACGACGAATTTATTTTGTTGCAAAAGGAAGTTTGGGGCAAGAAATGTTTTGATATGGGCTTATAGAAGCTGACGATTCCAATCGGGCGACAAGCTTGTTTTCGTAGTAATAACCTATGGCAACAAAATTGGCACTTTAGGCAACAAAATCTTTTTTACTGCAAAAAGCCATTTTTGTTGTGGTGTTCACATTCTAGACTTTTAGTTCAACAAAGGCACACGTACAGTGCTTTTTTTGGAGTGAAGGAGTTGGTAACCTATTCATAAAGTATGATGCTGTATGAAAAGATTCTGACCAAAACTATAACGGTAATTTGGCTTGTGCAAGTAAGGTTAAACCTAATTCTATATTGCGCCTATAATTTTTTTCAACTAAATCATTTTGATTATGTGTATTTAGACAAGAGTGTCTAAATTGAAATCCTTTTTCATTCACAAACTTATCAAATAATCTATATTCTTCTCCCCAGTCTGCTGAAGATATTTACGGATTTATCTAGTGGTTTGTAAACTTGAGTTTTGAAAATCTTAAACACTTTAAAGGTTTCTATCTTTGTTATAAGAGAAAATACCCAAGTAATTCTGGTAAAGTCATCTACAAAATTGAAGATAATGCCTATAACCAATAATAGACACTAGTGGGGCAAGACCCCATAAATTTGTATGTATTAATTCCAATGGATTTGAAATTTTGTTTTCAATTATAGGAAAGGGCATTCTATGCATTTTGCCAATCTTACAAACATCACAAGGATTTACTTGCATTCGTATGTTTGAAATATGAATAGAAGTTTATTACGTAGTGTAATACATGAGAGTTAGGATGTCATAATCTCTCATGCAATACAGAAACACTTAACAGACAGATAGAGTTTCGACAAGGCTCTGTCGCAGCATGAAAAGCAAGCTGTACGTATTGTATTGAAAGCAGAAATAACAGAAAACATTGAAAGAGGATCAATAAGTTTATCAAAAGTGACACAAGCTGGATGACCTTCAGCTAGAGTAATACGACAGGAGTGGTGAGAGTTCAGTAACAATCTATAGAGACCTTGTTCAGTTAGCCCTGAAGAATGATCAAATTCTTCAATTTGTCCTTCACAAAACACATACATATCAGTAAACTCAACAACCACATTATTATCTAAGTTGAGAAATGCTTATAAGATTCTTAACTATATGTAGCACAAGCAGGATATTATTGAGTTTAAGTGTGTAATAGATGACTTGAAGCATTCTTAAAACTGCACTCCCCATATGAGTAATTCCATTAACGATTGGGAGTTTAGGGTTACCTTCAAAAGATCAGTGACCTGCATGTTACACTGAAGTTGTTTGTAAAATGATGAGTTTGCTCCACCACTCGCCTAACAAAGCTGCGCTCGTGAGGCATGTGGGCCTTAAGAGTTGAGACCGAGACCGAACAAAGCCCAAATTAGGGGTGGGCAAATCGGATTTCGGTTCGGGTTGTTCGGGTTTCGATTTGGGTTTCAACCCATTCGGGTTGGAGAATTGAACCCAATCGGGTTGAAAACGCCAACCCAAACCGAACCGAACCGAATTAAATTCGGTTCGGTTCGGTTTGGGTTAGTAATTCGGATTGGATTGGGTTGAAAATTCGGGTTACAATTTCAGTTTGGATTAATTCGGGTTAGTTCGGGTTAGAATAATTCAATCTACAAATTCGGGTTGGGTTAGTTTGGGTTAGAACGGGTTGAAACAATTTAATCCAAAAATTGTAACAATAACCACTTAAAATCTAATTATCTCAATTCCAAATTTCCAAACAATTTGAGCGATTGTTTGAGTCTATTACATTAGGAGAATAATTGTTTTCTGCGGGATTCCGATTAAGTAGACTAAGTTCTTGGATTGAGTAATTTATATTTTTGCCTATGATCAAAATTGTAATTGGATGGAATTGACACCATTGGATTGGAAGTTTGGTAAGATTGATCTTTTCTTTACTTAATTTTAAAGTCTTGTTTTATTTTATTTTTATTTATTTTCATCAAATCGTTAAAACAATTAAAACCCGATGTAGGATGGAAATCATAATTTGTGTCCGAACAGGAGAGCTGCAATCGGTGAATTCTAACCGGATTCCCTATAGGTTAGCCGATTAGCTCGAATCGTTACCTCAAGAAAGCGGTTTTCCGGTTCTTCAACAGTTAGTCGAAAAACTCGAGCAAAACCAATCACATTCGGATCCCTTAACCGGTTAGCCGAATAGATTCCAGAAAGTTCACAAACCACAAGCGGTCTTCCAGTTTCCCTCATCCGGTCATCCGTTTCTTTCCAGAACCAATACAACCAACAAACGGTTTGCCGGTTTCGCTTATCCAGTTAGCCGGATAACTCTCAGAATTCTTCAAACAATAAACGGCTAACCGCGTGGTGAATACCGCCGGCTGTTGGTAACGACGTCCGCGGCTGGCCGGTAAGCGACGGTCATTGGTGGGTAAGCGCGTGCGGAGAAAGGAAAACACGACACTGCTGCAAGTGATATAGTCGGCTGCAGCAAGGCGAGACGTGCTGGGACGGCAGAAGTTTCTTGGCGAACGACTGGTGTCTGTTGGAGCTGGATGAGGCTGCTGGTGTCTGTTGGAGCGGATGTGAGGAACGAAGAAATTTGTGAGTACTGAGAAAGTGAGAGTAACGAAGAAATCTCGTTTAGGCGTTAGCCGTTAGCCGTTAGGGATTTCTAATTTTTTAGTTTAATGTTTATATTTTTCTGTTTTTTAAAAGTTAAAAAAAAAAAAAAGCTTTCAACCCGAACAGGTTGAAAATTCGGTTCGGGTTCAACCCAAACGGGTTAAAATTTTAAACCCGTTTAGGTTTCACCAATTAACCCGAACCGAAGTCCCACCCCTAGCCCAAATACTCTATTTCAGAGAAACTATCAGTGCGGAGTCAAGTCGGTTCGTGCTACATTGAATATTATTAAGTACGGCAGGCATTGTGCTGTGATGAGTCATACCCACTAGCGAGCATCAACTTTTTTCACCTTGAAATCACCACCTTCCACGATGCATCGTCACCTCTTCACGCGTCTTTAAATTCACAGCATCAACCCAAAACCCTAACGCCCCAATTAAAATGAGAGATGAAGAAGAAGAGTTGAGGAAAGGGCTGAGGCCCGTAAGACATTTTCGGTCATGGGAGGGTTGGCGAAAAAATCTTTCAATTTTACCATAAAGTATATAAGATGATGATAATGATTAAATGAAATCTTTTGCCAACTCCTCCCATGCCGATGATTTCTTATGGTTTCAATTCTTTCCAATCAAACTCTTATCTGGCCATCTGGGTACATCTTCGTTTTCAAACCAATTAAGAGATAAAGGGAAAGAGAGAGGATGCTGTAAAATTTTTGGAATTGGGTGCTAGGGAAGGTTTTGTTTGACTTGTCTGTCATTACTAAATTAATTTTCCCTAGTCCCCCTATTCCTATCATTTTTAGCTTCTAATCTCTTTCCCTTCGCTTTTTATTTCCTGTTTCTTTCCCATTGGTTCTTGGTGACTCTGTTTTCATCCACACTACGTTTATTTGTTGTTCTGTGTATTATTTATTTATGTATTTATTTACTTTCTTTATGTAATGGAATGGCTAATATGCTTTTTGTTTTGTTGACAACCAGCATTCTTCAAGGTCCTGCTGGTTATTTGCTGACTTGTTATGTGATTTTTTTTTTTTTTGTTTTATAAAATTAGTTTAACCTTTGAGATTAAGGAAGAAGAGAAGTGTTCTCTTGTGTTACCAAGTTCAAAAATGGTTATAAAAAAAAAATAGTTTGATCTTATATGTATTGCAAGTAATTTTTTTACTAATTAATTTATTTGAATGATTGAATAATGAGATCACAGAGATTATTTGCTTTTTTTTTTTTTACCTGATAGTTGATTTGTGAATCAGACGATGTGATGAAGTTGAAGCGGAGTTATGGAGCAAATTTTAAAACATGACTTTAAAATTATGTGATCTTGGAATATTTGGAGATATGAAAGGTGGACTAAAAGTGACTAGGAAAATTGTTACATTCTACCATATAGTGGAAAATTATAAACAACGACAAGCAATTGCTCAATACAAAAGCTTATGCTATAGTCTTCCTGGTGAACTACTGTCGGTCCAGTTCTTTGATTTTGGGGAAGAGCTGGTAGTACCTGCTTGAATTTGCTCTGTTCTTTTAAAAATGGGTTCATTTTTGCTTTGTATTGGGTGTTTTCTGAACTATATTATATTTGCTTGACTGTTGGATTCCTTTGATGTTGATATGATGATATATTCCATTCCACTCTTTGAACTTGTTTTGAATGGTAATGTTAGATTCTAGAGAGAAATTACCTGCAAAGGGAACAGAAATTTTACAGGAAGATATAACATTGTTGAAAGTTTTAGGACTAAAGTAAAAGGGCATAATTCGTTTAGGCTTATATGAGCTTGAGGTGGAGTGAGGAAACTGGACTGAGAAATCTGATGTTCTTCATGAAATGGTGGTGTTTAAACCATAATGAAATTGAGTAGACTGCCTACTCCGTCTTGGTGGAAAGCAAGTCCTGATCAGGCAGCTTGATCCTCTGATGAGATTCGTGCTTTTGTGTCTCTAGAGGAATCTCATCTCTTACTCTCCACTCTTCAGGGAGTTGGACATCGGACCGTCAAATGGTTCTAGAAACCAGGTTGATGGTCCTAGAAACCACAGAACTTGGGGATCTGATGATTGCTTGATAGAAAAGGGTTCTATCTATAGGGCTAGGGTTTTTGGCTGCAGTGTTAGTCGGGCCGGCATGCATTTGTAATGAACTTTGGGCATAAACACAAATGGAAAAGAAGCTTCTTGAATTTCTAAATTGTAAATTGTATCGGAAGAGTTTTAGAACCTCCACACTATTTTTATCTTGAAGAGAAACCATGAGATTTGGATAATAATGGAAGTGAACAGGGCCGTCAGCCAGACTTGATTGAAGTACACTCAGAGAAGGAAACATTAAAATAAAGAATTCTCTCGTCTCTTAAGCAAAGCAAAATGGATGTGCTACCAACATCATCACGTGTGAGTTCTTTGACACCAACCTGGACTATTACTACTCGAAAATATTCGTACTTTTGTCTATGTTTAATGTATATTGTGGATCAAGTAATTGAATGGGCTCATGCCTTTTATGTAATGAAATGGTTCCTTCAGTGGTTTTGATGGAATAGTGTTTTCCGAGATTGAAAATGCTTGCTTCATGTATTTCTTGTTTCAAGATTGTAGGAGCTTCCAGTGCTGCAAACGATTTGCTGTATCCTTCACCGCAAACATCTCAGTGCATGATGGTCACACAAGAGTCGGGATAATTAAGCTACACACATAATAAATAAATGAGGACGGGTAAACTTACCATGAAACGCAGAAGAGAATATATTCTCTCTTAGTGGCTTGGTGGTGCCTATAAGAATTCATCAACCAAAGAGAAAAAAAAGAAAGTACAAGGAAAAAGCTTCCCTGATAAAAGTAGAAGAATCCCACTAACTTATTCGTATTCCAGTGCTTTCCTTGTATTTTTTTCCTTTGTGGTTCTCTTGTCTGCCTTGTGTATAGAAATATAAATCTCTCAAGAAGGAACATTAGCATTCTCTAGTCTCTTTGTCAAAGCAAAATTGCTTTCGTCGAATCACTTGAATGCAAGTATTACTATTTAAACTTGCTCTGTTATTATTATGAGGTTAAATTGCCAGAAAGATCTCATGACAGAATTCATCCGAAAAACGTATCCTTGTAGGAAATCCAGTGGTCTCAATAGAATACAAGGAAACGTTTGATTCAAGAAAACTTTTGGTTAAAACTGCTTCTAGCGGTAGGAAACTAGAGAGAATATTTATCTCCTGTTATGCATGTGATATTTGTACTGAGATATTGAATTAGTGGCCTCGGAAGATTTTGCTTTGGCTTTAGCTTTTGCCTCAGTCCAAAGCTGCTTTTGTATTTTTGTTTTCATTGAACATGGGTTTGCTTATGAAAGCGTGGTCTTCACTTATTCTTGAACGGATTCCCCATAAATCACTGAAGTTTCCGTCATCAATTCCGACCTGCAAAGGGCATTTACTTGATTTGGTTCATCCCACGGTTGAGTTAAATGCTTGGTAAGACCTCAATTGTGTCAAGTTAAACCTTTTGTCAGCATTATTATATAGGCTGTTTTAAAAAAAGAAAAAAGAAAAAAAATGTTACTGGAGATGTTTTTTTCTTTTTAAATTTTATGAACTCTTTAGTCACTGGAAGAGCTTTGAGCAAGGAGGATTTTCTGCTTGTGAATGAAAATATGGCATATTCCAGATTCCAATCCCAACATGCGGCTGTGATGACAATATAAATTCTCGTACTTATGAAAATTAGCCGTATACCCGTTAATGGGATATGAAGAAGAAAAACATGATTACTTCAATTTTTTATTTATTTTTTTTTTTTTTGGCAATGAATGAAATTAATAAAACAAGGAATATAGGAAAGCAATTTAAATTTTAAAAAAAAAAAAAGAAAGAAAGAAAAACATCGAGGAATTGATTGAATTGAAATTCCATAACGTCGAATGTTGGTATGTCTCTCGGTGGACATAAAACTGGTAAACCGACGAATGATTTCAGCAACCAACTGTACTTGATATTTGGCAAGGAAAATTGACGCAATTACCTCGTTAATTTGCTCATCAACCCCCTTCACATGATATAGTTAATGGGTTGGGCGGTGTGTGGTACAGCATGTGTCCATATGGCTTGCATACTTGTAGGTTAGGTTTGATTTAGAGTTTTAAGTACGTCAGTCTTAAAAATAAGGTGTGATTAGAGATATGTTAAAATACAGTACATGAAAAGATTTGTTATAAATATATTTTATTTTTTTAATAGAATTAAACTTAAAAATCTTATAATTTTAGAAATAACTTAAAATTAAAAATTTTAATATATTTTATTTAAAATTCATTTAATTCTGAATTTCAAAAAAGAATAATTTAATTCTTTTATATTTATAATATATTAAATGAATAGATTAAATTATGATTTTATAAAATATATGTATTAATGTTATTATGTCTGATGATTTACAATTTTATGCATGTTCAAATTAACAGATAAATTATTTTTATAAAAAAAATTATTATTATCATTATTATTGTTAAGTATTAAAAAAATTAACACCATAGAATTTAATTAAATATGAGCTTTAGTTTTGAACTTATAATTTGATTGAATTTAACTAAAAATATTTAGATTAATATATATATATATATATATATATATATATATATTTATTTATTTATTTATATCTATAAAAGTTTAAAAAAATAATTATAACATAACATGTTCTTTTAAAAAATAAAAAAAATTGTCATTTTTTTCAAACGGCACAGAATGACACGTATGTCGGACTAGATTCACATAATAAATATAATAAAAGATGCGTGCGAACCTGCATCCGTCGGCGCGGCCCGTTAGCCATCGTTTATCTCCCCCATCGTTTGTCTTCCCCATGGCCCCATTCCAAAACATCAACGGAAAAAAATAATAATAAACAAATCTTGCGGTGAAATTAAGGCAAGGCGTGATGGTGATGCAAGCAAGCTGCCACATCCACCACGTGGGAACTTTTTATTGTGTATAAGAATTTACTTCGTATAGAGGCGTGTCAACTTTGTGGAGGATAAAAGTATCTCATGAGATGACGAGATTACCCTACAAGTGTCGAAACAGGAAGGAGTGATTCAAACTACAACGGCAGGGATTTTTATGTGAAATAGCCTTAAATTGAAGAACCCTAGCGGGATGCGAGCAGTCGGCTTATTTGAGCCCTTTCAATCAACGGCCAGACTTGAGAGTTGAGACTTTCAGTCGTGGTTGTGATGGTGAGCAGCGAGCGTGTGAAGAATGGAGAAGGAGAGAGGACACAGAGAAGAAAGAGAAGAAGAATGAAGTGAGGAAGTCTCTGGAATGGGAGGCTTGGCAAGAGGAGATCTATTTTTCTTGTTCAATAAAAAAGAAAAAAGAAAAATTTTCTTGCCCACCCCTCCCATTCCTTCGATTTCCTGCATTTCCTTCCTCTCTTTTCTATCTCTCTTTGTATTATTGATGAACTTGACTAAGAGGTTTGAGAGCCATCTATTATTCTTTCCATGCCTCACGTTTTGGTATGATATTTCTCTGATTCTTTCAATTTTTATACTATATCTTCTTAGATCTACACTCTATAGTGATTGATGAAATGATGTTTTGCTGAGACTTTCTTTAGCCATGCCATAGTTACAACACTTTTGGTGTTTCTTTCTTTCTATTTTTTCTCTGAACAATATCAATCTATCCATTGAATTACATACTAAATTGATTAAATGCCACTAAATTTTGCTACGAGATTAAGATTTAGTGATTTTAAAAGAGGGATAGAAACTAGAAAATGGACCATGAAAGGGCCATTCATTCATTCAAACAAATAAAAGAAACTAATTCGTATCGTTTTAACAAAGATTAGATTGTTTGTTATCATATTGATCTGGATTGGATTCAAATTCACGAACTAATTTTAGCTGAAAATTTCTTTTTATCAAAAGTTTGCTTTGCTAGATCTTTGTCCTGTTCTTTAATTTAATTTTTTTTTTAACCCCTTATGCAAGCATGAAAGATACAGGTGTTTGAGCATAGATTATTAAATGGAGAATGATAGATAAAATAAAATAAAATAAAATTAAATTAAAAAATTAAAATTGTGTAAATGCTTTCGTGTTATCTCGAGGACTCGAATTTTCCTGTTTCCTAAACGTGCAGTATCACATGCTTTGGTGGGGGTGGGCAAATCGGTTTTTGCTCATGTTTGGGTCTAATTCCCCAATTCGATTTGCTTCACAATTTGAATCAGTTCGGTTTGAAAATTGAGTTACAACATTTCGATTTGAAAAAATTCACTAGCAGCCACCTAAACCGTAACGTGTACGCCTTGTGCGGTTCCCGCAAATGACTCGGCAGGTCAATTTACCGCTTTGATGGTGCCTCCGTACTTGGTCGGCTTGAGGCCTAGGCCCTTGACGTAATCTTCGGACATGAAGTTGTGCATTGCTCCGGTGTCGAACAAAGCACGCACTGCTCCGGTGTCGAACAAAGCACGCACTGCTTGGCCATTGATGGGCGTATTCACAAACATGAGCCCTTTCTGCGTGGGTGTAGGCGGCTGGCTCTTGAGTGCGTTAAGGCGTTGGAGCGAACCCATGCTGCGTAGGGGTTCTTCCGTCGACGGTGTGGGCGATATGGGCGGTCTAGGGTGGCCCTTGAGTTGGGCGGCAACCGTAGTAATTGACTTTTTCTCTGGACAGTCGCGTGCCCAATGTGGCCCGTTACAAATGAAGCATGGGCTGCGAGGCTTGAGCGGCTTCTCGGACTTGCTTTGTCTGCTCTTGCCGCTTGGAGGCTTTTTCTTGCCCTATTCCTTGCTGTCTCGGCCCTTGTCCTTGTGGCTCTATCCCCCTACCTGTGTCCTGAGTATGCCTTTTGTCCTTGAGCGAGGCAGAGTAATCGCTAAGCGATTCCGAGACAGTAATGGCGTCATCGAGAGTTTGTACGCTACATCTATCGAGTTCTGCCTTGGCCCAATCCTTAAGGCCGTCTTGGAAGTAGAAGAGAGAGTCTTTCTCGGACATGTCAGAGATCTCGCGCTTCCATTTTCGCATTGCTCGAGACAAAGTGCTTGCGGAGTTCTCGTTGGAACTCAGTCCATGTGTTGATCGCTTAAATGCCCTTGCCCATCTCGCCATGCTTCCGCCACCACCAAAATTATACGGCGCCTCAAAGGAATGTGGGCGCGGTGCCTACCTTCAATGCCTCGTCGTGAACAGCCATAACATCGAAGTATTGCTCCAGTCCAAATAGAAAGTTGTCGATGATGGTGGCATTATGTGCACCATTATATGTATCGGGGTTCGGCAAATCGATCCGGCGCGCGATCACTTGAGCTCAGAAGAGCCGGATTAAGAGTGAGTGTGCGATTGTGCCACGCCCAGTTCGAGCGGACTTCGTCAACCTCTGCATGGACAGCTCGTAGCTCGTCTTGCACGAAGCTACGTAAGCTCATCATGTAGTGCTGGAAACTCCCCTTGTAGAGAGTCGACTTGGTCTTGCATAAGAGCCTTGGTGGCTATCGAGGACTCACCATACTTACCCTCGAGGCTATCGACCCTTTTATCCAAACTGTCGAGGGTGTCCTGGACAGCGGACATCGAAGTCTCGAGCATGGCAGCACGAGGCTCTAAGGCATCCAAAGAAGGGGCTTTGGACTTACCTTGGGACTTAAGCGGTGCGTGTCCCTCCTCACGGCCTCGAGCTTGTGCCGGCATCTCCACACTGACTACGCCCTCTTGTGTCGTGCCTGATGGGTTGGTCATTGCTCATCGTTGCTCGTTGAGCTAGCTTGCGTGGGCGCAAGCCTTGCTCTGATACCATTTGTCACATGGATGAGTTTTAGTGCGCAGCAACCCGTGCGACACTTAAATGACTTATAGCACACAAGTCGCTAATTAAGCCTAGAGTGCTTCTCAAACTAAGTGAGGACACTTGGGGAAACGTTAAGAGAAGCAAGAGCGTAATGACCAATATATATTTTATTACACACTTAAACGTATGTTACAAGAGAACTTTATAAGAGTTAGGGAGCTTGTGTGTGTTGTGTGTGTGTTGAGTGGTGTGGTGGGTGGTGTGGTGGGTGGTTGTCACAAATGAGAGTGCCTTCCTATATATATAGGTGTAGGAGTGCTAGGTTTAGAGAGTTTCTAACTCCCTCCATAAATATCTAAGGGACTTAAAAACGCTTGTTTAAAACTTCTAGTCCGTGAATTATAAAAACTCGACTTACGGTGTTTACTGTTACCACGAATGCTATTGTGTTGGTGGCCCGTTTCTAAGTACAAACCACTTCCAACTGCATCCCACCTTGAGTGCTAAGCGCATCCTGCTTCTAAACGCACTCTCGTTCGAGGTAGACTTTTGCTGAGCGAGCCCGTGGGCTCAGAATTAGCCTTCGATCACGGGAGATTTGCACAGCCCGTGACAATAAGTTCTAAATCTACTACGATGCATGGCATCAGAACTTACAAGATCATGTGTTTATCATTCATATTTAATTAATCATACACTTGGCATCCAATTTTGAGGATAACATGCTTATCTTCATTACCTGTTTGGCATTTATGCTTGAGAATATATCTTCGAGTGATGATATAGCCACAAATTTTTGTACAAACTTATTTTGTACAAATTAATGTGACATTAATTCATTGGTTGAATGAAAATATAAAATAATAAAAATAAATCATGTGGGCCAATAGATATTTAATTAAATCAATTTTATCATGACATCAACATAAAAATTATGTTAATTGCCATCAGATTACTCTATATCTTTGCCCTTTTTGCTTAAGCCCTTTTAGTTTAGTTATCTTGATTATGAAATTTTTTGGTAATTCACCAGGAAGATAATTATATAATCACGATATTAATGTTATGTCTACCAAGTATCTAATAAAATGTCGAAATGAGTTTTGTTGTTTCTTTACATACATTTTTTATGAGTTACAGATCATAAAAATGTCTTCTTAAGCCTACCAAATGACATCTTGAGAAAGCTAGAGGCAAGGTTGACAAATAGAAGCCAAAGCAGTAACGGAAACAAAATTAGAAAAAAGAGTAAATTGACAATTAAAGCAAACCCAAAAGTTGCAGGGGAAGTATATCATGACAATAGAGTAGAATGAAGTTCATAGTTTGAATGAAAAGCACCCACTCAAGATCCATATTTAAGGGTTTGAACCAAAAAGGTCATACGACAGTATTTTGAAGGCACATGTTTGCTGGAATCAAAACAGGCCCGAGGTTATATTTTGATTTACATGTAAATTTTCCACGAAAATTTAATTATTTCGCTAAGTCCTACTATATGAGATGAGGATAGCTTATATTCGTTAAATTGATTGTGCTCATCTAAGGGCTGATAGTATAACTTAATTAACTTAATTTCTTGAAAGTTGCTCAATGTGAATGCAAACTATAAAACGGGAGTTATAGGCTAGCATTAAGAAGCCAAGCAAAGTTTATAGATAAAATTTATTAATATTTTTTAAGGCATAAAAAAAGTAAAGAAAATCAATAAAAGGTTAAAAGCTTTAAAATATATTTTAGGTAAGGTATAAAACCTTAAACTGATAAGAATTATTTAATGTTGCTTAAGTTTGGAAGCCTTAAAGCCTATTCTAGGTAAGACATAAGACCTTAAACTAATAAGAGTAGCTTAAAATTGCTTAAGTCATTTGAAGGTTAAAAACCTTGAAACTTGCTCTAGGTAATGCATAAAACTTTAAACTGACGATACATGCTCACCTATGGCATTGTCAGCAGAGAAATCAAAATAAGTTGCTTAAGGTTTTAAGTTTGTAAAAATATTAACTTTAGATTTTTTAGTGCTGTTCGTTCCACTCTCAACACTAGAAATTGGAGACTAGTGTTTGGGGAATTAAATAGGATGAATATGATCTCCTCCAAGTAAAAGTGAGCAAATGGATGAGTATAGTATCTCGACCAAGTTGTAATTCTAGTGGCCTTGAGTAGACTTTTTCCACCAGGAGGTAATTCTAGTGACCTCGAGCAAATGGGTTTCAGTGAGACATCTGTAATCAGTTGGTCCAAAGACCCCACCAAGTTTAACCACGAGTTGCTTTCTCAAAAGCTCCGCATAACGTCCACACATGCCCAGCTGCTATAATTGCAGCTCAATAACTACTCGCAGATTATTAACTGGCGATCACATGACATCCTTGATGATAGACAAGCCGTTTCACCATTAAAAAAATTTAATGCTGATGTAAGAATCTGAAATCGAGTCATTAATCAACTCAATCGAATCTCGGCATCAACAGTAACTTGTAAAGGATATTTATTAGTGTGATAATTTCATTAGTAGATGATTTGTAGACGACAAACAAATCTCCTTGAGAGATATGCAATTGCTATTTCAAAATGCAAATCATACTTTACTTAGGACAAGCGATCAAGTTACGAGCTCAAAGCCTACAAACAAAAAGCTATAACTATAAAACAAAAGTTAGTAATACATATTAAATATAAATTTTAAATAATAATTTTAATAAAATTATTAAAGATATAAAATATTTTCTATGATATAAGTGAAAAATCATATTAACATAGCTTTCAAACTACAGTAGTGTTACTAAACACTTTAGTCTTGTAAACTTGGAAGCCACATTCAACCTCAATCCCAAACATACCCTTAACTTTTCAATAGGGATAGATGGATCTTTGACAACTTTTAGTATTCAAAACAAAATAGTTTTGTCTCCGAAAAAGATTTAAAGACTTGAAAGAAATCAGGCAAAAAAAACGTGTTAAAAATAATTATGACCACCACAAATTTTAGATATGTTGTTGCTAAATTTGGTTTATTTACAAATAAATAAGCAAGGTTATAGTAATTGAGATACGAAGAAATTAGCGATTTGGCAAAGAAAATAATTTTTATAATTTTGACCGTTAAATAATGAATATAATGAAGATTTTTTAACTATTTACTAAAACACTATTTATAACGTGACTCGGATAACACTTCTCATAGAGAGCACTAATTATAATGCGAAGGGTAAGACTTCCAGCAACTGAGCTTATGTACTTAAAATTTCAATAACTGGGTTTGAGTACTTGGACTTATTTACTCGCTTTCAATAATTACGTTCCAACAACTTAGTTGAATGCTTAAAAGGAAGACCTTTTTTTATAAAAAAAAAAAAAAGAATAATTACATTCCAACTAGCAGTCAAGCTCTCCAAAACCAAACTCTCCCCAAGTCGCACTCTCTAATATCATTTTCAATTTATTGAAGGCTTTTTAGTTGTTTTTTTTTAATTACATGAGACTAATGTTCAGATTACAACTCATATTATATGAAATTTACAATTTATATTTACAATAATACAATTACTGGGATTAGTTTACATTAATTTTTATATAGCACGCATCGATTTTACCCTCTCTAATATTCAGTGGCGAATCTAGAAAAATAATTTACCGGGGGCTAAATTAGATAATAATACAATATGAAAAACTAAAATTTTGAATATATTATATATTTACTAATACATTTATAATTATTCTCTACGCATTTTCATATTTTAAAAATGTTATGCAATAGACTCATTATCAATATTATTAAATTTATTATTTCCTATATAAACAACCAAACTATTATTTATCCCATCCGATTCCAAAGATAATTTTTCATGAGTTTCATTAGTAAAAACATTCGCTCAACTATTATTATAGAGATTGGAAGAATTAGTCCTATTTTTTAGAATAAAAAATATTTTAAGTGGTGGATATCATTATTTTTAATTACAATATAAGTTTTTATAATTCTTAAAAGTTAAAATTAAAATTTTACGGGAGTTTATAATTTATAGTGATTATTTTAATAAATTTTGATGGGAGTTAATTAGAAAACTAAAATATTATTTTTTAATTTAAAAACTTTTTTGGCCAGTGGGGGCTTGAGCCCCCATCGGTCCCAAGCTACATCCGCCCATGCTAATATTCGAGGGGTGTCTACTTCACTCACATTTCAAAAGAGAGAAGATTACCTTCACTTAATAATTAAAAAAGAAAATAAATTTCTATATGCATCGTGGAAACTCAAACCGCTGCACTTACAGTTGTTGTGAGTATAGAATTCTAACCACTGAATTAAGGTCCAATTATTAAGGCTTTTTAGTTGTTGAACTCTTCAACAATCGGACTTATTCTACTTTTCTTCCAAAATTTCAAGCTGCGCGCATTTAGACGGAAGCCCTCTCTTTCCCTTGCGGACCTTCCACGTAATTGCGACCGCAGGATAGATTCGTGTGCAGGCAACCAACCCTCGTCAAAAATCTACGTGTTCACACTTCACACATCGAAAAGGTCATTGACGCTGATGAGGACGCAGGGGCAGATCTCCTGCTTCGATAGTGCAACGGATTCTTTTCTTCGTTCAATTTTTTATTTTTTATTTTTTATCTTTTGTCGTATTTTAAAAGGCGAACACAAGCATGTGAAAGCACAGAGGCGCACTAGCCGCATCAGATCCATCAGACTAATCACTACCGTCCAAATGGATGTTCTTTCCAAAAAATGATTCCCTTGCATTTCCAAAGAAGTTAACACTTTCAAAACGGCATGCTGTTTTTATTTTTTATTTATTAATCACTTGCAAGCAGCTTTGCTTACTTTCACCGGAGGGTTGTGTTGTGTGTTGTGAATTTAAAGCCAGAGGAGGAGGAGAGGAAGATTGAAGCGAGGAAGTTTTGGGAGTGGGAGCGTGGGGTAAGAAGAAAACATGTAATTTTCTTTTCTTTTTTAATTGAGAAAGAAAATAACAATTCAATTTCTTCCCTATGCCTCCCATTCCTATGATTTCCTCCGGTTCCTTCCTCTCTTTATCATCTCTTCGTCGACTTCAGGAACCATGCTTGATGCTTCAGTTCAATTTTTGGTAAGGTATCTCTTCTTTCTACTTATTTTGCGGAATAACGCCATCATATATTTTTCCTTTTATCATTTTCATATCAAGCTTGTTTTTTTTTATAATTAATTTCGTTTGTTACAATTTGGCCATGGATCTCCTTCGTGGCTGGGATTTAATATCAGTCATGCGGCGGGGAGATGTAAAAAGCTAGGTGGAGCCAGCTTCGCAAGAATTTATCCTTAGTTGGTACAAATTGATGTGAATTTTGGCACGAGTTGGCATCCACCTAGTGTCATCTTTGGGGACGAGGGATAGTGGCTTCACTAGTTTTGGTTCAAATTAAGGTTTGCAACTGCAGATTTAGAGTTTGAAAATTTTGGAGATTAAAAGTCATGGGTAAGCTTGTAGGGGCCGAGTTTTAAAGTTTGAGGGTAAGATTAATGCTTCTTTTAAACTATGGCTCACAATTTTTTTGGCTCTCCCTAGGTTTTTCACTTCTACCTTGGTCCTGGTGCACGTAGTAGATCGGGGTGATAGTTGGGTGATTTGTGACCTCGATCGGCAGAGTTTTCAAAGATTCTGGGTTTTATTTTGAGATGTTAATTTATAAAAAAAAAAAAAAAACATGGTATGATTAGAAATTGTGGACCTATATATGGTGCATAACCTAAAGTTTGGACATTAGAAGTTAATAGCATTTCATTTAGCCAATGATTATTTGAGTAATCACAGATTTTCAATCTCCCTACATGAAGGTTGGGACTCGATTCGCCTTCCGACAGGGTTTATTTGGCTACATGAAGGTTGGGACTCGACTCGCCTTCCGATAGGGTTTATTTGGCTACCGTTTTGGTCTAAAATAGATTTTCCTTCAATATTGAACGAGGGTTGTTGTTCGGACCGTGATATATCTTAATCATGACGGATAATTTCAATTGTTATCTGGTTGTAAATACAGTAGAGTTTTGACGGTAATATATTAATATTTAAAAAAAAAACAAAATCAACACGAGGAGTCTCTTCCGTGCGCTATTCATTTCTTGTTCTTCCCAGTGCTTGAGCTTAACACTCTTTGGCAAGACATTAATACATATCTGTTCTTCACATACATATATATATACACATAGGATACTGTTTCAGTCCGGGAATTTCGGATTGAAACAGCGTCCGGAAATAAATTTGGTCCAATATTACTGATTTTTGTTTGTGGTTTATACTTGGACAATCATCATGTGCACGGTTGTTTATTAATTTTTAATAAAACTGACATAACATGCATTACTGTAACAAACAGCCCACGTGACACATACTAGTTCTCTGCAATTGTAATATGTATTTCTTTTTAGCCGGCGAGTTGTGTACTTATAAAAGGGAGTCTAAATTACATTTAATGTAACATACACACTTTACCGTAACCACATAATTTATGATTTCACACAATTTGTGTGAATTTATGTGATTGTTGTGTAGTGTGTATGTTACATTAAATATAACATAGTATTTGCCCAAACGTCAAACGACATTTCTTGCAATACTTAAATTTATAGCCGACACAACGACCAATATATTTGTATAATCAACAAGCCTAAAAGATAGGCGTCGATGAAATATCTTAGTTGGCGCGTCGTTTATAATGTTTTATGGCAACGACATGACGTTTCATTTATAAATATGTAGACGACATGACATCTTTATGTTTTATGTTCCTCTTTATATATGTGATTTTCGGTGATAGATTCTCAAGTGTTTTATACATAATAGTCTACTTCTTGGTCAATCTACTGACATACCAAAATAAAAGAGCTATTATGTCTAAACTTTCTTTGGTCTTACTAAGAATTCCTATTATTATTATTATATATATATATATATATATATATATATATATATATATATTTCTGTGTAATTTTATTTTTAAGAGAATCTATACATTTAAGGTAAAGATCACTACACACAAGTTTGTGGTAGGTCCCACAATCTGTAATTGGTGGTACAGATTCACCTTAAATGTAAGGTAGGGAAACACTTTTTAAGATAGTCTTTGACTACTGGATTGATTAAAGTTAGTTCTTATCTTTTATTTACCATTGATAATTTAGTCTCATTTTTATAAACATATAAATCAAAGAAGAGGAAAGGGAAAAGGGATGACTAGGTTCTCTTTAGGGGAAGATTTGTATGTGGCTTGTTATTCCAGTAGTGTAAATTGATCTATTCCGTTCGGGTTGACCATTAGAGTATATGTCCTTGATTTTCTTTCAATATAGAGAGAATTTTTAAAAAGTTTAATGAAAATTGTGGAAGTTGTTTTGGTAAAAACTGACTTTTCAAAATTTATATTTAACTACTTTTGAAAATATACTAGTTAAAAACACTTTTAACTCATGACTCACTTCTAAAAATGTCTTTTCAACATATTAACAATTAAACGGGCTAAAGGAGATCGTAGGCCAAGGAGATCGTGTTTAAAAAGAAGATTTCAGAAAATCAACAGAAATGATTTTAAAAAGAAGTTTTCATATGTAAAGCCAATTATTAATAAAAAAAAGAGAAAAATAAAAGATTTATTGGCTATTTAGTTTGTAGTGCAAAATAAAAGATTGATTGGCTACTTAGTGTGTAGTGACTTACTATCTATACATAGTGATTGGTAACTATTTTTTATGTGACTCACTCACTGTCGGTAAGAAAAGATAAAATAAAAAAGATACTTTTATAATTTTTCTCTTATTAAGAAGATTATCTGTAAAGACATGTGACTGTGACTATTTTAAATTTTAACTAACAATAGCTGTCTATTGCTGACTAATTATCCATATCGTTTCTATGTTGTCTGCTTCTTCACTTCCCAAATCATCCCACCATTCAGCTTTGTATTAACTCCCAATTATATGCTTCACTCATGATGAATTTTTATAACTAACTAAGTTATTATTATATTATTTAATAAATAACTAACTCATTAATTAAAATACAAGCTGAGATCCAAATATTAAGAACCCTAATATTGCCTTGCCTCGGTGATAAGATGATACGTGATTAATGTATGTTATGGTCTAATTAAATGTAATTTCCTTTACTAAAGAACCATTTGCATATCTTAAAATTCTTGCATATATATATATATATATATATATATATATATATATATATATATATATATATATATATATATGTATGTATGTATGTATATATGTATGTATGTATCATGTATGGGTTAGTACGTTTTATTTCACGAGGCGACTATTAAAATGTAAATTCCACTTTTGTATTGCTTAAATAAAAGGGTCTCCATTTATTCATATAAAGGCGAAAGCTCAGTTGTTCTTTCACGAGCCCATGAAAGGGGATACGGTGTTCACGTAAAAATATGTTAACAAACGCGATACTAATATCATGTCCCTTTGAGCAAATACAATCAGGCAGAAATTCAATTTGCATAAAAAGAGATGGCAAAGCATATTTTTAATTAATTATTCACGTAAATCGACGGTAATCTATAACCTTGAGCATAGATAGTTACTGGATTTGTAACAGCTATAATAAATATTGTGTACAGAAAAAAAAAAATCAATAATTTACTTTAGTTTTCCACATTTTCAATTGAGTGCGTCTATTCGCACCTTTCTAAATATCTCTTAACACCTTTTTTCTTTATTAATCTCATTAAAATACTTTAAAAAATTATAAAATTCTTTAACACCTCCATTAATGATAAAAATATTTTTAATTAAAACTTATTAGAGTAAATCCATTCTCTACTTTTTGTTTATTTTTATTATTGAATATCATTTTAACAATAAGTTTTTTTTTTTCATTCAAAAGAAAAAAACAACCTATTTTTTTCTTTCCATTGCAATCACCAATGATAAATTTCTCACTAAAAAATTAGAGAAAAAAACAACCTTTTTGATTTTTAGAATGTTAGTTTTTTTAAAGAAAAAAATTATTTAAATTTTGAGTAAGGTTTTAATTAGAAATTATCTTATTATGGAATTTTAATAAAGGTTAAAATTATAAAATAATTAAAAGGAATTTTAAGAGGTATTTGGAGGGGATCAGGATCCTCTCCGACCGAAAGACTCGATCTTTTGATCTCAGACCGTATTTTAGTGTTAGTGGATGATTAGGATTTAACTACTTTTTCTTTTTAATTTATTAACTACCAATCATATTAATATGTTTTACTCAGATAAAAATCAGATCAGGAGAGGATCCTGATCCATTTGGAGGGGTGCCAATAGTCCCACTCATTTCAATTACCATTGGTTTTGGGTTACATCATCAATAAGTGGAGTAACATTATTTATAAGATGTCTCTTTGAATTTTTTTTTTAACTGATTAAGCATCAGGTTATTGTATTATATAGATTTTTTTTAACTGATTAAGCATTAGGTTACTGTATTACATAGATATTTATAATTACTATGACAGTAGATTATTACATTGATATTTACAATAAGATAAATAACTGATATTTACAATCAGATATATAACTGAGACTTACATTATTATATTTTTAATTCTATGAAGTACATATCCAGGCAATTACACTAATATTTACAATCAGATATATAACTGAAACTTATATTATTATATTTTTAATTCTATGAGGTACATGTTCAAATATAATTCGATGAAGTACATGTCCAGACAAATAACTCTCATGAAGAAGGGGTGTATCTACGATATTTACAATTAAATATATATCTGGAACTTATATTATTATATTATTATATTATTATATTTTTAATTTTATAAAGTACATATCCTGACAAATAACTTTCACGGAGAAATGGTGTTTCTACTCCATTTGCATTTCGTAAAGGGAAAAAGACTTTACAAATAATCTCTACCCTCACGAAAAAAGGGTATCTTTACTCCACTCGCATTTCGTAAGGGAAAAAAACTTTACAAATAATTTCCATATAATTATGTTTAATTGAGGGAGATTGAGTCCATAGGTCTCGAACCATTCTCCTCGTAATCATACTTAACTTTAAGGGTAATGATTCATTACTGAACTAAAACCTAGGTGGCTTTCTTTTCAAATTAAAGTATAATATTCTATTATTTCTACTTTGATATCCTCTAACGTTAGGGAAGAAACTGTAAATAATTCAACTCGCTCAATTATTTAGTATAATTGGCTTTGTCGTCTATTTCTAATAGTTATTTGATTGGCATGTGATCTTAAAGTAGTTTTATTTAATTGATTATAATTCTGAACGGTAAAAAATAATTTAAATTTTATCTCTTTTTTTTTTCCCTTTTATGATAGAACAAAATAAAGAAAAAAAGAAAATTGAGTGAACTTTTTGCCATTTTCTTTTACAGCACCGTGGTCCCTTCTTATGGACCCAGCCTTCATAAATTTTTAGTATTTAAAAAAGAGGTTAAAACACGACACGTCACAACTTGCAACGATCGATGGTTTTTTCAAAAAAGAAAAAGAAAAAGCTAGCTATTAGCCGCGTGGCGTGGTTTGTGGTGCTCTTCTTCTTTGGGAGTGGGAGTGAAACCCTAGTTCCTCCAAATTCTAATATAAAAGGGAAAGGAACCTCTGACCTCTGAATTACATGGAGGCGGCCTTGAACTGCAAAGAAGGAAAGAGAAAACAGAGAAGAAGAAGAGGGGAAATTTCGGGAATGGGTGCATGGGCAAGAGAAGAGAAAAAGAAAATATATACTTCCTTTCTTACCTATGCCACCCATTCCTTTGATTTCCTTCACTTCCTTCTTCTCTTTTCTATCTCTTTATGGCATAACTACATCATCCGTCCCATTTCGATCGACTATTTCCCATGCTTCGCTTCACTTCACTTTTGTTTTCGTCATATCTTTAAATTTTTAAAGCTCTTCTTTTCGATATTTTATTAGATTTTTGTTTATAGTTTGCACTTGTATTTTTCTTGTTATTTTTTTGTTTGTTCATTAGTCTTCTTATTCAAAGAGCTATACTGCCCTGCTAACGTCTAAACTTATTCTGTTCTGGTAAGGTAAATTGTTGTTTATTTTTTAATTTTATTACCTTAAAGGCTGCTCAAGTTTCAAGCTTTTGTTTCAGATGCAAAAAAATCCTGACGCGAGCCCCTTTTGGTGTTTGATTTTGTGTACCAAATTGTACACATGGTGTTATTTTTAGACGGCTGGTGAGGATGACGACTGATGGCTATGTTTCTTCATTTCAAACGAGCTCGATTTACTTAATGCAAATTCATCATAACTTCTAAGGACTGAAAAATATACGTGATGAACAGAGTGATGTTGTGCTGATCACGATTTTTCTTTCGATGTTTGTGATTGTGGCATCTTCATATATGGAACACACAAAATCATTAAGAGGGGTGAACCTGTGGATTTTATTTATCTCAAATCCAAATGCATGTTGCTCAGGCCACCAATTGTATGCAAGTGCCCGGCCTTATTTCATCCATGAAAAATGTTACACAAGGATTTAAGTTACATGCATGCATATTGTTCATTATGAATTAATGTTCTACATTTGTCGTCTTGCTTGAACCACATATATCAAACCATCTTTGAGCACGCCTTCAATATCTTGGGGGTATCCATAAAGGCTTTCAATGATTTTACCTGTCTCTGCAATTTTTGAAAAAACTGATGTCTGGAAAGATTTATCGCGCACCATCGGGTCTCTGGAGTAGTCCAAAACCACTTTCGCCGGTTCATCCATTATTACGCTGCAATTGATTTTTGCACATCAGACACCATCATTGGAAGGAGAAGAATTATGTAATGCGAGATCATAAGGAAAATACATTTGTGGATCCTAATAACAAAAAAGAATAATAAAGGGAGAAAAGTGTTTCAACCTATTCCCGCACGCAATTGTATGTTACAACGGTTAGAAGATTTTCATTGTATTTCTTAAGCTGTTCATTATGTTTTTCCTTAAGTTTTACGTTTCAGTTTCGCATCTATTATACCAGCAGTTTGTCCGAGTAACTAAAAACTTGTGACTTGCAACATACAAGTCCTGAGGTAGAACTTCGTAAGAATGAAAAAATCACCAACATTGTTTTCACAGAAAACTAATATTGAGGTTTGCTACCAACCTGTCATAGAGCCCAGCACCTGCATATTTTTCAAGGTCCTCACCATTAGAGTCTGATCTGAATATTATTGATGGCTTGCCATATAAGCCAATAAGTTTGCTAGGATAACAAGTGACCTGAAGAGATTCATACAGCCTAGTTGGTATATGAACGAGCTTTTGCTTACTATATGGATTTAGTAAAGTACAATAACTAGGGAAAAAATAACGCAATTTTAGAGTGATTCAACATGTTCATTCAGATAAACAATGCGTAAGGAATTGAAGAGAAATTGTGCTTACAATAGGAGATTTTAGATTGTTCTTTTTGGTAACAAAGCTCATAGCTCTTCCAGCATAGGCACCCACCAATGTCTCCCCAAGGCCCTTCACAATCTGTTTTTACACACAGAAAGAAATAAAATTCATGCCACTCAAAAACATTTAGAATAAAATAGGCAAGTTTACCTCAGTATATATCTCCGAGTTATCCCCTGATAAAGGATTCTTCGTGTGAATAACAAAAGCATAATCTCCACATATAGTTTCTTGAATCAGTACAGCCATGCAAAGGTTTTCATGATTTAAGCTAGCTTTCCTACAACTAATGAACGCTCTTTCATTCCACTTTGAAGCCCAAACCTGCAAATAAAGGAAAAGATGGAATGTCCTTACAAAATGGCATTGGTTGTGGGGCATGCGATTTATATTATTGAATATGCCTATAACAATTGTTCTATCTAAAGTTGACTTCAAATGTTAGAAGTTGAAGAAAAAGAAAAAGACTAACGACTCCCAGCCAATACTATGATTGATACATATCATCCAAATTATGGTATGAAAAATGAGTATTTTTAATCTTCAGTACCTTCTTTATAGATCGCCAAGCAAGATTCCATCCTTCATCACCAGGCCAGGGCATTCCTGAACTTCTCATTTTGTTCTTCAGTTCATATATCTACAGAAGGGTTGGAACACAGGTTCTTAATAATGTGAGAACATATGAGTTTGCACAAAATCTACCCAACATTACATAACTGAAGTCAAAAGGAGACACTGTTTTCCTCAAAGACCTCTACAAAAGAAGTACTGATCTTAGCATGATATAATATCTGTCAACAGTTGTAACCAACTGATCGATATCTGTTTGTAAGATGTGAAGCAGAAACTTGCAAACACAAAATCAATGTACTGTTCTTTTCTCTAATATTCACTTTCCTATATTTTTCTTAATAAATCAATGCAATTAAGTTGAGCTTTTTGATTATGAGACTTCTATAAGTACCATAAGAACTCTATAAACATGCAGATAACAGTTTGTAAACATTTAACAGTGAACAAGCTATCAAATGATAGTAGAAAGATGCATCTAGTAAGTTGTCAGGACTACGTGTAGTGATCATTTAGAATTACCAAGGATAATGGAGCACTCATTTGCAAAACAGCTTCTTGTATTTGTTGGAGTTTTGAAAGGTCTCCACCATTGATAAATTTGTAAAGGCGAGATATCTTGTTTGCTATGTCCTGTACATAAAAGCTTAGTTGTGCAAGAACATTAAAGCACTATGAAGAGAACTAATCCTCTTGGAAAAGAGAAAGTACCTTGTTGATATTCTCTGATAGAACAGTCTCAAAGGCTCCAAATGGTATGGCTACCGATGTAGGTATCTTAATCCACAAAGGAACCCTTCCTCGTAAAAATTTAATATTGCAAGATTTTGCACCAACCTAATAAAAGATTATTAAAATCACTTACTTATGCTCCACTTTTCTGGGCTTACGCAATGAACTGAAGTTATTGAACGTAGAGCAAAAATAGTTGGTTGAGCTATATATCGCTCTGGACTTTAGAACAAGCATATGTGAATTTACATGCAATCTAAATACAAAAAAGGGCTGTAAGGAGCAGGAGGCAGTATATAATACCCTAGATTTTCCTTCAATGCCTTCCCAATGATTTTTTTTTTTTTTTTTTTGGGATAAGAAACTGAAGAATGTGTTAATAAAGAAGACGTAAAAGCAGTTAGTGGACCAGCTGTCCACTCAGAAAACGAAGAATAGCACTATTTGTGTTTTACAAAAGTATACCCAATCACCCTTATAGAAGCTTAAAATCAGTTAAAACTTCCTATCTCAAAACCTCATCCCAGTTTAGATGTATGAAGAAAAAGGATGAATTTTGAAACTCCATGGTAACTGAAGCCCAAAGTGAAGTAAGAAAACGAACTCTGTCCCACAGTTTTTCAGCATGCCTTCCCAATGAATTAACACTATCAACTAACTATATAAGAAAATACACCCGAATAACGTAGGTAGATAAGAAAATGTTTATCGGGGTATTCTATTAGACCAACATATGACATTAATAGATAATTCTTTAAATAAAAAAGGATTAATAGATAATGAGCTTACCATATCAGGAGTGAAATCCTCAACTGAAACAGCATATTTGCCACGAAAAATCTTGCTTTTAAAGGTGATTCCTGGGGGAATGGATGGAAGTGCAGAGGAACTGAGAGACAGGTTGGAGCTACTTATGTCACTGCAAGTAAACAAAATCAGAGAAGTTGTCCAGTAAGTACCACACAAGATTACTAAATGACAGTGACTTGAATGGCCTACCTAATGATAAAATTTGTGGACTTCAGTCGAATGGATACAGCTTTTCCTTCCTTCAACCTGAGATTTCTAAGAATATTCTGATCGAAGCATGTGGCAAAGCAAACCTGCAGAGTATATAGCTTAGTTAACCGTCTGGGTTGGTTTCTTAAGCTGATCACTTAGGCAAGCTTTCAGTTTCATAAGTAATGAAAATTTCCACTTTAATTAAAAAAGAAACTCAAATGGAATGTGCCTTATTATTTCTTGCTCTAATAGAGACATGAGATAGAACATCTGGCATATCAGGTGTCAACACAGCAACAACTCCAAGTGGGATTTCTTCTTCTCCAGTTACTCTGCTTGCAATGATGATGGTAGGTCTTCTGTAAACTTTGTTCTGTAAAGTAATTAACTCATTGACAGAAGTAATGAAACCACACACTTCTACAGGGCTGAGGACCTGCCAACTGCCAGACAGAAACTCTTAGAACATTTTTAAAGTTCAATCCCTTGAATAGACAAAAAATGAAAAAATTAAAAAAAAAAAAAGAGACAACTCAAAAGGTTTCTTTTCCTTTTTCTTTTTTCTTTTATTTTTTTCATAACCCAAAAATCCCCTTATTAACCTAGAGTTAGAAGCTTGGCCCCCTGCCAACCATACTATCTTTTGGAAGGAGGATTTCATTACATTTTTCCAAGTAGACAGGCCTGACAAACCAAATTTCAGACTTGTGGTTGACGAAGTAGTCCAATTCATCATCCAAAGGCATAATCATTAGACTAACTCCATAGGATTTCTAAACTCAGAAGTTATTGAGCAAATAATTTGCTATGCTGAAATTCATACTATAATTACTCAGCCGAAAGCAACTCCACTGGTAGTACAGCATACAACAAATGGAATCAGCAATTACCAGCCCAAATTTGCAACTTTGCGTAGGACAGGTTCAAAACGGTTAATGAGTATCGATAGAACAGCCTCTGATTGTGCTCTGACCAACTCCTCTGTAAAATTGTCAATCTAATGGCAGATCCAAAAATGTTAAATAAACAAACCAATCAATATGATGACTTCTTAGAAACTCTTGAAACAGGAAAGAAAATATTGAAACAGGAACCTTGCTATCACCTGAGTTTCATTATGCTAGATACTGTCAAAGATGAATAATTACGTACCGCATATTTCTCTACACCGAGCAGACAACCAAGATATTTAACACTTGGCTGGAACTTTTTCTGATAAGTCTGTGACCTTTCAGCAAGTACTAGCTGCAACCGATCAAGAATAGCCTTTGCTTGTAGTGCCCACTGAGCATCATTGGTTCTGCATGATTCAGAGACACGGTACCAGTCCTTCACAGCAACATAACACCAAGAGTGCAGAAACTTCATTAAGAATTTAGGTCAAGAGATGGAAGAACTTCAAAACTAAACCTCCAGTAACTAAGTATATGAAGATCAAATCCAGAGTCGACAAAATCAATGACAAAAGACTAAAAAGCCTCTAGGCTCAAGGAAAGATATACTTTTGTACAATAAATTAGGTCTTCATTGTTGACCACTGATAGGCATAAACTTTCAAGCAACAGGGAAATGAAGAACATGATTTCCTGTGTCCAACCACAAAAAGAAGAAGAAACACAAGTTGTGGCATAAGTAAACCAAACTGAAGACGAGCTCATTCAGCTATATATTCAGGTGTTCTTGTCTAAATGAAATTATATACCGGAGGGTGACTGAAGTTTAAATCTTTGAGCCCCCTCTCCATTGTTGTTTTGATAGCTGAAGCCAAAGAAATATCGAGGAACAGTAAGTCTTTTGCGCTCCCACGAGCCGTGCCCAAAATAGGGTGAAGCTCAATGCGGGAGTCTACTAATTTCTGCAGTCATAATTTCGAACAATAGTAAGGAATTCCTTTTCATTTAATTAAAAAAAAATCATAAATTCTAAAATTGCTTAAAATGTGACCTCCAGCAGTTGATTGATGCTCTTGTCATGAATATGTGCTTTGATAAACGTCAGGCACGCCTATCATATGACAATAGTAATAAACAAAGTTATTTCATCCAAAATTTCTAAGATCGAAGGATACTGAATAGAACTCCCAAGGACATGCCTATATCTGTACAGAAAGTAAACATAATCCAATGTACCAACAATAATACAAACAAATTTTCAATACATAAATTGATTTGAAAAGCAAGAAACAAATAATCACCTGTAATTTTGAAGATAAATTTCCAAAAGAATCAGAGATGACAGAATTATGACCCTGAAATCCCAAGAGGTAAAAGGTTATCTAAATTATCAACAACTAAAAATTGAGTGATTATAGAAAAGAAAAAGGAGGCTGGGCCAATAAAATGGTGCCTTAATTAGCATCACAATGATTACCTTGTAACAAGTTTCAATAGCAGATTCAAGGTCAGCACCTGAATGAACAGCCTGTGGCATGTCCATCGAGTAAATCAAAAAAAGAAAATAAAGAAAGCAAAGGCATTCCAATTTACATCATAAGATAAAGATGACAAATCTAGAATTTACTAGCTATAATTGAGAGAAAATTAAGAAAGAGAAAGTTAACTAGCTGTGTTGCCTTGACAAATGCCAAATCTGTTGGAAATCACTAAATAAAGTGATCACCAAGAAATAGAGTTACAAAATAATTAGACCCAGTTACTGACTCAAGTCCAAGGATTTCTGAAGGGTAAATCCAAAAGAAAGATTAAAATTTAGTAAAAGATCCCGTAGGATTGTGCAAATTAGCATTAAATATCAATTTATCTTCTGCTTTGTTCCCCTCAAAACAATTCCTTGTATTTCATTTAGAGGCAGCAAGCTGAAAAAAAAGGGCCAACTTCAGCAAGAACATAGTGCCCTCATATTAGTTGGCCTATTCCTATATACTACCTTTTTGCAGGAAACAAAGGAAAACTTGAGAAATAAAGAGATTTACAAAAGGGGAACAAGTTACAAATCTAGGAAGAACCGGCAGAAAGGCTTGCAAAAAGCCAATACAAATTTCTACATCCATCACTCACATACAAAGACAAGATAATGTGATAAGCAGACTTTCACTCACTCACATACAAAGACAAGATAATGTGATAAGCAGACTTTAAGAGTATGAGTGTACCTTTAGTGTCTTCAAGTACATTGTCAGGTCACGAGTGAGACTCTCTTTAGCATCAGCCCTGAACCGAGGCTCTGACACAATTGGACGATCATAACTTGCAAGCTTTTGTTTTGAAAGACCATGACAATTTAAAATTTGCCAATAAGCATCAATTTTAAAACCGCATCTTATGTAGGTTAAGAGTGCCTGTTATAAAAGGAAAAAAATTAAATGATTGAAATTCAATAAGGACTCTGTATTTAGTTATCAGACCTGCTCTCTTCTAGCCAGTATGGTCAACTTAATTTATCTCAGTTATTTTACAAGTTAGCACAACTTGACTCAATGCCAGTAAGAAATAACCATAGCTCAAGGGAACTAAAATATTTGACCAGCTGATTACAGTTGAATTTCTCAACACTAGCCCAAAAATGTTTTATAATCATCAAATAGGTACATTTTAAATTTGAAGGACATTTCTAAGTATACCTAATTCGTATTATAAAGGTAATATATATAGACAATTTAATTCCCATCTGAATAACATTATAATCATTTCTTATCCAAATTGAGATGCCTTGGTGTTTAAACTGGACCAATGTTAAAATTACATATGCTTTTAACATGATTCTGCTATTCCATTTACCTCACAAATAATAACGTCATCTGGGCTAGTGTTATTGTGCAACTTCTGGTGCCACTCCTCCATCATGCCAGTCTTGCAGTCATTATTTCTCTGATAGTGACAAATCACAGAAGAATTACTTCTCCAAGGCTAATGACAAACAAAACTAACCATGCAAGATATTTTTTGAAAATACCTGAATCATAAGTATTTCATCACGAATTCTCTGCCCAACATCGCCTTGACCTCCACGACCAACAAATGCCATGATCAGCCTCACGATTTCTCGATCATTTGGCTGGCTCAAATAGATCTTTTGCAATAAATTGGTAAATCTATCTTGAGCTTCACTTATCTCACTGCAGATAAAGCACAAATATGAAAGTGAATCAATATGCTGTATATATACCAACTTGGTAGTCAGATAATTATTATACCTAAGCCAGCCCCATCATATTGTAAAAACTCAGATGTTTCATTGAAAACCAAGAAGCATAAGATGGAGGTTTGTGCTAGATTGACACATTGACAAGAGCAATAATACCAAATGATAAGGACCAAACATGACTCGCAATCTCATTGTTTATCTAGGAAGGTGAAGATTACATGACCGAATTGACTAATATTCCTGAGTATTGTGGCTGAAAATCTCAACTATGACATGAAAGACCTAAGAACCAGTTCGGCTTGATACCATTATTTTTCTTTTCAAGAAAACACATTATCCAGTGGAATAATTGGGTACAATCAGTCTTCAAATAACTTCACCAAAATATGCAAGTAGAAGTTATTTATCAAAAAATTTGTGTAATCAAGGAAAGTAGAAATGGTGGCCAAGTTATCGGGTAGAAGCCCCTTTTGGTGCAGATCTAATGGAGAAAGAATGCATTTATGCAGAACCTTGAAAGAAGCACAATCCCCCGTTGGCGAAGATCTAATGGACAAAGAATGAATTTAGCAGAACCTTGAAAGAAGTAGGACAAATCAATTCTGACAAGTTCACAAATTAGAATGCATATCCAGACAAGGATGTGAAGTAGTGCACAAGTCCAGATATATCCAAAGTGTTGTTTATTAAAACAATAGAAAACTATGTATCCAAAAAGTTGTTGATTGAAACAATAGAAAAGTATGTATGCAAGGAGTTGTTGATTAAAACAATAGAAAAGTATGTATTTTACCGAGGTTTTACATTATAATTCTTGTTCCAAGTCAGATGCCTGCACGCCATGAACCTCATCCAGACCACTATAGCAATAAGCCCTAGCTCCCCTTCACCTTTACATCGTTCGGTCAACTCAGCCGCAATGTTGAACCTGTGAGAGTTAAGCATATAAGCAAGAACATCTGGTGATCAAATCATTTTAAGGAAGGCCAGAATAAATATTGTTTGCTTATGCTGCAAACTCTTAACATTGCCTTGTTACAGAGTTCTGGACCCATGTTTGTAAAACACAGAGATTCTAAGAATAATACAGCGATTTCACACACTCAAATCAAGTACACATCAACTTAATTACAAAGTCCTTAGTTTCACATATAGAAGTTACCTGTGCATTAATGATCTCTCAGCCTCTTTTTCTCTACAAGATATTTCGTCCAGTAACCATTTAACTTTGTCGTCCCCATCAACCTTAGATACAAAGTTCTTCAATTTTGCATGCCATATTTTGCATTAACAACTCAACAAAAAGGGAGCAAAAATGTTATGTGACGATGTAGCATTTCACGATTAGATTCATGTGAAAACGTTTGGCTTCTGAACTTGATAGGAATATTCTATATTCATTAATCAGATAATAAACAAACAGAACCATGTAAAAACTAAAAATTTCTGGAAGCTCATTAGCAAAGGCATAATGAAATAAGAATTAAAGAAGAGTGAATGAAAATTACCTTGTCCTTTGGATCCATTGGATGCAAGCCCACAAAGAAGTTTTCCCCATTGTTTTTAATCCAAGAACCACCCGACCAAATCACAAACTGAATACCAACAAATTTCCTCTTCTGCAAATTAATATCTACCATCTTTTGTATATGTTGTGTGTCAGCATGGAGAGATGAGGGGATAAGTTAATACCAATAAACAGTTGATATAATTATTCAAGAAAAGAAATACAGAGTTCACCTAGCACATTACCTGAAAGGATCCTCTTGCAGTTGCTATGTCTGTAAAATAAGTCTGACATGCTCCAGCAACCATTTTTGACTTTTCCGGTAACATTTCAGGTGGGGGGAACTGCAATTGGTGAATCAAGGAATGACTACTAGGTAAAATTAATACCTATATACCAGTAATCACTAAGCAATTTTTATGTTCAATCATTTCTGTTGATCGTGGTGCATGTCCTACAATATAGAAGAAAAAGGAACCCACCAACCATTCTCCAGGAGAACACTTTGATACACCCCAGTGAAGAATTGCAACACCTTTCATGTTCACAGCAACCAAAATGTGGTAGTCGCTGCTAATGATTTTTGAGAGGACCTGTAGATATTGAAGATTCAGCAGCAGCCAATCAGTGCAAGGAATTTTTTTTTTTTTAAATTTCTATGCCAAATAGAAGCAATTAACTGGAATTTTGTTGAGAAAACAATTGTGGCAGAGTTCAAACCTGCACCTCACAAGATATCTTAGTAATAAACCAAAACAGTTCTCAGCAAAAAGGGTAGGAGAATGTCACTTTGAAAAGCATAAAAAGCTATCCTGCAACTCTTATTTCTTCTGTGTAAACAGAAGTTCCCTATCACAATAATACTAACCACTATTTCATGGCCCATATGATAACTTTGCCTTGAGATAACATTATCTGCTCCCAGGGAATTCTCCACAAGAACCACAAAACTCGATGATGGTAAAGTGGTGGTTTTGACATGTCCCGTATAACTCTTTTGCAACCACTTTTCAACATCATGTCTTCTGCAGGGATAGGATGGAACTCCATATCTGATCTGCTCTTTATTCTCGAACACTGTTTTTGTACTGGCGGTCATATGACTACTTTGCAAATCTTTCAAGGAAATTCCATTTGACAGCTGAAGTTGGAGCTCTTTCAAAGCATCATTATAATCTTTCTGCAACAAATTACAGGATGAAGAGAAGTATAAATATCAAATTAAGAAATTCCTTCAAAAGAGACAGTGGAGCACTCTCAAAGCATTATTAGTATCTTCTGCAATAATTCCAGACGAAGCAGAAGTCTGTGCAAATTAACTGGCATTTCTCTAAGAATGTATCAAAAGAATAGAAGGCATATATCCACACGTAACAGCCTCCTAAAAGAAATATAAACACAGGTAAGGGTGATATTCTCGCCCTTACCTATACAGAGAAAACAAATTCACTATGAGTTTAATAGACTATAAGAATAGGAGGCAGACATCCACAAGTAACAGTTTTCTAAAAGAAACATAAACACTGGTAAGGGTGATATTCTCATCCACTTGTACAATCGCAGACTAATGCATGCTATCAAGCAACAAAATAGGGGTTGTCAGGTACATGTAGATATGCCAGTGGTAAGTATGAAGTCAAGGGCTGGGAAGCCCTGTCAAAGAGAGGAAGTTTTTAAAATTTAGTATTGTGAGACATAAATGAGTAAGATATCTATAGCAGATATACTGCTAATCTTTCAATGAGGACACATAAAAGATTTCCCTGATTCTGAGAAAAAAAAGGCTATTTAAACAGTGAAATTTTGAAAAATTGAAAAAAAGAACTTTAACAAAATGGTTGTTAAAACTGATTGTAAGTTTAATCCAGCCATTGGCATTTTTATGATCTAGTAAACAGTGTAGGGAGAATAACTTACATGATATGAAAGTAATATACATATAACGTATAAAACTCTTTTATCTTGAAGCTATTTCACAGAAATATATAGTCAAATGCAATGGGCAAACAACATTATCACCTGCTGCTGTTGTGGCGAATTGTTTGGTCTGCCCCTTCTTTCCCAGTTCTGATACGCCCTGAGTTCTATTAGATCCTTGGGTATGGGTGGCAGACAAGTATTTGTGTCAGTCTCAGGTATCTCGATTCGAAAATTCCCATGGTTTAATCTTAACCTAAAACACCAGGAAAATGTATTCATAAGATTCAAAATCCCTCAACCACCCAATGACCCAAAAAAAAAAAAAAAAGCACTAAGCCGGAGAAAGAAAGACAGCAACCATCTGTCATGACCGCCATCCTTCAAAACAAATTCAATGGCGTGAATCTTAGGGTCCCGCAACTCAATGGTAACCAAGTATATCTCTCCGCTCTACAAGTTCAAACAGAAATTTCATTACTCAGTAGTTACTTATGATACAATAATTTCCAAATCCCATTGAAAGAAGATGAAATTTGAAATGGAGATGATGATTCTACAGAAACTCATGCATGATAATTCAATACGCACCAGACTTAGGATATCAGCGAGGATGAACCAGTTCTAAACTCTAAACAAACGCCATAATAAATATCAAAATCTTTCACGGATACTATTAGAAATGATCCATAAGTGTAAAGGAAAATCACCCAAATTAGGAAATTGGAAAATAGTCTTTGATTTCTTTATTTTACGTGTTTGCACATGTAAATAACCAAGTATTTTTTTAGAATCATGAAGTGAAACTTGTGCGTAATCCTTAAGCTGAAATTCAACTGACTTACAAATTCATCAATCAGGATAGGAGACAATATTAATCTAACTTGATAAAAAAGAAAAAAATCATTAAAAAAATTATAAAAAGAAATCAACAAACTGTTTGATAACTTTGCGTCTTTGCCAAGAAGAACTATTACCTGAAGCTTCATCCCTTCCACAAGTTCAAAATTATAGACTCGAGGAATCTGCTTGTACTCAGAAGTTGCCATTCTAACTCTTTTGTGTAACACAAATAATAAAAAAAAAAAAAATGCAGAAATAGAGAATTTATAAGTGTCCAAGAATCACCAAGCAATAACTCTTACTACTATCAAATTGAGTCTACAATAACTTATTCAGTTTATATTTTTACAAAACTAGCTCTCAAGGATATATAATAGAGTCATAGAATTTAATCATGAAGTGAGTTATGGTTTGTTTACAGGAGCACGTGCAAGAATCCACGATAATTGACATTTGGAAAGCCATTCCAGGATCGAATCCAGGAAAAGATAGAGAGGAATTCGATTCTTTCCACTTACTGATGCAAAATGGTCGTATTTGTGATTTGCGAAAGTATGATTCCCGATGGCCCTGAAAAAGAGCTTCGATTCTGAAATCAACTTTGACGATGTGAATTTATCAAAAAAAAAGCACGATTATTTTGACGATATAAAAATGCATGAGAAGAACTTAGAGGGACTCTTAATGTTCAGTAAGTGACAACGGCAATTCGCGCGAGTTTCAAGTGTCGCCGGTTTTATTGATGCACGAGCCTCGCACGTGTTGCGTAAAGATTACGAGCCTCCGTGGCGGCAGCGGATTAAACGCTGCGTTTTATTTAAATGTTACTATTTACCATGATTCTACAATTTTCCGCCCCGGTGATGCAGGTCGCGTCTATTGTGCCGAGTAATTTGTATTTCGTGCGATTAAATTCTATTATCATTAATCTGATAAAATCAAGTAGGACTCTTATTTATTTAAAAATTAGCGTTAAGGTAATAGTGGTGTATTTTTCTTTTTTTAAAAGGTGGCGTTGAATAGGCACAATATATATCTTCTTAATCTTTCTTCTGAATCTTCGGTGATCTGGTTCTATTACGACCACGTCTTTTCTAGAATTTAGTTGTAGTTTAAAAATCTGATATTAAAAATTATATTGAAATAATAGATTCTCATAATATGTTTAATATTTTTGTTTAAATTAGGGTTATTATCATTTCACTACTTTAAAATTTACAAAATATCAAATGAATATAACAAGTATTATTTCCTATCATTTTCCTACTATATCTTTATAAAAATATCATTTTACTACTTTTTCATTACAACAAATATCATTTTACTATTTTTTCATTACAACTATTAGTTGACCCATTAGTTAACCAGTTTAGTTGATTACCAAAATACTAATTTTACCCTTCATGATTAAAAAAAATAATAAGACAAATTTGTAATCCATATATCATAATTCCAGCAAAAAGAATTATGTCGGTATTTTATATCCATTTTAATAAATATATTATAAATTTATTTTGTAAATAAGTTAAATCAGAATTTTTTAAATTGATAATTATAATTGATATTTTTAATGATCCGTCCCATTGCATAACTAAAATGATATTTTTATATATATATAATCATAATATGATATGAGACAAAAATAGATTACTTGTATTTTAATATTTGATAAGTATTGAAATAATTAACTACTAAATGTTATTTTAAAAATTATATTTATCTCATATATAAAATTTATATAATCTAAATATATATAGGAGACAATATGACTATAATAAATTGATATTTGACAAACGGAAATGGTAAATATTGTGTACTAAATTATTATTTGAAAATTATATTTATCTCATATTATTAACTTCTATTTTACGTTTATGATTTTTTGTTACAAGAAATTGTAATTTTTAAGTCACGTTATCTCAATATTATAGAGAGCCTAAATATATATTAGTGAAATTAAAAAAAGAAAAGAAAAGAGAAAATGATGAATGACTTAATTGAAGCGGTTTCACACAAAACCGAAGCTAGTTTTCAGATACAGCTGGCTTATTTAACAATCACCAACCCTCTATGTCTATCTCCTGTCTCCTTACTTCTGCTTGTCGGGGCTGTAGGCCTGTAGTTATTTAAGCACTTTCTTTATCAACGAAGGAAGAAGAATGAGGGGAGACACGCAACACGAGAAGCATGAGGGGAAGACTGGACTGGGGGAAGTCTTGGAGATGGGTGAGTTGGGAAAATAATAACTTTCTTCGTGAAAGAAGCAATTTTTTTCCCACACCTCCCATCCCTAAGATTTTCTTGAGTTTCTTCCTCTCTTTACCTGCCTTTCGCTACTGTTTTGGTAAGTTCACTGTTCTCTCCTTCTTCAAAGCCCCTTTTTTTTCCTCATATATATATATATATAACTTTTTTCACACCAAGCGCTTTATAGGCTCAGATCTAGTATTAGATGGATGAAAAAGGTAGTCTGTTTGATGATATATTATTTATTTAAAGTGATTAGCAATTGATGTGAGATCTAATCTCAGTAATATTTGTTTCCATGGGCTGTATATTTTTTTCCCTTGAAATTAGAACATTATGAGCCTTAACTCTTGGTAAGGGTCTGTCAACGAGTAATATAGAAAGGAGAAAATTTCTTGCTTTTTATATATGTTATTTAATGTTAAAGCATGTATCATTGATACTCAGAAAGGATCTCTTCTTCTCTTTGGAGGGTGCTGCAAATTTTCCAAACGCTAGTTTTGGGATGTTATCATTATAATATCTTACAGCTTCATACGAGGGTTTTGCTGTTAATTTTGCATGTTACAATTTGGTCGCGGGATACTTTTTGCGCTGTAGGATAAGTCTTTGGCAAATATAAAGATGGATACAACTGAAACAAGAATTTTATAACGTGTGCCTTTATTCCTTTAATTCAACAGGACTATATAATTGTACTCATGCCAAAAACAATCCCCAAATTTTCACCTCAATATGGCATTCATCTTTGTTGTAGAAAAATTGTTGTAATGGTCGATGACTCGATGGTAGTTTGATTGAATTTTGAGACATGATATTTATCCAACCAATGAACTCCACCAGGCAATCTCTTCATTAAATTTCTTCATTTTTTCTTTCCACTTGGTCTGTGGGGTCCATGAGTGGGTTATGTATCATTGCTCTTGAAATTAAGGCCAAGCCAATACGAAAATGCCATTTAGCAGTTAGTGCGATCGGCACGCAATCCATACTTCAAGCTATTTAATTGTGACTTTAACAGTGTTGTAAGAAATTGTATGCTGGTAATATAAGGAATGTAAAATGAATCACTTTCATTACTCTTATTCCTAAAGTTGATAGGTAATTGCCTCAAAATCAGGCTAGAATATTGATTTCATTGCAGCAAACTTAAGAGTTTACCTAATGCAAGGTCCATATCATATGGGCGGTTGGTGTCCTTCGCTTTTTTGTTGACCTTTTTGATTTGCAACAATCATGAGATACTGAACATAGTTGCAATGTTGTTTCAGTTGAAAATATAATCAATTATATGTTGTTGAGTTTAATCCATACAATTCCATTTGTAATCCTCTCTATTTTCGTTTTTTAATTTAATCCATGGGATGTGGCATAAATTTTCTGCAGCAATAAGATATATATGGGAACTGTACTGCAGTCCCAAATGCATCTATAACTTTTTCTAGCAAGTATACCATTTACAATATGAAGTTCGCAACTGGCTCAAAGTAAGATGATACGCTTGAAAGTGCATCATTGTCTTGCAAGTGTAAACGCCGAATTGAGGTTGTGATAATGTGATAATTTTGAAATGGATGCTTGCAACTGCAAATGCATCACATTTGAAATTTTTAGGATTAATTTTTTAGATGAAGGCGATATAATAAACAGACACAGAAAATTAATGCGGTTTGGTCTTTGGCATATGTCTATGGGCCGAGAAAATAAATCTTTTATTAAGATCGCGGATACGATTCAACTCTCTCTCTTTGTTGTTTTTTTTTTGGTGTCCGATACTATGATAGATTTTTGCTTTTATAATCTTCTATAAATAATGTCATTTTCTAACTTAACTCTTTCTAACTCTTCTTTATTCTCTATGATTTTAATTATAAAATTTTTTTATATGCGTATTTTTCTCAAAGTTTATTTAATTTACTTATGGACTAAGCAATGTCCTTCCATTATTGACTTTTATTTTCTTGAAATTAATTCAATAATAGTTCCTTTATTTGGATTTTTTTTTTTTTTTTTTGTGCGGTTCATAATCGAAAATTGGGTAAAGGTCTTTATGGGTTAGAATTCATGACTTTTGTCATCCTCCACTCTTGGAAATTATGATTTATGCTTTTCATTCTCAGGGACATGACTCCTGCTCTCTAGGAGTATGATTCTTACTACCCATTCTTGGGAGAGCATGACTTTGCTCTATGGGGAACATGACTCTCCTGCACTCTATTTTTGGGGACATGGTTCAACAGGCAGCATGGCTCTTCTACTTTTCATTCTTGGGGGAGCTAGTTCTACTCCTCGGAAAGTATGGTTCTTGCTCCCATTTTTAAGGAGCATCACTTCTTGCCGCACGTCTTTATTAATTATTTTATATTTTTTACAAAGCTGCTCTCTAACTCTTAATTCCTTGTTCCATCAGTAGCATAAGAGTTTAAGCCGCACGTCTTTATTGATTATTTTATGTTTTTTACAAAGCTGCTCCCTAGTTAGTTCCTTGTTCCATCAGTAGCATAAAATTTCAAGTTGTTTCTCTCTTCACTCATTTCTATATTAACCTAGGGATGACAATTTGACCCGACTTTAATTTTTCGGGTTTTAAAGTTGATTGCTTAACAAGTTGGTTAAGCAATCAAATTGCTTGCTTAGGGTCGAAGTAAAAAATTATATAAATTTGTATAGGGACAAACTAAATAGTCAAGCAGCTCGGCTGAAGCCGCACGTTTGTAAGCAAAATATCAAGCATATCCGTCAAAATAACTATTGGGCTTTGGTTCAGTGGCCAGACTTGCATTTATAATTGTGAGTGCAGCAGTTCGAGCTTCTGCGATACATGTAGGAGTTAATTTTTTTTTTAATTATATTATACAATTAAGTAAAAACAATCTTCTCTCCTTTCAAAATGTGAGTGGACAGATACCTCTCGAATATTTAAGAGAATAAAATTTAGGTAGTGTTATATAAGAATCAATATAAATTAATTCCAGCAATTGTCTGATTGTAAATATTATATAATATAAATTATAATATGAACATTGATCTCATGTAATTAAAAAAAAGTATATCTATCAAAAAAAATTTTATAAATCTGAACCGATAAAATGGAAAATTGACTTAATGTTTTGTTTTGAAAAAGCTCCGGAAGCAATGAAACTTGACACGAAGAATGAGGCATATCTCCATGACTACATATTTAAAAGAAGCCCGCGTGCTCCACCCACCTTCTCTAATATATATATATATATATATATAGTGCAATTGCAATATTGCATGTGCGTCGGCAAAAATAAGAATCTTCGACTAAGATTAGAAGGAGAAGGGTGGTAATCTGAATAAGGATTTGTTTATTCGATTCAATTAGATACAAGTTAATTTAGTTTGGTTTGAAAAAATGAATTCGTTTAGTAAATAGTGAATTTATTTGATTCGTTAATTAAACTAATTGAATCCGAATTTAAAAACATTGATTCGTTTATGATTTGCTTAATAAATGAGTCATAATGGGTGATAAACTAATATGATTCCATTAGTTTAAAATTTGTTCAGTATGTGTTTAATTAAATTACTAATTTATCCTTAAATATGTATAAAGAATTTTAAAGTTTGAAAACTAATATAATAATTATAAAATGATAATAAGTTTGTATTTAGTAGGATGATAAATTTGTAGTCTTTTTATGTTTATTTTGTTTAATTATTGCTTATTAATTATATTTTTATAAATAAATTAATATTCAATTCGGTTCGTTATGGATCCGATAAATAGATAATAAATGAATTCAAATTCAATTTAATTCGTTATTAATTCTGTTAAACGAATTAAACGAAGTGAACTGAATATTTGTTTATTAAACGAATCCAATCCGAATCAATGTCGATCCAATTCGTTTACTATTTAATTCAAATACAATTCATTTGTTTGTTTTGTGGCCTTTGCGGAATTGTTTCATAAACAATTTTTCACAATGATAACAAACTTCTAAGATTTCAGAAATCTCTCACTTAAGTCCTCTGTATTTTATTGCCTTATCAACAGTTAAAGAGGACGTGGATAAGAAACTCAACTATTAAAGTCGGCTCCCTGACTCCTTTGTATATATTCACTTGCATCTTCACCAGCAAAAAGAAAGGGGAGGTAGAGAGGGAGGGGGGATTCATGCTCAGTTGCTTGAGCGAGTTTTTTTCCTCTCTCTCAATGGAACCTTTATCAATATGCTTTCTTGGCATTGTTTACTCTTTGGCCTGTGAATTTCTTGTTTGGTTTCAGTGGTAAAAGTGAAAAGGAGAGAAAGAAGCAGGGACTTTTTTGTACCGAGCAGCTTGGACAGGACCAAAGCAAAGAAGATTTAAAAAGAATTTTTTTTTTTTAAAAAAAAAATCCTTTTCCAAGATGGCTATTACGAATGAATTATTGCTGTTACACCCTATCCCTTGCCATTGAAATTCAATTCATGCAGCTCAAATGGTTCGTAAGGTTAACTCATCTTTTCAGCTTTAAACAACAATAAAATGTCTTCCCTTTTATCTTGTGACTTGCATGTTGTTAGTTATAGCAAACCATTTAGTAAATGTTAAAGGCTGTTTTTTGCTAGAAGCTTGGATAAATTTTCGGAGAGCTCAATACCATTTACATTTTTAATCGTCTGTTTTCATTAGATTGCATATCATCGACCGGATGCTTCTATCACAAATACATCAGCTCACTTGAGAAAAACTGTTGCAAAGGTTTTATACAGCAGTTAAGCAAATTGCATGGCACTTTCAAGGGGACAGATTTGTTCGAGTGCGGCAGTTAACCAGATGTTCTGGACAATTTGATAATTAATGCTTTCCCCCATAATGCATCGTATTGCATCTATATATATTTTTTTTTATTTAATTATTTATTTACTTGGAACTGCTAGTTTATTTCATCTATAAAATCATGGTTGATGTTCAAAGAACATTGTATATAGAAAAACACTCGTTATCTAAACTCGTAAAAAATGTTTCAGCATGTTTTTTTATGGCAATAGTATTTTGGATGTGAACTAAGCCTTTATGTAAGCTATTTGACGGATGGTTTCTCTTCTCTTTCGTTGATTGGTCAGTACTCAGTAGCAAGACGCACTCGCAATGTGGCACCATTTTATGAGAGACTCGATTGTATTTGAAGGCTCCTTCGATGTTCTTTATGGCTTAATGATAATACTAGTTTTCTTGAGCAAATAAGTGAGCTTGAATTTCTTTTTCGTTATTGAATTAACTACTGGCTTATCTGTAACTTCATGTTTGTAATTTGGGCACACCGAAGGAGCAGTCTGAACTTCAGCTATGAGATATGCCAGCTGGTTGAATCATTGCTTTGCCGGGACTGGGAAGGTTCTGCGCTACCTGAATTTTTGTTAAAACGAAGTGGCCGAGGGAAGCAAATATCTTGCTTTAGAGATACGCTTATGTACAAAAGTATATACTGCAATTTGCTGTGACCGCATAAGTTCCCCAAGTTCTGTAATAAATATCATATGTTTGTGACATCAATGGAAGCATCAGCGCTGTACGTTGACACTTGACGGGGGCAAAAAGCACTTTCCGCTAGAAGGAGGGCTTGAACCTCCGACCTTGTGGTTAACAGCCACACGCTCTAACCAACTGAGCTATTCCAGCTTTTTTATTTTTTTATTTTAAGTTTTTCTACTTGATCTATAAAAGCATGGCACTAGTAAGTTAGTAATCATTAGTTGCAATTAAATAACAGTGCAAGATAATCACAATATGAAAACTGAAAATCAAAATAAAAACGGTAATTTAACATATCTCCTTGTGCTTGTTATAAATTTTTGTCTAAATTCACGTTGAGTTTTCTCTGATTCCTAATTGAATTTTTAATTAGCCGTTACCATGTATGACTGAGTGATTTAATATAGGTAAATGTTGGCAGTTGACCAATTTTAGAAGAAATCAAAAGGTATTCAAAATATTAGTGATTTGAAAGTGTTATTTTGTTTCTTTTATATACAAATTAGAAGTAATCATGAAAGACTCATACCGGAAGTAGCCAAATGCTCTTATTTCTATTATATTTATTTATTAAAAATAAAAATCTCATTATTTGAAGAGTGTACAATTTAAAAATAACAATTCAAATGTCGTGACAATTCTTCCATACAAAATTACCACAACATGTAAGCACATACTTTGCTAAAACATTTGCTTTCTTAAAGAAATATGACAATTCCTGAAATCTTGCTTTGGCAAAATTAATCGTTGCAAATCACTAATAACCCAAAATAATTCACTATGAGTACTTCGATGACCTAACACAAGTTATATGAGTAGCAAATAATCCAATTCAACAATTAGTGGAGTCAAACCAATCTTCCTTGTGAATCGTAAACTAAAGCATAAAGTTTCGATCTCATCAACAACAACATCAGAATATACTCCAAGTCTCCAACATCCTTCCATGCCGCCATAAGCAGCGCTGCGTGATTTCCTACTTCTATTACATTTACTCATTTACTATGTAACATTATTCTTCGCCTAAATTGTATATATTCCTTTAAAATTAAACCATTGACCTAACAATTAAAATTAAACGCCCGAATTCAAAAATCAGTAAGATGTCTTTTCATAATAAACTTTAAGAATAAAATATTGGAAACCTAACAACCAAATCAAACCCAAATTTTCAATTCGATGGCATATTATCTCTTTAAATCACAAATTAGAAAAATATTTTACACTATTTCTAAAACCCAATGTCGGTTCAATCCTCTGAAAGCTTGCCCAAAGAATAAATTTCGTACTCACGTGGCCATCAATTTCTTTCCCCGCGGCCCACCGACTCCTAACTTTTCTCTTAACTAATTGCGTTTCAGTATTTCGCCTGCTACCAATAACGACAGTAATTTTTGTTTAATTGCTTTTTTGAAAAAAGCAACATTGGATCCAATGTAGGGGCGTGCGTGTTATCTCAGTTGCTCTCTTTTTTTAACTCTTTTATAATTTTCTTTAGATCGCCGTATATTGCCAGATTGACGCCCTCGAAACGGCTCAAATCAAATGGTTTGTGCTGGGCTGGGTTGGGCCCCATTTTTTATTTTGTGTAATTTTCTTTTTTGAGGCTGTAAATGTTTCGAGGCTCATGCGCCGCTCTTTGTCCGCCAATTACTAGACAGCGAATGGACACATGGCACTTTGTGGGGCTCCTTTCGTATTTATTGGCTTAATTCTTAGATTAGGGGGCTCGAGTATCCAATGATTGATTATTTTTTGATTAATATCCATAATGAGAACCCACCCACACTTCAATTTTACTTACAATATCTTAAACAAGGAGCTGGCTAAGTTACAGATTCTGTAACGTACAGATCCAGCTTAGCCAGCTCCTAATTCGTAGCTAGCTACCAAACAAAAGCATTTGCATGCTTTTTCTCCCTGTACAGGACAGATGTGGTGCATGCATTGGGTGCGTATGTTACAAAATTTGTAACCTAGCAACCTCCTTTAAAGAAAAGTCTTTTTTATTATCTATCAACATCATCATTTTTTATTATTTTTTGTTTTTTTTTTCATACTTTAGCATTGGCAAATCTCTTGTACGATTAGCTGCAATAAAAAATTAATTAAATTGTTAGATAATTCAGAAAAACAAAATTAGTTTGAACTTTGTTTATCCTTTTATTTTTTAAGAAAATAAATAAAAATTAAATTTAAAACTACAGAAGTAGTATTACTCTCATTTCTTCAAAAAAAAAAAATTGGTATTATTTGGATGGACTGCTGTTTTTATATTTTTATAAATATCGCGCATTCGCGTATATATTTTCACCAATTTGTCATTTTTACGAAAGAATGGTGCGGTGATGAGGTTAAGCCCAGTGTCCCATTGACAAAAATTGATCACGAGAACAAACGGACGGCTGAGATTCAATAACAAAAAAGAAAGTGGAGCACTTAAAAAAGTTTGAAAACTGGGATGTTTAGTCATGAGTCCTTGGTATTCGTGTAACGGATCCCACTGAAAATTATTGCTCCATCATAGGTGAGAAGTGAGAGCAACAGTAGTCAACTTTCAACAGATTTTGGCCAAAAAAATACAAAATCGATTGAATTTGAACGATTGAATCATACAAACACCTAATTTATTTATTCAAAAATTACACAATATTCCCTTCATTTCCTACTAGTTATGAGTTTTTCCAGTCAACGTACAAGACTACCCAAGAAAAATTACCAATTAGTTTTCGAGGGGAAAAAATGACGATCATTATTAGCCCAATCTCAGTAAAGTTTAAAAAAAAAAAAAAAAAAAAACCTCCCAGGAAGAGAATCGAATAGTTAGCATGTTCCAATTAAAACAATAAAAGCCATGCAACGAATTTCTCATCTCTCATCGCTGTATTTAATTTATATTGGACCTGTTAACAAATAATTAGAATTTTCTTTCATCTTGATCCTTATTTGGATTATCCCAACCCATCTAAACTCTAATGTAGTTCAAGTTAAAGTTAAGGTGAGAATTAAAAGAAGATAATGACAGTCCACCGAGTCGTGGCGCAAAGACACGAGCGAACAGGAAAAAAAGAGAAAGAAAAAAGAAATCTAAGCGCTGACTTATGATGCCATTAGACTTTGCGCACATATATCTTTCTTTGTTTTCTTGTCATGGACAAATCTATAGCAAATTGATTCGTGTTAGGCCGTTAGCCCCATTTGTTTTAACTTTTATTAGTTGGTCCTTCAATCCTAAAAGGATGTTTCCATGTCAGAAAATTATTTAACATCTATATCCAACCAAAAAGGTAGATACATATATGAAAGATCTAATGGGCATGGCAATTATTTCTCGAATTCAAAAGATATGTGTCCCACTTCATTTTGACAAAATGTAACGTCTTTTTTTTTTTTTTAGCTTTTAATTGTAAAAGATGGACAATTCATCGTGCATCATGGAAAATCGACAACGAGTCGTCTTTGAAAATGAGAAATTACTTGAGGTTACTATAGATTAATGATTACTCTATATCAATTAAGGATATACCCGAATCATTACTCCTTGGGCTGAGCATTACAAAATGAGAATAGAAACAAAGCGGATCTATAGATGCATGTATAGGTTTAATTTAATTAACATATATCATGTTCCGATCAATGGAATATGATTTCAACCTATGTTTCATGTATAAGCTTTAGACGAAGTTTAAATCTGCATTATTTAATAATTATTCGTCTTAAAGAAAGAAAAAACTCTCTTTTGTTTTCGATCATATCAACAATAATATGTCAAAAAGAACATGCTTGTTGAGTTGGAAGTCAAGACTCAAGCTCCTCACCACCTAACGCAGCGTTGATTTCATACTAAAGTTGATAGATAGTTTAACGCAAAATTGAAACCGAAAAAAGATACATTATTGACTATTGCATTTGGAAATTATTATTATTATTCGTATTTAATGCAAGTTTGTAATATAATCTTCTCCTGCGGTAGGAAGCATGGAACTCATTAAAACTAATCCTAATGAACATAAAAAGTTCAACAAAGCTGGACTTAATTAATAGTTCGTTAATTATTAATTAACCAAGGAAAGCACCATTGCTATGGCGCAGCCCAGTTCATAATCTGTATGGATTATATATAGTTCAAGTATGAATGCATGTATGATGCTCTTCAAGAAGGAAAACAATACAAATATTTTCAAGATTAAAATAATTAATTTATACTTTATATATCCTCTTACTTAAAAAAAAAAAAATCTCCAGTAATGTTCTAAAAATATTCTGCTTTCGCTACTAAATAATTTTACAAGCATATATATATAATTTCTTTGGGATGATATTTGTACAAGTTTAATATTATATTAAATCATGTTGCAACATGCATAAGGAAGAAAGTGGAAGATTGTAGATTTGTTTTGGCCAATTGATGATGTCTGTTTCCAATACCAAATATGCACAAGACTCTAGGTGATGACTAGCCATACGTTGCATTGCACTATCATCTACATCTGCATTACCCAGCTCTCAATAATAAGGCAATAAAACTAAAAAGTTAGCCATGAAGACTTTTGTCTGGAGACTAGAGTTTAGTGAAAATGGATGAAATTATAAATATACAAAGAGCCAGTGCCAGGTTCACGGTTCACACGCGCAGACAAACAAACCCCATCAATGGCCAAGCCACTTTAATTTCTCCCTCATCCATGAGAATAATATGAAAACTCCCAAGAACCTAGGAAATCGAGTTAGTGGAGTTTTTTGCATTTCCCCACAAACATGCCCTTAACCCCCAGCTTGGACCAATATTTTCAACATTCACTTTTAACAAAAATAAATAAATCAAAATAATTTTAATTTTTAGAGATATAATTAGAAAAACAACCCACTCACATTACACCAAAAAGCTACTAGCTAGTTTCGCCTTTATATACGATCCATCATGTCCCCTTAGCCCTCTATATCCGCCACATTCTTTTCTTTGCTAGCTAGTACTTAGCACTTCGTTTTAGAGCTAATAATGCGCAATTTATCTTAAGCATATTGACTGACACTATAGCTCTTTTCACTAAAGGTCATATGTCAACGATGCTCATCAATTCTCGCCGCCACGGTGCCGGGGGTGTCTGGTGGCGGTGGAGGTGGAGGCACGGTCGAAAAGGGTTCTTTAGTAGATATGGACGGTAGCTGATGGCACAAGAACACACGAACAACATGCTTTGCAATTGCGCTCTCCCGAGTTTCTAGCCTCTAGAGGGGGCAGAATTGGGAGAGCGGCATTATTGCATTGCGGGGAATTGAGGGTAGCGGTCCGATTTTACTTTTAACTTCTGTTGTTTTTAATTTAGTTTCCTTGTTTTTGTTCCATGTTTAACCTTAGCTTGTTATGTTTCTTTTACATATTTGTCCTAGTTAACTAGTGCTTCTTTTCTTTTGGGTTATTAATGTTATGAACATAGGATGTAAGGGATGCATACAAGGTAGCTAGCTAGGTTGTGATTTGTTTTAAGTAGGGATCTCGAATTGTTACTGGGTTTGGACTTTGGATTTGTTTGTAACGCTGCTGGGCATGCATCTCTTACACCTATCATGTACTTTGCTTTTGTTATGAATTCAAGATAAAGGAATGACTTTAGTGTCCTTTTTTCCTTCTTTTTCTCTATTTTACCTTCGGTCTTAGTGAGAAGCTCACGTTTTCGTTTAGCATAATCGAGACATCTAGTGAGATGATAAAAGAGGTTTGAAGTTTTTAATTTGTTCACGTAAGTGGGAGCTATGCTTGCACTAGCTCGAATTCGTTACATCTGGATGAGATAAGTTGGCTGCCAGGAAATAATTATGCTTTAAATTTGATCCTTCATCGGTTAATGATAAAATAGCTGATTCGTTTTGGGACGACTGAGAAAGAAATTGCATGGCTTTGTGGCAGTGGCTTGTCGTTTTCAATATCTAAATTTCTGCATGTGTGGAGTGTGAACGTTACAATAGTTCCAATGCTGCTTTGAATCTGATCTGACTCTTTTTTTTTTTTTTCCTTCTTCTTCTTCTTTATATTTTATTGTCTTTTTACTCCTTTGTTCTTTCTTTTTAAGCAACATCATTTTGCTTCTCTGTACTGGAACAGAGTCGTCCGAGACTTTGGTGTTCTAATTTTCTCGACTTGAAATGGTCTCAAAATCTTATCATTATCTTCATTACAAAAATTCTATTTGGACGTGTGACCCCTCCAAGTGTTAATTATGAAACTTATGTTATTTTTCTATACTGCAATTTAGAAGCCACCCTTTGGTCATTTACGTATAATAGTTACATTATTTCAGACTGCTCAGAGCTTATTGATAAAAAGGTAAAAACACTCTTTTAATTGTAATAGTGATTCCATAAAAATGGTACGATTTTAGCATCCAATCAACATAGAAAAATTGATCGTTTGAGAAAAAGGTTTTGATTTTTCTAGATTTGGTTCAGTAAAAGAATCTCATGACTTGCGAAATTGAGCGAGTTTGATGATAACTTACAGGCCACTGGAACTTTTTCAGTTGCAACCAACATAGTTGAAATGCCTAAGCCCAAATCAATTGAGGCCCAAATCTAGTAATATATTGTTGCATGACAAGAGCGAAAGGCACGTAAGAAAGCTATAGTGGCTAAAGAATTTTAATCAAGCGCGCGCGATGGATTGCGTGGTAAATTTTAATTAGCAGAGTTGTCATAGTTCCACCAACTAGAATAAGCAGCGCGTCTCGTCCCGCACTTTGACAACCCTAGGTGTTTAAATAATCACATCAAAATACTAATTAATTATAGACATTCTAAAATGTTGTTAATTTATTTTAAATCAACACAAGATAGTTTGTTTGTTTTTTTTTTTTTTCGTTTATACACCGTAATCTTGCACATTGTGATTTACAATCGCTCTTAAAGCAGACACTATAATTCGATATTTACTGATAAGCATATATCGCGACTTATATTATTACATTTGAATTATATAAGACACGCCTGCATAAACGACCTTCACAGATTTATGACACCTACCCACTCACATTTTGTGAGAGAGGAATTATAAATATTGGTCACAATATTTTTGGGAGTCAACCGCCACCTTCACGCTTGTGAGAATGGCCAACCATCTAGCCAGCGCCTTTGGCATCAACACAAGATAGTTAAAAAAAAAAAAAAGGTTATGATTTTCAAGGGCAGCATCATGTTCTTACAGCAACAGGGACTAATTAATTTCTTGGAGAAAAACTATTAGTGGTTGTTGAAACAAATTAGAAACAACAATTTTGAAATTATTAGTGGACTAATTAATTTCAAGTGCTCCTATAACAACAAATTTGAAACAAATTAACATTCTCTCTTTTAATCTGTCCCTTATCTAGATCAATTAATTGCACCCGTCTGGATATCAGAAGAGACAAAGGGCATTGGAGGGATCTCCAAGCTTTGTAAATCAGCTTCAAGCATTTGTAACACAATTGGCATGGAAGGTCTCTGATACGAATTTGTTTATCAAGCTGGAGCCATCAGAGGTAGTACTAGCAGAAGAACTCAACCAAGAGCCCACAAGCCAAGAACCCACAGTCAAGCAGCCCATGGGGAAAGTTCATCAGGAACCAGAGCAAGAAAATCAGCGGCCCAGACGAAAGAAGAAGTTTCCAGAACGGCTAAAAGACTACGTCGTTTAGGAAGGCTCTGATTAGTTACGTTTATTTTGGATTCGTTTTGTTGCTTTCTGTTGCGTTGTCAAATTTAGTTACTCTCAAATTCTGTTATATATTGCTGGCTTTTGTCATTTTGAAAAGGGGAGTATGAAATGAATGAAGAATATTCTCTCTCTCTGTGACTCTTCTTTCTCTTCTTTTATCTTTCTCAACTTCTGAAATTCCTCTCTGGAGCAAGCACTCGCTCAAAGTAGTGGCAGATTGATATTGCTCTAGTTTGCTGGAATTAAGAGCGTATCACTGGTGCTTTCATTGCTCATGGCAAACTCTGAAATCCTTTCCGCTTTACAAACACTACAAGCAACTTTTGACGCCAAACTTGATGGGCAGCAACTGTCCATCCATCAGACAATCCAACAATTCATGACATCGGTTGATTCTCGTTTTGAGGAGTTACGTTCTGAAATTCATGGGTCTCCCAACAAATCTATTGGTGCTGTAAATCCCTCAAACCCTTCGACTTCCAATACTGGGGGGGTTTTTACGGGTTCTGAGATTTCTCCAGTGCTCCGTTCTATGAAAATGGATGTGCCCAAATTCGATGGGTCTGATCCCAATGGATGGATTTTTCAAATAGAAGAATTTTTTGACTTCCATGATACACCTGAGATCCTCCGCCTCTGGTTGTCTCTTTTCGTATGGAAGGTCGTGACTGGCATGTATCGATGGATGAAGAACAATCCTTACTCACTTCATGGAAAGATTTCTTGGTAATTTGCGCTATCGTTTTGGTGCCTCTTTGTATGAGGATCCTCAAGGTGATTTATCCAAATTGAGCCAAACTACCACTGTTGCTGACTTTCAGTCCGCCTTTGAAGACTTAATGAACAAGGTCACAGGCATTTCTGAACCTCTTTTGATTAGTTTTTTCATTACTGGTCTCAAACCCAACATTCGTAGGGAATTGCTTTTCTCTAGACCTTCGTCACTAATGGAGGCTTTTGCGTTAGCTCGTGCATTTGAGGCCAAATATGATGAGGTGAAACAGAGCACACGCTCGTGGCCTAAGTGGCAGCAACCTTATTCCTTTTCACCTGGGTTCCCAACACAGTCCAAACCCATTTTTACATCCTCACCACCTACAACTGTTACCACACCCATCACTCCTACACTTCCCTCGACTTCATCACCACCAACCCACAGTACCAATAAACCAAACACCTTACCCACCTTACCTGCATTGTTACCGACACCAGCATTACCAATTCGCCGTTTGTCACCGGCCGAACTTCGCGACAAACGCGAGAAGGGTTTATGTTACAATTGTGACCAAAAATACAGTAGCAATCATCGCTGCCGCAGTAAATTTCTCCTTCTCATGGGCACTGATGATGAGGAATTGAAATCCACAGACAACGAGGAACCACCAGATTTAGTAGATGATGAGATTACTGGTGATATCTCTAGCTTAAACGCTCAGCATAGGTGCCAATCCTCGCCTCCTCCGTCCTCATTGGCTAGATTGACTCTCACACCTTTCAAGTGCCGATTGATAGCGGCAAGACTCATAATTTTATAAACCCAGACAGGAACGCTGGGCTACAGCCATTCAACCCACTACTAATTTTCGAGTGTATATTGGCAATGGCGATTTCTGTGTAAACAATTTTGTTCTCAAGTGAAATTAATAATGCAAAGCACGCCTTTTATCATGGACCTCTTCATTTTGCCAATTGAGGGCGCAGATGTGGTCCTTGGCATTCAATGGTTACAGAAGTTGGGGAAAGTCTCTCATGACTATTCTGCTCTTACCATGAAGTTCTCTTTAAACGAGCAACCAGTGATGCTTCGTGGTGATTTATCTTCTCCTTCTCTGATTACTTATAATCAATTGCAGGCATTAGTTCAAAGTGATACAGTGACCAGCCTTTGTGCTTTACAACCCGTGCCTGCCATAGACACCTTACCTTCATCTTCCATCACAGCTACTTCCTCACTTGAATTTCCTTCTTCCCTTCCTGATCAATTTCTCAACCTTTTACAACAATACAAACACCTATTTCTTCCACCTTCTAGCCTGCCTCCACACAGAACTATTGACCACCAAATCCATCTATTACCAAACACAGCTCCCATCAATGTTCGCCCATACCGTTACCCACACTTTCAGAAATCTGAAATGAAAAAATTGATTAAGGAAATGTCAGAGCAAGGCATAATTCGGCCGAGCCAAAGCCCTTTTTCATCTCCAGTTCTCTTGGTTAAAAAAAAAGATGGCACCTATCGGTTTTGTGTTGACTACCGCGCTTTAAATGCGGTAACAATCAAAGACAAGTTCCCTATTCCAACAATCGATGAGCTGTTTGATGAACTTGGGGGAGCAACCATTTTTAGCAAATTAGATTTGCGAGCAGGCTATCATCAAATTCGTGTCCACAACCGAGACATATACAAAACAGCCTTTAGAACACATGAGGGCCATTATGAGTTTTTGGTCATGCCGTTTGGATTGACAAACGCTCCCTCCACTTTTCAAGCCACAATGAATAAGATTTTTGCGGCTCATCTCCGAAAATTTGTGATTGTTTTTTTTGACGATATCTTGGTTTATAGCTCATCCATGGCCGAGCATTTACTTCATCTTGAGAAGGTCTTATCCTGTTTAAATCATCATCGATTTTTTATTAAAGTGTCCAAATGTTTGTTTTGTCAGGCCACTATTGAGTATCTAGGCCATATTGTTTCAGCTTCGGGAGTACGAGCTGATCCTCAAAAGCTTGATGCCATGCTTAATTGGCCACTTCCGCGTTCTATCAAACAGTTGAGGGGCTTTCTTGGTCTCACTGGATATTATCGGCGTTTCATCCGCGGTTACGCTTCCTTGGCAGCCCCACTTACTGATTTGCTGTGCAAGGATGCCTTCCAATGGAATTCGGCAGCCATGGAAGCCTTTGAAGCTCTTAAACAAGCAATGGTGCAATCTCCAGTCCTTAAGTTACCTGATTTTGCTTCTGATTTCGTCATTGAGACCGACGCTTCTAATGTGGGCATAGGAGCAGTACTTACACAACATGGGCATCCTATTGCATATTTCAGCAAGAAGTTGGGTCCCAAATTGAAAGCTTCCTCCACCTACATCAAAGAGTTGCATGATTGTAGCATGTATAAGTGGCGGCAATATTTGTTGGGTCGTTTCTTTGTTATTCGCACGGACCATAGGAGTATCAAAGAGCTCCTTCAACAAGTGATTCAAACACCCGACCAACAGGTTTATCTCCGTAAATTATTGGGTTTCCAATTTCGAATTAAATACAGACCAGGCCGTACCAATAGTGCTGCTGATGCCCTATCACGTGTCCATGAAACAACTCCTGCGGATCACAAAAATACCTTTCCTACTTGCCTTTCTTTCAACAGCCACCCTTCATTTAAATTGCTACTCCACTACATGACTTGTTATCACTCCATCAAGAATTTACCTGACTTTCAGTGACTTCTCAAAAGGATTTCTTCTCCACGTCGCTTACTACATCGATCCACCTCCTCTTTAAAGGTCAGATTATTGCAAGAGTTTCATTCTACGCCACTGGCAGGTCATGTGGGTGTCACTAAAACCTTAATCAGTTTGTCTTCAATATTCTATTGGCCCAAGATGCGCCATGATGTGGAAAAATTTGTTCGAGAGTGTTTGATATGCCAACAAACTAAGTATTCAACTCAAGCTCCAGCTGGTCTTCTTCAACCATTGCCGATACCTCATATGGTTTGGGATGAGGTCACTATGGACTTTATTACAGGTCTCCCTTTGTCCAAAGGTTTTTCAGTCATATTGGTTGTCGTTGATCGGCTTACAAAATTTGCACATTTTGGTCCGCTGCCATTTTACTGCCCTCAAAACAGCTGAACTCTTTGTGGACATGGTCATTAAAATACATGGTTTTCCAAGCTCAATTATATCCGATAGAGATCCAGTGTTCTTGAGTAATTTTTGGAAACAATTATTCCTCTTAAGTGGCACAACTCTTCGGCATAGCACGGCCTACCATCCTCAAACCGATGGTCAAACGGAAGTGGTGAATCGAGGATTGGAGCAATATTTACGGGCTTTCACTCAAGTTAAACCACAGCAGTGGGTTGCCTTACTTAGTTGGGCAGAATTTAGCTATAATTCTCATTTCCACAGTAGCTTGAAGATGTCTCCATACCAGGCTTTATTTGGCCGAATGCCTCCAACTATTCCTCACTATGCTAAGGGCTCTACTTGATCAAGCTTTGGAGGACATTCTCCTGGAACGTAATGCTCTTCTTCACTCTTTAAAAGAAAATTTGTGTCAAGCACAACATCGTATGGCTCAGAAAGCTAATGCACATCGCCGTGAAGCTCACTTTGAAGTGGGGGATAAGGTGCTGGTTAAGTTACAGCCATATCGTCAGAACACTATAGCTTCTCGCGCCTGTCAGAAGTTGGCCAAGCGCTACTATGGGCCATTTACTGTACTTGCTAGAGTCGGTCTTGTAGCCTACAAATTGGGCTAATAATTCCAAAATCCACTCGGTATTTCACATCTATGTTCTTAAACCTTACCATGGCAACGACTCTATTAATTCTCATCCTTTACCGGAGTTGAGTGTGGATAACCATCCTCTTTTGCTACCGGCTGCCATTTGTGCTACCCGAATCGTGTTGCAACAGGGGAAAATGACGCCTCAAGTATTGGTTCAATGGACTGATAGCTCACCCGAGAATTCAACTTGGGAAAACTTTGAAGCCTTTTGTAAACTCTACCCAGCATTTCACCTTGAGGACAAGGTGTGTTTTCGAGATGGAGGGAATGATCAATTTGTTTATCAATGGAGCCATCGGAGGTAGTACTAGCAGAAGAACTCAACCAAGAGCCCACAAGCCAAGAACCCACAGTCAAGCAGCCCATGGGGAAAGTTCATCAGGAACCAGAGCAAGAAAATCAGCGGCCCAGACGAAAGAAGAAGTTTCCAGAACGGCTAAAAGACTACGTCGTTTAGGAAGGCTCTGATTAGTTACGTTTATTTTGGATTCGTTTTGTTGCTTTCTGTTGCGTTGTCAAATTTAGTTACTCTCAAATTCTGTTATATATTGCTGGCTTTTGTCATTTTGAAAAGGGGAGTATGAAATGAATGAAGAATATTCTCTCTCTCTGTGACTCTTCTTTCTCTTCTTTTATCTTTCTCAACTTCTGAAATTCCTCTCTGGAGCAAGCACTCGCTCAAAGTAGTGGCAGATTGATATTGCTCTAGTTTGCTGGAATTAAGAGCGTATCAGTCTCTCTGTGGGATTCCATTGAATGCACCAAAGTGCCACAATTGCAAGCTTTCTGGCAATTCCCTCATCCCCATCTTCCTCAAAATCCAAACAGAGCTCTTGTCCTTGCCTCATTCTATTGTAAATCCACTCCGGAAAATATATTTGGCTTTGAATTTCAACCGCATGATCATTATTTTTTCTGCATCTGACCATCTCTAACAGCATCATTCCATAACTGTAAACATCAGACTTGTAAGAGACCTCACCAAAATTCCTGGAGAAAAGTTCAGGCGCAATGTAGCCTGCAGTGCCTCTGGCAGCTGTCAAAGATACAATGCTTATGTCCTTTGAGCACAACTTAGCCAGTCCAAAATCTGAAATCTTCGGTTGAAAATTATGGTCTAATAATGTGTTGTGAGGCTTGATATCGAAGTGCAGGATCCTTTGGTTGCATCCTTGGTGCAAGTACTCCACTCCACGGGCAACGCCAAATGCAATCTTCCTCAGCTTCTCCCAACTCAATGGACGATGACTTGAGCTATTTGTCTTCGAGAAAATGAATTTTTCAAGAGATCCATTGGGCATAAACTCATAAATAAGAGCGCGACGATTCCCTTCAGAGCAAAATCCTAGAAGCCGAACAATGTGAAAGTGGTGAATCCTGCCAATTGTGGCCACTTCATTGATGAACTCTTGTCCATTTCCTTTTAAATGTTCCAACATCTTGACAGCAACTGGAATTCCGTTGAAGAGTTTTCCTCTGAACACGCTTCCATAACCTCCCTGGCCGAGTCTGTGCTTAAATTTGCTCGTTATTTTCTTAAGCTCTTTGTAAGTATATCTGGTGGGATTGAGGGTCTTGTAGTCTTCTAGGAACTTCTCTACCTTGAGTTGAGTCTCTTTTTCTTTTTCAGATTCTCTTGATTTATAAATGAGAAATACCATCAGCACGAAGAGAACGATGCCTCCGATGCTTGTGCCTGTGGATATTAGACTTATAGATAAAGGGCCAAGACCATCTGTACCAAACTAAGAAAGTTAGTTCAACAGTAAGATACAATCTCAGCAGTTCCAATCTGGTTTTCAAGTACTTCAAAAACTTCCATAAAATGTAAATTTCTTGGCCTAGTTTACTAATTGGTTCATGCGATATATTTACCATAGTGTATAAGATGATAAATTCAACTTGGTACTTTATTAGATATGATGATGGTAGGGAGCACTGTAGCTAGAGCATAGTCTTAAAAAGAGGAATTGTACATGTTTGTCATACATAAGATCTAAGAATGATACAACTTAAAACGATTTAAGTTACTTACGATTTTGTTTAACGCAGATTGTCGAACTACTTGTAACGTTGTACCCACAATAATGCCCTGACTTTTCACAGTGATGGCATCCGCTGGGAGCTTCCCATCCGAGAGTCGCCCTCAATATAGCATCACTAGGAGTCATTTCAGCAGAAGTCTCTACAGTTTGAGATATTGTGCAAGACGAAGGCAACATCTCCATTGATTCATAAGCTGATATTTCGTAGACAAAAAAATTTTCACTACTAATGCAATCAATCGGTCTAATTGATTGATAATCAGTACCAATCCATGCATTCTTCTCACTACAGTTCACTATAGTGAAATTTTGAGAGTAGTCACTAGAGGGGATAAAGGAAAATTTGGAGTTTGTAAGGTTAAAAGAGAGAATAGTTTGTAAAGGGCATGTGGACTCATGTACATCCATAATGGTAATTCTGCTGTGAAGATAAGAAATGTCCTGCACATAATAAGCGCCAGAGGAAGGAAGGTGCAATACTGTCTTGGTTTTTAAGCATGATAATTCAAACCCTTCGAGACCGCAAGAGATAGGTTGAGTTTTGAGTCTAAAGGGAAATCTGATATTTGGTCCCTTCGTGCTGCATGTTGTTGGCTGACAAAATTCATAAATATTTGTAGCATTGTTTCCTTCTGAAGTTTTCAGTCCTGTGTAAGGAAAGAGAAGGAAGAGGATTAAACTAAGCACAGGTGACATGGAGAAACTGAGAAATAGGGACGATTTTCGTGTAATATTAATAACTCTTCCTTCTTGGTTGTGGATATATATCTTAATGTGAAAGAGCAAATGACACTCATTTTTGGATGGCTAAAATGCATTTTCTTTAAGTCAATGGCAACCCCACAAGAGACTAGTCCTCCATGACATTTGTAGACAGCAATTATAAGAATAGGCTGAATGAAGGTGTAGACTTGGTTTTTTTGTGAACAATTTTCAATGTGTGATAAAAATATGGAATAAAATTTCCAACTCCTATCCAGTGTTTGTAATCAATGCGAGAGACTATTATTTTCTTTTTAAAGCATAGCGCGTGTAACGCCCACTATTTTTTTATTTTACTTTTCTTCTTTTACCCTTATTAAATTGAGTAGAATAGTTAATATTGAGTGTTTGTGTGTAAGTAAAATTTTTCGGTCACCTTTTTTTTAAAAATATTTATATATTTATTAATTACCAAGTATTTAAGATTAACGCATCTTTTTAAGAGGAAGCCGTCTTTTATTTTCACATTGCTGTAAACCCTAGAAAAAGAGAAGGAAGAAACATAAGCCTCTGGAGAAGAAAAAATTTTTTTTTTTTTTTTTAAACTTCTTTACTTGGTATTTGCCTTAAGGTATTAAAAATATTTCTTTGACTTATGTGTTTTATTTTTATTAGTTGTTTGCGTTTAATTACTTGTGGTATGATTTATGTAATGTATGTAATTGTAATGTTATGATGATATGAACAGTCTGTATTCTTTGCTGGAAATCGTTTTCTTTACTTAGAATCATGTGAATATGTTTACATATCATGAAACTAGACATCCTAAGGTTTCCATTGACTGGTTTTGTGTTGAAATCCCCTAAGTATGTAAATTGTTATGATTTTTCGAAGTTGGGTTACTGGTGTTGGAAAATTCCGATTTTCAGCAGCGGTTCTCACTTCTGGAAATTTTCTGTAAGGTTACGCTTCCTTAAAAATTAGGGCGATTTTTATATCAACAGATCTATGTCTCCTATGCTTGCATGTTTAATTTTGTAGATTTATTCTTTATGGTAAAATCATTAAAAATCGTAACTTGTGGTTGCTGCAGATCTGGAAACTGTTTTACAGAATTGCAGAAGCTGAAACATTTAATAGTTGGGCTAATTTATGAATATGACATGCCATGTTAGGATTTTATAATGAAATTTGAATCTTTCCTCTGTCTTTGAAAAGTGGAATCGTAACTTTTGGGCATGTAAAATAAAAGATCCGAATTTTTGAAATTCTGTTTTCAAAACAATAGGGGGTTTTATGTCCCTTATTCAAACATTGGGGGTCTCTGTGTCCTTTTCCCTTTATTTATTTTACATTAATACTTGGCAAAAATTAAACATAACTATCATTGAAAGAACATTCCTCCATTGATTCCGACACTAACAACTCTGTTGAAGAATCTGTTTCAATCTCTCTTCCAGTTCCGGAAATATGTCGAGAAGAAGAGAAGAAAGGTCTAGGAGGCATGTGCAAATCGTCCATACTCCCTTCTAACATCTCCAGAACTTTTGTCATAGAGGGGCGATCTACTGCCTTCACCTGAATACACCACAAACCAATCATACACAGTTTCCTTGCAATCATGGATTCAATTTCAGTAACATTCCGAAGCTCTAAATCACCTCCCTTATTTAATTGGTCATATACCCAAGATGGGAAATATGCTTTGCTTGAACGAGTTGCATTCATATTGGAATTCCTTCTTCCTCCAGCCATTTCCAACAACACCATCCCAAAGCCATAAACATCTGACTTGCAAGAAACAGTTCCAAAATTCCTTGTAATCAGCTCAGGTGCTATGTATCCTATAGTTCCTCTTGTGGCACTGATGGACACAAAATCATTTTCCTTGGGATGAAACTTTGCAAGGCCGAAATCTGAGACCTTTGGGATGAAATTATTATCTAGCAGGATGTTGTGAGGCTTAATGTCAAAATGAAGAATGCATACATCACATCCGTTATGTAAATACTCGATCCCGCGAGCCGTTCCTAAGGCAATTTCATGGAGTCTCTCCCAACTAAAAGTTTGGCCTTTACTTTCCTTCGAAAAGATATGCCTCTCGAGTGATCCATTATGCATATACTCGTAGACAAGTGCACGTTTGGATACCTCGGAACAGAACCCCAACAACTGGACTACATTAACGTGGTGAATTCTACCAATTGTTGAAACTTCATTGATGAATTCCTCCGCACTGAACTTGGAGTTCTCCAGCATCTTGACAGCAATCAAGCGACCAGTATGAAGTTGTCCCTTATAAACGGAACCAAAGCCACCTTGGCCTAATTTATGAGTGAAGTGGTTTGTTATGGCAATTATCTCAGGGTAAGAGTACCTTTTAGGCATCCAAGATTGCTGGTTGCGCAGAAACTTCTCAATATTATCAACTGTTTTCAATGTCGTTCTGTATTTGTGGATAAGGAACACAAGTAAAACTGTTGAACCAAGGATGAACCTAGTAATTGTAAGATATACGAATGCACCGTCTGGCAACAAGAAAGTTTAATTCTAGGTAAGTAGCTGAATTCGAAATAACAAGAACAGGCATTCCAGCCAGGAAACCATACCTAACAGTAACCATTCGAGGACGTTGGAAGGTGTCGGGAGTTTGTAGGAAACTGCAGGCCAGAGAGATGATTCAGAAAAAGTTATTTAGCACAAGATTGGAGAATAAATAAACAAATCACATAAGGCCATCACTTTTAACACCAACAATAACAAACGCAGAATTTAAGATATGTAAGCATAGGCTTGTTACGTGTCAAAAGTCCTTGGTAGCAACTAAATTTTCCGAGTACTCCTTCTGCGGTCTGGCATTCAGCAAAGACTGCAAAAGTGCAAAAGAAACAGATATTAGAGATGGTCAAACAGGTATACATACTCTTTTAGAGATGGTCCACAAATTCTTAAATACGTAATAAATTAAGATTGAAAATATTAAATAAAAGAGTCTCCATTTATTTGTATGCACATATAAGCATAAGCTTACAGTTTGTAATTGAGCTAGAATCGAAGCAATCAAAATTTCCCGTTTTATCTGTACTAATGCAAGCTCTACCGGCTGCATAACAATTCCTACAAGCAACTGACCATCTAAGATCGAATCCTGTCTCCAGCAATTCTCGGAGGGCTTCATAAGAAGGATTTTCTACATTCTCATTATGCACAGGAACCATTGAAACGAACGAGCATGACTCTGAAAAATCCGATACATAGGAGCCATGGTAATTAACATAAACATTTGACTGATTTCTTCTACTCAAACATGGAACTTTTACAAATGCCTGATCAATGAGATCCCTCGAGCAATTCACGAAATAGGTGTACAGGTGTTTATTATAATCAAGGGCATAAACACGATCGGTATGAACAAGATAGTGACCATCGGTATGGGGAAGCAAGATTTCTCTGGGAAAAGATGTGTATGGAAGGCCGCAGCTTCCATTGGCTAAGTTAACATCGGCAACACTGATTGTGCTTTCGTCGTAGGAAATTCTCTTTACATAGTACTTTGCAGAATTGAAAAATTCTAGGATGGTTTGGTTGCTCTGGCAAGACAGTTCGAACTCAGGATAACCGCATCCTGATGGATCTCCCTTTAGGCGAAAGGGGTAGCTTATGTTTTTGATATCTCCACAAGAAGAAGAACAGATTTGTGGAAGTACTTCTCTTGTTTCAATTTCAGTGGTGAGTAGATAGATCAATAGACAAAACAGAACAGTTGAGAGAATTGATGATTCTTCCCCATTCATTGCTAATGCAATCCCAGGATACAATGAATTTCAGTAAATTAAACAGAAGGTTGCATTTTCAAAGTTTTGGATACGTATTTACATCAGTACTTAACAAAGAGCACGTGTATATAGTAAATTTATTATAGCTTTCAACTATCTGATTCTACTAGCTGAAGATGATTTAGCAATAATTAATTGTTCAAAAGTAGTATTATCGTATTCTTGAAAAAAATAATAAACAAAGGTAGTGGAATTGAAAAGTTTTAAAAGAGCATATTAATAGTATTTGTCGAGTGCAAGACTCTTAGCATCCATGCGAGGGGACACCGGACACTCTTGCAAGTCAGTCAAGTCTTAGTAAACGTTTTGATTGCAAGTTTGTGTCGGTGATGATGACCCTGGCTTGACCTGAAATTTCGTGGTGTTCGTTGTAGAGAAGACCTACTCTACTTTTTTAATCCACCCACTCTCTCTCTCTCTATCCCTTTTTTTTTTTCCTCTTATTTTTCCCTCATCTTTCTCTGGCATTTTTGAACATTCAAATTGAGACAAAGATTTTCTAACAATTTCTTTGCATGTAACAGTCCAGCCAATGTCTTTCGCTTCATACTTTAATTTCTCACCACAAATTCAAAGACAATAATACATTAATTTGATGGGAACACCGAACATGCTTTGATTTATAAAATATATAGTAATTAATTTATTATATCTGTTTTTGTTTTAATATTATACTAGTAGTTAATATAAAAGTATAAAGTACATTTGGTTGTTCAAATAAAAGGTATAATAATGTAAAGAGTGTGTGTAAATTGTAACCATTTATTAAACTTAAAAAGGGTCCGTGTTATCATCAGCAAACTTAATCATTTGAATTTAAGTCTAAAGGGAGAATCTAATATTTTATGTTTCATGCTATTGGTTGACGAAATTCATAAATATTTGTATCATTGTTTTCTTCTGAAGTTTTGGCTTTCCTTGTAAGGAAGAGAAGGAAGAATATTATTAAACTGAGAATAATTGACATGGATTAACAGAGAAAGAGAGATGTTTTTTTTGGTGAAATATTAATAATTTAACTCTTCCTGATTGCTTGTGGATATATTCATATATATGTCTTAAATGTGAAAGAGCAAAAGAGAGCCATTCATTTTTGCATGGCTTAAAAGTATTTCCTTTTAAGTCAGTGGCGACCCCACAAGAAAGTGAGAGACTAGTCCTCCACGACATTTGCATAAAACAATAATAAAGATTAAGCTAAATGAAGCCATCGACCTGATTTTTTGTGATTACTTTTCAATGTGGGGTAAAATAATGAAGAAAATTTCCAGCTCAGTCTCTTTTTTTTTTTTTTTTTTTTTTAAAGAAAGAAAAAACTTTCTACCATTCAACGGAAATTAAGACAGAGTAACATCTGGAAAGCTTTCCAGCCAAATATTGGTTTCACCACGACTTATCGCTCTTTTGGCTAAGCTATGAGCTATAGTATTACAAGCACGATGAACATGCTGACATTTAACCACTTGGAAATCTTTCTTGTTGCTGCTGATTATATCAGAGATAGGCCAGCAAATTTCAGTCCTGCTCCTTTTTCTACTATTGATTAGTTCAACCACCTCTAAGCAATCAGATTCAATAATTACTGATGAAAGTCCAGCAATTTGAGCGGCGTATAATCCCCATTTGGCTGCCTCAGCTTCTGCAAAAGAGGGGTTCTAAAAAAATTTTATACACCTAACAGCTGCTGCTACAATCTTCCGAGATGAGTCTTTTATAACAACCCCAAGACCTGCAATTTGTTGATTTTTGTCAATAGCCGCATCCACATTGATTTTGTGCCATCCTTCAGGGGGAGGTTCCCATTGTTGTGTTTCTTTCGACTCTCTTTGCTTAAAATGCAGCTGCTCAAGCTCTTTGACTCTTTGATAAGCTTCCAAGACTGCCGTAACCTTAGCTATTGATATGGCAGGATCAGGCTTTTTCCTTTCATAAATAACTTTGTTCCTTGCATTCCACACCCCCCACCACACAAAAGATATAAGCTCAATCTCCCTAGTTGTTAGTTTTTTTGCCAAGCTTTGCAGCATGCTCAGCAAATCTTGTCTTGCTTCATTTTGGATTTCTGCAGCAATTTAGGTGTGTCTCTACATTTTCTGGGCAAGGTTGCAATCCAGCAGAGCATGGGAAATATTTTTCATCTCCTTCTTGCATATTTGACAGATAGGCTCCTGCACCACCTTCCTTCTCCATAAGTTTTCCATAGTTGGCAGCAAGTTTTTTGCAGCTCTCCATAAGAATATTTTCACCTTTTTCGGAATCCCCAACTTCCATATTGTTTGCCAACCTTGGGGGTCAGAGTTTGAACAACAGGGCTTGTCAGGAAATTTGATCTTAAGAGCTAATTGGTAACCACTTTTAACAGAATAATTCCCCTTCTTGTCATAGTGCCAAAGCAACTCATCTTCTTTAGGCACACTAGGCAAAGGAATTCTCATGATAGCTTCAGCATCATCCGCAACAAAGTTCTGCTGAATTAAAGCTTCGTTCCACCTGTGATTTGGACCAATCAGCTCAGAAACTCTGGTATCAGCTGGCAGCAAAGATCTCACCATTGGTTTAAAAGACATTGGCCTAGGCAGCCAATTACTGGAGTGGATTTTGATTTTGTCTCCTCTTCCCACTCTCCATCTGATGCCTCTTTGAAGAACCTGTCTACCCCATAGGATGCTTTTCCAAACAAAGGAAGGGTTGGATCCTGATTTAGCCTCAAGGAAATGAGAGTTCTTAAAATATTTTGCTTTCAGCACTCTTGCTACCAGGGAATCAGGATACTGAATCAGCCTCCAACCTTGCTTTGCCACCAAGGTTTGGTTAAAACTAGATATGTCTCTGAATCCCATTACTCCTCTGTATTTAGCACAGCTCATCTTCTCCCAATTTGACCAGTGAATTCCTTTTCTATCTTCCTTCGATCCCCACCAAAATCTTGTCATTCCTCTCTGGATATCATTGCACAACAAAACACTCATTGCATATGCAGGGACAGCCTGGGCTACAGCTTTTATCAGAATTTCCTTACCCCCACTGGAAAAAAATTTGTGCTGCCAACTAGATATCTTACTCAAGACTTTGAGTTTAATATCGTTAAAGAAACTTGTTCTTTTCCTTCCTATCATTGAAGGCAAGCCCAAGTATTTCTCATGCTTAGGCACCACCGTGAGATCAAAAATATTTTTTATTGCCGCGATTTGCCCTCCTTGAATCTGACCGCTCAGGAACATTGATGATTTTTCATAGCTGAAAACCTGGCCTGATGCAGCAGTGTAGCAATCAAAAATTGACTTTAGATGCTTGCACTCTTCAGTATTAGCCCTTGTGAAAACGAGGCTATCATCAGCAAAAAGAAGATGGGAAATAGTGATGTCTCTGGAAAATTTCAGCCCGTGAATCCGGCTTTGCCGCTCTCCCTGCAATAAAAGATTTGAAAATACTTCTGCACATATGATGAACAGATATGGTGATAAAGGACATCCCTGTCGAAGGCCTCTTTGGGGTTGAATTAAACCTTTAGCAGTCCCATTTAGAAGAATAGAGAATGTGGGAGTGGTGACACAGTTCATAATCAAATCCACCCATTTATCCGAAAAGCCTAACTTCTTCATTGCTTGCCTCAAAAAAACCCATTCCACTCTGTCATAAGCCTTACTAATATCAAGCTTTAAGGCAACCCAACCATTTTTCTTTCCCTTGCTAAGTCTGATTTTATGCAAACATTCATATCCAAGGATAACATTATCAGTGATTAATCGATTAGGTATGAAAGCACTTTGGCTCGGGGAAATGACTTGGTGAAGAATTTGTTTTAGCCTATTAGCTATAGTTTTTGCTATGATTCTGTATATAACATTACATAAGCTAATGGGTCTAAAATCAGTGGTTTTCCTAGGCTTAGCAACTTTAGGAATTAGAGCAATATGTGTGTGATTCAAAGGGGCTGCTGTACCTCGGTCATTGAGAACATGCAGACATGTCTTGATAACTCCATTTCGAGTTGCATCCCAATGTTTTTGAAAGAAAGCAGCTGGTAACCCATCTGGTCCTGGAGCTTTTGTCGGGCACATTTGAAACAACGCCGCTGTGATTTCTTCCGCTGAAAAAGGCTGATCTAATTGGCTGTTTAGGTCTGAATTAATCTTCGGAGACATTCTTTGAAGGGCTGCATCAATTTTGTCTTAACTTGGGTTTGAAGTGGTGAAAAGATCTTGAAAATATTCACAAAATCTTCTTTCCACTTCTTCAAAATCGTCTATCCATCGCTCGATATGATCTTCAACACCTTCAATTTTGTTCTTCCTTTTCCTTGTCGAAGCTTTGTGATGAAAATACTTCGTATTTTTGTCCCCCTCTTTTAGCCAATCTGCCATTGATCTTTGCTTCCAGTACACCTCTTCATCAATCAACAAGTTTTGGATTTGTCGTTCCATACTTTTTACATCTTCTCCATCATCATTCTGGAGATTTCCTTGCTTTGCTCTTTCCAGCTTCTTCATCAGGCTCTTTAGCTTTTTTTCCTTGCCACCGAAAGTTTCCTTGCTCCAAAACATCAGATGAGCCATAGAGCTTTTTGAAATCTTTGTAAACATCTGAACAGGGTTCACTTCAGTTTCATCTCCCCAATTAAGCCATTCTCTCTGCACGATATTTTTGCACTCATCATAAGAACTCCACATGTCCTCGTAGTGGATTCTACTGAAGCTTCTCTTTTCATAATTCAACATTCTCCGCCTATTTTGAACCACCATCATGATTGGGCAATGGTCTGACTCCCAGTGTATGAGATTTGTAGCTGGCCAATCGTAAAATTCAGCTCGCCATTCTTGGTTGCACATGAATCTATCCAATCTCTCTTCTATGTAGTGGGGTCCAAAACGTCTATTCGACCAAGTAAAAGGGTGTCCTCTACAGCCTACATCCTCAAGCTTACAATCTTTAACGGATTCTCTAAAATCAGCAACCATCCTAGCATTTCTGTCTAATCCCCCTATTTTCTCATGTAAATTTAAAATCTCATTAAAATCTCCAAAGCAAAGCCAAGGACTTACCGACAACTCTGCCAACCTTCTTAATAGCGTCCAGGTATGTTTCTTTTGGTTGGCTTCAGGATGACCATATATGCCCGTGCATCTCCAGCTTCGACCATCTGCATTCTGAATTTCAGCATCTATATGGTGGTTGCTGTATGATGTTATTTGAACCGTAATCTCTGTCCTCCACAACATGGCTATACCTCCACTTTTTCTGTTTGAATCCACCGCTAGACAATTCTCAATACCCAACTTCCTGCACACATTATTAACCTGCCTAGAACTCAATTTGGTCTCACAAAGGAAAATTAATTGAGGTCTATATAGGTGGAGAATTTTTTTAATGGTCAGCACGTCCGAGGATTCCCCAAACCTCGGACGTTCCAGCTGATAATCTTCATGGCTGTCGGTAGGGCTGGTCTCCAGCCGCCGCCGATAAGTTATCCGAACTAGCCATTTGAACTTCCATAACCTTCTGTGTTGCATCTTCTATAACCAGCTTTAGTTTTGCCGATGGTACTCTAGTTTGAATTTACTGCATCCGCGTACCACTTGGACTTCTGATTCTTGCCTTCTTACTTCGTGGGCTTAAGATCATTGTTCCTTCAGCATGCCTTTTTGAAAAAATTGGCCCAGCTTCTCCCTCACTTCTTTTTTTTTTTTTTTTGGTTTTAGCCACGAGGTATCCTGGGAAGGGCCCCAACTGTGGGAGGCACCTTTAAGCCCGTACCACAACCCAGACTAGAAATCCCCGCTCGAACCGGGAGGCACAGGTTCTCCCAACAAAGGCGACTTCCCTGCGACTCGAACTGGGGAGCAAACCCAGTCAAGCCACTTAAGGGGACTCCATTGCCAGTGGAGCCAACACTTTGTTGGTTCCCTCACTTCTTTTTGTCCCAACTCTAGCTTGTAATTTCCATTTTCTGCCTTTAGCTTTTGTCATTTTTTTCAGCTCACTCCCTCCATCTTCTGTGTTTAAAATCTGCTGGCCCATTATTTCCTCTCTCCCATTATTGGGCCCATTTAATTGCATATCCCATTTTTTGATTGCTGCATCAGTTTCCCGCCCTGCAAACGTTCCCGCTCTTATGCTCATTTCCCTATGTACCAGTCCTTTTTCAGCTACTCTGGTATCCTTTTTGTCCTCTGGGTTCTGCTGGATAGCTCCTACATGTCTTCACATTAATGAGCCCTCAACTACCCCTTCAACATTCATGTCTCTCATTGGTGATTTGACTTTTTCCAGGCTGTCAGGGTTTGACCCGGATCCACCTTCTGTATTCGAGTTAATCAGGCTCTGTTTGTGTTGAGATTGATGCTGGTAGTCTTGGTTTGGTTGACTTGCTTCCCTGTTCCATCGATCTCGGTTTCTATTCTGCTTTGCTTTCTCAGCTCTTGTTAACACCTTCATCCAAGCTCTAAAAGCCAGTTTTTCCTTTGGCTGCCCTTTGTAACTTTGACAAACTCTATATTGGTGACCAATGATTCCACAACAAAAGCAAAATTCAGGCAGCTTTTCATATAACACTGGTATCGGAATTTCTTCTCTGTTCTCCCCCTCCAACAGCAGAACCTTTCTGAGAGGTTGTGTAATATCCACTGATATACGGACTCGAATAAATTGCCCGATACACTCCCCTGACTCATCAGTTTCCACTTCCTCCACTTTTCCAATTTTCTTCCCCATTTCTTGGATCACCTCTTTCTCCATGCACATTAGTGGAACATTATGTAACTGAACCCAGAAAGATGTATACTGGAAAGATTGATGTTTGATATCCCCCACTCCACTTGGTTCTGTAAGTACCATTAAAGCTTTGTCAAAATGCCAAGGGCCACCATACATGACTCTTTTCTTTTCAGCTTCAGAGGGGAATTTAAAAACAAACATGTTTTCTCCCAGGCTCTCCACTTTGATTTCTCGTACTGACTTCCACACATGCTGCATTGCCGTTCTCAACCCTTCTGTGTTTACTTCTCTTGACAGCAAGATCTTCCCAATAAGACAATGAGCTGCAAGTTTTTCCCCTCTTCTCCTCATATTTCCCATAAAATTAATCTTGTCCGTCTCTTCTTCCTTTAAAGTTATGGCCTTGCACTTGCGTATTAATTCTTCAATATCCATCCTTGATCCTTAAACACTTTCTTTTTTCTGAGATTTATTACCACACCAACTCTCACCAACCAGTGTATCCACTAGAAACTAGCACCCAAAACACTCAACTCGTGAGCGACATAATGGACCCTAAAGATCCATTTTAGCGCCGCCCATTCCTAAGTTCTCTTTTTGAGAGAAAAAGAGTTCCCAGGAAGGTGAAATAACATGGCAAATATCCAGCTATTTCCAGCTCAGTCTTAAGTTAAGCTTAGCACACCTCTAATTAAATTCTTTTGCCACCCATATGGACAGATTCAAATCTCAAATTTTTTGTATCAACTCAAAAGATTTCAACAACTAAATTATCTAACACTCGCGAAAAGTGTATGCATTAGGCTCCAATTCGAGATAAAGCAATGAGAAGAAGAAGAACATTTGTCATTAATTGCAAGTTATTATTTATTTATTTTACATTCATCATTGGCAAAATTAATCCTAAACATCACTGAAAGAACATTCCTTCACCGATTCAGATACTAACAACTCTGTTGAAGAATCTCATTCAATCTCTCTTCCGGAGAAATGTTGAGAAGAAGAGAAGAAAGGTTTCGGAGGCATTTGCAAATCGTCAATACTCCCTTCTAAAATATCCAAAAAAAATTTCACAGAGGAGCGGTCAGCGCCTTATTCATAGGTCAGGTAATATTTTTAACCTATATATTGATCCTCATATGGCGCTGATGGGAGCAAAATCACTTTCCTTGGGATGAAAACTTTGCAAAGGCCGAAATCTGAGCCCTTGGGGATGAAATTAGGATCTAGCAGGATGTTGTGAGACTTAAATGTTAAAATGAAGACTGCACACATCACATCCGGTCTGTAAGTTCTGGATCCCGCAAGCCTTTCCTAAAGCAACCAGCTCAACGAGTTTCTCCCAACTACCCTCCTTGGGAACTGTAAGCCTATCAATAAAGGGATGCTCTTTCAGTGATAGTTATGCTTAATTTTTTTCAATGATGTGTTTAAAAATAGACTACAGTTTTCGTATGTTTTATGCACCCTGTGCTTGTACGGAAAGGTATCATAGGTGCAGAGGTTTCCTCTATCAATTTTTTTTTTTGTATTAATTTTGTGCCACTGTAATGAGCTCTCTTGTGTTTCATGCGGTGTGTAATCTGCCGTAAATGGAATAGGATTTAGCAGTCCAGTCACTGATAACCCTCTACTTGACAAGTTGAAATTTCTAAGGGCCTACTTCAGAATCAGAGACGACGGTGCACATTTTGGAAGGCTTTTGAAGTCTCACTTCGTTGCTTATCGGAAACTAAATGATTAATCAAAAGATTCATGAGCAATTAGGTAGCATTGATTTTAGTAGAGAAGGAAAGAGGGGTATAATAAATCATAGGAAAAAAGACACCTAACCGCAATGTTTGGAAAAATGATTATAAAGACGCTTAAGTTTTTAATAAAGGACACTAATTTTTTTTTTTACCATAATACCCTTTAACTCTACAAACTTAAAAAATTTATCTTAAAATTTTATAATATATAGAAATGTGACATTAAAATAAATATAATAATATATACATTAAAAATATCTAAAAAATATTTTTATATTTTACAATCTATTTGACCTATTTATTATGTTGAAGTAATTTTTTAAAATAAATAGAAACATAATATTAAAATTAATTAATTAAAATTACTTTGGATATTATGTAAAAAATAATTTTATTATTATTGATAGGGATATATTTTGTTAATTGTAAAATTTAACCCAAAGATTTTATTTAAAATATTTATAACAAACACAAATCAATTATTAAAATAAATTTAATAATTTAAAATTTAAATGTTATTTTAAATGTTGAAAATAATTTAATATTATTAGTCTACTAGATATATATAGATTATATTATTTATATTAAATTTTCATTAAATAAAAAACTTTAAAGTTAATTTCCTAATTAATAAATTCAAAGGGTATTATGGTTAAAAAAGGGTTTTGTGTCTCATTTTAAAAACTTGGGAGTCTTTGTGATTATTTTCTCAAACCTTATGGTATAAGTATTCTTTTTCCTCAATAATATTACAAATTGAAAAAAGTCATCCATAGTTGTATTAATGTTGTATCGGTCGAACACATCAAAGATTTTAAGCGATAGATAAAACAACCATAATCGAACAAAAACTCAATATATTGGTTTTCAAGTGTTCCAATAACAAGGAGGACTAAGTAATTTTTCTTATAATCGGGGAAAATTTGAAACAAATTAACAATATCCCTTTTGAATTGTAATCTTCTGTTATCTAGATCAATTGATTGCACCAGTCTCAACATCAGATGAGACAAAGGGCATTGGAGGGATCTCCAAGCTTTGTAAATCAGCTTCAAGGATTTGTAATACCATTGGCATGGAAGGTCTCTCTGTGGGATTCCATTGAATGCACCAAAGTGCCACAATCGCAAGCTTTCTGGCAATTCCCTCATCCCCATATTCCTCAAAATCCAAACAGAGCTCTTGTCCTTACCTCATTCTATTGTAAATCCACTCTGGAAAATATATTTGGCTCTGAATTTCAACCGTAGGATCATTATTTTTTCTGCATCCGACCATCTCTAACAGCATCATTCCATAACTGTAAACATCAGACTTGTAAGAGATCTCACCAAAATTCCTGGAGAAAAGTTCAGGTGCAATGTAGCCTGAAAGAATTCTAAGAAAGTGTTGTTTGGCAAGCGTGAAAAAGCAAGAAAATGAAAGAAAAGCAAACTGATATTGTTTGGAAATGAATCGAAGATTATATTTCATTAACCAACTGAAATGAATACACTCAGCTTGTTTATATAGTAAGTTGAATAGTTTACAATCTGTTATACACGTGACGTTTAATGAACATGTGTGATGAGCTGCATAACTAATTCTATAACCAACTTGCCATGTCAGCTCAGTGAGGAAATCAGCTACGTTTAGTCACATGGTGCTCCTGTGCCTTGCTCTGCTTCACTATCACTAACATCCCCCCTCAAGCTGAACTGTCCAGGATAGACATTCAGCTTGGTTCTCAAATAATGAAATTGTTTAAAGGTGAGAGCTTTGGTGAATATGTCAGCATACTGATCCTTACTCGGCACATAGTGAACCTCAATACATTTTGCTGCAACTTTGTCCCGGATAAAATGGATATCCAGCTCAACATGTTTGGTTTTGGCATGATAGACGGGATTGTAAGCTAAGGCAATAGCACCTTGATTATCACACCAGATAATGGGAGTGCTGCTAAGCTTAATTCGTAACTCATGAAGAAGAGACTGTATCCAGATGACCTCAGAGGTAGCATGAGCTAATGCACGATATTCAGCTTCTGTACTGGATCTAGAAACCACTGCTTGTTTCTTGGATGACCAGGAAACAAGATTAGGACCTAGATAGACAGCAAAACCAACAACTGATTTCCTGTCATCCTTATCACAAGCCCAATCAGAATCTGTAAAATAATTTAACTGAAGAGCCCCATTGATATGATAATGCAGCCCAAGATGCAAAGTGCCTTTCAAATATCTTAGCAATCGTTGACAAGCCTCCCAATGTTGTGTTCGAGGACTGGAGAGGAACTGACTCAGCTTATTAACTGAATATGCTATATCAGGTCTAGTAAGTGTAACATATTGCAGTGCTCCTAAGATACTTATGTACTGAGATACATTTTCAATAATGTCACCTGAGTCTTTGTTAAGGTAGGAGCTGGTAGTCATGGGAGTAGGAACTAGACTGCAGTGAACCATATCATGTTTGGCCAATATATCAGCAATATATTTAGCCTGAGAGAGGTGAACACCTTGTGCTGATTTAGTCACTTCAATGCCGAGAAAATAATGAAGATCTCCCAAGTCTTTTAAAGCAAATATGTGATTCATGCTTTGAATAACTTGTTGAACTAGCTGAGAACTGGATCCAGTAATTATGATATCATCTACATAAACTAGAACCAGAATTACATGGCCATCGATCAATTTGTAGAAAAGAGAATGATCTGATTTTGAATGTTGAAAATGCCACTGATCAGTCATAGCAGTTCTGAATCTGTCAAACCAAGCCCTGGGGGCTTGCTTCAAACCATAGATGGCTCTCTTTAATTTGCAGATATGCTGAGGCTTAGTGGGATCCACAAACCCTTCAGGCTGGGACATGTAAACTTCTTCAGCAAGAATGCCATTAAGGAAGGCATTATTGACATCTACTTTTCTGAGTACCCAATTGTTAAGCATTGCTAGGCTAAGAACAACCCTGACAGTAGAAGCCTTAACCACTGGACTAAAGGTTTCAGTGTAATCTATCCCTTGTGTCTGATGAAACCCCTTAGCAACCAGTCGAGCATTGTATCTTAAAATAGACCCATTGGAATTATACTTGATTCTAAAAACCCACTTATTTCCAACCACTCTAACAGGGCTATCAGGTAAAACTAACTCCCAGGTCTGATTATCTTGAAGAGCTTGAAACTCTTCTTGCATTGCTTTAAACCACAGAGGATCAGATAATGCTTGAGAAATAGAAGTAGGTTCTGTAGGCTTTTGATCTCGTGATCATTGAATGACCAATAGGTTGAGGTGAGTTTAGGATATGAGCTGGTAATGGAGAAACTGAAGTATGAGATGGTAAAGAAGAATGAGAGGCTGAATTCTGAGAAGTAGTTGGAGGAGTGTTTGTCTGAGATACAACAGGAATTCTGATTGATGGTGTTGCTGAGGGAACTTGAAACTGAACAAAGGAATGAGTAGAAGAAGAAATAGAGGACTCTGATAAAGAATTAGAGGATTGACAATTTTCAGAAGAAGAAAAATTTGACCCCAGAATATAAGGAAAGCTAGTTTCACCAAAAACAACATGATTAGAAATGTAAACTTTGCCTGAAGAGTGAAGACACTGATAACCCTTATGATGAGAGCTATAGCTTATGAAAATGCATCGGCAAGTTCTAAAATCAAATTTGTGTCTATTGTATTGTCTTAGAGCTGGATAACAAGCACAACCAAAGGTTTTTAGAGAAGAGTAATCAGGTGTTTGATGAAATAACTTCTGGAATAGTGAAATATTGTTCAACACTGGAGTAGGAAAGTTATTGATTAGATGAACAGCTGTGTGAAAGGCATTCCACCAGAACTTGAGGGGCAAGTGAGCTTGAGCTAATAAGGTTAGGCCAATGTCAACAATGTGTCTGTGTTTTCTTTCAATTCGGCCATTTTGATGATGAATATGAGGACAAGGATGTCTGAAATAGATACCTGAGGAAGTAAGTAAGGAAGTAAAGGATCTAAATTCCCCTCCCCAGTCAGTTTGAACTGTTTTAATCTGATGCTGCAAGTGCTTTTCAATAAAGAGTTTAAAGTGTGAAAATACTTCAAGAGCATCTGATTTTGCAGTTAATGGGAATATCCAGGTAAACCTAGTGAAATCATCTAGAATAGAGAGATAGTAATTATAACCCTGAGTAGAAGAAATGTGAGAAGGCCCCCAGAGATCAGCATATATTAATTGTAGAGGAGCTATGGTTTTGGTTTCAACTGAATTAAAGTGAAGCATATGATTTTTGCCATACTGACAAGCATTACAAAAAGATAGTTTTTCAATCTTATTGAAACCAGTAAAGTCATTACAAGCTTTGAGTATAGTTTTGAGTATATGAGGTGCTGGATGACCCAATCTTCTATGAAGAATATTGACATCAACAGATTGCAATGCAACAGCAGAATAGACAAACTTATGACTTAGTTCAGAAGTGTGTATAACATCTGATTTATTTATATGAGCTAAGGAACAAGAAGCAAAAAGAGACTCAGGCTTGGTTGCTGACAAGAAAGGAGCTGACTGATCGGCAGACAAATGAGAGGTAAGACATTTGACCTTATACAGTCCCCCCTGAGCAACACCTTCAAGTAGAATTAATCCTGTGTTCCTGGCCTTAAAAAACACAAATTATCAAAAAATTTAATGGTAACAAGATTATCAGCCAATAGTTTTGAAACACTCAGTAAATTTTTAGTAATATTTGGTACATAAAGGACTTGATTAAGCAATAAGGGTTCAGAATTTAAGGTTTCAAGCATAGCTGATCCTATATGTTTAATAAGTAATGCATTTCCATTGCCAACAAACAATTTTTCTTTACCAGTATAGACTTGAGAATAAAGCAGCTTACCCAGATTGTTTGTGATGTGATTTGTTGCTCCACTGTCAATATACCAGGAAGGATCTTCAACAAGTTCAGGAGATGGACTTTGAGCTGGTGTAGGTAGAGATGATGATGAAGTGGATCCAGTATACTGCCCATTGTGAAGAAGAGTACCCACAGGAGTATATGTGGATGAATCAGGAGTGAAGGAATAATATGCAGAGGGAGTGCCAGGGGTATGATCTGCAAACATCATGTTGGTATGATTTGTAAACACCATGTTGCCTTGAAAACCAGAACCACATTGAAAACCATAACCTCTAGGTGGATTATAATTGCCATTAGCTGGTCCAAAACCTCTTCCACCATTATTAAAGAACCTGCCTCTTCCAAATTGCCCAGGTGGTCTAAAACCACCATTAAAATTACCTCTGCCATAGTTCTTCTGAGGCACAAATGATGAATTGTATCTGTTTCTGCACTTAAAAGCTCCATGTCCAGGTATGAAACATATTTGACACACATTTTCAGAGAAATTGTTTCCATTATTAAACTGTCCAGAATTATTACCAGTAAATCCTCCATTAAAACCTCCATAACATGGACTAATTCCATTTCCAAGGTTACTTCCAAAATTCTTCTGAAATCCACCATAATTCTTTCCAAAATTTGTGCTCTTCTGAGCAACATTTGCTGCCATATTATGCATTACATCACTAGCAATCTTTCCTCTCTTTTGCTCTACTCTATTTTCATGATTCAATAGCAAAGAGTATAGCTCATCTAGAGTAATCTGATCACCTCTAGCTAAAACGGCAGTTACCAAAGATTCATAGTCTGATGAGTCAAGACCATTTAAAACATGCATGACAAGATCATTTAATTCTACTGGTTTTCCAGCTAAAGCCAAAGTATCAGCTATGCGTTTGATTTTAGAAAAATAATCAGCCATATGCATGGATCCTTTTTTAGTTGTTTGGATCTGCATCCTAAGTGTTTGAATTCGAGCTTGAGATTGAGAGATAAACATACTAGTGAGTGTCTCCCAAAGTTGCTTGGAGGTTGTGCAATCGATCACAGTAGAGAGCAAATTTTGCTGAATAGATGACATCATCCAGCTTAAGAGGAGCTGATCTGTTTTCATCCAAGCTGCAAACTCAGGATTTATAGATCTGGAACTGTTTCCAGTTGATGCTTCAGTTTCAATGTCACTCTTAGAGACGAGGAATTGCTCAGGACATTCCTTTTCTCCATTGATGAAACTTTCTAAGCCGTTTCCTTTAACAGATGCAAGGACTTGTGTACGCCACAGAATAAAATTGTTCTGATCAAGTTTTACTGGAGTAACAAAGCTGAAGGAAGAGTTGGTATGAGTTATGCTCGCCATTAGAAGCTCTGATACCATGAAAGAATTCTAAGAAAGTGTTTTTTGGCAAGCGTGAAAAAGCAAGAAAATGAAAGAAAAGCAAACTGATATTGTTTGGAAATGAATCGAAGATTATATTTCATTAACCAACTGAAATGAATACACTCAGCTTGTTTATATAGTAAGCTGAATAGTTATACAATCTGTTATACACGTGACGTTTAATGAACATGTGTGATGAGCTGCATAACTAATTCTATAACCAACTTGCCATGTCACTGAGGAAATCACCACGCTTTAGTCACACGGTGCTCGTGCCTTGCTCGCTTCACTATCACTAATGTAAGTGCCTGGCACCGCCGAGATACAATGCTTATTTCCTTTGAGCACAACTTAGCGAGTCCAAAATCTGAAATCTTCGGTTGAAAATTATGGTCTAATAATATATTGTGAGGCTTGATATCGAAGTGCAAGATCCTTTGGTTGCACCCTTGGTGCAAGTACTCCACTCCACGGGCAACGCCAAATGCAATCTTTCTCAGCTTCTCCCAACTCAATTGACGATGAGTTGAGCTATTTGTCTTTGATAAGATGAATTTTTCAAGCGATCCATTGGGCATAAACTCGTAAATAAGAGCACGCCTGTTTCCTTCAGAGCAAAATCCTAGAAGCCGAACAATGTGAAAGTGGTGAATCCTGCCAATTGTGGCCACTTCATTGATGAATTCTTGTCCATTTCCTTTTAAATGTTCCAACATCTTGCTGCAACTGGAATTCCGTTGAAGAGTTTTCCTCTGAACACGCTTCCATAACCTCCTTGACCGAGCCCGTGCTTAAATCTGCTTGTTATTTTCTTGAGTTCTTTGAAAGTATATCGGGTGGGATTGACTGTCCTGTAGTTTTCTAGGAACTTCTCCACCTTCAGTTGAGTTTCTTTTTCTTTTTTAGATTCTCTTGATTTGTAAATGAGAAATATCACTAATGCAAAGAGGGTGATGCTTCCGATGTTTGTGCCTGTGGATATTAGACTTATAGATAAAGGGCCACGACCATCTGTTATATATAACTAAGAAAAGTTAGTTAAAAAATCAAACAATAAAATGAGATGCTAGAAGTTCGGAGCCGTGCAAGCTTAACTTGGTAGCATAAAGACTCGGGTTTTAACTAGTCCCTCTCATGTGACCATCTCATATAGGTATTTGTCAATAACTTAAATGATAATTAGATATCTTATTCACAGGGGTGGATAGATAATTAGGTTGTCATTTAACTAAATAGTGAAAAAATAATAATAAGCCGAAGGATGAAATTATTTGAACTGCAAAGTAAGCACTCTTTTACCTTACACACTTCAATTTTAAAATTTTAACTTTTACTCTATTACACAATGAAAACACCAAAATGATCACAATTAGAAATCTCTGTCGTTACTCATTTTTTTCCCTTTCTGCATTCACAAAATGAATTTTTTTTTCCTCATCTCTTATTCCATGTGAATATTGAGAGTTAGTTGATCGAGCAAAATTTTTTTCTCAATAAATTTGCCATCATGAACTTAATCATAAATAAAAAGTATTAGTATAATAATTCTTCTTAATTTGTATTCATTGAGTGAGCAAGAAAATATTTTTATTGCCATCATGAACTTAATCATAAAGAAAAAGTATTAGTATAATAATTCTTCTTAATTTGTATTCATTGAGTGAGCAAGAAAATATAATAGATTAAACTTTTATCAGGCTTTGTGAGTTTAATCAATCTCTCGCCATTTACAAAAATTAATTGTAATATAAAGATTCAAGATTAAATTGACGAGATAGAGAAAAATAGGAGATAGAGAAAAATAGTACTATCTATTTTGTCCCGAGTAGTATCAGTTTTTCTTCAAACAGTCAAATCAGCCTGGCTAGCAACATTTCATCAACCACTCTTACAACGGGCAATAATACTGGAAGCAGCCTTTATAGCAATGATATTCGCCATACAGATTAGGGGTGGGTAAAATTATATTTGCCGCCAAAAAAAGAATCGTCAGTTTTTTTTTTTTTTTTTTTTGGTAAAAAGATCCATCGATTTACATGTGAGAAAATTAAAAAAATCAAGAAAACTGGAAAAAAACAAAAGAAATTACAGTTCAAATAGGAAAAAAAATAACTAAATCGAACCAAATTGATTGGATTTTCAGTTCAGTTCAAATTATTAATTTTTTTAAAACTGACCATTCAATTCAACTCGGAATTCAACTAAATCTAACCTTTGCCCAGTGCCCGCCCCTATTAATATAGGTGGTGTGAAACCGAAGTTAGTTATATTTTGTTATGAGGCTGGTGAGGTGGCTGGTGTGCATATATATATATATTGGGATATTATCATTTTTCCACTAAAGTTTTTCTGACACATCATGTCAGTATTACGGTTTGATAAAAACATCATTTTATCACCCAACGTTTAAACTGTTAGTATTTTCCCGCAATTCCGTTAAAACTCAGTGAATATACATAAAAAGTCAATTTTACCCCTATAGCATCAAATACGATTTTACCCTTTAAGAAGGAAGAAACAACAAAAGATGATTTAATTACAAAATCTGTCATGACTAATTACTTGGCTTCACGTGAGATGTCCAAAATGCCCTTATGACATCAGTAAAATATTTATTCAGTTAATGAAATAGTGAGAAAATGCTAACAGTTTAAATGTTTGGTGGTAAAATGATATTTTTATTAGACCGTGGTATTGACATGATGTATCAAAAAAATTTTGGTGGGAAAATGATAATATCCCTATATATATGTGTGTGTGTGTGTGTGTGTGTGTGTGTGTATGCGCTGATTCTTGTTGCAGTGAGTGAGCACAACAACTTGAGAATTACAGATAAAGGAAGGCTTAACAGAGAAGTTTGATTCTGTATGATTTAAGTTGTCTTTGTAATCAGTCATTCTTGATCAATAAAATTCTGCCCTAGCTGGCATTCTCAGCCATGGATGTAGGTTCCTTAGTGGGACTGAACCACGTTATTTTCTTGTGTGTGTTTCTTCCATTATTCCTCTGTTTCTTCTTTCCTTTGTTCTTGTAATTGTTGTTTCTAAATTTGTGAGCGAGTCATTCTTGCTTTGAGAGTTGAAGAGAGCTCTGTTTTTCATAACAGGTGGCTTCTTTAAATTACAGCAATTAATTTACACTGCTCTGATCATTTTTCCAGCATATATAACAATGATAATAAATTCAACTTATTATTTTATTGTCAACTAAATAGAGACGATGCTCTCACTTTTAAGCACTGTAGAGAGAGGTGACTGAGAAAAGATATGGTTACTTACGTTTTTTGTGCTTAACGCAGATTTTCGAATTGCTTGTAGTGTTGAACCCACAATAATTCCCTGAATTTTCGCAGTGGTGGCATCCATCAAGAGCTTCCCATCCTAAGACTACTGGTCTTGCCCTCGCCCTCGTAGCAACATCCTGCAGAGGTAACCCACCAGGAATCTCAACTGTTCGAGATTTTCTGCAAGATGAAGGCATCCCCTCCATTAATAATACGACTATTTATGTGTAGACAAGATTGTTTTTATTGCTAAAACAATTGATCTGTCCAACTGGTGTATATAAAGTCCATTCTGCTGGAGCCTTCTCAGTGCAGTTATATATAGTGTAACTTTCATGAAAGGGAAGGAAAAAGAATTCGGAGTTTGTGAGGTTAAAAGAGATAAGACTCTGAAACGGGCGCGCGGTCTCATTCACATCTGTAATGGTAATACTGCTGTCCAGATAAGAAATTTTATGAACATAATAATCCCCAGATGAAGGAAGATGCCAGATTGTCCTGTCACTTGAGCACGACAAGTCAAACCCTTCAAGGCCACAAGATGTTGGTTGGGCTTTGAGTCTGAAGGGATATCTGATACTTGGGCTCCTATTACTGAATCTTGTTGGTTGACAGAATTCATATTTATCTGTCTTGTTGTTTTCTGCGGAAGTTTTGGCTAATGTGCATTTCACGTGCACGGTGAGAGGCGGGCTTTAAACTTGTTATAGTCTAGTATGCAGCTACGTGATTGAATTAATTAGCACCAAAATGATTTGTTTAAAAAATAATATTAATTATTCATAAAATGAAATCGACACGATGGAAGAAAATTTTAAAATGGCTTTTTAAGACGGAAAAGGATCCTCTCACGATCCGAGCCTCATGTTTTTTAAAGATCTCGCACGCCAGATGGGTTTCAGAGCTGTATGGATAGGATTTAACTTCTTTATTTTCTTTATTTATTAACAACCAATCACCACATGTATTTTTGATCAGGAGGAGATCAGATCATGAGAGAATCCTGATCCTTTAGCATTAATGCACTGGAAGATAAAGGTACAAATTTGGATACACGTGTTCAATTTCATTTCTTACCCTAAATTTTTTAGGGTAAAGGACTCATGCACCCCAAAGCTTAGATAAACAGATAAAAAAACGCTTTAATATTTTAAAAAAGACATCCACATCCCCGTTTATTAACAGAAACCGTTTTGTTAAATCATTAAAAGGTTAATATCGTAATTGCATATTAATAACAAATGAATTGACCAAAAACCCACACACACTTGACACACACGAACAAAACACACACACACACTGTTCCCAGATCTTGACAAATCCTTTACATACACACTCAGACGGTTTATTTAAGTCATTGAACCGCCGTCAGACCACGGAAGTCGTTGGAACTACTTACATCAAGGAAGCCACGGTGCTATTGTCGGCCGATCGAGACTGCGGTCACGCTCATGCATCGCTACTACTCGTTCATGATTGCTACTCTTGCATGTGGTTGCTGCTCGTGCATTTTCAATCCACGGTTCAATTCTGTTAAACTAGTTTTTCCCTCTTTAATTTTTATTTTTTATTTTTTTTACTAAATTAACTTTATTTCTTTTTATTATCATTCAAAATTTATGCTTTTGAGATTTGAGGAAACAAATTCTAATAGATTTAAAGTGGTACAAAAAGTTTATGGCATGTTTGATGCATATGTGATGTATATGTGAGAATATAAATAAATGATGACGAGAATTTTTTTTTTTTTTTTTTTACTTTATGGTTGTTTGATGAATAGACTTCTTAATTCGTCTAGCTTATTGGAGATTTATTACTAGTTACTTTTGTTATTTCTTTTTTTTTTTTTTATCATTTTTCATATGTACATGGAATAAAGGAATCAATTTTATTTTGTTATATGTAATCAGTTGGGTTAGAATGCTCACCTAGGTGGTATACTATGCATTTTCTTTTTTATTTTTTGAATGGTCATGAAGCATGTGAGTTTTGTGCTTAATTTATCAATGAAAAGCATGTATTGGTTTGCAAATGGTAACAAATAATGGCCTACTTTCAAATAATACTACAACGACAACCCAGCAAGAATAATTTCAAGCTGAGATTGACTTCCATAATACAGATATGAAGTCTCAAGTTGATCAGTTGTCCCAAAACCTGAATACTAACCCACTTTATTTTTTTGAACAAGAAGATGATGAAGCATAGTGCTCATATGATGACAATGAAGACAACACCTGTTGATGATAAAATTGGATTAAATTGGGATGACGATGGAGTCAATGTTGGGCATATTGAAGGCTATGAAGAAATGGATTGTGAAAATAGTGAAGAAGAAGATAGAATTCTTTCTAATTATGAGCCAGGCGATAAAGAACATGGCCTGCTTTCTTGGGAACTATACATATTCTTATCGGACGCTAAGGGATTATCCACAAATACTCAAACAAAGAAATCCTGATCCATTAGTAAAGATAAAATTTGTGTTTAGTTTTAATAAAGATAGAAGACCAGCTTTGAAGTTTCAAAGGTTTAGTTTAAAAATTAGTTTTATACACTAATCGTGCAGAAACAACCACACAAGCTATGAGAGGAAGCTCACAAGCTAGTAACGAGAGTTGTCATACAAATTTGTGAATAGATTATGTTTTTCTTTTCAAAAAATATTATGTTTATTGTTGTAATATTTACTAGTGCCAATTTGATACAATATTATGATATAAGGATTTTCTTTTATGTTTACTGGAATGGAGGTTTTTATGTCTATTGGATATGTTATTTAGTACAATTAAGATTTTGCAATAATTTTTGTAACCAACCTTTTTTATATTTTGTTGATTATACAAGTTTAAATAATTGACATGTGGAGAACTGTTATTCTTATGGCATTAATAACCAATTTTATTTATTTTTATTCTTGAATAATGGATTAAATTTATTTGGTTTGAAAAAAAAATTTGACAAAAAATTAAATAGATGAATTGGACAACGAGGGTATATTCGTAATTTTATTAACAATATATGGACAAATTGGACGATCAACAATTATTTTTTTATGTGCTAAAAGAATATATCGGTAATTATATGTTGAAATTATAATTTTTATTAAAAGAAACTGTTTCTGTTAATAAATGGGGTTTAGATATTTTTTTTCTAAACATTAAAAAGTTTTTATCTCTTTATAGAGACGTTAGGGTGTACTAGTCCTTTTCCCAAATTTTTATGCGGATGCCACGAAGCTTCTGAAGAGGCGTAAGCTTTCAAATTTCAATGGCGAAGTCAATACGGCGAAGTGAAGTCGCTTAATTTCCTGGTAATTGTAAATAAGTTAGCACCGGCGGGAATGGGATGATCCATCCCCATCCTAGCTTGACCTCAAATTTCTTTAGTAAACGTTCTTCAATATTAAAAACGACAGAACTTATTGGAAACAGTTTCCATGCAGTCCAATTCCAGTCAATATCTTTCGCTTACTTTATTTATTTATTTATTTTTAACAGGATTTGGAGAAACGCGGCATTGGAAATTTGGAACGGCCGCCGACGACCAACACTTTTAAAGCGACCGGCATGCAGAAGAATGAGGACTTCTCATGTCATGTTCACGCGTTTCTAAAAATTATGGTGGTAGTGTTGTTGTTGTTATTATTAAAGAAAGATACATATATTTAAAATTATGAGTAGGTGCACACAGTCACGTAATAAAATGCATGATAAGGATACTTGAATCTTATGCTTGGCGCAACATTTTGATGCGACTTCGTAAGCTAATTTTTCATGTAATTTTTAGAACTCTTCATTTCGGATTCAAGTTATACACAACTAAACCCAGTGTATATATATCCTGCATGCATATCTATATTGTGAAATGAGGCAAATGGCCGCATTCAAAATGAAACCCCGCTTGAGGAGTTGAGAGAGATTCAGAATTGGGACTGCTCCTGTGACCTGCTCCATCGTGGACGCTTTGGGCTTTTCATAGGAGCATAATTAAAAGCCAACTAACAACTTGGGCTATTCATTGACGCAACCAGAGTCCATAAAGAAGCATAAAGCCATGAACTGTTTCAATTTTTTTGGTTCAATTTTTTGTTCCCCGTAGTCTGATTCACATCCAAAGAAGCTGTTTGAGAAACTTGAAGATGAATATACATTTTTTAAAAAATCGTAAAAACGTTGTAAGAAAGTAAAATTTGGAAACGAGCATGTGATTAAAACATAAATGAATCCTAACTTTATTTTGGTTTTAAAGGGAAAAAAATCATCATGAAAAATAAAAGTTTCCTCAATTTTATTTGAGCTCATGATATGACAACATAGGTAAATACAAAAAGAATATGAGAGATAATATTAAGATTTTTATATTTTAAAATAATAAATTTCATTCATCTCAATTCTCAAGTAGGTAATTAGTAGGTCCTCAACTAATATAACAAATTGAAAAAAGTCACCTATAGTTGTATTGATGTTATATCAGTCGAACAAATCAAAGATTTTAAGCGATAGATAAAGCAACCACAATTGAATAAAAACTCAATATACTGGTTTTCAAGTGTTCCAATAACAAGGAGGACTAATTAATTTTTCTTATAATCGGGGAAAATTTGAAACAAATTAACAATATCCCTTTTAAATTGTAATCTTCCGTTATCTAGATCAATTGATTGCACCTGTCTCAACATCAGAAGAGACAAAGGGCATTGGAGGGATCTCCAAGCTTTGTAAATCAGCTTCAAGCATTTGTAATACCATTGGCATGGAAGGTCTCTCTGTGGGATTCCATTGAATGCACCAAAGTGCCACAATTGCAAGCTTTCTGGCAATTCCCTCATCCCCATCTTCCCCAAAATCTAAACAGAGCTCTTGTCCTAACCTCATTCTATTGTAAATCCACTCTGGAAAATATGTTTGGCTCTGAATTTCAACCGCAGGATCATTATTTTTTCTGCATCCGACCATCTCTAACAGCATCATTCCATAACTGTAAACATCAGACTTGTAAGAGATCTCACCAAAATTCCTGGAGAAAAGTTCAGGTGCAATGTAGCCAGAAGTGCCTCTGGCAGCCGTCAGAGATACAATGCTTATGTCCTTTGAGCACAACTTAGCGAGTCCAAAATCTGAAATCTTCGGTTGAAAATTATGGTCTAATAATATATTGTGAGGCTTGATATCAAAGTGGAGGATCCTTTGGTTGCATCCTTGGTGCAAGTACTCCACTCCACGGGCAACGCCAAATGCAATCTTTCTCAGCTTCTCCCAACTCAATTGACGATGAGTTGAGCTATTTGTCTTTGAGAAGATGAATTTTTCAAGTGATCCATTGGGCATAAACTCGTAAATAAGGGCACGCCTGTTTCCTTCAGAGCAAAATCCCAGAAGCCGAACAATGTGGAAGTGGTGAATCCTGCCAATTGTGGCCACTTCATTGATGAACTCTTGTCCGTTTCCTTTTAAATGTTCCAACATCTTGACAGCAACTGGGATTCCGTTGAAGAGTTTTCCTCTGAACACGCTTCCGTAACCTCCCTGACCGAGCCTGTGCTTAAATCTGCTTGTTATTTTCTTGAGTTCTTTGTAAGTATATCGGGTGGGATTGACGGTCCTGTAGTTTTCGAGGAACTTCTCCACCTTCAGTTGAGTCTCTTTTTCTTTTTCAGATTCTCTTGATCTGTAAATGAGAAATATCACTAATGCAAAGAGGGTGATGCCTCCAATGCTTGTGCCTGTGGATATTAGACTTATCGATAGAGGGCCAGGACCATCTGTTACATATAACTAAGAAAAGTTAGTCAAAAGATCAACTCAAACAATAAAATTAGATGCTAAAAGTTTGGACCCGTGCAAGCCTAACTGGGTAGCATAAAGACTCAATATTATTTGATTGGGTTTTAACAAGTCCCTCTCATGTGACCATCTCATATAGATATTGGTCCATAACTTAAATGATAATTAGATATCTTATTCGTAAGGAAGGATAAATAATTAGGTTATCATTTAACTAATGAATGAAAAAATAATAATAATCACAAGGATGTAATTATTTGAACTGTAAAGTAAACGCTCTTTTACCTTACACACTTCAATTTTAAAATTTTAATTTTTACTCAAGCACACGTTGAAAATACTAAAATGATCACAATTAGAAATCTATCATTACGCTTTTTTTTTTTCCCTTTCTGCGTTCATAGAATAATTTTTTTTTCCTTATCTCTTATTCCATTTGAATATTGAGGGTTACTTGATTGAACAAAATTTTTTTCTCAATAAATTTGCAATCATGAACACATATTGGCTGTTACATAAAAAGTTGACAATCATAGAGAAAGAGTACTAGTATAGTAACTCTTCTTAACTTGTATTCATTGAGTACGGAAGAAAATATAATAGATTAAACTTTTATCAGGCTTTGTGAGTTTAATCAATCTCTCACCATTTACGAAACTTAATTGTAATAAAAAAATTCAAGAATAATTGACGAGAAAGAGAAAATTAGTACTATCTATTTGGTCCAGACTAGTATCAGTTTTTCCTCAAGCAGTCAAATCAGCCTATAGCTAGCAACATTTTATCAACCAATCCACAACTGGCAACAATACTGGAATTAGCTTAACCTTTATAGCAATAATATTCGCCATACGGACTAGGGGTGGGTAAAATTATATTAGCCGCCAAAAAAACGAATCGTCAGTGTTTTTTTTTTTTTTTTAATCCGGCGATTTATATGAGAGACAATAAAAAATCAAAAAAACTAGAAAAACGCAAAAGAAATTCACAGCTCAAATAGAAAAAAAAAAAAAAACTATCTAAATCCAACCAAATTGGTTGGATTTTCAGTTCAGTTCAAATTATTAATTTTTTGAAAAACTGACCATTTGGAATCCAACTAAATCTAACCTTTGCCGAGTGCCCACCCCTATTAATATAGATGGCTTCTTTAATTTTTAACTTCCAGCAATTGTAATTACAGTTTTACAATTGACAAAATAATGCAAAGCCTAATTATTATTATTTTTTTTTTCATTTACACTGCTCTGATCACTTTTCCGGCATTTATAACAGTGATAATAAATTCAACTTATTATTTTTATTGTTAGCTAAATAGAGACGATGCTTTCACTTTCAAGCACTGTAGAGAGAGGTGACTGAGAATAGATATGGTTACTTACGTTTTTGGTGCACGCAGATTGTCGAATTGCTTGTGGTGTTGAACCCACAATAATTCCCTGAATTTTCGCAGTGGTGGCATCCATCAAGAGCTTCCCATCCTAAGACTACTGGACTTGCCCTCGCCGTCGTAGCAACATCCTGCAGAGGTAATCCAGCAGGAATCTCAACTGTTCGAGATTTTCTGCAATACGGAGGCATAACCTCCATTGAAGGTTCGCTATCTATGGTATAGACAAGATTGTTTTCATTGCTAAGACAATTGATCGGTCCAATTGCTACAGCAGAAGTCTGTTCTACATCTGCAGCAGCCTTCTCAGTGCAGTTATATAAAGCGTAACTGCAATTAGAGGGGAGGAAAAAGAATTTGGAGTTTGTGAGGTTGAAAGAGATAAGACTTTGAAACGGGCATGCGGTCTCGTTCACATCTGTAATGGTAATACTGCTGTCCAGATAAGAAATTTCATGGACATAATAATCCCCGGAGGAAGGAAGATGCAAGATTGTCTTGTCACTTAAGCATGACAATTCAAACCCTTCAAGACCACAGGATGTTCGTTGAGTTTTGAGTCTGAAGGGATATCTGATATTTGGGCTCCTATTACTGCATCTTGTTGGTTGACAGAATTCATATTTATCTGTCTTGTTGTCTTCTGCAGAAGCTTTGGCTAATGTACATGTGTAAGGTAAGAAGAGGAAGAGGATTATTAAACTCATCACGAGGGACATGGAGGGAGAGGGAGAGCGGAGTTTGAGTCAGAGCAGAGTTTGAGTTACGCTTTTGGAGTAATGAGGGAGAGCAGAGTTTGATTGTCAATTTGTCATGGAAAAAGGTAGGAAAATGGGTTTCTTTTAATTTCTTCTGTTCTTTCCTTCTTTCTTTTCTCCTTTTTCTAAGTCAATGGAAGCCCCAAACAGACTAGTCAACTTCAATATCTGCCAATATCTGATGCATGGAGGAACCGGATGAGACTTGCTGTTTGTGGTATAGATGTTAGTGAGAGTTGTGGAAGTAATTTGCAGGTAAAGAAATGAGAAAATTATGTTTTTAAGATCAGTAAGTAATGTTCTTTAGAAAATCGGTAATTCCTAGCAGCTACCCTCCGCTTGCCATGATAAATCAGTGTGAGACTAAGGGTGTGTTTAGGATTGATGTGAACTATGCGCCTTTTAATTCACCACTCTTGCGAAATGGAATTATTAGCTATTAAGTAAAAGTGGATGCGTGGTGATATTTAGGTGTCTGCCATATACTTTGGCAATTGTACTTTAAATTAAGTTCAGCAGAAGCAAAGATTTCAAAGCATACTCTAGCTCAATCAGATATGCAGCAAGCAGCGTTGCAAAAGGTTGATGAATGTACATGATCACATGACAAACCTACATCATATTCTGATCGATATGAGCAAAATTGGAATATTCATATCAAACAATGAATCGCACTGAAATTTTTCAACATAAAGTTATAGAAGCTCTGGTAGCATAAGGACGATTTATTCTTTTTTACACATATCATTGCCAAAACTAAGCATAACTATCATTGAAAGAACATTCCACAATCGATTCAGACACTAACAACTCTGTTGAAGAATCTGATTCAATCTCTCTTCCGGAGATATGTCGAGAAGAAGAGAAGAAAGGTTTCGGAGGCATTTGCAACTCGTCAATACTCCCTTCTAACATTTCCAAAACTTTTGTCATGGAGGGGCGATCAGCTGCCTTCACCTGAATACACCATAAACCAATCATACACAGTTTCCTTGCAATCATGGACTCAATTTCAGTCACATTCCGAAGCTCTAAATCACCTCCCTTATTTAATTGGTCATATACCCATGATGGGAAATACGCTTTGCTTGAACGAATTGCATTCATATTAGAATTCCTTCTTCCTCCAGCCATTTCCAGCAACACCATCCCAAAACCGTAAACATCTGACTTGCAAGAAACAGTTCCAAAATTTCTTGAAATCAGCTCAGGTGCTATGTATCCTATGGTTCCTCTTGTGGCACTGATGGACACAAAATCATTTTCCTTGGGATGAAACTTTGCAAGGCCGAAATCTGAGACCTTTGGGATGAAATCATGATCTAGCAGGATGTTGTGAGGCTTAATGTCAAAATGCAGAATGCACACATCACATCCGTTATGTAAATACTCGATCCCACGAGCTGTTCCTAAGGCAATTTCATGGAGTTTCTCCCAACCAAAAGTTTGGCCTTTATTTTCCTTGGGAAAAATATGCCTGTCGAGTGATCCATTAGGCATGTACTCGTAGACAAGTGCACGTTTGGATCCCTCAGAACAAAAACCTAATAACTGGACCACATTAACGTGGTGAATTCTACCTATTGTTGAAACTTCGTTGATGAATTCCTCCGCACTGAACTTGGAGTTCTCCAGCATCTTAACAGCAATCAAGCAACCAGTATGAAGTTGTCCTTTATAAACTGAACCAAAGCCACCTTGGCCTAATTTATGAGTGAAGTGGTTCGTCACGGCAATTATCTCCGGGTAAGAGTACCTTTTAGGCATCCACGATTGCTGGTTGTGCAGAAATTTCTCCACATTATCAACTCTCTTCAATGATTTTCTATATCTTTGGATAAGGAACACGAGAAAGACTATTGGAGCAAGAATAAATCTACCAATTATCAGAATTATCAGAACATCAAGTGGAAACCCTGGAAAGGAGAACGTTGATTGAAAGTAAATAGTAGTAAGCAAGGCAATAAAAAGAGGATCCTGGAGGGGAGATTTTACCTAATAGAAAATTTATCCAATTCAGCATTCCTGAATAGTGCATCATGAAAGGCCAAAAGGTTGCTAGGTAAATTACTTCGAAAACTGCAATTGGAGAGAAGGGGAAAAAAAAAAAAAAGCTTTATCCTAATCAGAGAGATGATTCAGAAAAAAATTATACAGTAAAATATTAGAGAACATATGAAGCCGTGGCATTTACTAACGTCGAAAACACGTGATCAAAAAGATATAAGGATATGCTTACGTATATAATATGGGTAGCAAATAATTTTTGCCCATCCTCCTAATTTGTAGCTGCAATCTGTTGCAAAAGTGAAAAGAAACAGAAATTAATGGTCACATCGGTATGCTATTTGATATATTTCACAAATTCTTTATTACGTACAATATTGAGAAACAAAAACAAAGCCCTTGCATTTGAAGGCATAAATAAATATAAGCATAAGCTTACATTTAGCAATTAGGTCGTCCTTGTCCCATGTGAGATCGAACCCTGACTCCAGCAATTTTCGGAGATCTACATAAGAAGGATTGTCCACACTCCTATTAAGTACTACAGGAACCTTTGAAATGAAGACGCATGACTCTGGAAGATCTGATATGCTGGTGTTGATGGAATCATATCCAACATAAACATAGACATTCGACTGATTGTTACTCAAACATGGAACTTTTTTAAACGCCTGATCAACAATATTACTCGAGCAATTCATGTAATAGGCGTATGAATGAAGCATGTAATAAAAGTGAAAAAAATATTTGTCCGAAAACGTGATGAGGTGGTGATGGGGAAAAGATTTGTACGGGAGGCTGCAGCTTCCATTGGCTAAACTAACATCGACAACACTGATTGTAGTTTTATCATAGGAAATTCTCTTCACATAGTACTTTCCAGAATTGAGTTCTAAGATGGTTTTGTTGCTCTCGCAAGAAAGTTCTAACTCCGGAAGACCGCATCCAGCTGGATCGCCCTTGAGGCGCAAAGGGTAGCTTATGTTTTTGACATCTCCACAGGAAGAAGAACACATCTGTACTTCAAGTTTTCTTGCTTCAATTTCACTGGCGCTGAATACAAACATCAACAGACAAAACAGAAATGTTGAGAAAATTGAAGCTTCTTCACTACTCATTGCTCCTCCAATGCAGGATACAATTAACGAATTTGCATAAACTAAGCAGAACGGAATAAATGTGTTAATGCGCTACGTTTTCTACAGTTTCACTTGCGCGGTGAGAGGCGGGCTTTAAACTTATTATAGTTTAGTATACAACTATGTGATTGAATTAATTAGCGCTAAATAATTTGCTTAAAAATAATATTAATTATTCATAAAATGAAATCGACACGATGGAAGAAAATTTTTAATTACTGAGTGCTAGGCTTGTAGCATTACTGCAATGGGGACAAATTTAGATAAACATGTTCAATTTCGTTTCTTACTGTAAATTTTGTATGCGGATGCCACGAAGCTTCTGGAGTCTCTTTCCACGATTTGTTTAGGTGGAAGCTTTCAGATTCCAATGGGGAAGTCCATACGGCAAAGAGAAGTCGCTTAATTTCCTGGTAACTGTAAATGAGTTAGCATCGGTGGGAATGGGATGATCCATCCCCATCCTAGCTTGACCTCAAATTTCTTAGTAAACGTTCTTCAACATTAAAAGCGATGGAACTTATTGGAAACAGTTTCAATGCAGTCCAATTCCAGTCAATATCTTTCGCTTTCTTAATTTCTCACCACCAAACACAATGGCTTACTCACCTTTTTTTTTTTTTTTTCCTGGCTGGATTTGGAGAAACGCGGCATTGGAAATTTGGAGAGGCCCCGACGACCAACACTTTTAAAGCGACCAACATGCAGAAGAATGAGGACTTCTCATGTCATGTCACACGTTTCTAAAAATTATGGTTGCTGTTATTATTATTATTATTATTATGGATATGAAAAAAGATGTATACATTTAGAATTATCGTTAGGTACTTACAGTTGAGTAATATAATGCATGATAAGTTTTTATTGGTGGAGTTGTGTTGTAGGCCTCACAACCTCCTAATAAAAACACGTCAGGCGTGCATGACAGCGCGTATACGCCATACAGTGCATTCATATATATATATTTTTTGAACTACTGATTAGTTACGCCTTTTAAACCACGCCTTCAAAAGCTTCCCGAACTTTTCCGCACTTTAAAATTATATAATTTTTTAATCAATGATATCTGATTTTAATAAAGTTAGGGGTATCCAGCTACAGTACAATAATTGTACAGTATCGCCCCTTTTGTCTTTTGTGGCTGTACTATTGTAAATTTTCATTTGACCCCTCTCACTCATTTTTATTTAAACTTTGCTTCACAAATATTAAGTTACTTTCTACTACATCCATATGAATATTTTAGTTAACACTTTATACTATTTACTATTTATAAATTTTTATTCTATATTGCACATGTATCACAATACCCCGTTTCTTTATATTTTTAAGATTAACCGGATCGACCTAAACTCTCGAACTAAACCCGAATTTCGTTTCTGTTTAAAAGGTTGGTGTCAATCGAAAGCTCGTGCGACGCTGGTTATCTCCATGACATCCTTGTCGCCGGAAAGCTTTTGGAAAGTTACCGACGACCCGGATTTCATTTTTGTTTCCAGCCACTCCACCGGCCAAGGTTGGTATCGATCAGAAGCTCATGCGACGCCGGTCATCTCCATGCCATTCTTGTCACCGAAACATGTTTGGAAAGCTGCGGATCAAAATCGTGAAAAGCCGTGGAATCGCCGCTTCAATTCGTCATGATTTCGCTGGTTTTCACTGACCCCACCACTTGGGTTTTATTTCCCATAATTCCCACTATCTTTTCTAATGAACCACAGCCACTGGAAGAGTCGTTGATCGGCCGTTAAAGGATTCACGGGTTTGAAAGAAATTAACTTAATATTTGTGAAGCAAAGTTTAAATAAAAATGAGTGAGGGGGGGTTAAATAAAATTTTACAATGGTACAACCACAAAAGAGAAAAGAGGTGGTATGGTACAACTGTGGTACCGTAACTTAGTTCAAGTTAGGGATAAGTTAAAAGACAAAATAAACACAAATTCCAATGCACTGTATTTTGTTATATAGTGTAATAAAATCTAGATTTTTTTATTTATTAGCTAATTTCTAACTTTATTAAAATTAAGATTTCCTTATTGAAAAACATATATATATATACACACACACACACACACACATTATATAAAAAAAAAAGTCACAAAGATATGAGTCTATCCTTGTGCATTAAGTGCTTTTTGGGCTTTTTAATAATTTCGATTTCGAATGCTCAATATGAGCCGGGCTTCACATTGAGACCACCAAAGTCCAGAAAGAAGCATGATCCATTAGACTGTAATTATGGAAATAAGTAAATATATCAAATAATGATATTGGAAAGCTAATGGTCGAATACATAGTTTGATCATAGGATATGACAGTAAATAATAGATCATTAGAATAACAAAAGAGGTGATATTAATATTTTTTTTAATCATATACGACGTTCATTAATCTCAAGTAGATTAGAGTAGAAATGGTATAATTTATGACAAAAATTTAGATCAATTTGTATGTTATTCATCACACAAGGTATATGGATGGAAAAAGTTAGACCACCGATGTAATACTAGTTAGGCGCAAAGGGATAAAAATGAATGTGTTCTAATATTTGCACTTAACCTACATACAACACATTCGAGCCAAGGATATCTTGAATCTTATGCTTGGTGCAACATTTTGATGTGTCTTCGTAAGCTAATTTTTCATGTGATTTTCAAAACTCTCCATTTCCGATTCAAGATTGGATCTATGGGTGGCCCTCTTTGCCGTCAAGAGTCAAAGCGTCACTATGATATTTTATGAAGGCAAATCACTTCTGCAGAGATTTCGTCTCTATCAAATGTTTTCGTATTAATTTTGTGACACTGTAACGAGTCCAGTTGTGTTTCATGCGGAATTTAGTTCTGCCGTAAATGGCTTTAATGGAATAATCGCTTATTTCTAATGTCGCAGCTGCATTAGTATAATGTGTATGTATTGATGTAAAATTTGGTCATGCTGTATGCCACCTGTTTCTAATATCTGTGATGTCGAATTCAAATCCATAAAATAAAATATTGATCAAATGATTAACTTGGCAGCCGATATGGCAATAGTAGTCTCACTGAAAATGTGCTAAAAAAAACAATATAATAACGTATCTATTGCAAAAGGCGAACAAGAAAAGGAGGGAAAGCAATGTAGTCTTGATTTATCTCCAGCCTAAAAGGGGAGAAGCACTTCATAAATTAATGCTTTTAAGCCGGCAGCCGTTTAATTGGCATCATGCATACAAAGTCCTTCCTACTGTAAACAATTTATCAAATACTTTAATTTCGTGCCGCTGTGGACATGCACGCTTCCATGGCCATTCAGCTGCTATTATTATTGTGGAGACAAAAGCGTATCGATTGGTGAATTTTTTTTTTTTTCCTCATTAATATTTAGTGCATGAGTTTGTTCCGATTGAAGTAGAGGGAGCTAATTTTCTGAAATTTTGTTGACAGAAGATAGAGAGCACATAAATTAAAATGCCATTAAGCAAACGCATTTTAAATCTTTGTGCTCTCTGTATTCTGTCATCAACGTGCAGCTTCATTTGGCTGTCAAAACCGAAGTGATCCGCTGATCTTCTTCCAGGTGCTACTTGTTAATTTTCGTTTGATTGTTATTTTATTTGTTCATATATATATATACACACACACATACAAGGGCCGAACAAGCCAATCTTGGTTGGAGGGGTCAAAGAAAATTTTCAAGCCTATAAAATATGTATTTTATTAATATATATTTATTTTAATATCAAATATTGAGTATTAAATTTTTTTTTTTTTTTTTTTTTACAGGGACCATGACCCATGCTTATCTTTTAATAGATCCGCCCCTTCACACATACATACACATACATATATACTCATAATATAATTATAACTTTATAAGTTATGTATACACAACTAAACCTAGTGCATATATATCCTCCCTGCATGCGTATCTATGTTGTGAAATGAGGCAACCGGCGGCATTCAAAATGAAACCCCGCTTGAGGAGTTGATGGAGATTCAGAATTGGGACTGCTTTTGTAACCTGCTTCATCGTGGACGCTTTGGGCTTTTCATGGGAGCAGAATTAAAAGCCCACTAATGCCTTGGGCTATTCTTGGAGGCAACCACAGCCCATAAAGAAGCATAAAGCCATGAACTGTTCCGTTTTTTTTTTTTTTTTGTTCGTTTTTTTCCTGCTAGTCTGATTCACTTCCAAAGTTGCTGTTTGAAAAACTTAAAGATGAATATAATATCATGGACTTTAATTCTTATATTTAACAAATATGAGAGCACATTTTAAAAAATCATAAAAACGTTGTAAGAAAGTAAAATTTTAAAACAAGCACGTGGCTAAAACATAAATGAATCCTAATTTTATTTTGGTTTTAAAGGGAAAAAATCATCATGAAAAAAAAAAAGTTTTCTCAATTCTATTTGAGCACACGATACGACAACATATGTAAATACAAGACGAATATGAGAGATAATATTAAGATTTTTATATTTTAAAATAATAAATTTCATTCATATCAATTCTCAAGTACGTAATAGAAGTACAATGGTAGGTCCTCAACTAATATGACAAATTAAAAAAAATCGTCTATAGTTGTATTAATGTTGGATCAGTCCCTTTTTTAAAAAAAAAATGTTGTATCCAGCGCGAACGCTAATCAAGACACCAAATAATTAAAGAAAAAATTACGTGGAATTTACGTGGTTGACGTTACATCCACGGGAGCAAGAGAAAAATAATTGTATTATTAACAATTATTTGAGTACAATATTTGAGTAAAGAAAAGCTCACTTCCCAAAACCCAAATACACCCAGTACTCTCACACACACTCTCCAATTGCTCACACTCACAAAGCTCTAGAATTGCTTCACTTGCAATTCTCTTGAACTCTCAAATTTTGGGATGAATTACAAATGAAGAATGCTTAGCTATTTATAAGAAAAATGTTGGCACTATTCCAATTTCGGCCTACCAACCATTTGCCAAATTTTCAATGATTCCATCCACATGCTTCCAACATTGCGGCTAGAGGTTATGTTTGTCAAAAAAGTTATTTTGACTTTTCAACAATTCTCCACCTCGGCGAAAATTTGTCCAAATCTGAGCCGACTACCAACGAACCATCATCCCCAAGTGGCTGCATCTCTGTGACTGCCTACGTACCCATAATATAGGATCAAGCCAACCGTAGTTCAAAAATTCTCCAAACTCAATGCATTCGAAGAATTTGAATTAATTTCAAGCAATGTTGAAACTTAACTCCAGCAATCACTTTTGTCAACATATCTGATGGGTTATCTTTAGTATCGATCTTTCTCAACAACACAACACCGCTCTCAATAATCTCTCGCACATAATGATATTTCACATCTATGTGTTTCGTCCGAGCGTGATATGTTTGATTCTTCGCAAGGAATATCGCACTTTGATTATCACAGAATACTGTAATGTTCTTCTGGATTATTCCCAAATCTCCTAACAAGCCTTTCAACCAGATAGCTTCTTTTATAGCTTCAGTTGCTGCCATATACTCTGCTTCCGTAGTGGATAGAGCAATTGTCGATTGCAGAATCGACCTCCAACTAATCGGACCTCCACCCAATGTGAATACATAGCCCGTTGTTGATCTTCGCTTGTCAATATCTCCGTGATCGTAATCACAATACCCAACACATTGTTGACCAAAATCCTTCTTGAACAATAACCCAACATCAATCGTCCCATACGGATATCGAATCCACTTTACGCCAATGGTTTTACCCGGATTATGCATGTTTCGACTATCAATAGTAACGGCTTGGGATATATCGGGCCTTGCATACCATAGCATACATAAGACTACCCACGGACTAGCATATGGAACATGAGCCATGTAATCATGCTCCTCTTGGGATGTAGGACATAAAGAAGAGCTTAATTTAAAGTGAGGGGCTGTAGAGTACATACCGGGTTTAGTTTTGTCATCCATCCATAGAATCTTTATAGCACCTTCTTCAAATAAGATTTTGAGTCAACCATATGCTCCCATTCTTCTTCTTGTCTCTACAAATCTCCATCCCAAGAATTTTTCATGCATCACCCAAATCTTTCATCTCGAACTCGGATGCCGGTTCTTTATTCTTTCAATCTCACTCTGATTCTTGAGTTATAAGCATATCGTCGACATAGAGTATGAGATAGATGAAAGCTCCATCGTAGTCTTCTAAAGTAAACACGGTGATCGTGTTCACTGCTGAATTTCGCCTTGTATAAATTGATCAAATCTCTTGTACCCGCTTGGTATTTGTTTTAGTCCGTACAAAGATTTAATCAATCTACACACATGATTCTCCTTTCCAGCAACTTTGAAACCACAAGGCTGAGTCATATAGATTTCTTCCTCCAAATCTCCATGCAAGAATGCCGTCTTAACATCCAATTGAGCCAACTCTAACTCATATTCTACAACTAAAGCAAGTAGGATACGAATGGAAGTATGTTTTACGACTGGAGAGAAAACTTCATTATAATCAATACCTTCCTTCTGAGCAAAACCTTTTGCAACGAGCCTTGCCTTGTATCGGGGAGTTGTTTGATTTGGAGATCCTTGCTTCTTGGTGTAGACCCACTTATTGCCAATAGCCCTTTTCCCTTTTGGTAACTTCACAAGTTCCCAAGTCTGGTTTTGATGGAGAGATTTCATCTCTTCCTCCATGGCTAACTTCCATCATTACTTTCACCGCGTAATGCTTCACCGAAAGTGTTGGGATGTCATCATCAATAACCTGAAGTGCATAGCTACCACCATATCTTTAGTAAGCCATCCGGGTTTTTATCTCTTCTTGGCCTCCTTGTTGCTATAGAATCATCATTATCTACATCGCCGCTGTTTCTTCATTTTGTGGGACATCGAAAAACAACTTGTTCTTCAACTCGTGTCTCCTCCATAGTGAACTGCTCTCTACGATGTAGAGCTAATCGGTACATATGGAGTTGCATCAAACTCCACCGCGATACTCTCGTGGTCTTGTTCTCCACTGCTGAGAACTTGAAGCTTTCAACATCAAGCTTCATCAAATGTGACATCTCTCGCTACACAAACTTTTTATCTTTGAGATCCCAAAGCTTAAAGCCTTTTACTCCACCTTTGAATCCCACAAAGATAGCTTTTTCTAGAGGATCCGCTTACCATCTTTGACATGATAATAAGTGGACACGAATATCTGAAGGAATCATAGTCTTGTGCATGCTTTCCGGACCACATTTCCATAGGGGTTTTACCTCATTAGTAAGGCAACCGGTTTATCAAGTGACTTGCATAGCTCACGGCTTGAAAACATTTTATCTAAACCAAAGATTAGATAACATACACCGTACCTTCTCCAAATCTGATTCATACGCTCGCCACGTTACATTGCGGGTATATACCAGTGGTGAAATGTCTTTTAATACCCTCGTTACGGCATACTTGCAAGAATGGATCAGTATATTCACCCCATTGTCGAGCAATACTTTGATCTTTCTGCTAGTTTGAGTCTCCACCAGTTTCTTCCATTTCACGAAAATCTCTATAACCTCATCCTTTGCTCGCATGGTGTACACCCACACACGTCTAGAGAAATCATCAACAAATGTAACAAAATAATGGTTTTCACCAATTGATGCAGTCTTAGTTGGTCCCCATACATTACTATGAACATATTCAAGGATCTCACGAGTATTGTGATTAGCAGTACCAAATTTGACCCTTGTTTTCTTGCCTACTACACAATGCTCATAGAAATTTAATTTACAGGTTTTTGTACCTTTTAAGAGTCCATGCCTCATCAGGGTTTGCAAAGACTTCTCTCCAAAGATGTCTGGTCGTGCATGCCATAGCTTAGTGGTGTCACTGCTACCAAGAACATTTGCTTCATCAGTTGTACCTCCAAATAAGTACAAATTGTGTGTAGAACCCCTTGTAGAATTACCATAGCCCCATATGTGATCTTCATTGTGCCATTTTCAATAGTAACCTTGTAGCCTTGAACACAGAGCAATGTAAATTAGATTTTTCTTTAAAGTTGGAACATATCTAACCTCTTTCAATTCTCGACCATTCCATCAAACATTTTGGGCGAATTGTTCCTATCCCCATTGTGCGACAAGGTTGATCATTCCCATCACAATGCGCAGATTCCGTGACAATCCGTAAACCATTCCTTAATGGGACACAAATGATAGGTTGCTCCAGTATCAAGTATCCACTCGCTCAAACTAGCCACGTATGCTGCAGGAGTAATACTTAATGAATAATCAGAGTCTTCATCTTTACGTGCCATGTTTCTTGCTGGGTTTCTTCCCATCTCTCTTTTGAGCCTTTTGGACAATCTTTCCTCCAATGGCCCTTTTCATGACAAAAGGCACACTCATCTCGAAGCTATGTTTCGCTTCGATTTGGATCGAGAATTCTTTCCACCACGCTTCTTCTTTTCTCCATCATCCTTTCTCTTGCAAACAAAGCTTGGATGATGCTTTTTCGTAATGTTTATCATTATTCAATTTCCAAATTGGTCAATCGCCGTGCATCAAGATGATTACGCTTTTCCCATATATCAAGGTAGTCACAAAATGGCTATATTCCTCTGGTAGTGAGTGTAACAGAATCATAGCCTTGACTTCATCCTTAATATCTTCATCAAGATTCTTCAAATCAGCAAGTAACTTTTCAAATCTTGAGACATGATCGTGCATTGACACCCCAGGCTTCATTTGAAAGCCATATACTTGGCTCATTGCATGAAGGCGATTTTCAGGACTTTTTAGCAGGTACTTTTCCTCCAATGTACGCCACAAAGTCATTGCACACTCCTCATCCTTCACCAAGTATTTTACCTCTTTAGTCAAACAAGATCTGATCTGACCACAGGCTTTCTCGTTCATACGATCCCAACTTTCTTCATCATACAAGTGTCTTTTATTTTTCAAAACAATATCGAGATCGATTTGAATAAGAGCATCCATAACTTCGCGCCTCCACATGCCGAAGTTGATTTTCCCATCAAACTTTTCAACATCGATCTTCTGACCACCTATAACAGGTGCTGAAAGGCGAAAGTCTCGCCTCCCACCTGAAGTATCTCCAGGAATAGTCTGGGTGGATCTCTCCCCACTTCTGGAAGTTTCACCTTCTACCATTTTCTCAATAAACTATTCCCACCTGAGAGATCAGTGTCTATGTGTATGTACGCATGAAAAATGCACCAGGAAAGTTCCCAGGAAAGACTGGAGGGGTCACACCGGTCCCACTTAAGACCCAGTCTCCTTAGGCTCTTATCGCCTTTGTGACAGAACTTTCCTAGACATGCACAAATCCACACCACTACACAAGCTACTAATCCTCCCAAGTACGAACGATTAACTCCACCGTATTCGTGAAGATGCAGACGCGTGCAGATCGTGAACGAAGCGATACGTGAACGATCAGATCTCCCAGTACGAACCGTCGGCTCTGATACCACTTGTTGTGCGCGGAATCGGAATCAAGCGCACGAATAATTACGAAAAATAAAGGACAGAATTTTACGTGGTTCGGCGGTATGCCTCGTCCACGGGAGCGAGAAAATAATTGTATTCTTAACAATTATTAGAGTACAAATTTGAGTAAAGAAAAGCTCACTTCCCAAAACCCAAATACACCCAGTACTCTCACACACACTCTCCAATTGCTCACACTCACAAAGCTCTAGAATTGCTTCACTTGCAATTCTCTTGAACTCTCAAATTTTGGGATGAATTACAAATGAAGAATGCTTAGCTATTTATAAGAAAAATGTTGGCACTATTCCAATTTCGGCCTACCAACCATTTGCCAAATTTTCAATGATTCCATCCACATGCTTCCAACATTGCGGCTAGAGGTTATGTTTGTCAAAAAAGTTATTTTGACTTTTCAAAACAATTATTTGAGTACAATATTTGAGTAAAGAAAAGCTCACTTCCCAAAACCCAAATACACCCAGTACTCTCACACACACTCTCCAATTGCTCACACTCACAAAGCTCTAGAATTGCTTCACTTGAACTCTCAAATTTTGGGATGAATTACAAATGAAGAATGCTTAGCTATTTATAAGAAAAATATTGGCACTATTCCAATTTCGGCCTACCAACCATTTGCCAAATTTTCAATGATTCCATCCACATGCTTCCAACATTGCGGCTAGAGGTTATGTTTGTCAAAAAAGTTATTTTGACTTTTCAACAGTATCAGTCGAACACATCGATTTTAAGCAATAGATAAAACAACCAAAATCGAACAAAAGCTCAATATACTGGTTTTGAAGTGTTCCAATAACAAGGAGGACTAATTAATTTTTCTTATAATCAGGGAAATTTGAAACAAATTAACAATATCCCTTTTAAATTGTAATCTTCTGTTATCTAGATCAATTGATTGCACCTGTTTCAACATCAGAAGAGACAAAGGGCATTGGAGGGATCTCCAAGCTTTGTAAATCAGCTTCAAGCATTTGTAATACCATTGGCATGGAAGGTCTCTCCGTGGAATTCCATTGAATGCACCAAAGTGCCACAATCGCAAGCTTTCTGGCAATTACTTCGTCCCCATCTTCCTCAAAACCCAAACAGAGCTCTTGTCCTTGCCTCATTCTATTGTAAATCCACTCCGGAAAATATATTTGGCTATGAATTTCAACCGCAGGATCATTATTTTTTCTGCATCCGACCATCTCTAACAGCATCATTCATAACTGTAAACATCAGACTTGTAAGAAACCTCACCAAAATTCCTGGAGAAAAGTTCAGGTGCAATGTAGCCAGAAGTGCCTCTGGCAGCTGTCAGAGATACAATGCTTATGTCCTTTGAGCACAACTTCGCCAGTCCAAAATCTGAAATCTTCGGTTGAAAATTATGGTCTAATAATATATTGTGAGGCTTGATATCGAAGTGCAGGATCCTTTGGTTGCATCCTTGGTGCAAGTACTCCACTCCACGGGCAACGCCAAATGCAATCTTCCTCAGCTTCTCCCAACTCAATTGACGATGACTTGAGCTATTTGTCTTTGAGAAGATGAATTTTTCAAGTGATCCATTGGGCATAAACTCGTAAATAAGGGCACGCCTGTTTCCTTCAGAGCAAAATCCCAGAAGCCGAACAATGTGGAAGTGGTAAATCCTGCCAATTGTGGCCACTTCATTGATGAACTCATGTCCATTTCCCTTTAAATGTTCCAACATCTTGACAGCAACTGGAATTCCGTTGAAGAGTTTTCCTCTAAACACGCTTCCGTAACCTCCCTGACCGAGCCTGTGCTTAAATCTGCTTGTTATTTTCTTGAGTTCTTTGTAAGTATATCTGGTGGGATTGACGGTCCTGTAGTTTTCAAGGAACTTCTCCACCTTCAGTTGAGTCTCTTTTTCCTTTTCAGATTCTCTTGATCTGTAAACGAGAAAAATCACTAATGCAAAGAGGGTGATGCCTCCAATGCTTGTGCCTGTGGATATTAGACTTATAGATAAAGGGCCAGGACCATCTGTTATATATAACTAAGAAAAGTTAGTTATAAAATTAACTCAAACAATAAAATGAGATGCTAAAAGCTTGGACCCGTGCAAGCTTAACTTTGTAGCATAAAGACTCAATATTATTTGATTGGGTTTTAACGAGTCCTTCTCATGTGACCATCTCATATGGGTATATGTCCATAACTTAAATGATAATTAGATATCTTATTCACAGGGGTGGATAGATAATTAAGTTGTCATTTAACTGAATAATGAAAAAATAATAATAAGCAGAAGGATGAAATTTAGTACTCTTTTACCTTACACACTTTAATTTTAAAATTTTAACTTCTACTCAAGTACACAATAATGAAAACACCAAAATGATCACAATTAGAAATCTCTGTCATTATGCATTTTTTTTCCCTTCCTGCATTCACAAAGTCATTTGTTTTCCCTCATCTCTTATTCCACGTGAATATCGAGGGTTACTTGATTGAACAAAATTTTTTTTCTCAATAAATTTGGCATCATGAACGTATATTGGCTCTTACATAAAATGTTGACAGTCATAGAGAAAAAGTACTATTATAATAATTCTTCTTAATTTGTATTCATTGAGTACGCAAGAAAATATAATAGATTAAACTTTTATCAGGCTTTGTGAGTTTAATCAATCTCTCACCATTTGCGAAAATTAATTGTAATATAAAGATTCAATATTAAATTGACGAGATGGAGAAAATTAGTACGATCTATTTGGTCCTGTGTAGTATCAGTTTTTCTTCGAACAGTCAAATCAGCCTGGCTAGCAACATTTTATCGACCACTCTACGACTGGCAATAATACTGGAAAGCAGCCTTTATAGCAATGATATTGGCCATACAGATTAGGGGTGGGTAAAATTGTATTTGCCGCCAAAAAAATGAATCGTCATTTTTTTTTTTTGGGTAAAAAAAATCCATCGATTTATACGAGAGAAAATAAAAAATTAAAAAAAAAACTAGAAAAACGCAAAAGGAATTACAGCTCAAGCAAAAAAAAAAAAAACCTAACTAAATCGAACCAAATTGATTGGATTTTCAGTTGAGTTCAAATTATTAATTTTTTGAAAAACTGACCATCGAATTCAGCTAAATCTAACCTTTGCCCACTGCCCACCCCTATTCAGATAGATGGGCAGATGGCTCCTTTAATTTTTAACTTCCAGCAATTGTAATTACACTTTTACAATTGAAAAAATAATGCAAAGCCTAATTTTTTTTTTTATTCATTTACACTGCCCTGATCACTTTGCCGGCATATAAAACAATGATAATAAATTCAACGTATTATTATCAATGATAATAAAACAGTGAAAGCATCGTATAATAAATTGAGACGATGCTTTCACTTTCAAGCACTGTAGAGAGAGGTGACGGAGAAAAGATTTGGTTACTTACGTTTTTGGTGTTCAACGGCAACGCAGATTGTCGAATTGCTTGTAGTGTTGAACCCACAATAATTCCCTGAATATTCGCAGTGGTGGCATCCATCAAGAGCTTTCCATCCTAAGACTACTGGAGTTGCCCTTGCCGTCGTAGCAATATCCTGCAGAGGGAACCCATCAGGAATCTCAACTGTTCGAGATTTTCTGCAAGATGGAGGCATATACTCCATTAAATTTTCGCTATATATGATATAGACAAGATTGTTTTCATTGCTAAGACAATTGATCGGTCCAATTGCTCCAACAGAAGACCGTTCTACTTCTGCAGCAGTCTTCCCAGTGCAGTTACATAAAGCGTAACTGTAATTAGAGGAGAGGAAAAAGAATTTGGAGTTTGTGAGGTTGAAAGAGATTAGACTTTGAAACGGGCGTGCGGTCTCATTCACATCTGTAATGTTAATACTGCTGTCCAGATAAGAAATTTCGTGGACATAATAATCACCAGAGGAAGGAAGATGCCAGATTGTCTTGTCACTTAAGCACGACAGTTCAAACCCTACAAGGCCACAAGATGTTGGTTGAGTTTTGAGTCTGAAGGGATATCTGATACTTGGGCTCCTATTACTACAATTTGTTGGTTGACAGAATTCATATTTATCTGTCTTGTTGTCTTCTGCAGAAGCTTTGGCTAATGTACATGTGTAAGGTAAGAAGAGGAAGAGGATTATTAAACTCATCACGAGGGACATGGAGGGAGAGGGAGAGCGGAGTTTGAGTTAGAGCAGAGTTTGTGCTTTTGGAGTAATGAGGGAGAGCAGTGTTTGATTGTCAATTTGTCAAAGGAAAAAGGTAAGGAAATGGGTTTCTTTTAATGTCTTCTGTTCTTTCCCTCTTTCTTTTCTCCTTTTTCTAAGTCAATGGTAGCCCCAGAGAGACTAGTGAACTTCAATATCTCCCAATATCCCAATATCAGATGCATGGAGGAACAGGATAAGACTTGCTGTTTGTGATATAACTTTTAGTGAGAGTTGTGAAAGTAATTTGTAGGTAAAGAAATGAGAAAATTATGTTTTTAAGATCAGTATGTAATGTTCTTTAGAAAACGGGTAATTCCTCGCAGCTACCCTTCGCTTACCATGATATTGTTGGGGAAAATTCAGTTTTTAAATAAAAAAACTTTTTAGGACCGATCTCATAAAATATATATTAATTTGTAATCTAGAAATCGTACCTTTAAAATCCAATTTGGATTTTTCCGCTGAAGTGATTTAGGCTCCTAGATCACGATCCGTCACCACCACTCCCGTTAGATCACGATCCGTCACCACTACGCCTGTTAGATCACGAACTATCACCAATGATCTTGGGTTACTCGTGTTTGATCTCGACTGACTTTATCACTACTAAAAGAACTAAGAGAAAATTTTCTCTCAAAATTGAGAAAAATCTTTTCTCTCGATCGTATGGTATTTGTCTCTTTCTTTTGGGAGAAAAATAAGCCTTTTATATTATTTCTTTAGTGAAAACCCTGCGCCCAAAACTAAAGTTACGTTACTTTCTTTTTCCCATATAGCACCAGAAAATAACATAAGGCCCCTTTATACAAAGGTATATTAATGGAGCCTCCCACTAAATAATATAATTATGTTTTTGACCCAAATTGCTAGTTATCTTACTTATTAATCCAGTAGTGGTGCAGTCAATTAAATGAGCTAACCCGGGGATCATTTGGGAACATACAATAGTGGCTACAACAATTAAACATGTAATTAAACAAGCCTAATCATTTAATTCCAACTCTACTCCACTATAAGATTGGAACTGACCTCCATAATTGTATGTTCGAATAAAAATTCGTCCCAAGCCACATTGATTTCTTTACTGCTCAATCCTTTATACCACATCGTTAATTAAATCGATATCTCAACTGTCCAATCGATTTAATTACATCTTATTCCTTGATACTTACTGGTTTTCTCTAATGATCATTTTCAACATACTAAATATGTTGATACACTCTGAGAATTACATGATCAATCTGAAAACCCCTCAAGAGATGTGTAGTACAAATTATATATTGTTAATCTATATCTCATATACTCATAATTGCTCCCACCAAGATACCTGGGTAATCTTGACCACAAGGGTGTGTCGCCCATTGGTAACTCAAATGGAATAACAATTACAATAATGAAATCATAATTAACTCAAGATTAAGATTACGGTAAAATCAATGCCTATGAGATTTAATAAGTCGGCGTCATTTCAAGGTTAATTAAATCTCATGTGATCCAAATGTAGTCAACTACATCAAGAATTCATACATGATTAAGACAAATCATTCAATGAATTTACTACTAAACCTAAATAAAGTGCCCAACTTTATTTATCAATCAACTTAATTTATTTAATCATAAGATAACTTGTATTTATATGTACAGAATCCACATGGTGATCACATAAATACATATAATATGATTAAATGGACTTTATTCAATATATTCATGCAATTAAAATCTCAAATATTTTATTAATCAGAAAATAAATTAATATGCTTTAAAAGAGCATATTATCCCAACAGATATATCAGTGTGAGACTAAGGGTGTGTTTAGGATTGATGGGAACTATGTGCCTTTTAATTCACCACTGTTGTGGGATTGAATTATTAGCTATTATGTGCCTTTTAATTCACCACTGTTGTGGGATTGAATTATTAGCTATTATGTGCCTTTTAATTCACCACTGTTGTGGGATTGAATTATTAGCTATTAAGTAAAAGTCGATGTGTGGTGATATTTAGGTGTCTACCATATACTTTGGTAATTGTACTTTAAATTAAGTTCAGCAGGAGCAGAGAGTTCAAAGCATACTCTAGCTCAACCAGATATGCAGCAAGCAGCGTTGCAAAAGGTTGATGAATGTACGTAATCACATGACAAACCTCCATCATATTCTGGTCGATATGAGCAAAATTGGAATATTCACATCAAACAATGAATCGTACTGAAATTTTTGAACATAATGTTATAGAAGCTCTGGTAGCACGAGGACAATTTATTTCTTTATAGAAGCTCTGGTAGCACGAGGACAATTTATTTCTTTTTTACACATATAATTGCCAAAACTAAGCATAACTATCATTGAAAGAACATCCCTCAATCGATTCAGACGCTAACAATTCTGTTGAAGAATCTGATTCAATCTCTCTTCCGGAGATATGTCGAGAAGAAGAGAAGAAAGGTTTCGGAGGCATCTGCAAATCATCGATACTCCCTTCTAACATTTCCAAAACTTTTGTCATGGAGGGGCGATCAGCTGCCTTCACCTGAATACACCATAAACCAATCACACACAGTTTCCTTGCAATCATGGACTCAATTTCAGTCACATTCCGAAGCTCTAAATCACCTCCCTTATTTAATTGGTCACATACCCAAGATGGGAAATACGCTTTGCTTGAACGAGTTGCATTCATATTAGAATTCCTTCTTCCTCCAGCCATTTCCAACAACGCCATCCCAAAACCGTAAACATCTGACTTGCAAGAAACAGTTCCAAAATTCCTTGAAATCAGCTCAGGTGCTATGTATCCTATGGTTCCTCTTGTGGCACTGATGGACACAAAATCATTTTCCTTGGGATGAAACTTGGCAAGGCCAAAATCTGAGACCTTTGGGATGAAATTATGATCTAGCAGGATGTTGTGAGGCTTAATGTCAAAATGCAGAATGCACACATCACATCCGTTGTGTAAATACTCGATCCCACGAGCAGTTCCTAAAGCAACTTCGTGGAGTTTCTCCCAACCAAAAGTTTCGCCTTTACTTTCCTTGGGAAAGATATGCCTATTGAGTGATCCATTAGGCATATACTCGTAGACAAGTGCACGTTTGGATCCCTCAGAACAGAACCCCAATAACTGGACCACATTAACGTGGTGAATTCTACCCATTGTTGAAACTTCGTTGATGAATTCCTCCGCACTGAACTTGGAGTTCTCCAGCATCTTAACAGCAATCAAGCGACCAGTATGAAGTTGTCCTTTATAAACGGAACCAAAGCCCCCTTGGCCTAATTTATGAGTGAAGTGGTTTGTCACGGCAATTATCTCCGGGTAAGAGTACCTTTTAGGCATCCACGATTGCTGATTGTGCAGAAATTTCTCCACATTATCAACTCTCTTCAATGATTTTCTATATCTTTGGATAAGGAGCACGAGAAAGACTATTGGAGCAAGAATAAATCTACCAATTATCGGAACATCAACTAGAAACCCTGGTAAAGAGAACGTTTTTTGAAAGTAAATAATAATAAGCAAAGCAATAAAAAGAGGATCCTGGAGAGGAGATTTTACCTGACAGAAAAATTATCCAATACCGCATTCCTGATGAGTACAGTATGGAAGGCCAAAAGATTGCTAGGTAAACTACGCTGGAAACTGCAATTGGAGAGGGGGAAAAAAAATAAAAGCTTTATCCTAATCAGAGAGATGATTCAGAAAAAAATTATAGAGTAAAAGATTAGAGAACATATGAAGCCGTGGCATTTACTAACGTCGAAAACACGTGATCGAAAAGATATAAGGATATGCTTACGTATATGATATGGGTAGCAAATAATTTTTGCCACTACTCCTGCATTGTGGTGGCAATCTGTTGCAAATGTGAAAAGAAACAGAAATTAAGGGTCACATCGGTATGCTCTTAGATATAGTTTACAAATTCTTTATTACGTACAATATTGAGAAACAAAAACGAAGCGCTTGCATTTGAAGGCATAAATAAATATAAGCATAGGCTTACACTCAGTAATTGAGTAGTCCCTGCACTCATACAATTTAAGATCATACCCTGACGCCAGCGATTTTCGGAGGTCTTCATAAGAAGGACTGTCCACACTCCCATTAAGCGTCCGTTTGGGGCAGCTGCTCCCCATGCTCTACTCTAGGGAATATTTCCCTGGAATACAGCATGGGGACCAGCTGCGCTGTGGCAGCGCAGCTGCCCCAAACGGACAGTAAGTACTACAGGAACCTTTGCAATGGAGACACATGAGTCTGGAAGATCTGATATTCTGGTGTTGATGACATCATATCCAACATAGACATAGACGTTCGACTGATTGTTACTCAAACATGGCACTTTTGTATACGCCTGATCAACAATATTACTCGAGCAATTCATATAATAGGCGTATGAAATAGCAATATAATAAATATATTCAGATAAATAAGGATATGGAGGAAAAGAATTGGATGGCAAGCTGCAGCTGCCATTGGCTAAGTTAACATCGACAACTCTGATTGTACATTTATCATTGGAAACTCTCTTCACATAGTACTTTCCAGAATTGAGTTCTAAGATGGTTTTGTTGCTCTCGCAAGAAAGTTCTAACCCCGGATGGCCGCATCCAGCTGGATCGCCCTTGAGGCGCAAAGGGTAGCTTATGTTTTTGACATCTCCACAGGAAGAAGAACACATCTGTACTTCAAGTTTTCTTGCTTCAATTTCACTGGCGCTGAATATAAACATCAACAGACAAAACAGAAAAGTTGAGAAAATTGAAGCTTCTTCACTACTCATTGCTCCTCCAATTGCAGGATACAATTAACGAATTTGAATAAACTAAGCAGAACGGTATAAAAGTGTTAATGCGCTAGTTTTCTTACAGTTTCACTTGCAAGGTGAGAGGCGGGCTTTAAACTTATTATATAGTTTAGTATACAACTATGTGATTGAATTAATTAGCACGAAATAATTTGTTTAAAAATAATATTAATTATTCATAAAATGAAATCGACACGATGGAAGAAAATTTTTAATTACTGAGTGCTAGGCTTCTAGCATTAATGCAACGGAAGATAAAGGGACAAAGTTAGATAAACATGTTCAATTTCGTTTCTTAATGTAAATCTTGTATGCGATGCCACGAAGCTTCTGAAGTCTCTTTCCACGATTTGTTTAGGTCGAAGCTTTCAGATTTCAATGGAGAAGTCCATACGGCAAAGAGAAGTCGTTTAATTTCCTGGTAATTGTAAATAAGTTAGCATCGGTGGGAATGGATGATCCATCCCCATCCTAGCTTGACCTAAAATTTCTTATTAAACGTTCTTCAACATCAATGCAGTCCAATTCCAGTCAATATCTTTCGCTTTCTTGATTCTACTAGTTGAAGATAATTTAGCAATAGCTAATTGTTCAAAAGTAGTATTATCTTATTCTTAAAAAAAATTAATCAAAAAAATTAATTGTATTTGTTGAGTGCAAGACTTTTAGCATTCATCCAATGGGGGATTTCGGACACTCTTACAAGTTAGTCAACTCTTAGTAAACGTTTTGATTGCAAGTTTGCGTCGGTGATGATGACCCTAGCTTGAGTGCTTGACCTGAAATTTCTTAGTAAACCTTCAAATTGAGACAAAAATTTTGTAACAATTTCCACGCATGCAACAATCCAGTCAACATCTTTTTATTTGCTTGCTACTTTAATTTCTCACCACAAGCTCGAAGACAATAATTCATTAATATGATGGGAACACCGAACATGCTTTGATTTATAGTACATGTATCAATTTATTTATTAAATTTGCTTTTGTTTTAATATTATATTAGTAGTTGTTATAAAAGTATAAAATACATTTGGTTGTTCAAAAAGGGTATAATAATATAATGAGAATGTGTGTATAAATTGCAATCATTTATTAAACTTAAAAGGGTCTGTGTTATCATCAGCAAACTTAATCAATTGAATATGAGTTTACAGGGGAAATCTGATATGTTATGTTTCATTTTGTTGGTTGACAAAATTCATAAATATTTGTATCATTGTTTCCTTATGAAGTTTTTGCGGGGTTCATCTCACTTTGGTGGATCAAAATATCCAAAGTTTAAAATAATTTATTTGATATATAATTATTGTAAAGTTTTAGACTTAGATGAAATTAATCAGAAAATATATAAAGGAAATAAGTGAAGATTTGTGAAGGCTGTAGGTATTTTTGCGAAGAGAGGAGACGCTGGGAGAGAAAAAGATTGTTTTGGGGTTTTAATCTTTGATGTCATGATCAGAAAGCAATTTCAACTCCGATTTTCTCTAAATTTGGAGGGTAAGTTCTTGATATCGTCCTCTACATTTCTACTGGTGTTGATCTGTATTTTATTCTCTCTATAATTATTATTTGATATACCCACTTATTAGAGAAATAGATTTTAGATCTATTATTGTAAGCCAAGATTGTTGAGAATCTTTATGTTGTTAGCCTCTGGTGTTATCTGGAATTTGTGTTGTAATCCCATTAATATAGTGGAAGTTTATATCGGACTACGGTCCCGTAGTTTTTCCCGATTTGAATTTTTCATGTAAAATCGGTGTTTCTTGTGGTTGGTTTTTGCTTTAGATTTATTAGTTTATTTTTCTGCATATTTATTTGTGGTGCATATCCTGTTTTAATCACACAAAGAGGGAAATAGTTTGTTTCTGCTTAATTTCCAACTACGTGTGGTAGTCCCTTTCCCAAGAGTGGTATCAGAGCGAGGTTGTGTGTTTTTATTACTTGTGTGGTTGAAATGGAGGAGTTTTTGGCGTTCATAATTAATTTGAAGTCATGGAATTATGGTATTTGGAAGTCTAGAATGGAAGATCTGCTCTACATGAAAGACTTACATGAACTTATTGAAGGTGACGAAGCTAAACCTGCTGATATAAATTATATGAAATTGGCTCAGTTGAACCAGAAGGCCATGGGTACTATTAGGTCATGGATTGATCAGAGTCTGTACCATCATGTTGCGAAGGAATCTAAGGCTGATGTTCTTTAGAGAAAATTAGAAACAATTTATGAGCAGCCGACAGCACAAAATAAAGCTAATCTGATGAAAATGCTTGTTAACTTGAAATACAAGGGGGGACGCAGTATAACTGAACACATTAGTGAGTTTTAGGGCTTGGTTGATCAGTTGACTATTATGAAGATCATTTTAGATGATGAGTTACAAGCACTATTGCTACTTAGTTCTTTGGCTGACAGTTGGGAGACATTAGTGGTGTCAGTGAATAATTCAGCACCAAATGGTAAATTAACCTTGAATATGGTTACAGATAGACGGGGGAGAAGTCATAATATTATTATTATATTTAATAATATTTTATTAGTTTATCATAATTTCACAACTATTTATTTTATTTCACAATAACTAATCATAATACAACAATACATAAATTTAATTCCATAGATCATAATAATAATTAATTAAAATTAAAAATACAATCCTCGAATAACAATTACAATGAGTCATAAGTGCGGTCTACAAAACATATCTCTATTAAATATTAACTAAGTTATGATTTAATACTAATATGAAAAATATTTCATATGAAAAATATTTTATTATTAATGTTGTAAAATTTTTTATTTTTTATTTATCATTTATAAATTTATGATATTTATAATTTTATTTATTAAAATCATGATATTTACTTATTCATTTAATAAATTATAAACATAAAAAATTAATTAAATAAATATCATAAATAAAATTAAATATCATAAATAACATTATTCATTTAATAAATATCATAAATAAAATTATGATATTTATATTTATATTTATTAAAATCATGATATTTACTTGTTCATCTAATAAATTATAAACATAAAATAAATTAGAATATTTATTTAAAACTAAGATTTAAATTAATTTTTAAAAGTCTATGCTAAAAAATATATTAAAACTTTAATTTCAAGATAATTTATTTTAATTTCATAACATTTTATATTTACTTTTTATTAAAAAAGTTTACTTAAATATATTTTGGCCAGCGGTACGCGCCGCCACGCTAGCCCACTAATAAACCGTGCCTGCGCTTCTTGTTCATCGCAATCTTTTTTTCTCTAAGATCTACCATGCATTCGCTCTTGTCCCATCAAACGCTCGTGTCGCGTGCCCATTGGCCATCTCTAAAATCGGTGTCGATCCGTGTAACGACACCCATCGCTTGATATAGAGATTCGTCGATCCTTCGCATGCTACTGGCTTTTTTGATTTTTGGGAATTTTCTCTAAAATTGATGGTCCGGTTTAGCCATGAAGTGTTCCGTTTTTTTGTTGGGTTCATTTTTTCCCTGCTAGTCTGATTCACTTCCAAAGTAGCTGTTTGAGAAACTTAAAGATGAATATAATATCATGGACTTTAATTCTTAAATTTAACAAATATGAGAGCACATTTTAAAAAATCATAAAAGCGTTGTAAGAAAGTAAAATTTTGAAACAAGCACGTGACTAAAACCTAAATGAATCGTAACTTTATTTTGGTTTTAAAGGGAAAAAATCATCATGAAAAAAAAAAAAGTTTCCTCAATTTTATTTGAGCACACGATATGACAACATATGTAAATACAAGACGAATATGAGAGATAACATTAAGATTTTTATATTTTAAAATAATAAATTTCATTCATATAATTCTCAAGTAGGTAATAGAGGTAATAGAAGTACAATAGTAGGTTTTCAACTAATATGACAAATTGGAAAAATGTCATCTATAGTTGTATTAATGTTGTGTCAGTCCCCTTTCAAAAAAAAAATGTTGTATCAGTCGAACACATCGAAGATTTCAAGAGATGGATAAAACAACCACAATCGAACAAAAACTCAATATACTGATTATCAAGTGTTCCAATAAGAAGGAGGACTAATTAATTTTTCTTATAATCGGGGAAATTTGAAACAAATTAATAATATCCCTTTTAAATTGTAATCTTCTGTTATCTAGATCAATTGATTGCACCTGTCTCAACATCAGAAGAGACAAAGGGCATTGGAGGGATCTCCAAGCTTTGTAAATCAGCTTCAAGCATTTGTAATACTATTGGCATGGAAGGTCTATATGCACCTCTATCGTAGCCAAACCCGGACAACAAAATCCTATTTATTTCTTGGTTCAACTCTCTATGGTAGCATATATAGTAGCTATTGTTGTTGAGAAGTCGAAAGATATTGAAACCTTTGGTTTTCATAATGTTGAACCCTATTTACCAGCGGACTCGTTTTGGGTCTCGGCCACCGTAGCATTCAGTTTGGTGTGCTAGGCTTAGGCTAGCTGAGTTAACTGGTTCCGCGCTTGGCTTCAAGCTTACCTGCCTCCGCCTTCACCTTTTGCTTCTTTGCATTTAAACCACTTTTAGGTTGAGATTTTAATTTTGGAAAAGTTTCAGCTCTTGAATATTATAACAACATGCAATTTCCTTCACCTTCATTTTTGCTCAATATTTATTTGCTATTATATTACACTTCTCTACCGCTTATTGCGGAAATAAATCCTTTTTTCCTTTACGCATGTGCACGAGAGAGATGAATTTTTTTGTTTCCTTACAGTCTTCATTATGAGTTTAAATGCGACTTGCCATGCCCTATCCCATCAACAGATTCTTTAAAAATAAAAATAAAAATAAAATTCCTGGTGTTTTATTAAAATTCATGGTCCAATTTAGCCAGAAGCACATGAAATTCATGGGCTACCAGTGTGTTATCAAAAGTCTAATGGTCATTATGCCTTGTAACTCTTGTCCTCCTCATCTTCCTCTGCAGTCCGGTCTGGTCCAAGATATGAATCGACTTGAAACACACGAGTCAAATTTAGTAAGGTCTTCCTCCCCACAAGAACATGTTTTGAATTTGAATATGTCTTTTATTATTATTTTTCCTTTCAAAGAACTTTGCAATCTATTGTTTAAGCAAATGTGGACTCTCGTATTAGACACTAAGGAGGTGTTTGGTTGGAAGGAGAGGAATGGAGAAAGGGAAGTAATTTAAATTCCTTATTTATTTACTTTGTTTGATTTACCATAATTTCTATGAATTTAATTTCCATTAGAATTTAATATACATTATAATGTGGAATTTAGATTCCACCCTAAAGAGTGATGAATTTGAATTCCTCCTCTATTGGAAACCAAAACATCCAAAATTACCCTTTCAATTTTTATTAACTTGTTTAATATTATCAAATAATTTTTATTTACAATTTTATTTTATCAATTTAATATTGTAGATAATTAATTTTATATTAGTAATTTAATAAAATTTTATATTTAAATAATTTAATAAAATTACTTTATTTATTTAATTTTAAAAAATATAAATACAAATTCGCAGTCGCCGGACCGCCATCGTTGCCACCGCCGGAAATCGCGCGTGGAACGTCACCGCCTATACCATTGGAGTCGCCGGCCGCCGATCAACGTCATTATACCATCATATAAATTAAAAAATGAATCTATCTTCCTCAAATCCGGTAAAAAGAAATTGGAAAACTTTCTAACTATCTCATATTCGGACAAAAATCACGTATTTTGGCCAAATAAGTTGTTTCAATCCATAGATCGTCCAATTCTGATTATTTTCATATAATTTTCGAGTTAAAATGACATGGTGTAGTAGTGGCCGGCGGCGTATCGTGGCGGCTCCGGCGGCAACTCAATTTTTTTTGTTGTTCAAATAAAATTTTAAAATTATAATATATTAATTAGGAAATTATTTGTATTATGTCATAATTTATTTAGAAATAAATTAAATTAAACTAATTTTAAAATAAAATTACTTTAATGAACTTTTTAAATAGAGTTTAATTATAAATATAATTATATTATCTAAAATAACTTTTTATTAGTTATTTATATAATATATTAAATATAAATTTATTATTTAATTTTTGAATTATATTTATAATAAATATTAAAAGTTTAACACTAAAGGGTGAAAGTGTCCAAATAAAAATTAAAACATTTCCTTTCCTTATATAATTTTAGAACAAATCAAACATTAGAAAAGAATTTTAATATACTCTCCTCTCCTTTCTTCCACTTTCCTCTCCTCTTTTCTCCATCCCTTTCTTAAAACCAAACACTTCCTAAAATTCTCTTTTAATTAAAATATCTTTTTGTTTTATTAATTCAAAAAAAATTGACTCTAATATTTTATAATAAGTATAAATATAATATTAAAATAAATATATAAATATATAAATTTAAAGCAATTTCAATATTTAAAAATATTTTAATACTTTACAATCTTATATTATATTATACTAAGTTTTATAATGAATAGAAACATAATGTTAAAATGAATATATAGATATTTAAATTTATTTTTAATATTATGAAATAATTTTAATATTATTAATACATGATATATATTTTATTAAGTATAAAGTCTATTTAATCCAAATATTTATTTAAAAATTTTATAATAAATAAAATATATTATAAAAATAAATATTATAAATTATTTTATATATTAAAAAATATTAATATACTAAATAAATTAAATTATTTATATTTTATTTATAGTTTTAAAGTTAATTTTTTAATTATTATTTACTAAAAATATTATAATTAAATGAGGATCTCGATACTATTTTTAAATTTTGAGGGTATAGGCGATGTTTTTTCTGTACATATCTCATATTATGGGCCCACGACATCTGTGGAAGATATGTGCATGCAAAAGTAGAGAATCATGCGTAAAACATGGCCCACGCATGTGACATAGTTTGGGGCCGTAAGCAAATTGACTTTCCCAAGAAGATGCCTCTAAAGACTAAAATAAATAGATTTTGTGCACGCACTTTGGACGGCGGCAATTAAACTTAAAGAAAGTAGCACTAGACCGCACCACCAACTTTGCATCTACGGAGATCCTTAATGATGGTTTTTATTTGTGGGGATAACTAATTTGCATAGCTAATTTCATACTAATTTTATGGGTCTTTTTGTCTGCAAGTAATGGCGGATATAATCCATTGCATAAAAACAGATAGGCGTGGAAGTGTGAATCTTGAAAACAGGTAATAGGCGTGTCATTTGAAGGCAGTGGAAAGCAATTTGATAAAATAGGGCATGTATAATGGAATTCAAAGCGCGAGTTAAAGAAAGCAGTGTGTTAATGAACAACGTGGCAAAACGGTTGGATGGCAACCATTAGTTAGAAAACAAAGTTGATGAAATGCAACTTTGGGTTGAGCTAAGATGGAAATGAAATTTTCAAAAAAGGTGACGAAAATTTTTAGAAGAGATGAGACACTGCATTGCGAAAGTATGAAAGTAATTGGTGGGGAAAAAAAGGGAAAATTCCCCAATCCTGAGGTTTGAAGTAATAATTAATTTTAATTTTATCCATGTAGTTTAAATAGTAGGCCATGTCATCATCATAATAATAATAATAATAAAGTTTAATATTATAATTATGACAATGATGATGATGGTGACGATGAAAAATTGTGTAATACTAAAAATTTTAAAAATAATAAATCATCAACCAAGAAATGAAGGATTTATTGAGATGAAAGATAAGTTAAAAAAGAAAAAAAAGGATGGGTTAAATAACCATGGCATTTATATTAAATTATATTGTAATTTAACCTGAGTGGATTATTTCTATAAATTTATGAATGAAAATATAACTAATTATTTTCAAGTAGTAATCTCAATCTCGTAACTACCCAGATTTGGTCCAATGAATCCTGGTTATCAAATCTGATGAAAGTGGTGTTATATTTATAAGATTTGCTGTTTTTATTATGGCTTGAAAACCCTTAGACTGAACTTCATGTAAGGGCATATGCAGCCAAATTTGTCAGGATTTAGCCCAAGCATGGGTGATGCTACATTCAATAGATTCATCTTATATTCTGCCAGAGAAATATATTCAAGCCGTAAAGAAGTTTAAACGCGGGTCAAGGCAAAAAAAAAAAAAAAAAAAAAGTAATCAAAATATTTTTTAGAGATTTCAACACCTTGAGTCTTTGCTTTTGCTTGATTCCGGTGGGGTTCAACTTAGCAAGACAATCACTTTATGAAGTTTGGTTATGTGTCGGGGATGGGCACGGTTGAGCCACATTGCAGTAGGCACCTGCTGGATACCTTGGTGCATGGAAAATATTCTAACCCAAAAAGTACAACTCAGCTTTGATTGGTAATGGGATATGATTTTTTTTGAATTTTCAACTCATCGCAAGTCAGACATATAAGTCTGATATACATAATATATGTCATATCTGGATTAATTAGGAATCACCAGCGAGATGCATAATATATGCCATATTTAGAGTAACCAGGAATCAATATTGAATGCAAAATATAACTCTTATTTAGGTAATCTAGGCAAGTGATTATTCAACAGGAGTGAGTGTGCAGTCACAGTTTAGTTTTGGTTGACCATCTATGAAAAACATTGGATCCTTTAGAAGCTAAATTGAAGGATGTTTAATTTTATGGAAAATCTAAGATGTAAATAACATGCTTGCATCCTGAAGTAAAATTGATAGTTTCTTGTTTTAAGAACTCACGCTACACTGATTGATTTTAACTTCCAAATTCAGTAAATTTTGTTTTAGGTCCTCTATCTGGGGTAGCCTGTAAACTTCTTTTCTATCAGATTTTCTTCATGCTTTTCAATTATTCTGGTCACTTTCAAAGTAACCCAAAATAATAGTTACATGCAGACTTAGAAAACTCTTATGCAGTTTTAGCCGTAACCAACTATATCACCAATTCTTCAATTTGTTCATAAACTAATTTATCTTACCTCGGGCGCAGTGACACTAGCCAAAGTATTTGTAGGCAGGGCCTTCACATATTATACATTCAAACAATTTGGACTCATACTTCTTGAATTTATCCCAATGAGAAATGAAGTCACAACAAGTAAAGAAAAGAACAAACAAAATCAATTAATAATCTTATGAACAAAACCCAGGGGAACAAAATCAATTAACAACCACATGAACAAAATAGATGCAGCAAAATTTACCCACATAGACGCAATGAATAAAGACCACCATCACTAGTCGAATCGAGAGAGATGCGCGGCAAGAAGCGAGGCGTGGCTGCGGCGATGGCCGTCTATCCTAAATTACAGTAGAAGCAGATTATAGATGCAGCAACAATAGCCTGAGAGCCGAGATCGCTGCCTTTTCTCTCAACGCAAAGAGCTTTTGTTTCAAGAACTGTGGATCATCAATTATGGATGAAGAACAAGTGTATTCACGCGGGGGGGGGGGGGGGGAGAGGAAGAGAGAGAGAGCAGTGAATTTAGATTGAATTATCTTTCTTGCTTTCGTTTTACTGGTACTACAGCTTTGGCCGGTTACCCATTTTCCTGCTGGTAAATCTCAGCCGTTAACTATCTTTGTTCACAATCTAAAGGGTCATTCGCTAAGAGACAAACAACTGGGGTACCGAACCCATGACGCAAGGTAGCTGGACCCTTTATTTGTAGTGTCCTGTTAATCATGAAGGGTAGGTTTAGGTAGTCTCCCTTTGTTTTGACTTTCTCCGCATATCTAAATATGCTGAGTGGTGGATTCTTTGTTCACATAAATATAAAGAGTAAAAATTTAAATTTTTAGGAGTTTATTCTTTTTTAGTTAAGTATAATTGAATGGAGTCACTTGTAGTCTTTTTTTTTATATAAAATATAAGTAGAATAAATAACTCTCAATATTTAAAAAAAATAAAAAAATTAAAAATTAAAATAATTAACGCCAGCAAAATCCAATAAAATCAAAGGATTAACATTTTACAAGGAAGTGGAATAGGGATGGCAAAAGTCCGGGTCGGGTCCGGGTTGGGGGTGCCCGAGACCTACCCGGACTTCACACCTAAGTGCCCAGACCCGGACCGTGCCCGGATTTTTTTATACGGGCCGGGCACATGCCCGCTACCATCCGGGCACGGGTTTTTCCGGATTTTTCTCTACCCGGATTTTCAAAGGTGAAATCAGTTGGAAAAAAAAAAAACAGCCAAACAATTCAGTTCTAACAAACCAATAACAGTCCAAAACCAAAACAATTGTTAATATGATGATGTGATATTGCCGACAACACTTAAAATTTTCTTTTGTACAGAATTTTCATCCTAAAATACATAGAAGTTCAAACATATTCTTTCGAATTAGTCATTTTATATGGGGAAAAAAAAAAAAACCTCAACAAACATGCTCACTAATTTCACTTCAAGGCCGCGATGCAATATCTAATTAGTTTGCCAACTGCTTCTGATTAATATGCGAATCACGTCACAAAAAGGCTATCATTCGAAAAAATAAATGGTTAATTTCAAGAAGCCGATTTGTTTACAATTCGTCCTGGGCAAATGTGAGTCATCCATCACAAAGCACAAAATACAGACACCACCATTCCCATTACACAACACATCAATGTTCTTCATAAAAATCTGCAAATTATGAAGGGCTAAAAAATGCAGTCAATGCAAATTATATTACTGACTACTGGGGGAGAAGGAAAAACTGACCATAAACACGGAGGGAGGTGCCGATTTGATTTCAATCACGACTTCACTTGCGGCGCGAGTAAGGTACGACGTCAGGAGGGGAGGGCTGTCAACATCATGTCGATGCTGCGTGGTGGTTCTTTGAGACGGAGGAAGGCGGAGGAGTAGGGAAGCCGATTTGTGAGTGTGTTTTCTCGGTTCTGTGTTACGATTTAGGTTTAGCCGTTTAGGGTTGGATTCGGCTATTTGGGGCCTTGGGGGAAATTTTTGGATTTTATATTTTCTGCTTTTTTTTTTTTTTTACTTAATAAAAAACCGGGCACGGGTCCGGGTTTTGGATTTTGGTTATGTGACCGGACCCGTGCCTGGAAGCAGCCAGGCATTGAAAATCAATGCCCAAACCCGCTTTTTTATGCTTCCGGTCCGGGTTTTACCCGGACCGCATACGCCGGGTCCGATTCGGATCCGGTCCGGGCGGATTTTTTTGACATGTCTAAAGTGGAAACAGTTTTAAATTTTGAGAACATTGCGCACATAAAATTTAGATACAAATTTTACATGTCACATGATATGTAACAATCAAACATTAATGATTTATTAAATATACTTACCACATACTATGTAGAACCGTGAACCGATGCGCATTTGTAATTGGAATATGCGGAGAAACGTAGTGAAAGCAGCAAACTCCACGCCTTGTCTGTCATTATTAATACAGTGCATTATTGTTTTTATTAACTTTTTTCAATTAACTAATATACAGTGTATTAGTAAGTTCAAATTTTAATATAGTTAGGGGGATGAGCTACAGTACAGCAATCGTATCGTACCATTTTGTCTGCACTATTGTAAATTTTTATTTGACCCCTCTCACTCATTTTTATTTAAACTTTGCTTCACAAATATTAGGTTACTTTCTACTGCATCCATATAAATATTTTAGTTAACACCTTATACTATTTACTATTTATAAAGTTTTATTCTATATTGCACATGTATCACAATACCCCCTCTCTTGATATTTTTTAGATTAATCGAATCGACCCGAACTCTTGAACCCGACCTGAATTTTGTTTCTGTTTCTGGCCACTCCACCGCCCAAGGTTGGTGTCAATCGAAAGCTCGTGCGACGGCGGTTATCTCCATGCCATCCTCGTCGCTGAAAAACTTTCGGAAAGCTGCCGACAACTCGACCTTCAAACCCGACCTGGATTTCGTTTCCGGCTCCGGCCAAGATTGGTACCGATCGGAAGCTCGTGCGACGCCGGTCATCTCCATGCCATCTTTGTCTCCGAAAAACATTTGAAAAACTGCTGATCAAACCCATGAAAAGCTGTAGAATCACCGCTTAAACACCGGTTTTCGGTAACCCCACCACTTGGTTTTTGTTCCCTATAATTCCCTCTTTCTTTTCCGACCAACCACAACTACTGGAAGAGTCGTTGATCGGCCGTTGAAGGATTCACGGGTTTGAAAAAAATTACCTTAATATTTGTGAAGTAAATTTTAAATAAAAATGAATGAGAGGGGATAAATAAAATTTTACAATGGTACAGCCACAAAAAAAAAAAACAAAAACAAAAGAGGCAGTATGGTACAACTATGGTACCGTAGCTTAGTCCAAGTTAGAGATAATTCAAAAGACAAAATAAACACATATTCCAATGCACTGTATTTTATCATGTAGAGTAATAAAATTTAAATTTTTTATTTATTTACTAATTTCTAACTTTATTAAAATTAAGGATTCTTTATTGAAAAACTAATATATATATATATATATATATATATATATATATATATATATATATATATATATATATATTATTTATTTATTTATTTATTTATACACACACATATATATTTCGAATGCCCAATATGAGCTGGGCTTCACATTGAGACCACCAAAGTCCAGAAAGAAGCATGAACCATTATACTGTAATTATGGAAACAAGTAAATATATCAAATAATGATATTAGAAAATTAATGGTCAAATACATAATTTGATCATCGGATATGATAACAAATAATAGATTATTAGAATAACAAAAGAGATGATATTAATATATATTTTTTATCATATACGGCGTTCATTAATCTCAAGTAGATTAGAGTACAAATGATACAATTTATGACTAAAATTTAGATCAATTTATATGTTATTCATCACCACAGTATATGGATGGAAAAAGTTAGACCACCGATGTAATACTAGTTGGACGCAAAGGGAAAAAAATCAATGTGTTTTGATATTTCCACTTAACTTACATACAACAGATTCGAGCTAAGGATATCTTGAATCTTATGCTTGGTGCAACATTTTGATGTGTCTTCGTAAGCTAACTTTTCACGTGATTTTCAAAACTCTCCATTTTCGATTCAAGATTGGTTCTATGAGTGGCCCTCTTTGCCGTCAAGAGTCAACGTGTCACTATGATATTTTATGAAGGTAAATCACTTCTGCATAGATTTCCTCTCTATCAAATGTTTTCGTATTAATTTTGTGACATTTTGACGAGTCCAGTTGTGTTTCATGCGGAATGTAGTTCTGCCGTAAATGGCTTTAATTGAATAATCGCTTATTTCTAATTAATGTCGCAGCTGCATTAGTATAATGTGTATATATCTGTCATGTCGAATTCAAATCCATAAAATAAAATATTGATCAAATAATTAACTTGGCAGCCGATATGGCAATAGTAGTCTCACTGAAAATGTGCTAAAAAAACAATATAATAACGGGTCTATTTCAAAAGGCGAACAAGAAAAGGAGGGAAAGCAATGTAGTCTTGATTTATCTCCAGCCTAAAAGGGAGAAGCACGTCATAAATTAATGCTTTTAAGCCCGCAGCCATTTAATTGGCATCATGGGTACAAAGTCCTTGCTACTCTAAACAATTTATCAACTACTTTAATTTCGTGCCGCTGTGGATATGCACGCTTCCGTGGCCATTCAGCAGCTATTTTATATTGTGGAGACAAAAGCGTGTCGATTGGTGATTTTTTTTTTCCTCATTAATATTTGGTGCATGTGTTTGCTATAATTGAAGTAGAGGACGCTAATTTTTTAAAATTTTGTTGACAGAAGATAGAGAGCACATAAATTAAAATGCCATTAATCAAACGCGTTTTAAATCTTTGTGAACTCTGTATTTTGTCATCAACGTGCAGCTTCATTTGACCCTCAAAACTGAAGTTAATTTTAAAATCGATTAATTGATTTGCTAGTTTTCAGGCGTTACAGCATGATGGATAAAATGATTTGGTGAATTCCATTCGATATTTCACTCGGAAAATGAGAAGATTGGTTTGGTGGAGAGGCCTTGGAAGATTAAACAATTCGCGTGATTTTAATAAAATAATGCAAACAATTATTTATTACTATTTATTTTAAATGACCAAATTTTTAATTTTTTAGTACGAAAACATTCGTTACACAATACACAAGTCAACTCCGCTTCATCGTGGACACTTTGGGCTTTTCATAGGAGCAGAATTAAAAGCCCACTAATGATTGGGCTATTCTTGGAGGCAAGGCAACCGCAGTCCATAAAGAAGCATAAAACCATGAACTGTTCCGTTTTTTTTGTTCTTTTTTTTTTTCCTGCTAGTCTGAATCACTTCCAAAGTAGCTGTTTGAGAAACTTCAAGATGAATATAATATCATGGATTTGAATTCTTAAATTTAACAAATACGAGAGCACATTTTAAAAAATCATAAAAACGTTGTAAGAAAGTAAAATTTTGAAACAAGCACGTGACTAAAACATAAATGAATCCTAACTTTATTTTGGTTATAAAGGGAAAAAATCATCGTGAAAAAAAAAAAGGTTTCCTCAATTTTATTTGAGCACACAATACGACAACATATGTAAATACAAGAAGAATATGAGAGATAAGATTAAGATTTTTATATTTTAAAATAATAAATTTCATTCATCTCAATTCTCAAGTAGGTAATATAAGTACAATAGTAGGTCCCCAACTAATATGACAAATTGAAAAAAGTCATCTATAGTTGTATTAATGTTGTATCAGTCCCCTTTCAAAAAAAAAATGTTGTATCAGTTGAACACATCAAAGATTTTCAGCGATAGATAAAACAACCACAATCGAACAAAAACTCAATAAACTGGTTTTCAAGTGTTCCAATAACAAAGAGGACTTATTAATTTTTCTTATAATCAGGGAAAATTTGAAACAAATAAACAACATCGATTCTAAATTGTAATCTTCTGTTATCTAGATCAATTGACTGCACCTGTCTCAACATCAGAAGAGACAAAGGGCATTGGAGGGATCTCCAAGCTTTGTAAATCAGCTTCAAGCATTTGTAATACTATTGGCATGGAAGGTCTCTCCGTGGGATTCCATTGAATGCACCAAAGTGCCACAATTGCAAGCTTTCGGGCAATTCCCTTATCCCCATCTTCCTCAAAATCCAAACAGAGCTCTTGTCCTTGCCTCATTCTATTGTAAATCCACTCCGGAAAATATATTTGGCTCTGAATTTCAACCGCAGGATCATTGTTTTTTCTGCATCCGACCATCTCTAACAGCATCATTCCATAACTGTAAACATCAGACTTGTAAGAGATCTCACCAAAATTCCTGGAGAAAAGTTCAGGTGCAATGTAGCCAGAAGTGCCTCTGGCAGCTGTCAGAGATACAATGCTTATGTCCTTTGAGCACAACTTGGCCAGTCCAAAATCTGAAATCTTCGGTTGAAAATTATGGTCTAATAATATATTGTGAGGCTTGATATCGAAGTGCAGGATCCTTTGGTTGCATCCTTGGTGCAAGTACTCCACTCCACGGGCAACGCCAAATGCAATCTTCCTCAGCTTCTCCCAACTCAATTGACGATGAGTTGAGCTATTTGTCTTTGAGAAGATGAATTTTTCAAGTGATCCATTGGGCATAAACTCGTAAATAAGGGCACGCCTGTTTCCTTCGGAGCAAAATCCCAGAAGCCGAACGATGTGGAAGTGGTGAATCCTGCCAATTGTGGCCACTTCATTGATGAACTCTTGTCCGTTTCCTTTTAAATGTTCCAACATCTTGGCAAAGAATCGGGATTCCGTTGAAGAGTTTTCCTCTGAACACGCTTCCGTAACCTCCCTGACCGAGCCTGTGCTTAAATCTGCTTGTTATTTTCTTGAGTTCTTTGTAAGTATATCGGGTGGGATTGACGGTCCTGTAGTTTTCGAGGAACTTCTCCACCTTCAGTTGAGTCTCTTTTTCTTTTTCAGATTCTCTTGATCTGTAAATGAGAAATATCACCAGCGCGGAGAGAACGATGCCTCCGGTGCTTGTGCCTGTGGATATTAGACTTATAGATAAAGGGCCAGGACCATCTGTTACATATAACTGAGAAAGTTAATTAAAAAATCAACTCAAACAATAAAATGAGATGCTAAAATTTGGACCCGTGCAAGCTTAACTTGGTAGCATAAAGACTCAATATTATTTGATTGGGTTTTAACAAGTCCCGCTGATGTGACCATTTCATATAGGTGTATGTCCATAATTTAAATGATAATTAGATATCTTATTTATATGGGTGGATAGATAATTAGGTTGTCATTTAACTGAATAATGAAAAATTAATAATAAGCAGAAGGATGAAATTATTTGAACTGCAAAGTAACCACTCTTTTACCTTACACACTTCGATTTTAAAATTTTAACTTCTACTCAAGTACATAATGAAAACACCAAAATAATCACAATTAGAAATCTCTGTCATTCTGCATTTTTTTTCCCTTTCTGCATTCACAAAATCATTTTTTTTCCCTCATCTCTTATTCCACGTGAATATTGAGGGTTACTTGATTGGACAAAATCTTTTTTCTCAATAAATTTGCCATCATGAACGTATTTTGGCTCTTAGTCTCTTACATAAAAAGTTGACAGTCATAGAGAAAAAGTATTAGTAAAATAATTCTTCTTAATTTGTATTCATTGAGTGCGCAAGAAAATATAATAGATTAAACTTTTATCAGGCTTTGTGAGTTTAATCAATCTCTCACCATTTACGAAAATTAATTGTAATATAAAGATTCAAGACTAAATTGACGAGATAGAGAAAATTAGTACTATCTGTTTGGTCCAGAGTAGTATCAGTTTTTCTTCAAATCAGCCTATAGCTAGCAACATTTTATCAACCACTCCACAATTGGCAATAATACCGGAAGCAGCCTTTATAGCAATGATATTCGCCATACAGATTAGGGGTGGGTAAAATTATACTTGCCGCCAAAAAAACGAATCGTCAGTTTTTTTTTTTTTTTTAAATCCATCGATTTATATGAGAGAATAAAAAATAAAAAAAAAAACTAGAAAAACGCAAAAGAAATTTACAGCTCAAATGAAAAAAAAAAAAAACTAAATCGAACCAAATTGGTTGGATTTTCAGTTCAGTTCAAATTATTAATTTTTTGAAAAACTGACCATTTGGAATTCAACTAAATCTAACCTTTGCCCAGTGCCCACCCCCATTAATATAGATGGCTTCTTTAATTTTTAACTTCCAGCAATTGTAATTACAGTTTTACAATTGACAAAATAATGGAAAGCCTAATTATTACTTTTTTTTTTCATTTACACTGCTCTGATCACTTTTCTGGCATATATGACAGTGATAATAAATTCAACTTATTATTTTTATTGTTAGCTAAATAGAGACGATGCTTTCACTTTCAAGCACTGTAGAGAGAGGTGACTGAGAAAAGATATGGTTACTTACGTTTTTGGTGCACGCAGATTGTCGAATTGCTTGTATTGTTGAACCCACAATAATTCCCTGAATTTTCGCAGTGGTGGCATCCGTCAAGAGCTTCCCATCCTAAGACCACTGGACTTGCCCTCGCCGTCGTAGCAACATCCTGCAGAGGTAATCCAGCAGGAATCTCAACTGTTCGAGATTTTCTGCAAGATGGAGGCATCTCCGCCATTGAATATGCGCTATTTATGGTATAGACAAGATTGTTTTCATTGCTAAGACAATTGATCGGTCCAATTGCTACACCAGAAGTCCGTTCTACTTCTGCAGCAGCCTTCCCAGTGCAGTTATATAAAGCGTAACTGTAATTAAAATTAAAGGGAAAAAAAAGGAATTTGGAGTTTGTGAGGTTGAAAGAGATAAGACTTTGAAACGGGCATGCAGTCTCATTCACATCTGTAATGGTAATACTGCTGTCCAGATAAGAAATTTCATGGACATAATAATCCCCGGAGGAAGGAAGATGCAAGATTGTCTTGTCACTTAAGCATGACAATTCAAACCCTTCAAGGCCACAGGATGTTCGTTGAGTTTTGAGTCTGAAGGGATATCTGATATTTGGGCTCCTATTACTGCATCTTGTTGGTTGACAGAATTCATATTTATCTGTCTTGTTGTCTTCTGCAGAAGCTTTGGCTAATGTACATGTGTAAGGTAAGAAGAGGAAGATGATTATTAAACTCATCACGAGGGACATGGAGGAAGACGGAGAGCGGAGTTTGAGTCAGAGCAGAGTTTGAGTTATGCTTTTGGAGTAATGAGGGAGAGCAGAGTTTGATTGTCAATTTGTCATGGAAAAAGGTAGGAAACTGGGTTTCTTTTAATTTCTTCTGTTCTTTCCTTCTTTCTTTTCTCCTTTTTCTAAGTCAATGGTAGCCGCAAAGAGACTAGTCAACTTCAATATCTGCCAATACAGATGCATGGAGGAACAGGATGAGGCTTGCTGTTTGTGATATAGATGTTAGTGAGAGTTGTGGAAATAATTTATAGGTAAAGAAATGAGAAAATTATGTTTTTAACATCAGTAAGTAATGTTCTTTAGAAAATCGGTAATTCCTAGCAGCTACCCTCCGCTTGCCATGATAAATCAGTGTGAGACTAAGGGTGTGTTTAGGATTGATGTGAACTATGTGCTTTTTAATTCACCACTCTTGCGAAATGGAATTATTAGCTATTAAGTAAAAGTGGATGCGTGGTGATATTTAGGTGTCTGCCATATACTTTGGCAATTGTACTTTAAATTAAGTTCAGCAGAAGCAAAGATTTCAAAGCATACTCTAGCTCAATCAGATATCGTGACGCAGCGTTGCAAAAGGTTGATGAATGTACATGATCACATGACAAACCTACATCATATTCTGATCGATATGAGCAAAATTGGAATATTCATATCAAACAATGAATCGCACTGAAATTTTTCAACATAAAGTTATAGAAGCTCTGGTAGCATAAGGACGATTTATTCTTTTTTACACATATCATTGCCAAAACTAAGCATAACTATCATTGAAAGAACATTCCTCAATCGATTCAGACACTAACAACTCTGTTGAAGAATCTGATTCAATCTCTCTTCCACTTCCGGAGACAGGACGAGAAGAAGAGAAGAAAGGTTTACGAGGCATTTGCAAATCGTCAATACTCCCTTCTAACATGTCCAAAACTTTTGTCATAGAGGGGCGATCTGCTGCCTTCACCTGAATACACCATAAACCAATCATACACAGTTTCCTTGCAATCATGGATTCAATTTCAGTAACATTCTGAAGCTCTAAAACACCTCCCTTATTTAGTTGGTCATATGCCCAAGATGGGAAATATGCTTTGCTTGAACGAGTTGCATTCATATTAGAATTCCTTCTTCCTCCAGCCATTTCCAGCAACACCATCCCAAAACCGTAAACATCTGACTTGCAAGAAACAGTTCCAAAATTTCTTGAAATCAGCTCAGGTGCTATGTATCCTATGGTTCCTCTTGTGGCACTGACGGACACAAAATCATTTTCCTTGGGATGTGAAAGAAAAACAGAGTTGTTTGTTTCTGTAGAAAATTTTCAGAGAAATGAGAGAATCTTATTTCATTACTTTCTAGATCTTTCGTTAATGAATACAACTGAGTTATTTCAGCTTATATACATACATGAAAACAGATACAGGTATCACACACATAATGACTAACTAACTCTAACAACTTTTAATCAACTTGAGCTGACTTGCTAAAGCTCAGAATCGATTCTCGATGATCCGCACCTTGAAATGGTATCTTGACTTGATTTACTAATCAAGCTAAGGACCTCTTAACCTTCTCATTCTTTGAGCTTCAGACAATGACCTCAAGCTCGGGACATAGCTGTACATTGAGTTTGGTTCTAAGATAGTTGAAGTGAACAAATGAAAGAGGTTTGGTCATGATATCAGCAATCTGTTCTTCACTAGGAATGTATTGAATTTGCAGCTCCCCAGCTATCACTTTATTTCTGATGAAGTGTATATCAAGCTCGATATGCTTTGTTCTTGAGTGGCAAACAGGATTTCGAGCTAATTCAGTGGCACTAATGTTATCACACCAGATAATAGGAGTTTCTGTGCATTTTAAACCAATCTCAGAGAATAATGATTGTAACACTTTTTATCTCAAAGACTTGTCAAGCTAGAGCTCAGATTCACTCTCAAAGACTTGATCTAGCAATAACTGATTGCTTTTTAGATGACCAAGATATTAAATTGTTGCCCAAGTAAATGCAGTAAGCACCAACCGATTTTCTGTCATCAAGGTCACAGGCCCAATCAGCATCAGTGAATCCTGTAATCTTCATTTCTCCATGTTGAACAAATTTGAGTCCAAAATCTTGAGTAGACTTCAAATATCTTAGAACTCTTTTACAGGCTAAAAGATGCTGCATTGTAGGACTAGAAACATATTGGCTTAGCTTATTAACAGCAAATGCAATTTCTGGTCTTGTTAAGATCAGATACTGCATTCCCCCCACAATGCTCCTGTAATATGTAGGATCAGTAAGATATTGCCCCAGATGCCCTTGAGTTTCTTTCTGTAACTTAAGTCCCGTGCTCAGAGGTGTATCAATACCTTTGCATTCAAGAAGCTGGACTTTGGATAGCAGATCTCTTATGTATTTTCTTTGTGACAGATAAATGCAGCCTTCATCATACAGTACTTCTATGCCCAGAAAATAAGACAAATTGCCCAAATCCTTTAATGCAAAGACATTACTGAACTTAGCTATAAAGGATTCTAATTCAGCACTATTAGGCCCTGTAACTAAGATATCATCTACATAAATCAATACCATGATTATGGATGAGTTTGTTTTCTTTATGAATAGAGAAGAATCTGCTCTTGAGTTTATAAAATCCCACTGTAGTAAGCAGCTTTTCAGTTTCTCATACCAAGCTCTTGGAGCTTGTTTGATACCATAGAGACTTATGAAGCTTCAAACAAAATCTTTCCTCGATCATCAACAAAACACCTTTGGTTGATCCATGAAGACCTCTTACATCGATTCTCCATTAAGAAGGCATTGTTAACATCTACTTGTCTTATACTTGTGATTCATATGTAATTGGTGATTATTACTTTGTGATGGTTGTTTTACCCACGAGGACTAAAAGTTTCAAAGTAATTGACCCCTTCAATCTGCTGGAATCCTTTAGCTACTAGTCTAGCTTTGTACTTGGCCAAGCTTCCATCTGAGTTATGTTTGATTCTATAAACCCACTTGTTGCCAACAATCTTCTGATCAGCTGATCTTGGAACCAGGGTCCATGTATTGTTTTTGATCAAAGCATTGTATTCATCTTTCATGGCCTCAAGCCATTTGTGATCCTGCATAGCTTCTTCTACAGAATCTGGTTCTCGATGAACAAGTGCTACATTGTAGAGTTTAGGTTTGAAGATACCAGCTTTGCTTCTAGTGACCATGGAGTGAGTGTTTGTTGGTATAGTGATCTGTTGGTTATTTTCTTGAGCTGAGATATGGTGAGTTGTATTTGGTGATATTTGTACTGAGGGAGGTGTGTTAGAGATGAATGGTTGAGTAGACAAAGGAAAATAAGGTTCTATATGTGGTTCAACAGGTTGTGGTAAAGGACAAAATGTGCTGTTGTGAGTAGGATTACCTGAATGATTAGAACTGCTGCTGATGGAACTTGCAGAATTAGGATTATGAAAGTTGCTGTCATCTGAGTTGGAAGATGTAGACAAGGTGGATAAATGATATACTTGTTGAGGAGTGACTGATAGGTTTTGACAGGAGCTATTTGTGTTAGAAGCAAAGTTAAACTCTGAGGAATATGGAAAGATTGTTCATCAAATGTAACATGTGCAGCTATGTAGACTTGACGGAAGAATGCAAACATTTATACCGCTTTATGAAGGACTGTAACCAATAAAGATACATTTACTAGAATGATATGCAAGCTTATGCTTGTTGTAATCTCTTAGATAAGGATAGCATGCACAACCAAAGCATTTGAGCATTTTGTAATCGGGCTTGTGTTTGAAAATCCTTTCATAAGGTGTGAGCAATTTCAAAGTTGTAGAAGGCAACCTGTTAATGTGATAGACTGCTGTTTGAAAGGCTTCCCACCAAAAATTTAAAGGTAAGTTAGCTTGAGCTAGAAGTGTAAGTCCTAACTCAACAACATGCCTATGCTTTCTTTCAACTACCCCATTTTGATGGTGTGTATAGGGACAAGAGTGTCTGAAGATAATTCCATTTTGGTTCAAAAATTCAGTGAATGCTCGATATTCTCCCCCCCAGTCAGATTGCAACTTTTTGATGGGACACTGAAACTGTTTTTCAACTTGCAATCTGAATAGTTTGAATGTCTGTAAGGCATCTGATTTCAGTTTTAATGGATAAATCCAGGTGTATCGACTGAAATCATCTACAAAACTTATATAATAGACATAGCCATTTCTGGAAGGAGTAGGTGAAGGACCCCACAAGTCAGTGTGTATGAGTTCAAGAACTTGGGAAGTTTTGGTTTCGGTTACAGGAAAATGGAGTCTATGAACCTTGCCCATTTGACATGCCTCACATATTTGTTGTGCAGCTTGTTTAATTTCAGAAGCAGAGATATTAAAAGATTGATCATTCTTTAGTAAGTGTATCAGTACATCATGATGTGGATGACCAAACCTTTTATGAAACAAACTGATTTTATTGACTGACACATTACAAGGATAGACAGTAGTTTGATAACAAGCTTTGGAGTTGAATTGATTATTTAAAGCATCATTTGCAACAGGAAAATGAAGGTGACATGTGGAAAGCATAGACAGAGGCTTGATGGGAGAAATTTGACTCAAGAAGGATGAAGGAGATGACTGAGATGACTTTAACAGCAACTTATACAGTCCTTTTTCAGCAAGGCCTTGCAGAAGTACTTGTCCTTTCAGTGAATCCTTGACATAACATACATTGCCAACAAATTCAATGGAAATATTATTATCAGCTGTCAATTTGGATATACTTATTAAGTTCTTGGTAATTGAAGGAACTAATAAGATATCTTTGAGAAAGATAGGTGTGTGTTTGTGGACAGTATAAAGGCTTTTATGATTAAAACAAGCATCACCAATATGAGTAATGATCAAACCTTGTCCATTGCCGATATTTGACAAATAGGGATTGATTCATTGGATTCACCAATGAAATGATTTGAGTTGTTGGTAGGGAAGATCATACTTCTTACATGTGGTGGTCTATAGAAATGTGACTGTGGATTTCTGCCAAGACTTGCAGTGTTTCCTCTGCCAAAACCACCAGCTGGAAAGCCTCTAGGATAAGAAGTAAAATACATGCCACGACCAAAGTTTTGGTTTCTTCCCCCAGATTGACTACTAGATCCATTAACATAAGTATTGTTTTTCCTCGGATTACCTCTCATATATGGATGATTAGCATTTATCATGCTATAATTGGCATTAAAACTAGCCTGAGAATTCGATTACATGTTCGCAACTGGCTTGTGTGTCCATGAATGCATCATCATAGCCCATTTTATTAGCAGTGATTATTGAGGCTAGATCCAGATAACCAGATCCTAGTCCATTCAGAGTCCTTATCAACAGATCTTTCTCAGTTATATTATCACCAGCACAAGCAAGTTTATTAGCCAAAACTTTCATTTTTGAACAGTATTCTTCAATTGTCATTGATTCTTTTCTTAATGTGTCTAGCTCATATCTAAGTTGCATTATTTTCGCTTCAGATTGAACTCCAAATTGCTTTTCAATAGATTTCCATACATCAAGAGAAGTATCATAGTTGAGAACTGAACTTAGAATACCTTCACTTATTGTTGAGAGAAGCCAGCTAAGTAATGTTTGATCTTGAGCTCTCCAATTCACATAAGCTGGATTTTCGATGTTCTCTACAGATCCATCAGCTCTTGATTGAGAAAAGTACTGATCTGGAATATTCTGACCTTCTGAGATTAAACCTTCAAGTCTATTTCCTCTGATTGAAGTCAGCACTTGTTTGCGCCAGAGAAGAAAGTTTGATCGATCTAATTTTACAGTTGCAGCAAAGGTAAATGATGTATGTGTAGATTGAATCTGATTAACAGTTGAATGAGTGTGATTTGTTGTACTGGAGCTAGCCATCATATGGCTCTGATACCATGAAAGAAAAACAGAGTTGTTTGTTTCTGTAGAAAATTTTCAGAGAAATGAGAGAATCTTATTTCATTACTTTCTAGATCTTTCGTTAATGAATACAACTGAGTTATTTCAGCTTATATACATACATGAAAACAGATACAGGTATCACACACATAATGACTAACTAACTCTAACAACTTTTAATCAACTTGAGCTGACTTGCTAAAGCTCGTAACTGATTCTGATGATCTGGCACTGCTGAGCTGGTATGCTGACTTGATTTACTAACTGAAGCTAAGGACCTCTTAACCTTCTCATTCTTTGTAAGCTCGGCACAATGAGCTTCCTTAACAGGATGAAACTTTGCAAGGCCGAAATCTGAGACCTTTGGGATGAAATTATGATCTAGCAGGATGTTGTGAGGCTTAATGTCAAAATGCAGAATGCACACATCACATCCGTTGTGTAAATATTCGATCCCACGAGCTGTTCCTAAGGCAATTTCATGGAGTCTCTCCCAACCAAAAGTTTGATCTTTATTTTCCTTGGGAAAGATATGCCTGTCGAGTGATCCATTAGGCATGTACTCGTAGACAAGTGCACGTTTGGATCCCTCAGAACAAAACCCTAATAACTGGACCACATTAACGTGGTGAATTCTACCTATTGTTGAAACTTCGTTGATGAATTCCTCCGCACTGAACTTGGAGTTCTCCAGCATCTTAACAGCAATCAAGCAACCAGTATGAAGTTGTCCTTTATAAACTGAACCAAAGCCACCTTGGCCTAATTTATGAGTGAAGTGGTTCGTCACGGCAATTATCTCCGGATAAGAGTACCTTTTAGGCATCCACGATTGCTGGTTGTGCAGAAATTTCTCCACATTATCAACTCTCTTCAATGATTTTCTATATCTTTGGATAAGGAACACGAGAAAGACTATTGGAGCAAGAATAAATCTACCAATTATCAGAATTATCAGAACATCAAGTGGAAACTGGAAAGGAGAACGTTGATTGAAAGTAAATAGTAGTAAGCAAAGCAATAAAAAGAGGATCCTGGAGGGGAGATTTTACCTAATAGAAAACTTATCCTATTCAGCATTCCTGAATCGTGCATCATGAAAGGCCAAAAGGTTGCTAGGCAAATTACTCCGTAAACTGCAATTGGAGAGAGGGGAAAAAAAAAAAAAAAGCTTTATCCTAATCAGAGAGATGATTCAGGAAAAAATTATACAGTAAAATATTAGAGAACATATGAAGCCGTGGCATTTACTAACGTCGAAAACACGTGATCAAAAAGATATAAGGATATGCTTACGTATATAATATGGGTAGCAAATAATTTTTGCCACTACTCCTGCATTGTGGATACAATCTGTTGCAAAAGTGAAAAGAAACAGAAATTAATGGTCACATCGGTATGCTCTTAGAGATAGTTCGCAAATTCTTTATTACGTATAATATAGAAAAACAAAAACAAAGCCCCTGCATTTGAATGCATAAATAAATATAAGCATAAGCTTACAGTACGTAATTGGGTAGTGAAACCATCTAAGATCGAACCCTGACTCCAGCAATTTTCGGAGATCTTCATAAGAAGGATTGTCCACACTCCTATTAAGTACTACAGGAACCTTTGAAATGAAGACGCATGACTCTGGAAGATCTGATATGCTGGTGTTGATGGAATCATATCCAACATGAACATAGACATTCGACTGGTTGTTACTCAAACATGGAACTTTCGCATACGCCTGATCAACAATATTACGCGAGCAATTCACGTAATAGGCGTATGAACCAAAATAGTAAAAAAAAAAAAAAAAATCTTCGAAAGGGGAATAAATTGGGGAAAAAGATTTGTACGGGAGGCTGCAGCTTCCATTGGCTAAGCTAACATCGACAACACTGATTGTAGTTTTATCATAGGAAATTCTCTTCACATAGTACTTTCCAGAATTGAGTTCTAAGATGGTTTTGTTGCTCTCGCAAGAAAGTTCTAACTCCGGACGACCGCATCCAGCTGGATCGCCCTTGAGGCGCAAAGGGTAGCTTATGTTTTTGACATCTCCACAAGAAGAAGAACACATCTGTACTTCAAGTTTTCTTGCTTCAATTTCACTGGCGCTGAATACAAACATCAACGGACAAAACAGAAAAGTGGAGAAAATTGAAGCTTCTTCACTACTCATTGCTCCTCCAAATGCAGGATACAATTAACGAATTTGCATAAACTAAGCAGAACGGTATAAATGTGTTAATGCGCTACGTTTTCTACAGTTTCACTTGCGCGGTGAGAGGCGGGCTTTAAACTTATTATAGTTTAGTACGCAACTATGTGATTGAATTAATTAGCGCTAAATAATTTGCTTAAAAATAATATTAATTTTTCATAAAATGAAATCGACACGATGGAAGAAAATTTTTAATTACTGAGTGCTAGGCTTGTAGCATTACTGCAATGGGGACAAATTTCGTTTCTTACTGTAAATTTTGTATGCGGATGCCACGAAGTTCTGGAGTCTCTTTCCACGATTTGTTTAGGTGGAAGCTTTCAGATTCCAATGGGGAAGTCCATACGGCAAAGAGAAGTCGCTTAATTTCCTGGTAATTGTAAATGAGTTAGCATCGGTGGGAATGGGATGATCCATCCCCATCCTAGCTTGACCTCAGATTTCTTAGTAAACGTTCTTCAGCATTAAAAGCGATGGAACTTATTGGAAACAGTTTCAATGCAGTCCAATTCCAGTCAATATCTTTCGCTTTCTTAATTTCTCACCACCAAACACAATGGCTTACTCCACCCTTTTTTTTTTTTTCCTGGCAGGATTTGGAGAAACGCGGCATTGGAAATTTGGAGAGGCCCCGACGACCAACACTTTTAAAGCGACCAACATGTAGAAGAATGAGGACTTCTCTTGTCATGTCACACGTTTCTAAAAATTATGGTTGCTGTTATTATTATTATTATTATTATTATTATTATTATTATTATTATTATTATTATGAATATGAAAAAAGATGTATACATTTAGAATTATCGTTAGGTACCTACAGTTGAGTAATATAATGCATGATAAGTTTTTATTGGTGGAGTTGTGTTGTAGGCCCCACAACTTGCTAATAAAAACACGTCAGGTGTGCATGACGGCACGTATACGCCATACAGTGCATTATTATTTTTATTAACTTTTTTCAATTAACTAATAAATAGTATATTAGTAAATTCAAATTTTAATATAGTTAGGGGGATGAGCTACAGTACAACAATCGTACCGTACCTTCTCTTTTGTCTGCACTATTTTAAAATTTCATTTGACCCCTCTCACTCATTTTTATTTAAACTTTGCTTCACAAATATTAGGTTACTTTCTACTGCATCCATGTAAATATTTTAGTTAACACCTTATACTATTTACTATTTATAAAGTTTTATTCTATATTGCACATGTATCACAATACCCCTCTCTTGATATTTTTTAGATTAATCGAATCGACACGAACTCTTGAACCGGGCAGATTACATTTAGTTTAGCCACTCCACCGGCCAAGGTTGGTGTCAATCGAAAGCTCGTGCGACGGCGGTTATCTCCATGCCATCCTCGTCGCTGAAAAACTTTCGGAAAGCTGCCGACAACTCGACCCTCAAACCCGACCTGGATTTCGTTTCCGGCTCCGGCCAAAATTGGTACCGATCGGAAGCTCGTGCGACGCCGGTCATCTCCATGCCATCTTTGTCTCCGAAAAACATTTGAAAAACTGCTGATCAAAGCCATGAAAAGCTGTAGAATCACTGCTTAAACACCGGTTTATGGCAACCTCACCACTTGGTTTTTGTTCCCTATAATTCCCTCTTTCTTTTCCGACCAACCACAACTACTGGAAGAGTCGTTGATCGGCCGTTGAAGGATTCACAGGTTTGAAAGAAATTAACTTAATATTTGTGAAGTAAATTTTAAATAAAAATGAATGAGAGGGGTTAAATAAAATTTTACAATGGTACAGCCACAAAAAAAACAAAAAAACAAAAGAGGCGGTATGGTACAACTATGGTACCGTAGCTTAGTCCAAGTTAGAGATAATTAAAAAGACAAAATAAACACATATTCCAATGCACTGTATTTTATCATGTAGAGTAATAAAATTTAAATTTTTTATTTATTAGCTAATTTCTAACTTTATTAAAATTAAGGATTCTTTATTGAAAAACTAATATATATATTTATTTATTTATTTATTTATACACACACATATATATTTCGAATGCCCAATATGAGCTGGGCTTCACATTGAGACCACCAAAGTCCAGAAAGAAGCATGAACCATTATACTGTAATTATGGAAACAAGTAAATATATCAAATAATGATATTAGAAAATTAATGGTCAAATACATAATTTGATCATCGGATATGATAACAAATAATAGATTATTAGAATAACAAAAGAGATGATATTAATATATATTTTTTATCATATACGGCGTTCATTAATCTCAAGTAGATTAGAGTACAAATGATACAATTTATGACTAAAATTTAGATCAATTTATATGTTATTCATCACACACAGTATATGGATGGAAAAAGTTAGACCACCGATGTAATACTAGTTGGGCGCAAAGGGAAAAAAATCAATGTGTTTTGATATTTCCACTTAACTTACATACAACAGATTCGAGCTAATGATATCTGGAATCTTATGATTGGTGCAACATTTTGATGTGTCTTCGTAAGCTAACTTTTCACGTGATTTTCAAAACTCTCCATTTTCGATTCAAGATTGGTTCTATGAGTGGCCCTCTTTGCCGTCAAGAGTCAAAGCGTCACTATGATATTTTATGAAGGTAAATCACTTCTGCATAGATTTCCTCTCTATCAAATGTTTTCGTATTAATTTTGTGACATTTTGACGAGTCCAGTTGTGTTTCATGCGGAATGTAGTTCTGCCGTAAATGGCTTTAATTGAATAATCGCTTATTTCTAATGTCGCAGCTGCATGAGTATAATGTGTATATATCTGTCATGTCGAATTCAAATTCATAAAATAAAATATTGATCAAATGATTAACTTGGCAGCCGATATGGCAATAGTAGTCTCACTGAAAATGTGCTAAAAAAACAATATAGTAACGGGTCTATTTCAAAAGGCGAACAAGAAAAGGAGGGAAAGCAATGTAGTCTTGATTTATCTCCAGCCTAAAAGGGAGAAGCACGTCATAAATTAATGCTTTTAAGCCCGCAGCCATTTAATTGGCATCATGGGTACAAAGTCCTTGCTACTCTAAACAATTTATCAACTACTTTAATTTCGTGCCGCTGTGGATATGCACGCTTCCGTGGCCATTCAGCAGCTATTTTATATTGTGGAGACAAAAGCGTGTCGATTGGTGATTTTTTTTTTCCTCATTAATATTTGGTGCATGTGTTTGCTATAATTGAAGTAGAGGGCGCTAATTTTTTAAAATTTTGTTGACAGAAGATAGAGAGCACATAAATTAAAATGCCATTAATCAAACGCGTTTTAAATCTTTGTGAACTCTGTATTTTGTCATCAACGTGCAGCTTCATTTGACCCTCAAAACTGAAGTTAATTTTAAAATCGATTAATTGATTTGCTAGTTTTCAGGCGTTACAGCATGATGGATAAAATGATTTGGTGAATTCCATTCGATATTTCACTCGGAAAATGAGAAGATTGGTTTGGTGGAGAGGCCTTGGAAGATTAAACAATTCGCGTGATTTTAATAAAATAATGCAAACAATTATTTATTACTATTTATTTTAAATGACCAAATTTTTAATTTTTTAGTACGAAAACATTCGTTACACAATACACAAGTCAACTCCGCTTCATCGTGGACACTTTGGGCTTTTCATAGGAGCAGAATTAAAAGCCCACTAATGATTGGGCTATTCTTGGAGGCAAGGCAACCGCAGTCCATAAAGAAGCATAAAACCATGAACTGTTCCGTTTTTTTTGTTCTTTTTTTTTTCCTGCTAGTCTGATTCACTTCCAAAGTAGCTGTTTGAGAAACTTCAAGATGAATATAATATCATGGATTTGAATTCTTAAATTTAACAAATACGAGAGCACATTTTAAAAAATCATAAAAACGTTGTAAGAAAGTAAAATTTTGAAACAAGCACGTGACTAAAACATAAATGAATCCTAACTTTATTTTGGTTATAAAGGGAAAAAATCATCATGAAAAAAAAAAGGTTTCCTCAATTTTATTTGAGCACACAATACGACAACATATGTAAATACAAGAAGAATATGAGAGATAATATTAAGATTTTTATATTTTAAAATAATAAATTTCATTCATCTCAATTCTCAAGTAGGTAATATAAGTACAATAGTAGGTCCCCAACTAATATGACAAATTGAAAAAAGTCATCTATAGTTGTATTAATGTTGTATCCGTCCCCTTTCAAAAAAAAAATGTTGTATCAGTTGAACACATCAAAGATTTTCAGCGATAGATAAAACAACCACAATCGAACAAAAACTCAATAAACTGGTTTTCAAGTGTTCCAATAACAAAGAGGACTTATTAATTTTTCTTATAATCAGGGAAAATTTGAAACAAATAAAAAACATCGCTTCTAAATTGTAATCTTCTGTTATCTAGATCAATTGACTGCACCTGTCTCAACATCAGAAGAGACAAAGGGCATTGGAGGGATCTCCAAGCTTTGTAAATCAGCCTCTAGCATTTGTAATACTATTGGCATGGAAGGTCTCTCCGTGGGATTCCATTGAATGCACCAAAGTGCCACAATTGCAAGCTTTCGGGCAATTCCCTTATCCCCATCTTCCTCAAAATCCAAACAGAGCTCTTGTCCTTGCCTCATTCTATTGTAAATCCACTCCGGAAAATATATTTGGCTCTGAATTTCAACCGCAGGATCATTGTTTTTTCTGCATCCGACCATCTCTAACAGCATCATTCCATAACTGTAAAACATCAGACTTGTAAGAGATCTCACCAAAATTCCTGGAGAAAAGTTCAGGTGCAATGTAGCCAGAAGTGCCTGTCGCAGCTGTCAGAGATACAATGCTTATGTCCTTTGAGCACAACTTGGCCAGTCCAAAATCTGAAATCTTCGGTTGAAAATTATGGTCTAATAATATATTGTGAGGCTTGATATCGAAGTGCAGGATCCTTTGGTTGCATCCTTGGTGCAAGTACTCCACTCCACGGGCAACGCCAAATGCAATCTTCCTCAGCTTCTCCCAACTCAATTGACGATGACTTGAGCTATTTGTCTTTGAGAAGATGAATTTTTCAAGTGATCCATTGGGCATAAACTCGTAAATAAGGGCACGCCTGTTTCCTTCAGAGCAAAATCCCAGAAGCCGAACGATGTGGAAGTGGTGAATCCTGCCAATTGTGGCCACTTCATTGATGAACTCTTGTCCGTTTCCTTTTAAATGTTCCAACATCTTGACAGCAACTGGGATTCCGTTGAAGAGTTTTCCTCTGAACACGCTTCCGTAACCTCCCTGACCGAGCCTGTGCTTAAATCTGCTTGTTATTTTCTTGAGTTCTTTGTAAGTATATCGGGTGGGATTGACGGTCCTGTAGTTTTCGAGGAACTTCTCCACCTTCAGTTGAGTCTCTTTTTCTTTTTCAGATTCTCTTGATCTGTAAATGAGAAATATCACCAGCGCGGAGAGGACGTGCCTCCGATGCTTGTGCCTGTGGATATTAGACTTATAGATAAAGGGCCAGGACCATCTGTTACATATAACTAAGAAAGTTAATTAAAAAATCAATTCAAACAATAAAATGAGATGCTAAAATTTGGACCCGTGCAAGCTTAACTTGGTAGCATAAAGACTCAATATTATTTGATTGGGTTTTAACAAGTTCCGCTGATGTGATCATTTCATATAGGTGTATGTCCATAATTTAAATGATAATTAGATATCTTATTTATATGGGTGGATAGATAATTAGGTTGTCATTTAACTGAATAATGAAAAATTAATAATAAGCAGAAGGATGAAATTATTTGAACTGCAAAGTAACCACTCTTTTACCTTACACACTTCAATTTTAAAATTTTAACTTCTACTCAAGTACATAATGAAAACACCAAAATAATCACAATTAGAAATCTCTGTCATTATGCATTTTTTTTCCCTTTCTGCATTCACAAAATCATTTTTTTTTTCCTCATCTCTTATTCCACGTGAATATTGAGGGTTACTTGATTGGACAAAATTTTTTTTCTCAATAAATTTGCCATCATGAACGTATTTTGGCTTTTAGTCTCTTACATAAAAAGTTGACAGTCATAGAGAAAAAGTATTAGTAAAATAATTCTTCTTAATTTGTATTCATTGAGTGCGCAAGAAAATATAATAGATTAAACTTTTATCAGGCTTTGTGAGTTTAATCAATCTCTCACCATTTACGAAAATTAATTGTAATATAAAGATTCAAGACTAAATTGACGAGATAGAGAAAATTAGTACTATCTGTTTGGTCCAGAGTAGTATCAGTTTTTCTTCAAATCAGCCTATAGCTAGCAACATTTTATCAACCACTCCACAATTGGCAATAATACCGGAAGCAGCCTTTATAGCAATGATATTCGCCATACAGATTAGGGGTGGGTAAAATTATACTTGCCGCCAAAAAAACGAATCGTCAGTTTTTTTTTTTTTTTTTTTTAAATCCATCGATTTATACGAGAGAATAAAAAATTATAAAAAAACTAGAAAAACGCAAAAGAAATTTACAGCTCAAATGAAAAAAAAAAAAAAACTAAATCGAACCAAATTGGTTGGATTTTCAGTCCAGTTCAAATTATTAATTTTTTGAAAAACTGACCATTTGGAATCCAACTAAATCTAACCTTTCCCGAGTGCCCACCCCTGTTAATAGAGATGGCTTCTTTAATTTTTAACTTCCAGCAATTGTAATTACAGTTTTACAATTGACAAAATAATGCAAAGCCTAATTTTTTTTTTTTTTTCATTTACACTGCTCTGATCACTTTTCCGGCATATATAACAGTGATAATAAATTCAACTTATTATTTTTATTGTTAGCTAAATAGAGACGATGCTTTCACTTTCAAGTACTGTAGAGAGAGGTGACTGAGAAAAGATATGGTTACTTACGTTTTTGGTGCACGCAGATTGTCGAATTGCTTGTATTGTTGAACCCACAATAATTCCCTGAATTTTCGCAGTGGTGGCATCCGTCAAGAGCTTCCCATCCTAAGACCACTGGACTTGCCCTCGCCGTCGTAGCAACATCCTGCAGAGGTAATCCAGCAGGAATCTCAACTGTTCGAGATTTTCTGCAAGATGGAGGCATCTCCGCCATTGAATATGCGCTATTTATGGTATAGACAAGATTGTTTTCATTGCTAAGACAATTGATCGGTCCAATTGCTACACCAGAAGTCCGTTCTACTTCTGCAGCAGCCTTCCCAGTGCAGTTATATAAAGCGTAACTGTAATTAAAATTAAAGGGAAAAAAAAGGAATTTGGAGTTTGTGAGGTTGAAAGAGATAAGAGTTTGAAACGGGCATGCAGTCTCATTCACATCTGTAATAGTAATACTGCTGTCCAGATAAGAAATTTCATGGACATAATAATCCCCGGAGGAAGGAAGATGCAAGATTGTCTTGTCACTTAAGCATGACAATTCAAACCCTTCAAGGCCACAGGATGTTCGTTGAGTTTTGAGTCTGAAGGGATATCTGATATTTGGGCTCCTATTACTGCATCTTGTTGGTTGACAGAATTCATATTTATCTGTCTTGTTGTCTTCTGCAGAAGCTTTGGCTAATGTACATGTGTAAGGTAAGAAGAGGAAGAGGATTATTAAACTCATCACGAGGGACATGGAGGAAGACGGAGAGCGGAGTTTGAGTCAGAGCAGAGTTTGAGTTATGCTTTTGGAGTAATGAGGGAGAGCAGAGTTTGATTGTCAATTTGTCATGGAAAAAGGTAGGAAAATGGGTTTCTTTTAATTTCTTCTGTTCTTTCCTTCTTTCTTTTCTCCTTTTTCTAAGTCAATGGTAGCCCCAAAGAGACTAGTCAACTTCAATATCTGCCAATATCTGATGCATGGAGGAACAGGATGAGACTTGCTGTTTGTGGTATAGATGTTAGTGAGAGTTGTGGAAGTAATTTGTTGGTAAAGAAATGAGAAAATTATGTTTTTAAGATCAGTAAGTAAGTAATGTTCTTTAGAAAACCGGTAATTCCTAGCAGCTACCCTCGGCTTGCCATGATAAATCAGTGTGAGAGTAAGGGTGTGTTTAGGATTGATGTGAACTATGTGCATTTTAATTCACCACTCTTGCGAAATGGAATTATTAGCTATTAAGTAAAAGTGGATGCGTGGTGATATTTAGGTGTCTGCCATATACTTTGGCAAAGATTTCAAAGCATACTCTAGCTCAATCAGATATGCAGCAAGCAGCGTTGCAAAAGGTTGATGAATGTACATGATCACATGACAAACCTACATCATATTCTGGTCGATATGAGCAAAATTGGAATATTCATATCAAACAATGAATCGCACTGAAATTTTTCAACATAAAGTTATAGAAGCTCTGGTAGCATAAGGACGATTTATTCTTTTTTACACATATCATTGCCAAAACTAAGCATAACTATCATTGAAAGAACATCCCTCAATCGATTCAGACACTAACAACTCTGTTGAAGAATCTGATTCAATCTCTCTTCCGGAGATATGTTGAGAAGAAGAGAAGAAAGGTTTCGGAGGCATTTGCAAATCGTCGATACTCCCTTCTAACATTTCCAAAACTTTTGTCATGGAGGGGCGATCAGCTGCCTTCACCTGAATACACCATAAACCAATCATACACAGTTTCCTTGCAATCATGGACTCAATTTCAGTCACATTCCGAAGCTCTAAATCACCTCCCTTATTTAATTGGTCATATACCCATGATGGGAAATATGCTTTGCTTGAACGAATTGCATTCATATTAGAATTCCTTCTTCCTCCAGCCATTTCCAGCAACACCATCCCAAAACCGTAAACATCTGACTTGCAAGAAACAGTTCCAAAATTTCTTGAAATCAGCTCAGGTGCTATGTATCCTATGGTTCCTCTTGTGGCACTGATGGACACAAAATCATTTTCCTTGGGATGAAACTTTGCAAGGCCGAAATCTGAGACCTTTGGAATGCAATTATGATCTAGCAGGATGTTGTGAGGCTTAATGTCAAAATGCAGAATGCACACATCACATCCGTTATGTAAATACTCGATCCCACGAGCTGTTCCTAAGGCAATTTCATGGAGTTTCTCCCAACCAAAAGTTTGATCTTTATTTTCCTTGGGAAAGATATGCCTGTCGAGTGATCCATTAGGCATGTACTCGTAGACAAGTGCACGTTTGGATCCCTCAGAACAAAACCCTAATAACTGGACCACATTAACGTGGTGAATTCTACCTATTGTTGAAACTTCGTTGATGAATTCCTCCGCACTGAACTTGGAGTTCTCCAGCATCTTAACAGCAATCGAACAACCAGTATGAAGTTGTCCTTTGTAAACTGAACCAAAGCCAACTTGGCCTAATTTATGAGTGAAGTGGTTTGTCACGGCAATTATCTCCGGGTAAGAGTACCTTTTAGGCATCCACGATTGCTGGTTGTGCAGAAATTTCTCCACATCATCAACGCTCTTCAATGATTTTCTATATCTTTGGATAAGGAACACGAGAAAGACTATTGGAGCAAGAATAAATCTACCAATTATCTGAACATCAAGTGGAAACCCTGGAAAGGAGAACGTTGATTGAAAGTAAATAGTAGTAAGCAAAGCAATAAAAAGAGGATACTGGAGGGGAGATTTTACCTAACAGAAAACCCGTCCAATCCCGCACTCCTGATGAGTACATTATGGAACGCCAAGAGATTACTAGGTAAATTACATCGTCAACTGCAATTGGAGAGGGGAAAAAAAAAGCTTTATCCTAATCAGAGAGATGATTCAGAAAACAATTATACAGTAAAATATTAGAGAACATATGAAGCCGTCGCATTTATTAACGTCAAAAACACATGATCAACAAGATATATAAGGATATGCTTACTTATATAATATAGGTAGCAAATAATTTTTGCCACTACTCCTGCATTGTGGATACAATCTGTTGCAAAAGTGAAAAGAAACAGAAATTAATGGTCACATCGGTATGCTCTTAGAGATAGTTCACAAATTCTTTATTACGTATAATATAGAAAAACAAAAACAAAGCCCCTGCATTTGAATGCATAAATAAATATAAGCATAAGCTTACGAGTAATTGCGTAGTGAAACCATCTAAGATCGAACCCTGACTCCAGCAATTTTCGGAGATCTTCATAAGAAGGATTGTCCACACTCCTATTAAGTACTACAGGAACCTTTGAAATGAAGACGCATGACTCTGGAAGATCTGATATGCTGGTGTTGATGGAATTATATCCAACATAAACATAGACATTCGACTGATTGTTACTCAAACATGGAACTTTTGTAAACGCGTCATTAACAATATTACTCGAGCAATTCACGTAATAGGCGTATGAATCAAGCACGTAATAAAAATAAAAAATATTTAAGCCCGAAAACGTGATGAAGCAGGGATCGGGAACAGATTTGTTCGGGAGGCTGCAGCTTCCATTGGCTAGGTTAACATCGGCAACACTGATTGTACGTTTATCATAGGAAATTCGCTTCACATAGTACCTTCCAGAATTGAATTCTAAGATGGTTTTGTTGCTCTCGCAAGAAAGTTCTAACTCCGGACGACCGCATCCAGCTGGATCGCCCTCGAGGCGCAAAGGGTAGCTTATGTTTTTGACATCCCCACAAGAAGAAGAACACATTTGTAATTCAAGTTTTCTTGCTTCAATTTCACTGGTGCTGAATACAAACATCAACAGACAAAACAGAAAAGTTGAGAAAATTGAAGCTTCTTCACTACTCATTGCTCCTCCAAATGCAGGATACAATTAACGAATTTGCATAAACTAAGCAGAACGGTATAAATGTGTTAATGCGCTACGTTTTCTACAGTTTCACTTGCGCGGTGAGAGTTTAGTGTACAACTATGTGATTGAATTGATTAGCACCAAAATAATTTTTTTAAAATAATATTAATTATTCATAACATGAAATTGACACGGTGGAAGAAAATTTTTAATTACTGAGTGCTAGGTTTGTAGCATTACTGCAATGGGGACAAATTTAGATAAACATGTTCAATTTCGTTTCTCACTGTAAATTTTTTATGCGGATGCCACGAAGCTTCTGGAGTCTCTTTCCACGATTTGTTTAGGTGGAAGCTTTCAGATTCCAATGGCGAAGTCCATACGGCAAAGTGAAGTCCCTTAATTTCCTGGTAATTGTAAATGAGTTAGCGTCAGTGAGAATGGGATGATCCATCCCCATCCTAGCTTGACCTCAAATTTCTTAGTAAACGTTCTTCAACATTAAAAGCGATGGAACTTATTGGAAACAGTATCAATGCAGTCCAATTCCACTCAATATCTTTCGCTTTCTCAATTTCTCACCACCAAACACAATGGCGTACCCCACCTTTTTTTTTTCCCCCCCCCCCGACAGGATTTGGAGAAACGCAGCATTGGAAATTTGGAAAGGCCCCGACGACCAACACTTCTAAAGCGACCAACATGCAGAAGAATGAGGACTTCCCATGTCATGTCGCACGTTTCTAAAAATTATGGTTGCTGTTGTAATTATTATCATTATTATTATGAATAAAAAAAGATATATACATTTAGAATTATGATTAGGTACCCAAGTTGAGTAATATAATGCATGATAAGTTTTTATTGGTGGAGTTGTGTTGTAGGCCCCACAATTCTGCTAATAAAAACACATCAGGCGTGTGTGACGGCACCTATATGCCATTATGTGCATTAGTGTTTTTATTAACTTTTTTTCAATTAACTAATATACATCAGGATATTAGTAAATTCAAAATTTAAAAGATGCAGAAATTCACGCATGACAAGAACATATATATGTGTGTGTGTTAATAAAAACACATCAGGCGTGTGTGACGGCACCTATATGCCATTATGTGCATTAGTGTTTTTATTTATTTTTTTCAATTAACTAATATACATCAGGATATTAGTAAATTTAAAATTAAAAAATGCAGAAATTCACGCATGACATATATATATATACGCCCGCCAATGAGTTGTTTTTTAGTCCAAGGGATCAAAAATCCACGGAAAAGTGCGAGAAAGCTTTAAAAGCGTGCATTTTACTTTAAAACTACAGTTTAAGCGCTTTAAACCAGTACGACGCAAACTAAAAGCGTTTCCATTCGAGATGAACGTATATGAACATATATATATATAATTTTTTAATCAAGGATATCCGATTTTAATAAAGTTAGGGATATCCAGCTACAATACAATAATTTTACCGTATCACCCTTTTTGTCTTTTATGGCTGTACTATTGTAAATTTTCATTTGACCCCTCTCACTCATTTTTATTTAAACTTTGCTTCACAAATATTAAGTTACTTTCTACTGCATCCATATGAATATTTTAGTTAACACCTTATACTATTTACTATTTATAAATTTTTATTCTATATTGCACATGTATCACAATACCCCCTTTCTTAATATTTTTAAGATTAACCGGATCGACCCGAACTCTTGAACTAGACCCGAATTCCGTTTTCGTTCAAAAGGTTGGTGTTAATCGAAAGCTCATGCGACGCCGGTTATCTCCATGCCATCCTCGTCGCCGGAAAGCTTTCGGAAAGCTGCCGATGACCCGGATTCAGTTTCCGTTTCCGTTTCCAGCCACTCCACCGGCCAAGGTTGGTACCAATCGGAAGCTCATGCGACGCCGGTCATCTCCATGCCATCCTTGTCACAAAAAACCTTCGGAAAGCTGCGGATCAAAATCGTGAAAAGCCGCGGAATCGCCGCTTCAATTCGTCGTGATTTCGTCGGTTTTCGGTGACCCCACCACTTGGGTTTTGTTCCCCATAATTTCCTCTATCTTTTCTGACCAACCACAGTCACTGGAAGAGTCGTTGGTCGGCCGTTAAAGGATTCACGGGTTTGAAAGAAATTAACTTAATATTTGTGAAGCAAAGTTTAAATAAAAATGAGTGAGAGGGGTTAAATAAAATTTTACAATGGTACAACCACAAAAGAGAAAAGAGGTGGTATGGTACAACTGTGGTACCGTAACTTAGTTCAAGTTAGAGATAAGTTAAAAGACAAAATAAACACAAATTACAATGCACTGTATTTTGTTATATAGTGTAATAAAATCAAAATTTTTTATTTATTAGCTAATTTCTAACTTTATTAAAATTAAGGTTTCCTTATTGAAAAACTAATATATATATATATAAAACTATATAAAAAAAAAGTCACGGAGATATGAGTCTATCCTTGTGCATTAAGTGCTTTTTGGGCTTTTAATGATTTCGATTTCAAATGCCCAATATGAGCTGGGCTTCACATTGAGACCACCAAATTCCAGAAAGAAGTATAAATCGTTAGACTGTAATTATGGAAACAAGTAAATATATCAAATAATGATATTGGAAAATTAATGGTCGAATACATAGTTTGATCATAAGATATGGCAGCAAATAATAGATTATTAGAATATCAAAAGAGATGATATTAATATTTTTTTTTATCATATACGACGTTCATTAATCTCAAGTAGATTAGAGTAGAAATGGTATAATTTATGACTAACTTTAGATCAATTTAGATGTTATTCATCAGACACAGTATATGGATGGAAAAAGTTAGACCACCGATGTAATACTAGTTAGGCGCAAAGGGAAAAAAAAATCAATGTGTTCTGATATTTCCACTTAACTTACAACAGATTCGAGCTAAGGATATCTTGAATCTTATGCTTGGTGCAGCATTTTGATGTGTCTTCGTACGCTAATTTTTCACGTGATTTTCAGAACTCTCCATTTCCGATTCAATATTGGTTCTATGAGTAGCCCTCTTTGCCGTCAAGCTAGAGTCAAAGTGTCACTATGATATTTTATGAAGGCAAAAAATCACTTCTGCAGAGATTTCATCCCCATCAAATGTTTTCGTATTAAATTTGTGACATTTTAACGAGTCCAGTTGTGTTTCATGCGGAATTTAGTTCTGCCGTAAATGACTTTAATGGAATAATCGCTTATTTCTAAATTCTAATGTCGCAGCTGCATTAGTATAATGTGTATGTATTGATGTAAAATTTGGTCATGCTGTATGCCACCTGTTTCTAATATCTGTCATGTCGAATTCAAATGCATAAAATAAAATATTGATCAAATGATTAACTTGGCAGCCGATATGGCAATAGTAGTCTCACTGAAAATGTGCTAAAAAAACAATATAATAACATATCTATTGCAAAAGGCGAACTAGAAAAGGTGGGAAAACAATGTAGACTTGATTTATCTCCAGCCTAAAAGGGGGAAGCACTTCATAAATTAATGCTTTGAAGCCTGCAACCGTTTAACTGGCATCATGCCTATAAAGTCCGTGCTACTGCAAACAATTTATCAAGTTCTTTAATTTCGTGCTGCTGTGGATATGCACGCTTCCATGGCTATTTAGCAGCCGCTTATTATTGTGGAGACAAAAGCGTATCGACTAGTGATGTTTTTTTTTTTCCTCATTTAATATTTGGTGCATGTGTTTGTTCTGATTGAAGTAGAGGGCGCTAATTTTTTAAAATTTTGTTGACAGAAGATAGAGAGCACATAAATTAAAATGCCATTAATCAAACGCGTTTTAAATCTTTGAGTTCTCTGTATTCTGTCATCAACGTGCAGCTTCATTTGGCCCTCAAAACTGAAGTGATCTACTAATCTTCTTCCAGGTGCTACTTGTTAATTTTCGTTTGATTATTATTTTATTTGTTCATACACACACACACATGCACACATAGAGAGACAAACAAACACACACATACAAGGGCGGAACAAGCCAATCTTGACTGGAGGGGTCAAAGAAAATTTTCAAGCTTATAAAGTAGGTATTTTATTAATATATGTTTATTTTAATATAAAATATTGAGTATTAAACTATTAATTTTTTTTTTACAGGGCCCATGGCCCATGCTTGTTCTTTAATAGAGCGGCTTCTCAAAGAGAGCAAAGACTAAACAAAACGGGAATAAGCCACCCCATACAAATCATGAAGTAGAATGTGATTGATAGAGGCCGGAGAAGAATTAAAAATATGTAGACCCACAGGAAGAGAGTGAGCATAATTAGCAAGAGCCTCAACAGCAAAATTAGCCTCGCGATAAATATGCTTAATGTCAACACACCATTCCTGCTTCAAAAGCTCCTGGATAGACAATGTCAGCTGCGAATAATCATTAACGGGTACAGAGGAGCTGGCAATTAGTTGAATCACACATAAACTATCCACTTGCACCGATGGCCACCGACTCCCAAGCTCCCAAGCAATCATTAACCCTTGATATAATCCCCATAACTCATCAATTGTAATTGAGCAGCAGCCGATATTTAGCCCAAGCCTCAAATCCATTGGCCATTATGATTTTGAATAACACCTCCTACACTTGAGAGTCCTGAATTTTTTAGCAATCCATCTGAATTTAGCTTACACCATGGCCATGTAGGGGGCAACCAGTAAATCCATATTTTGCTCTTCGTGACTGTCGAGGTGCTCAAAGATTCATTAAGTCGTTGATTTTCCTTAGCCCGTATAGTTATATCCTGGACCATATGATTGCTGTCTACATAAACATTATTCAACTGAGTTGGTTACGCCAGTACCACAACCTCCAAATGGCGAAACCAAATATGCAGCTCCAATCTATGTTCTGCTAGAACATCTCCTTGCTTTGTAGATTACCGCTTATCCACTCTTTCAAAGGCTTAGAAAAGAACTCTGCTTGGGCTTGTTGGGGAACAAAGTAACTCTAGATTCGTTGAGCCATGGGGCAATCTCTAAGTACATGAAGAGTGCTCTCCAACTCCAAGCCACACCTGTCACAACTGCCATTAGAAATAATATGTCGTCTCATCAGCTCCCGTTTTGTCTTGAGTCTATCAGGCAAAATAGTCCAAATGAAAACGCGAATAGTTTGGGGTCCTTTCGATCGCCAAAGAAGGAGCCAACTCGAATCCTTCTCCTCACGCTGAGATTTTGCGAGGCAGTGATAAGCCGAACCACAGTAAAGTTACCTCTGCTGGAAGCTAACCAATAAATCTGATCATGTCCTTTTTCGGGTTTCGGCGGCTGAATAGATGAAATTTTGAGAAGAATATAGTTCGATAACAGAGGGCTAAAAAGTTCATATTTCCATTGGTTCTCCTGATTTACAAAGTCAACTATTTTCCCATGCAGGATACCTCACTGACTGAGGCTATAGTATAATCAATGAGGGGTTGTTCTTTAGTAGCCCAACAATCCCACCAGAAATGTGCATACTCACCATTACCAATAGCCCAACCAATGCCCTTAAAAGTTGTGTTCCATAGTTTACTGATCGATCGCCAAAAATAGGAGCAATTTTTATTAGCCAATTCAACTGGAGGATTCATGGGGTTCAATCCATACTTTGTGCCCAAAACTTTAGCCCATAGGCTTTTAATTGAAGAGACTAGTCCCCAACACAACTTTATTAGCATAGCTTGATTCATAAGCCTGAGGTTTTTAAACCTCAACCCCGCACTAATTTTTGGTTGGCAAACTGTGCTCCAATTAATTTGACTAAGTTTCCTCCCTTTTGCGTTTCCACTCCATAAAAAACATCTACAAGCTAGGTCGATCTTACTCCTGACACTAGACAAAAGCTTTGTCGTCTGCATGGCATAAATCGAAATAGCTTGGAGAGCAGATTGAGCCAGAGTTATACGATCAACTAATGAAAGGTTAGAGGCACTCCGAGCTGATAGCCTTTTCTCAACTTTGTCAACAATATCTTGGAAAGTATTCTTGGTTACCCTCGAGTGGAGAAGGGGCATACCAAGGTACCTGCCAAGATCCTTTGCGATGGTAAAACCAAGAAATTTTCTAATTTTCCTAGCCACCCATGTAAGGACAATAAAAGAGAAATAAAATGTGGTTTTTAGTTTATTAACCTTCTCTCCAGAGCTGCAGTAAAATTCATCAAGGATAGCATTAATACATTTAGTTTGATCAGGTGAGGCTTCTGCAAATAAGAGCAAGTCATCCACAAAGAAAAGGTGGGTGAGAGGGGTCCACTTGCGAGATAAACGAATGGGCTTCCACTTTCCGGCATTTACAACATTACAAATGTCATGACTAAGGTGTTCAATGCATAATACAAAAATGTAGGGGAAATAGGATCACCTTGACAAATCCCCCTTAAAGGTGTAAATTCATCTGTCACATCCCCATTGCATAGAACATTCATTCAGAAGGCAGTAACACATTCCATTATAATCCGAGTCAAATTCATGGGTATTCCGGCCTCAACTAAAGTCTCAAATATAAAGGTCCAATTCAAACGATCATATGCTTTTTCTAAATAAACTTTGATTGCCATCTGCCCCATCCCTCTAGCTTTTGTCTTCACTGTATGGATTACCTCTTATGGCACCACAATGTTCTCAATAATATGCCGGCATGGGACAAAACTCGTTTGTTGTGGACCAATAAGATCAGGGAGGATGGCCTTTAGCCGATTAGCAATTAACTTGGTGACAATTTTATAAGTGACCGTGCAAAGGCTGATATGCCAATACATCTTCAAACTGTTGGGATTGTCCACCTTTAGAATAAGCACCAATAAGGTACGATTGATTTCCTCTGGCAAGCGGCTACTTCTGAAAATTTCTTTCACCAACCGGTTAACGGATCTACCAACAATATGCCATTCCCTTTGATAGAAGAGAGCTGGATATCTACAAACACCCGAAGCTTTAAGACGCTTCATACTAAATATGTTGTGCTTGATCTCATCATCAGTGACAGCTAACATAAGATATTGCCCTGTAGATTCCACAATGCTTGGAAAATACCCTCTATATGGATAAAAAATAGAACAAGAGTTATCATTAGTATATAGAGAAGAGAAAAAACTAATAGCATGCCGTTTAATTGCCTCAGTATCATAAAGCCAAGAACCCGATTCATCCATGATGGCTGTAATGTGGTTTCTACACCTCCGTAAAAGAGTTTTTTGGTGGAAGAACTTTGTATTCCAGTCCCCTAACAAAATCTAATCCTTCCGAGATTTTTGTTGCCAATACATTTCCTCCTGATTCAGAACTCCCTCCAGCTCTTTCTTTAATTTCTTCTCTAAACGCTCAAGGCTTCTGATCGGTTCGACTTCAAGGGTCTGTTGTATTCCTCCAAGCCTGGCTAAAATTTTTATTTTCCTCTGAAAAATGTTGCCAAAGGTCACTTTATTCTATTAAAAGATTTTGGAAGTGAAGTCATGAACCATATCTACACAGTCCGTATTAGAATTCCAGTTTGGAGTAACAAAGTTTCCAAAAGTCTCATTCGTGAGCCAAGCTGATAAAAACCGAAATGGTTGACTTGCCTTAGATATAATGTCAGTTTCTCTGAACTTAACAAAGACAGGCTAATGATCTGAATCATTCACCATTGCATACTACTCGATCTAATCTTTTGTAAAGATTACCACGCGACCAAGTAAAACGAGGGCTTTTGAATTCGATGTCACAAATATTGTGAGATTGAAACCAATTCTTGAAAGCTGAGCAAACACCACTTTTCTTATTTGCCCCCCCTTTCTTTTCAGAAGCATATAGGATTGTATTAAAATCACCCCCACCAGCCAAGACCCTTACATCTGGTTAGCAATTTCCCCTAGATGATGCCAAAATTATTTACAGACTGCGGGGATGGGACTCGCATAGATAGCTGTTACCCAAGAAATTAAAGAGTTACACTCAGGAACTTTGAAGTGGATGTATTGTTTATGGTTTCATATGATGTTTACCTCATACCCACCATTCCAAAGTATCCAAATCCTACCTGAAAACCCTTCAACTTCCACCCGATGTGAACAGTCAAAACCACTATTCTTAATAAAAACATCTACTTTCCTTCTACTAATCACGGGCTCCAACAAAACAACCATGGCTGGTTTGAAATTTGTAACTAAATTCCTGAAAGTCAGACGAAAGCCTTTCACTGCTACTCCTTGACAATTCCAAAACATAATGGAAAGACACATGAGGTAGTTAACTAAGGGTGAGGGATGTTAAACGAGGGCAGCAACCTCACAGTAGAGACCTTAAGGCTTCCGGCTCCATTTCCATCTCTCGCTCATTAACCACGGATGTGTCATCATCAGAGGTTTCCGAGCCCTTTTCCTCGCTAGTGCCCAGGTAGTCACTATCATCATTATCCTCCGCTATGTTATCATTTATTTTTACACTTCCCGGATCAGGTGGCTTCCCTATTGGATCAGGTTGTTGGTCTTGGTAGTTGTATAACAATGTTGTAGGTGTAAAATTTTCGGAGGAGAGGGAATGATCAACATTAGCAGCTCTGCTAACAACAAAAGATATTGCTAAATGATACTGTAGGTTTAAACTTGTGAGAACCAAAGTAGGGATCACGGGGTTCTGTGAGGCATGGTTTTGAAGGTAGGTACGTGAGAGGCCAAGGTTTTACATAGGAGTGGCTTGTGACGGTCCAGGGAGAAAGGTTGTGTTATGGGCTTTTTTGGTTCTATGGGTTTTTTTGTTTTGGGCTCGTGAAGGTTTTTTAACAGCTACCTTGGGATCAAAGGATGTCTTTTTTGCAGTATTATTTTCACTTCTGTTTCCCACATGAGGTGCTGTAGTTGTGGGCATGCTTCTACTCAAAATGGCAACTGAGGATTCAATGCCTCATTTTAATTATTCCCTTTATTATCATCATCAAGGAGCACCCCGAATCAAGATCCTTTAGTCCAGTTACCATTTTGGTCTTTGGATGTATCTTGTATTTTTTTCTTTCCTTTTCCACTTTGATTCCTTCCTCTTCGGGCTACCACCATCCACGGACCATAACGAAGGTTGCTTGGGTCACCCTTCTCAGCCGTCAAAAACAAAGGTACGTTGGCGGAAGAAACTTGATCCGGATTCAATGGTTCACACTCAACATTTTGGGCCTCATTGTTCATCTTTTCAGGATAGGATGAAATCATGTAACCGTACCTTCCATAGCCAAAGCAAATATTGGGAAGGGATTCATACTCAACTTTCTGAAGTTTCCCATCCAACTAAAACTGCAAGACTAAGGGCTTATCAAGATAGACTTCGATGGCAATCCCAGCAAACTTTCCCCGAGTGGCTTGTTCCGTATTATAATTTATTTTGAGAACTTTCCCAACGACATGCCCCAGCATCCTAATAATTTTCTTATGATAATAATGTAATGGCATTCCAGGAAGACGGATCTAAGCCACAATTTTATCAATTTTCTCATTAAAGCAATCAACTTGTGGGGTCCATTGTTGAACAGTCAAGTAATGCCCCAAGATAACCCAGGGACCTTGAGTAAGTACAAATTCAGTAGCATTTTTCGAGCGGAAGCGAACGAGGTAATAGCCATTATCTAAATCAATTATTGAAAAACCCCTTATATTGGGCCACAAAGTCTTCAACTTTGAAGCAAGTGCTTTGTAACCAATCATATGACCAAGCAGTTTCACTACCACAGTCGTTTGCCATGGTTTGATGAGTTGTTCATGTACCCTTCGAGAAAAAGCTATTGAGGGAAATGAGTTATGTATACACAACTAAACCCAGTGCATATTTATCCTCCATGCATGCGTATCTATATTGTGAAATGAGGCAATCGACGGCGTTAAAAAATGAAACCCTGCTTGTAGGCTTGGCAAAATCTAGGTTCATTCCGGGTTTTAGTGTTGCCCAGGACCAAACCGGATGAGTGAAATGCAAGACCGAACCCAGGTTAAAACCCAATTTTTTCGGGTGCGGGCCAGGCTCTCCGGGTTTTTTATCTGCCCTAACTTTAATTTTTTTCTTCAATTTTTTCTCTCATTAATTCTCTAACAATGCAAAAAAATTTTTGAAAAATAGTCAAATAAACTCATTCAATCTCAAACTTTAAAAAAAAAAATAGTCAAATACAAATATATAACATACTAACAATGTAAATTTTACACAAATAGTAAACAAAAATTGTTTCAATCTACTTTCTAATACCTAAATTCATCTAATTTCTAACCTAAACTCATTCCATCTATATATAAAAAAAAAATTAAATTCAACAACACAATAAATCTAAATAACATCCAATATATCATAAATTCATAATTATATATTTACATATAATATATTTATATTTTCTTTAAAAAAAATTATTAAGAAACCCGGTCTGGGTCCAGGTTCCAGGTTTTTGGTGTTGAGCTCGGACCTGGAAATGTTCGGATTTAAGAATTTCAAACCTGGATTCGGTTTTTTTGTGTATGCGATAATGGTGGCCAACGCACGGCACAACCCATCAACTGTCGGCCCACAAGGGCCCGTGGGTCGTGCCGTGCCCATATTTCTTTTAACGTTGAGCCCGGCACGAACCCGTTCGTGCCGTGGGCCGTGCCACCCACCAACGTTTTTTTTTTAAAGCCCATGTGCATAGTGTGCTTTTTTAAGCCCACCAACATAATAATAATAATAATAATAATAATAATAATTCATAATCATAATCATATTAATTTTTATTAAGAGATCAATTAATATTTTATTAAGAGATCAATTAATATTTTATTATTAGTTTATCATAATTTCACAACTATATATTTTATTTCACAATAACTAATCATAATACAACAATACATAAATTTAATTCCATAGATCATAATAATAATTAATTAAAATTAAAAATACAATCCTCGAATAACAATTAAAATGAGTCATAAGTGCGGTCTACGAAACATATCTCTATTAAATATTAACTAAGTTATGATTTAATACTAATATGAAAAATATTTCATATGAAAAATATTTTATTATTAATGTTGTAAAATATTTTATTTTTTATTTATCATTTATAAATTTATGATATTTATAATTTTATTTATTAAAATCATGATATTTACTTATTCATTTAATAAATTATAAATATAAAAAATTAAATAAATAAATATCATAAATAAAATTAAATATCATAAATAACATTATTCATTTAATAAATATCATAAATAACATTATTCATTTAATAAATATCATAAATAAAATTATGATATTTATATTTATATTTATTAAAATCATGATATTTACTTGTTCATCTAATAAATTATAAACATGAAATAAATTAGAATATTTATTTAAAACTAAGATTTAAATTAATTTTTAAAAGTCTATGCTAAAAAATATATTAAAACTTTAATTTCAAGATAATTTACTTTAATTTCATAACATTTTATATTTACTTTTTATTAAAAAAATTTACTTACCGTCTTGGTAGCGTCAGCAGCACTCAGTCGCCATAATAATAAACAATACATAAGCGAGCTTTTCTTTTTTTAATCTGCCGTCATCTCTAATCGTGTCGTACTTTTAAGGCTCGCGTGCCTAAAAATCTAAGACTGGCCCGGCCCACATGCATGGTGTCGTGCCTCTTGTCCCATCAAAACGTGCTCGTGTCGTGCCACGTACCGCCCAACCCATTGGCCATCTCTAGAATGCGGTTCGGATTTTGTCTGGACCGAATTGCCTGGATCCAGTCCGGACGGACTTTTTTGACACCCATACCCGCTTGGGAGTTGATAGAGATTCAGAATAGGGACTGCCCCTGCAACCTGCTTCATCGTGGATGCTTTGGGCTTTTCATAGGAGCAGAATTAAAAGCCCACTAATGACTTAGGGTTTACTTGGAGGCAACCACAGCCCATAAAGAAGCATAAAGCCATGAACTGTTCCGGTTTTTTTTTGGGTTCATTTTTTCCCTGCTAGTCTGATTCACTTCCAAAGTAGCTGTTTGAGAAACTTAAAGATGAATATAATATCATGGACTTCCAAAGTAGCTGTTTCAGAAACTTAAAGATGAATATAATATCATGGACTTTAATTCTGAAATTTAACAAATATGAGAGCACATTTTAAAAAATCATAAAAGCGTTGTAAGAAAGTAAAATTTTGAAACAAGCACGTGACTAAAACCTAAATGAATCGTAACTTTATTTTGGTTTTAAAGGGAAAAAATCATCATGAAAAAAAAAAAGTTTCCTCAATTTTATTTGAGCACACGATACGACAACATTTGTAAATACAAGACGAATATGAGAGATAACATTAAGATTTTTATATTTTAAAATAATAAATTTCATTCATATAATTCTCAAGTAGGTAATAGAAGTACAATAGTAGGTTTTCAACTAAGATGACAAATTGGAAAAATGTCATCTATAGTTGTATTAATGTTGTATCAGTCCCCTTTCAAAAAAAAAATGTTGTATCAGTCGAACACGTCGAAGATTTCAAGCGATAGATAAAACAACCACAATCGAACAAAAACTCAATATACTGGTTATCAAGTGTTCCAATAACAAGGAGGACTAATTAATTTTTCTTATAATCGGGGAAATTTGAAACAAATTAATAATATCCCTTTTAAATTGTAATCTTCTGTTATCTAGATCAATTGATTGCACCTGTCTCAACATCAGAAGAGACAAAGGGCATTGGAGGGATCTCCACGCTTTGTAAAGCAGCTTCAAGCATTTGTAATACCATTGGCATGGAAGGTCTCTCCGTGGGATTCCATTGAATGCACCAAAGTGCCACAATTGCAAGCTTTCTGGCAATTCCCTCATCCCCATTTTCCTCAAATTCCAAACAGAGCTCTTGTCCTCGCCTCATTCTATTGTAAATCCACTCTGGAAAATATATTTGGCTCTGAATTTCAACCGCAGGATCATTATTTTTTCTGCATCCGACCATCTCTAACAGCATCATTCCATAACTGTAAACATCAGACTTGTAAGAGATCTCACCAAAATTCCTGGCGAAAAGTTCAGGTGCAATGTAGCCAGAAGTGCCTCTGGCAGCTGTCAGAGATGTTGGAATAATATGCTCTTTTAAAGCATATTAATTTATTTTCTGATTAATAAAATATTTGAGATATTTTAATTGCATAAATATATTGAATAAGGCCCGTTTAATCATATTATATGTATTTATGTGATCACCATGTGGATTCACAGAAGACATAAATACAAGTTATCTTATGATTAAATAAATTAAGTTCGTAGTTGATAAATAGAGTTGGGCGCTCTATTTATGTTTAGACTGTAGTAAATTCATTGAATGATTTGTCTTAATCATGTATGAATTTACTGATGTAGTTTGACTACATTGAGCTGGATCACACATGAGATTTAATTAACCTTGAAATGACTGTCAGACTTATTAAATCTCATAGGCATTGATTTTACTGTAATCTTAATCTTGAGTTAATTATGATTTCATGATTATAATTGTTATTTCATTTAAGTTACCAATGGGCACGACACACTCTTGTGGTCAAGATTACCCGGTATTTTGGTGGGAGCAATTATGAGTATTGGAGTTATAGATTAACAATATAGAATTTGTACGACACATCTCTTGATGGGTTTTCGGTACTTGATCATAGAATTCTCTGGCCAGAGTGTGTCAACATATTTAATATGTTGAAAATGATCATTAGAGAAAACCAGTAAGTATCAAGGAATAAGATGTAATTAAATCGATTGGACAGTTGAGATATCGATTTAATTAACGATGTGGTACAAATGATTGAGCAGTAAAGAAATCAATGTGGCTTGGGACGAATTTTTATTCGAACATACAATTATGGAGGTCAATTCCAATCTTATAGTGGAGTAGAGTTGGAATTAAATGATTAGGCTTATTTAATTACAGGCTTAATTGTTGTAGCCAATATTGTATGTTCCCAAATGATCCCCGGGTTAGCTCATTTAATTGACTGCACCATTACTAGATTAATAAGCAAGATAACTAGCAATTTGGGTCAAAAACATAATTATATTATTTAGTGGGAGACTCCATTAATATACTTTTGTATAAAGGGGCTTTATGTTATTTTACAAGGTGGTCCCCTTATGGAAAAAGGAAAGTAACGTAACTTTAGTTTTGAAGCCTAGGGTTTTACTAACGAAATAATATAAAAGGCTTATTTTTCTCCCAAAAGAAATAGACAGCCACTTCATACAGATCAGATAAAAAGATTTTTCTCTCTAATTTGGAGAGAAAAATTTTCTCGTACTAGTTTGCTTTTAGTAGTGATAAAGGCGCTCACACGTCAAGTGCAGATCAAATCTGAGTCATAACTTGGAAGATCATTGGTGACAGTTCGTGATCTAACAGGCGTGGTGGTGACGGATCGTGATCTAACGGGAGTGGTGGTGACGGATCGTGATCTAGGAGCCTCAATCACTTCAGCGGAAAAATCCAAACTGGATTTTCAAGGTACGATTTCTAGATTACGAATTCATATATATTATATGAGATCGGTCCTAAAAATTTGTTTTAAAAAACTGTATTTTCCCCCAACAAGAGATACAATGCTTATGTCCTTTGAGCACAACTTAGCGAGTCCAAAATCTGAAATCTTCGGTTGAAAATTATGGTCTAATAATATATTGTGAGGCTTGATATCAAAGTGCAGGATCCTTTGGTTGCATCCTTGATGCAAGTACTCCACTCCACGGGCAACGCCAAATGCAATCTTCCTCGAACTTCTGACTCAATTGGCGATGACTTGAGCTATTTGTCTTTGAGAAGATGAATTTTCAAGTGATCCATTGGGCATAAACTTCGTAAATAAGACACGCTTTGTTTCCTTCAGAGCAAAATCCCAGAAGCCGAACAATGTGGAAGTGGTGAATCCTGCCAATTGTGGCCACTTCATTGATGAACTCTTGTCCATTTCCTTTTAAATGTTCCAACATCTTGACAGCAACGGGAATTCCGTTGAGGAGTTTTCCTCTGAACACGCTTCCGTAACCTCCCTGACCGAGCCTGTGCTTAAATCTGCTTGTTATTTTCTTCAGTTCTTTGTAAGTATAGCGGGTGGGATTGACAGTCCTGTAGTTTTCGAGGAATTTCTCCACCTTCAGTTGAGTTTCTTTTTCTTTTTCAAATTCTCTTGATTTGTAGATGAGAAATATCACCAGCGCGGACAGAACGATGCCTCCGGTGGTTGTGCCTGTGGATATTAGACTGACAGATAAAGGGCCAAGACCATCTGTTATACATAACAAAGAAAAGTTAGTTAAAAAATCAACTCAAACAATAAAATGATATGCTAAAAGTTTGGACTCGTGCAAGCTTATCTTGGTAGCATAAAGACTCAATATTATTTGATTGGGTTTTAACGAGTCCCTCTCATGTGACCATCTCATATATAGGTATTTGTCCATAACTTAAATGATAATTGGATATCTTATTCACATGGGTGGATAGATAATTAGTTTGTCATTAAACTAAATAATGAAAAATAATAATAATCAGAAGGATGGAATTATTTAAACTGCAAAGTAAACATTTTTTTTAACTTTACTCAACCGTACACAATGAAAACACCAAAATGATCACAATTAGAAACCTCTGTCATTATGCATTTTTTTCCCTTTCTGCATTCATAAAATGATTTTTTTTTCCTCATCTCTTATTCCATGTGAATATTGAGGGTTACTTGATTGAACAAAATTTTTTTCTCAATAAATTTGCCATCATGAATGTATATTGGCTCGTACATAAAAAGTTGACAATCATAGAGAAAAAGTATTAGTGTAATAATTCTTCTTAATTTGTATTCCTTCAGCACGGAAGAAAATATAATAGTACTGGATTCAAGATTAATTGTAATATAAGGATTCAAGATTAAAGTGATGAGATGGAGAAAAATAGTACTGGCTATTTCTTCCTGAATAGTAGCAATTTTTCTTCAAACAGTCAAATCAGCCTGGCTAGCAACATTTTATCCGCCACTCTACAACTGGCAATAATATTGGAAGCAGCCTTTGTAGCAATGATATTCGCCACACAGATTAGGGGTGGGTAAAATTATATTTGCAGCGAAAAAAACGAATCGTCAGTTTTTTTTTTTTAAAAAAAAAAAACCCTTCGATTTATATGAGAGAAAATAAAAAATCGAAAAACTAGAAAAAACCAAAAGAAATTACAGTCAAATGGAAAAAAAATAAATAAATCGAACCAAATTGATTGGATTTTCAGTTCAGTTCTAATTATTAATTTTTTGAAAAACTGACCATCGGAATTCAACTATATCTAACCTTTGCCCAGTGCCTACCCCTATTAATATAGATGGCTTCTTTAATTTTTAACTTCCAGCAATTGTAAGTTGTCGCTTGAGCATATTTGCCTAAAATCATGATCACTTTTAATTTACAAATAATGCAAAGCCTAATTTTTATTTTTATTTTTAATTTACACTGCTCTGATCACTTTTCCGGCATATAAAACAATGATAATAAAATCAACTTATTATTTTTATTGTTAGCTGGATAGAGGCGATTATTTTGATTCACTGTAGAGAGAGGTGACTTAGAAAAGATATGGTTGCTTACGTTTGTTACGGCATTTTTCTTTCAAGACTGATTTGCCTTGATTCTAGCTAGCTTATTTCCTTATTTAGTTATTTGTTTTATTAACTTATTTCCTTATTGTCTCAGTATAAGAGGAACGGAATTTAGGGGTTAATTTTTTTTATGCGAAAAACTTAATAAAAACTTACAGAGCTTTACTTCTTTTTTGGCTCTACCTCTTCAGTCATAAGATTTGGTATCAGAGCGCGATTTTGGCACCAATATGGCTGACGGAACGAGAGCGCAAGAGCAAAAGCGTGTGGATGAGTCTCTGAAGCAGTTGCGGGAGACCTCAGAAAAACACGGCCTTCTTCTATCTGATTTATCTAAGATGATGGCTGCTATAAGCCTGAAACTTGATCAATCCACAGCAACAAAGATAGGGGATTCCAACAGCGAGTACCTCGACGATAGGGGTTCGAATCTAACATTATTGGTAAGAATTACATCGACTCGATTTTCCAAACTGAATTTTCCCAAATTCGAGGGTGAAAACCCTAGTGGATGGATTTACAAGTGTAATCGCTTTTTTAATATCAATGGAATTATTGAAGAAGAGAAAGTAGAGATGGCTTCGATCCATTTGGAGGGACATGCCCTCGAATGGTTTCAGGGGTATGAAGCTGGCCATGAAAACATCAATTGGGAGAGTTTTTCTACAGATGTCATTGCTCGTTTTGGTCCAAGTACTTATGATAGTCCAGTTGGGCAATTAACTAAGTTGAAGCAAACCACTGTAGTGAAAGCCTATCAAGAACAATTTGAGGCATTAATGGCTAGAACGAAAGGGCTGCCAGAGGACTTCTTTGTTCAATGTTTTATTAGTGGCTTGAAGGATGCCATTAAGAACCAAGTCACCATGTTTCGACCTAATACTCTAACCCAAGCCATTGGTTTAGCTTTGCTACAAGAAGGAGCTATGGAAGCAATCCTTAAGGAGGCCAAAGGGGTTAACAAAGTTGGGATGAGTACATCAAATTCTTTTGTGCCGAGAAAGTCAAACAATAGCCGATTACCACCTGTGAAACGGATTTCTGCAGCAGAAATGCAAGTGAGGAGAGAAAAAAAGCTTTGTTATTATTGTGATGAGAAGTATGAGCCTGGTCATGTTTGCAAACAAAAGCACATTTATCTATTACAATGTGAAGATAGCGAGGGTGAAGAGCCAAAGCAAGCGACAAAGTGGAAAGAAAAGAAGAATCTCGAAGTTTCCATGCTTTGCATGTCAATTCGGCCTCACTGAACTATGAGAATTTGTGGCGGCGTAAAAAAGCTATCACCGTACTCATTGATTACGGAAGTACTCACAACTTCCTTGACCCTACGGTTGCAAGGAGGCGGTGTAAAATTCAACATGTTAGTCGATGGCGGTATCGATGGCGGATGGAACCAAAATAATTAGTGATGCTGTTCTTGCAATTAAAGTGGAATATGCATGGAGAGGAATTAGAGGCGATTTAAGGCTCTTGCCATTGGGAGGATGTGATATGGTTCTCGGAATACGGTGGCTTGTTGAATTGGGACTGTATTATGGGACTTGAGGAGTTGACGATGGAATTTTACATTGGTGATCGAAATTTTATCTTTGAAAGATGACACAGGCCCTGTAAAATGGTTTCACCAAAGCATATTGAGAGGAACTTGACATTTGTCTCAAGCATCAGTTCGTATTTTTCCATTCAGTAGAGGTGAAGAAGCGAGAAAAAGTTAACGAGAGAATCGAGAAGATCTTTGAAATTTGGAGATGTTGCAGATTTGGAACAAGTGTTGCATCATGATAGGAAGGTTTTTCATGAGCCGAAGGGGTTACCTCCTCAAAAGGAACAAGACCATAAAATCCCCCTTGAACCTAGATCTACACCACCTAATATACGTCCATATAGGTATCCTTATGTGCAGAAAAGTGAGATTGAAAAATTAGTACATGAGATGCTCGAAAATGGCACTATTCAAAAAAGTGTGAGTCCTTTCTCTTCACCGGTGTTATTGGTCAAGAAGAAGGATGGAACATGGAGAATGTGCATTGACTATAGGGCTCTTAAAAAAATCACAATAAAAGATAAGTTTCCTATTCCTGTCATTGATGAGTTGTTGGATGAATTATATGGAGCTATATATTTTTCTAAGCTGGATCTCCGTTCCAATTACCATCAAATCAGAGTGCATTCTTCTGATATTCATAAGACTGCTTTTAGGACCCATGAGGGGCACTATGAATTTTTAGTCATGCCTTTTGGACTGACCAACGCACCATCGACCTTTCAGAGCTTAATGAATGAGATTTTTAAACCCTTTCAGAGGAAATTTGTACTAGTATTTTTTGATGATATCTTAATTTACAGTAGTGGTTGGAAGGAACACTTGGAGCACTTAGAATTGGTGTTTGGTGTATTGACTCAGAACCAATTATTTGTTAAAAAATCAAAATGTGCTTTTGGCAAAAAGAAGATTGAGTATTTGGGGCATGTAATTTCAGAGGAAAGAGTTGCCACTGATCCTGCAAAAATTCAAAGCATGTTGCAGTGGCCTAAACCTAACTCCCTCAAGTCTTTAAGGGGTTTTTTGGGGCTCACGGGTTACTATCGGCGGTTCATTAAAGATTATGGAAAAGTTAGTCAACCACTCACTGTCTTACTGAAGAAAGATAATTTCCAGTGGACTCAGTATAGGCGCCTTTGACCATCAAAAGCATCGTGTATGCGGCACCGATGTGTAATGCGGACTTTCAGAAAGATTTTGTGATCGAGTGTGATGCATCCAGAAATGGGATAGGGGCAGTATTGCTGCAAGAGGGCAGACCTATAGCGTACTTGAGCAAGGCTTTAGCATCGAAGAATTTGGGACTTTCGACATACGAAAAGGAGATGTTGGCTGCTGTCATGGCAGTACAAAAGTGGAGGCCTTATGTGGTCGGAAAGCATTTTAAGATAATCACTGATCATCTCAGCCTAAAGTTCCTTTTAGATCAACGAGTTTCAACTCCGATGCAACAGAAATGGCTCACCAAATTAGCTGGTTATGACTAAGAGATTGTCTAGTAATGAAGAGAATCTGATTGCAGATGCCTTATCGAGGTTGCATGAGAAAAGAGAAGAACCAACTGTTATGGCCTTGTCATTTCCCATTGCAAATTGGTTGGGCGTGCTACAAGATGAATGGAAGAAAGATGAGAACATACAAAATCTCATCCATGAGATTCAACGAGATCAGAACCTACACTCTAAATTTACTTGGATATGATCGGTGAGGTCTGAAAGGAAGGTTGTGGCTAGGAGAGAAATCTGAAATAAAGAAGACGATATTACAAGAGGCTCATGGTGGAGTAGAGGGTGGACATTCGGGGGTGAAGAAAACATTAGAAAGAGTACGGAGAGCCTTTTATTAGAAAAAGATGAGAAGGGAAGTGTGCAAATTTGTAGCTGAGTGTGACACATGCCAGAGAAATAAAGCTGAAACTATAGCCTCTCCAGGACTTTTCGGTAGTTACCGATACAGGCGGTTTGGTCGACATTTCCATGGATTTTATAGAAGGCCTTAGAAATCTCGGGCGAGGAGGTTATCATGGTGGTGGTGGATAGATTGAGCAAATATGCTCACTTCGCCTTGGCACACCCTGCAATGAGGATGTAGCTCAGTGTTCTTAGATAACATTTATAAGCTTGGCTTGCAGACTATGATAAGTGATCGAGATCGAATCTTCACAAGTCAATTTTGGAAACATCTTTTTACCTCTGATTACTTATGAGCACATCTTATCATCCGCAGACAGATGGTCAGACTGAAATAGTTAATAAGTGTTTGGAGCAATACTTGAGGTGCATGACTAGAGACAAGCCAAAGGAATGGAGTAAATGGTTGCCGCTTGCTGAGTGGTGGTACAACACTTCATTTCACTTCTCTTCTAAGATGACTCCATTTAAGGTTGTATACGGCAGGGAGCCTCCTACTTATACTACATATATTCCTGGTGAGACCTTGGTAGCATCTGTGGACCAAGCGTTAAGAGAAAGAGACTCAATGATTCGCCTTCTCAAGGAGAACTTGCAGCAAGCTCAAAGCAAAATGAAAAACATGGTGGATAAGCATCGGACAGAGAGGGAATTTGAGGTAAATGATTGGGTTTATCTTCGGCTGTAGCCTTTCAAACAAGCTTCTCTAGCTCTACGGAGGGATAGGAAGTTGGCTCCTAGGTTCTACAGACCTTACAAGGTGCTTCAAAGGATTGGGCATGTGGCGTATAAGCTAGAACTTCCTTCACACTCAAAACTCCATCCAGTTTTTCACGTTTCTTGCTTGAAGAAAAAATTGGGAACTGCTAATGTTCAACAGACAGAGCCGCTAGCATTGTTGGAGAGACGTACAGTTAAGAGAAACAACAGGCCTGTAGTTCAATGGTTAATTCATTGGACTAATTCTTTTCCTGAGGATGCTACATGGGAGGATGCTTACATTATTCGACAGAAATTTTCAGAATTTAAGCCTTGAGGACAAGGCTTCTTGAACAGAGGGGGAAATGTTACGGTATTTTTCTTTCAAGACTGATTTGCCTTGATTCTAGCTAGCTTATTTCCTTATTTAGTTATTTGTTTTATTAACTTATTTCCTTATTGTCTCAGTATAAGAGGAACGGAATTGAGGGGTTAATTTTTTTTATGCGAAAAACTTAATAAAAACTTACAGAGCTTTACTTCTTTTTTGGCTCTACCTCTTCGGTCATAAGATACGTTTTTGGTGTTTAATGGCAACGCAGATTGTCGAATTGCTTGTAGTGTTGAAACCACAATAATTCCATCAAGAGCTTTCTATCCGAAGACTACTGGACTTGCCCTCGCCGTCGTAGCAATTTGCTGAAGAGGTAATCCAGCAGGAATCTCAACTGTTCGAGATTTTCTGTAATATGGAGGCATAACCTCCACTGAAGATTCGCTATCTATGGTATAGACAAGATTGTTTTCATTGCTAAGACAATTGATCGGTCCAATTGGTTCAACAGAAGTCCCTTCTGCCTTAGCCAGCCCCGTGCAGTTATATAAAGCGTAGCTGTAAGTAAAGGGAACAAAAAATAATTTGGAGTTTGTGAGGTTGTCAGAGATAAGACTTTCAAACGGGCATGCAGTCTCATTCACATCTGTAATGGTAATACTGCTGTCCAGATAAGAAATTTCATGGACATAATAATCCCCGGAGGAAGGAAGATGCAAGATTGTCTTGTCACTTGAGCATGACAATTCAAACCCTTCAAGGCCACAAGATGTTGGTTGAGTTTTGAGTCTGAAGGGATATCTGATTCTTGGGCTCCTATTACTGCATCTTGTTGGTTGACAGAATTCATATTTATCTGTCTTGTTGTCTTCTGCAGAAGCTTTGGTTGATGTACATGTATAAGGTAAGAACAGGAAGAGGATTATTAGACTCATCACGAGGGACATGGAGGGCGAGGGAGAGCGGAGTTTGAGTTAGAGCAGAGTCTGAGTTATGCTTTTGGAGTAATGAGGGAGAGCAGAGTTTGATTGTCGATTTGTCATGGAAAAAGGTAGGAAAATGGGTTTCTTTTAATTTCTTCTGTTCTTTCCTTCTTTCTTTTCTCCTTTTTCTAAGTCAATGGCAGCCCCAAAGAGACTAGTCAACTTCAATTTCTGCCAATATCAGATGCATGGAGGAACATGATGAGATTTGTTGTTTGTGATATAGATGTTAGTGAGAGTTGTGGAAGTAATTTGTTGGTAAAGAATGAGAAAATTATGTTTTTAAGATCAGTAAGTAATGTTCTCTAGAAAACGGGTAATTCCTAGCAACTACCCTCCGCTTACCATGATATATCAGTCTGAGACTAAGGGTATGTTTAGGATTGATGGGAACTATGTGCCTTTTAATTCACCACTGTTGTGAGATTGAATTATTAGCTAATGAGTATAAGTGGACGCGTGGTGAGATTTAGGTGTCTACCATATAAACTTTAAATTAAGTTCAGCAGGAGCAAAGAGTTCAAAGCATACTCTAGCTCAATCAGATATGCAGCAAGCAGCGTTGCAAAAGGTTGATGAATGTACATGATCACATGACATGCCTACATCGTATTCTGGTCGATACGAGCAATATTGGAATATTCACATCAAACAATGAATCGTACTGAAATTTTTCTACATAATGTTATGGAAGCTCTGGTAGCATAAGGAAAATTTATTTCTTTTTTACACATATCATTGCCAAAACTAAGCATAACTATCATTGAAAGAACATTCCACAATCGATTCAGACACTAACAACTCTGTTGAAGAATCTGATTCAATCTCTCTTCCGGAGTTATGTCGAGAAAAAGAGAAGAAAGGTTTCGGAGGCATTTGCAAATCGTCAATACTCCTAACATTTCCAAAACTTTTGTCATGGAGGGGCGATCAGCTGCCTTCACCTGAATACACCATAAACCAATCATGCACAGTTTCCTTGCAATCATGGACTCAACTTCAGTCACATTCCGAAGCTCTAAATCACCTTCCTTATTTATTTGGTCATATACCCAAGATGGGAAATATGCTTTGCTTGAACGAGTTGCATTCATTTTGGAATTCCTTCTTCCTCCAGCCATTTCCAACAACACCATCCCAAAACCGTAAACATCTGACTTGCAAGAAACATTTCTAAAATTCCTTGAAATCAGCTCAGGTGCTATGTATCCTATGGTTCCTCTTGTGGCACTGATGGACACAAAATCATTTCCTTGGGATGAAACTTTGCAAGGCCGAAATCTGAGACCTTTGGGATGAAATCATGATCTAGCAGGATGTTGTGAGGCTTAAGGTATGTTTGGGATTGAGGTTGGGCAGCTGTACTAAAGTGTTTGGTAAACACTAACTACTGTGACTTGGAAGCTATGTTAATGTAATTTTTCACTTATGTCATGGAAAATGTGAAAGAGCAAATGACGCTCATTTTTGGATGGCTAAAATGCATTTTCTTTAAGTCAATGGCAACCCCACAAGAGACTAGTCCTCTACGACTTCTGTAGACAGCAATTATGAGATTAGGCTGAATGAAGGTGTAGACTTGGTTTTTTTTGATCAATTTCCAATGTGTGATAAAAATATGGAATAAAATTTCCAACTCCTAACCAGTGTTTGTAATCAATGCCACAGACATTTATTTTCTTTTTAAAGCATAGCGCACGTCTAATTAAATCATATTGCTACCTATATGCTTAGGAGATTTCAACTACTAAACTAGCTTGCACTCACAAATACATGCATTAAGTTTCAAAGCGAGATAACACAAGAAGAAGATAGAGAACGTTTGTCATTGCACGGTATTATTTATTTATTTTACATTCATCTTTGGCAAAAATTAAACATAACTATCATTGAAAGAACATTCCTCCATTGATTCAGACACTAACAACTCTGTTGAAGAATCTGATTCAATCTCTTTTCCAGTTTCGGAGATATGTCGAGAAGAAGAGAAGAAAGGTCTAGGAGGCATTTGCAAATCGTCAATACTCCCTTCTAACATCTCCAAAACTTTTGTCATAGAGGGGCGACCTACTGCCTTGACCTGAATACACCACAAACCAATCATACACAGCTTCCTTGCTATCACGGTTTCAATTTCAGTAACAGTCTGAAGCTCTAAATCACCTCCCTTATTTAATTGGTCATATGCCCAAGATGGGAAATATGCTTTGCTTGAACGAGTTGCATTCATATTGGAATTCCTTCTTCCTCCAGCCATTTCCAACAACACCATCCCAAAACCGTAAACATCTGACTTGCAGGAAACAGTTCCAAAATTCCTTGAAATCAGCTCAGGTGCTATGTATCCTATGGTTCCTCTTGTGGCACTGATGGACACAAAATCATTTTCCTTGGGATGAAACTTTGCAAGGCCGAAATCTGAGACATTTGGGATGAAATTATGATCTAGCAGGATGTTGTGAGGCTTAATGTCGAAATGAAGAATGCAGACATCACATCCGTTGTGTAAATACTCGATCCCACGAGCAGTTCCTAAAGCAACTTCTTGGAGTTTCTCCCAACTAAAAGATTGGCCTCTACTTTCCTTGGGAAAGATATGCCTATCGAGTGATCCATTAGGCATGTACTCGTAGACAAGTGCACGTTTGGATCCCTCAGAACAGAACCCCAATAAGTGGACCACATTAACATGGTGAATTCTACCAATTGTTGAAACTTCATTGATGAATTCCTCCGCGCTGAACTTGGAGTTCTCCAGCATCTTAACAGCTATCAAGCGACCAGTATGAAGTTGTCCTTTATAAACTGAACCAAAGCTACCTTGACCTAATTTATGAGCGAAGTGGTTTGTCACGGCAATTATCTCAGGGTAAGAGTACCTTTTAGGCATCCACGATTGCTGTTTGTGCAGAAATTTCTCCACATCATCAACTCTCTCCAATGATTTTCTATATTTTTGGATAAGGAACACGAGAAGGACTATTGGAGCAAGAATAAATCTACCAATTTTCAGAACCTCAACTGGAAACCCTGGTATCGAGAACGTTTATTGAAAGTAAATAATAGTATGCAAAGTAATAAAAAGAGGATCAGAGAAGAAATTTTACCTAACAGAATACTTTTCCGATCCCCAATTACTGGTGGGTACTTTCTGGGAGGCCGAAAGATTGCTAGGTAAAATACTTGGTAACCTGTAATTGGAGAGAGCAGAAAAAAAATTAAGCCTTATACCTTATCAGAGAGATGAATAGATGATTCAGAAAAAAATTATAAAGTAAAAGATTAGAGAATATGTATAACCATCGCATTTATTAACATCGAAAATACAGAATCAAAAAGATATAAAAGGATATGCTTACACATCGCATATCCGTAGCAAATAATTTTTCTCGCTACTGATGAATTGCGTTTGCAATATATAGAGACTGCAAAAGTGAAAAAGAAACGGAAATTAAGGGTCATATCCGCATGCTCTTAGTGATAGTTCCCAAAATTCTTTATTACGTACAATATCGAAAAATATGAACAAAGCCTTGCATTTGAATGCATAAATAAATAAGGGCATAAGCGTACAGTCAATAATTGGGATGCTTATGCCTCTTAAGAGGCAACGAACATCGTTAGTGCACATTCCACCAGCTGCAGCACGGTTGCTGCCCTCAACTGACCATGTAAGATCGAACCCTGACTCCAGCAATTTTCGGAGGTCTTCATAAGAAGGATTGTCAACACTCCTATTAAGTACTATAGGAATCTTTGAAATGAAGATGCAGGACTCTGGGAGATGTGATATTGTGGTGCTGACGCCATTATTTTCAACATAAACATAGACATTCGACTGATTGTTACTCAAACATGGAACTTTTGTATACGCCTGATCAACAATGTTACTCGAGCAATTCACATAATAGGCCCATGAATTACCAAGAAAATCAAAACGATATGCGTAAATATGATAAGATGGGGACGATATGTACTGGAGGCTGCAGCTTCCATTGGCTAGGTTAACATCGGCAACACTGATTGTACTTTTATCATAGGAAATTCTCCACATAGTACTTTTCAGAATCGAGTTCTATGATGGTTTTGTTGCTCTCGCAAGAAAGTTCTAACATCGGATAACCGCATCCAGCTGGATCGTCCCTGAGGCGAAAAGGGTAGCTTATGTTTTTGACATCTCCACAAGAAGAAGTACACATTTGTACTTCAAGTTTTCTTACTTCAATTTCACTGGTGCTGAATACAAACATCAACAGACGAAACAGAAAAGTTGAGAAAATTGAAGCTTCTTCACTACTCATTGCTCCTCTAAATCCAGGATACAATTATCGAATTTGAATAAACTAAGCAGAACGGTTTAAGGTGTTAATGCGCTACGTTTTCTACAGTTTCACTTGCGCGGTGAGAGGCGGGCTTTAAACTTGTTATAGTTTAGTGTACAACTATGTGATTGAATTAATTAGCGCTAAATAATTTGTTATAAATAATATTAATTATTCATAAAATAAAATCGACACGATAGAAGAAAATTTTTAATTACTAAGCGCTGGGCTTTTAGCATTAATGCAACGGAAGATAAAGGGACAAATTTGGATGAACATGTTCAATTTCGTTTCTTACCGTAAATTTTTCATGCGGATGCCACGAAGCCTCTGAAGAGGTGTAAGCTTTCAAATTTCGATGGGGAAGTCAATACGGTACAGTGAAGTCGCTTAATTTCCTGGTAATTGTAAATAAGTTAGCACCGGTAGGAATGGGATGATCCATCCCCATCCTAGCTTGACCTCAAATTTCTTAGAAAATATTCTTCAATATTAAAAGCGATAGAACTTATTGGAAACAATTTCCATGCGTGCAGTCCAATTCCAGTCAATATCTCTCGCTTTCTTAATTTCTCTCACCCCCAAATGCAATGGCTTACTTTATCTTTTTTTTTTTTTTTTTTTTTTAGCAGGATTTGGAGAAACGCGGCATTGGAAATTTGGACCAACACTTTTGAAGCGACTGACATGCAGAAGAATGAGGACTTCTCATCCCATGTCATGTTCACGCGTTTCTAAAAATTATGGTTGCTGTTGTAATTACTACTATTTATTATGAATTATTATGGATTCTACCAAGAAAATGGAAGCACCACTTGTGATTAATAGGTTTACCATTATGATTAATGGATTCACCATTATGATTTTTATAGATATATATTGTCACCCACTCCACTAATATTTTCACTATATATAGATGTAATTTGTGAACAAAATGAGTACTTGGAAAAAACTTATCTTCCTTTGCTATTAATTTTCTTTGAAAATCTCTACACTTCAATTCCTTGTTCAAGTTATTTTTCTTATTTTCTTTAATCTCTATTTGAATATTTCTTACTTAGAAATCATCATCAAATAATTGTTAACATAATAATATCCATTATCTCCAATTTCATAACACGTTATCAGCATGAAGTTCGCTCGGGTACAGGAAGTATTCTATCCATTTATACTTTTATTTTTCTACGCATTTATTTTAAGAAAAAAAATTCCTATAAGTAATACTTATTATTTATATTTTTTCTTTCAATATTTATTATACTAATCCCTTTTTATTTGTTTGTGATAATGTCTCACTTGACAAAATTAGAGTTTAATGCTTTGGATATATCTGGCGATAATTATTTATCCTGGATCCTAGATGCCGAAATTCATCTTGATGCTATGGGGCTTAGTGACACGATAAAAAATAACAATGACTCATCCACTCAAGATCGAGCTAAGGCCATGATTTTTCTACGGCATCATCTCCACCAATCACTTAAAATGGAATATCTCACTATAAAAGATCCATATGTTACGTGGGCGGTTTGTATGAAAGATATGGTCATTTAAGGTCGATTATTCTTCTAATGCTTGTAGTGAATGGAATGTTCTCGGGCTACAAGACTTTCGGTCGATACATGAATATAATTACTGCACTATCTGAATTACCTCACAATTAAAATTGTGTGGAGAAAATATTACTGATGAGGATATGTTGGAAAAAACATTTACAACATTTCATGCTTCCAACATGGTTTTACAACAACAATATAGAGCTCGTCAGTATACAAAATATTCTGACTTGATTGCATGCCTTCTTGTGGTAGAAAAGAATAATGAGTTATTAATGAAAAATCATCAAGCCCATCCTACTGGTGCAAAACCAATTTTTGAAACAAATTCAGTCTCACATGATCGTGAAGACAATTATAAAAATAGGCATGGTCGTGGGCATAATCGTGGCCGTAAAAATAGTCGTGGCCATGGTCGTGGCTATTATCGAGGTCGATGACATAATCATTATTATCGACCTCGTGGTGGATATAAGAACCACAAAAAATGAAAAAATGAGGATCAACATATTACTAAAGAAAACACTTGTGATAGATGTGGAATGTCTGGTCATTTTTGGAGACAATGTCGTACTCTCAGACATCGTGTGGATATGTTTCAGGCATCCTTAAAATCGAAAGGAAAAAATATTGAAACAAATTATGTTGATGACTCAGTTCCAGTGGATATTACACATCTTGATGTTTCGGATTTCTTTGAAGATAAAGATGGAAAAATTGATCACTTGATTGGTGATGGAAATGTTCATCACATTTAAAATTCTACTTGTGCTTTATGTTCTCATGTAATTTTTATTTTTATTTTCATGTTATCTAATATGTATTTTCCTTTTCTTTTTATTTTTGTCTAAGGATATGGATTTCAATAAAATGTTTGATGGAGAAATATGTTTGGCTGATAGTGCAACTACTCATACGATTCTTCGAAACAAGAGGTATTTTTTAAATCTAAATCTAATTAAGGCAAATGTGAATACAATATCAGGTCCAGTAGATCTTATTGAAGGTACTGGAAGAGCAATGATCATATTAGCAAAAGGTACGAAATTGGATATTTATAATACTCTGTATTCACCTAAATCAAAAAAGAAATTTACTTGGTTTTAAAGACATTCGTCGTAATAATTTTCATATAGAAACAAAGGATGAGAATAATATAGAATATTTATACATTACTTCTGATATGTCTGGAAAGAAAGAGATATTAGAAAAGCTTTCATTTTCTCATCTTATATTATCTGACGATAAAATCAATGGAAAGTTACATCATAAAAGATAAGTTACATGATCCAAAATCTTTTATACTTTGGCATGACCGTCTTGGTCACCACGGATCAACAATGATGCGTAGAATTATTGAAAATTCTCATGGACATCCATTGAAAATTTAAAAATTTTATTGTCAAATGAGAATAGTTACCTTTACTGTTCACAAGGAAAATTGGTAGTTAGACCATCACCCAGTAAAATTAATTCTGAATCTCCATCTTTTTTACAAAGAATTCAAGGAGATATATGTGGGCCTATTCACCCACCAAGTGGACCATTTCGTTATTTCATGGTTTTGATTGATGCATCTGCACGATGGTCACATGTTTGTTTATTATCTACACGTAATATTGCATTTGCAAGATTGCTTGCGTAGATAATCAGGTTACGTGCATAATTTCCAGATTATCCAATCAAGACCATACGTCTAGATAATGCTGGTGAGTTTACTTCTAAAATATTTGATGATTCTTGCGCAGCGGTTGGGATTGATGTAGAGCACCCAGTACCACATGTACATACTCAGAATGGATTAGCAGAATCTCTTATCAAACGTCTTCAGGTAATTGCCAGTACTTTATTATTACGAAGTCAATTACTATTTCGACATGAGGACATGCTATTTTGCATGCTGCGGCATGGTATTGGGACATCAACCAGATTTATCCCATTTACGCATTTTTGGTTGCGCAGTACAAGTACCAATTGCGCCCCCACAACGTACTAAAATGGGACCCCAACGATGTTTGGGAATTTATGTGGGATTTGACTCACCATCCATTATCAGATATCTTGAACCATTGACTGGTGATGTATTTACCGCATAATTTACGGATTGTCATTTTGACGAGACAAATTTTCCTCCATTGGGAGAAAGAAAAAAGGTTCATGAGGTTAGGCATGATCCTCAATGGAAAGTGACACATCTATCTCATTTAGATCCACGCACATCTCAAAGTGAATATGAAGTGCGAAGGATAGTTCATTTGCAACAAATTGCGGAACAATTACCAGATGCATTTACAGATGCGGCAAAAGTAACCAAATCATATATACCAGCTGCAAATATACCCGGCCGGGTCATTGTACCTAAAGAACAATTAATGAAAAGTGCAGCTGAGGAATTATCTGTGTCACGCCAGAAGCGTGGTAGACCAATTGGTTCAAAAGATAGTGTTCCAAGAACAAAAAAAAAAAGAATGATTAAACAGTGTTCTGCTGCAAATGATGATAATAATCTAAAAGAACAAATTGCTTCAGAAAAGCAATTAGTCTCTGAAAAGACTAGAAGGCCTGATAATACACAAACTCTTCATGAAGAACAAAGCCTTGAAAAGGCACATGAATCCAGAAATAGTGAGATTTCTGTTGATAATACTCATGAGATTTATGTTGATCATACTCATGGTAATATTATCATCAATGATGTGTTTGCGTTTACAGTAGCTACTGATATTATAAATGATCATGATCCGCAAATCATTGATGAATGTAGACTGAGGCATGATTGGCTTAAATGGAAAGAAGCAATCGACGAGTTGACTTCTTTGTGAGCGTGAAGTATTCGGACCTATAGTCCAAACACTGGGATGTCAAACTGTTGGGTACAAATGGGTATTTGTGCGGAAGCGTAATGAAAATGATGAAGTTGTAAGATATAAAAGCACGACTTGTTGCACAAGGCTTCTCACGAGACACGGTATTGATTATAATGAGACATACTCTCGGTCGTATGTGCAATTACGTTTCGATTTTAATTGGTTTGGCTGTATCAGAAAAACTTGATATGCGTCTCATGGATGTGGTGACAGCTTATTTATATGGGTCACTTGATACAGATATATATATGAAAATCCCTGAAGGATTTAAAATGCCAGAATCTTGTCAATCATCATATCGTGGCTTGTATTCAATAAAGTTACAAAAATCTTTATATGGATTAAAACAATCTAGACGCATGTGGTATAATCGCCTCAGTGAATACTTGATAAAAATAGGATACGTTAATGAGCCTGTCATCCGTATGTTTTATCAAGCAATCAAAATCTGGAATTCTATATCATGAGCTTTATGTTGTGATTTGAATTTAATAGGAACTCATGAAGAGCTCAAAGACCGATTGCTTGAAAATATATGGTACCCCGTTCGTAGGGTACCCCAGTTGCATCAGGTACCCACTGTGGGGAACCCCTAGTTGCATGGGGTACCCCCACTCTGTCGGGGACCCCTAGTTGCATGGGGTACCTCAAATTGAGTGGGGTATCCCAATTTATGCGGGGTAGGCCAAATTACGTGGGGTACCTTGAATTATGTCGTGGTTGCCAGGGGTACCTTGACTTGCTCTAGACCCACGCGGGGTACCTCTTTTATGCTGGTGCTGCTTTTCTTGTCGACACGTGACGTCATATTTCTCCCCAAACAACATCCCCCCCTAGTTTCTTTTTGGCGAGAAGTGCTTGGAGGCAAAAGAAACTCATATATGCAGCTATAACGACACGTGGCGATGTAAAGTTCAGCTTGGAGGGTGGCCGAACTGGAGGGGTACCCTGTTCAATTTCCTTCACTAGTGAAACTCCGCTTAGTACTGGGCTGAAGATTTTTCCTCTTTTTTTTTTTTTTTTTTACACTCAGCTGGCGTGGCGAGTGAACAGTGCAGTGTGCTTTAAACCCATTCCCACTTTCTTGAGAAATGGTAGCCGTCTGACACATAATTCAAATTTTAAACTCATTGACTTCGTTCTGAAAATCTCTGACTTTCTGACAGTGCTTTACCAAATTTTAATCTCAAAACTAATCTTCTTGCTTTATCCCAGGCCATTTCACAAATCCCAAAATACTTCAAAAAATCAATTACTTTCTGCAACTTCTTCGTTCTGATTCTTCGTCTTCTTTCTCGGTCCGTTTGCAGGTAAAGTATATTTATTTATTTTTTTTTATTCGTTCTTGGACTTTTATTTTTCTTACCCTTTTCTTCTTTTTTTTCTTTCTTCTTCTTCCTTTTCTTTTCTCCCCATTTTTTTTCTCTTCTTTCTCCCTCCCACGCACGCGCCTGGATTTTTTTTTTTTTTCTTTTCTTCCCTTTTCTTCTTTCTTTCTTCTTTTCCTTCCTTTCCCTTCGCCCGCTGCTGGTCTTCTTCTCGCGTGTTTTCTGGCGAGAGCTCCGGTGGCTGTCACGGCTGGTTTCAGCTCCAGATCCGCGGCATTTCAACATGGATAAAGCTTACCCATTGAGTACCCCAATGGTAGTTCAGTCTCTTGATCCTAAAAAGGATCCATTTCGTCCTAAAGAAGATGATGAACAGATACTTGGTCCTGAAGTACCATATCTAAATGCAATTGGTGCTCTGATGTATTTAGCACAATGTACTAGACCGGACATAGCATTTTCTGTTAATCTGTTGGCTCGATTTAGCTCTGAACCAATTAGAAGACATTAGAATGGTGTCAAGCACATTTTTCGTTATCTTCAAGGAACAATTGATTTAGGTTTATTTTATTCTAATGAATTAACAAAAAATCCAAGTCTTGTTGGTTATGCTGATGCAGGTTATTTATCTGATCCCCATAAAGCTCGTTCACAAACGGGATATGTTTTTACTTTCAATGGTACTGCAATTTCTTGGAAGTCTACAAAACAGACTCTCGTTGCAACATCCTCTAATCATTCTGAAATTCTTGCACTACATGAAGCCAGTCGAGAATGCATATGGTTGAGATCTGTAATCCATCATATTCAAAGTACGTGTAGAATATCTTCAAGTTCAGATATCCCAACAGTGATATATGAAGATAATGCTGCATGTATAGCTCAACTTAGAGGAGGATGCATTAAAGGGGACAGAACAAAGCATATTTCACCGAAATTCTTCTACACTCATGAGCTCCAACAGAACAAGAAGATTGATATCAAACAGATACGCTCCACAAATAATTTAGCTGACCTATTTACGAAAGCTCTACCTATATCTACATTTGAGAAAATAATATATGGCATTGGCATGCGTCGCTTCAATAAACTATCAGAATAATACATGTTGCCATCAGGAGGAGCACTCATAAGGAGGAGTGGAATTTGGACATATATACACTGTACTCTTTTTTCCTTTTAACCAGGTTTTCCCATTGGGTTTTTACTGGCAAAAGTTTTTAACGAGGCAGTTTAAAAGTACATCCAATGTTATCATACGATCCATTAAGTGGTGGATATCCAAGGAGGAGTATTGTGAATTATTGTGAATTATTGTGGATTCCACCAAGAAAATGGAAGCACCACTTGTGATTAATAGGTTTACCATTATGATTAATGGATTCACCATTATGATTTTTATAGATATATATTGTCACCCACTCCACTAATATTTTCACTATATATAGATGTAATTTGTGAACAAAATGAGTACTTGGAAAAAACTTATCTTCCTTTGCTATTAATTTCCTTTGAAAATCTCTACACTTCAATTCCTTGTTCAAGTTATTTTTCTTATTTTCTTTAATCTCCATTTGAATATTTCTTACTTAGAAATCATCATCAAATAATTGTTAACATAATAATATCCATTATCTCCAATTTCATAACACTATTATTATTATTGCTACTGTTTTGAATAAAGAAAGATATTTATATTTAAAATTATGATTACGTGCGCACAATCACGTAATATATAGTACATGATAAGTTTTTATGTTGTAGGCGTGTGTGACGGCACGTATATACCATATAGTGCATAAGTGTTTTTATTAATTATTTCAATTAACTAATATACAATATGTTTATGTAGTGTATTGAAATTTTTTATTTTTTATCTTATTCCTTACTTTATTAAATTCAGGTATTCTTAATTGAAAACTATTAATACACACACTTACTTTTGATAAATAAATTATGTCAAAAAAAGACATGAGAATATGAGTCTATCCTTGCGCATGGGGGACTACTTGGGTTTTTAAATGATTTAAACTTCAAATGCCCAGTATGAGTTGGGCTTCATATTGAGACCAACAAAATTCAGAAAAAAAAAATATAAATCATGATTATGAAAACAGGTAAATATATCAAATAATTATATTGGAAAATTAATGGTCGACTACGTAGTTTGATCATGGAATGTGATGGCATATAATAGATTATTAGAATTACAAAAGAGATGATATTAATTTTTTTTTAATCATATACGACGTTCATTAATCTTAAGTAGATTAGAGTACAAATGGTATAATTTATGATAAAAATTTAGATCAATTTATATGTTATTCATCACACACTGGATGTACATGGAAAAAGTTAGACCAACGATGTAATACTAGTTAGGCGCAAAGGGGACAAAAATCAATGTGTCCTGAATTTTCCACTTTACTTACATACAACAGATTCGAGCTAAGGATACTTGAATCTTATGCTTGGTGCAACATTTTGATTTGTCTTCGTAAACTAATTTTTCGTGTGATTTTTAAAACTCTCCATTTCCGATTCAAGATTGGTTCTATGAGTACACTTCTTTGCCGTCAAGAGTCAAAGTGTCAATATGATATTTTATGAAGGCAAATCACTTCTGCAGAGATTTCCTCTCTATCAAATGTTTTCGTATTAATTTTGTGACATTGTAACAAGTCCTGTTGCGTTTCATCTTTCATGCGGTATGTAATTCTGCCGTAAATGGCTTTAATGAAATAATCGATTGTGTCAACTGTCGCAGCTGCATTAGTATAATGTATGTATTGATGTAAAATTTGGTCATGTTGTATGCCAACTGTTTCTAATATCTGTCATGTCGAATTCAAATCCATAAAATAAATTTTTGATCAACTGATTAACTTGGCATCCGATATGGGAATAGTAGTCTCATTGAAAATGTGCTAAAAAAACAATATAATAACATATCTATTGCAAAAGGCGAACTAGAAAAGGAGGGAAAACAATGTAGACTTGATTTATCTCCAGCCTAAAAGGGGGAAGCACTTCATAAATTAATGCTTTGAAGCCTGCAACCGTTTAACTGGCATCATGCCTATAAAGTCCGTGCTACTGCAAACAATTTATCAAGTTCTTTAATTTCGTGCTGCTGTGGATATGCACGCTTCCATGGCCATTTAGCAGCCGCTTATTATTGTGGAGACAAAAGCGTATCGACTAGTGATGTTTTTTTTTTCCTCATTTAATATTCGGTGCATGTGTTTGTTCTGATTGAAGTAGAGGGCGCTAATTTTTTAAAATTTTGTTGACAGAAGATAGAGAGCACATAAATTAAAATGCCATTAATCGAACGCATTTTAAATCTTTGTGCTCTCTATATTCTGTCATCAACGTGCAGCTTCATTTGGCCATCAAACTATAGTGATCTATTGATCTTCTTTCAGGTAGGAGTGGACATTTGGTTCGGTTCAGTCCAAACCGAACTGAACCGAACTGTATTTTAGTAATATAGTTCGGTTTGGTTCTCGTTATAAAACTAAATTTGGTTTTTAATTTGGTTCGGTTCAAAACCGAACTAATTGTCGAACCAAACGGTTCGGAATTAAAATTAAAATAAACAAAAAAGGAAAGTAAAGACTAAAGAGTGAAACAAGTAATATGTAGTGAATTTTTTAATTATTGTTGGATTTTATTTTATGATGTTTATTATTTGTGGATTGAAGTTTAGTTTGTAATATGTAGTAGATTTTTCAATTATTGTTGGATTTTATTTTATAATATTTATTATTTGTGGATTTATAGACTAAGGATTATTAATTTATTGTTATAGTAATAGTGTATTACTGGTATATTATTTTTATTAAATAATAAATATATAGGTTAAAACCGAACTAAACCGAACTAAACTACTGAATTGAACTGAATTAATTTGGTTCGATTTGGTTTGGTTCTATAATTTAGTTCATATTTTCATGAACTATTTGGTTTCAATTTGGTTCGGTTCGAGGCCTGAACCGAACTGAACCGCTAAGTGCCCACCCCTACTTCCAGGTGCTTGCTTATTAATTTTCATATGATTATCATTTTATTTGTTCACACACACACACATATATATATATACACACATACTCGTACGTACATATACATATAAACTCATAATATTATTATAAGTTATATATACACAACTAGTCAACTACACCCAGTGTATATATGTCCTCCATGCGTGCATATCTATGTTGTGAAATGAGGCACATGGCGGCATTCAAAAGGAAAGCCCGCTTGAGGAGTTGAGAGAGATTCAGAATTGGGAATGCTCCCTGCGACTTGCTTCATCGTGGACGCTTTGGGCTTTTCATAGGAACCGAATTAAGAGCCCACTAATGACTTGGGCTGTTCATTGAGGCAACCACAGTCCATAAAGAAGCACAAAGCCATGAACTGTTCCATTTCTTTGTTCATTTTTTTACTTCTAGTCCGATTCACTTCCAAAGTAGCTGCTTGAGAATTTTGGCCAGAATGAAGACCCATTTCATATTATCTCCCCAACACCACCCCGGCGCCCCCCCCAAAAAAAAAAAACTTAAAGATGAATATAATATCATGGACTTTAATTCTTAAAATTAACAAATACGAGAACACATTTTAAAGAATCATAAAAACGTTGTAAGAAAGTAAAATTTTGAAACAAGCACGTGACTAAAACATAAATGAATCCTAACTTTATTTTAGTTTTAAAGGGCCAAAAAAAAAGCATCATAAAAAATAAAAGTTTCCTAAATTTTATTTGGGCGCATGATAGGACAACATATATAAATACAAGAAGAATATGAGAGATGATATTAAAATTTTTATATTTAAAAAAAATAAATTTCGTTCATCTCAATTCTCAAGTAGGTAATAGAAGTACAGTAGTAGGTCCTCAACTAATATTCAGATCAATTTACAACCAATTCCTCATAGTAGTTTTTTTTTTTTAATACCTACAGATCTTTGCATTCTGTGAGATATTCTGACGGTTATTATAGCAGACATCACACTGATATTTACAATCAGATGAATATATCTGGAACTTATACATTATATTAAATTCTATAGAGTATATATCCAGACAGATGACTCTCACAGGGAAAGAAAGTCTCCACTCCACTAACATTTGTAAAGGAAAAAAATATTAATAAATATTTAGTTCCCATAATATTTTTTAATGAAACGAATCATTCTTCACGCTTTCTGCTAACATGACCAGCCCACCACCAGACCAAAGGTTAAGTGGCAATTCCTCATAGTAGTTTAGATGGACAAGTCATTGATATTTTATAACCCCCCACCTATAACTTTCTTAAAACGAATTCAAATTAGTGATCATTAAGAATGTTTGAATCGTACGTTCAGCACAATATTTGATGCGTGTTAAGTAATTTAAAAAGAAATTTAATGAATAAAAAGTATAAAATAAGATTTTATTAGCTAGGCGAAGGCTATCAATAAAATTCATTTTATTTATTTATTTGTTTGTTTGTTTGTTTGTTTCGAACCGATACTCATCCTTCGAAATTTGGTTCCACAAGTAGGCCTCCTTCACCTTGCCGTCAAAAGTCAAGTGGCATGTAATAAGTGTAGGATATGATGGAAAATCATTTTAACATGATAAAAACATGAATCCCGAACCTTTTGACTAAAATTCACTTTTTAATTAAAAACCTTATGTGTGAGTTGTGACGTGCTCTCCGCAACTCGTCGGAATCAAAAGCATTTGTTACATATGAGAGTACTTTTTTCGTTTGTGCACTTTTGCACTTTTTTACAGATTTATTATAAACAATAATTATAATTTAATTTCAGCATCACTTAATTAATTAAAAATAAATTTTGAATCTTTAACTGCGTCACTGATCCAAATTTTATTATCCACTAATCACTTTTAATCCATTTATCAAAAGTAATCAATCCTTCTCAATTAATTCTTTCTTCTTTTTTTTTAATTTTAATTTACTCCTAAGTCACAAATATATCATAATACGAGGAACAGAGGAAGTAGTGTTTATACAACAGAACCCAATTATTATAAACACCCAAGAAAAAAAAAAGAGGACAGCGCGAGAGAAAGAAAACAAAAAAGATGGAAAATTTACAGCAATAAAAGAACCCCAAAGAGCTCCTAAAAAATTCCCAAAAAATATTAAAAAAACTAAAATTCCTAAAAATTCTAAAGTAATTAACCCAAAAGAAAGGAAAGAAAGAAAGCGTATGGTCGAAACTACCACCAAGTCTTTAAAATCAAAAGGTTAAAGAAAAAGATTATAGCTAAAAATGAAAATCTCCACCAGCATCAACCATCATAGACAATCAGGTGGGGGTGGCGTATGTATCATCGAACCATCAAAACCAATATGCAATCGTCGAGATGCTTCTGACGTACATTAACGAAAGGAGAACCACTGAATCAAATCCCCGCCGACTCGCATCCGCGTGTTCCAGACGCGCTCTTCGGAAACAACCGGCGATCTGCAAAGCGGACAGTTAAAATTGAGATGATGAAGCCAGCCATCGAGGCACTCCTTGTGAAACACGTGGCGGCAGTCGAGCTTCCTGACGAGCTCGCCATCTCTTAGCGTGCACAAGCACACCATGCAATCACTACCGGCAGCGCTACTTGCCACCCCCTGACCGCTGCAACAATTATCACTAATTTTATTAATATTAATATTATTGTTGTTGTTGTTGTTGTATTTATAAGAAAAGGCCCGGTTTTTATTGAGTTGCTCGGCGAGGACTATGAGGCTAGCGAGACCCGATCCGACGTGTGGGCCGGCCGGGTTATTCTGAACCGGGTCGACTCGGGTCATGCCCACGGAGTGGAGGAGGCTGAAGAGGAGAGAGCGGAGGTTGCCGAAGCAGTTGGCGATGAGGGCGACGATAAGGAGTGGAAGTGAATCGGACGACAAGTCGATCAGCTGGCCGTGGAGTCCCATGATGGTTTTTTTTTTTTTTTTCTTTTAATAATTTGGCTACTGGGTCTGGTCTGGTGGGTGAGTGTGGGTTTGGGGATTTGAGGGTGGCCGATTCCTTCTTTATAAAGAGATAAAAGAGAATTTGAAAGAGAGAAGAAGAGAGAGGAGAGGGGGGTTTGTGTGAAATTTGTGAGAGGGGCGCTAAAAGGGAGGGAGATTTTGGGGGGGCATGTGTGGTGGGACCTGTATGAAAATTAAAACATATTTGTTTATTTTGTGATAAATATTGAAGAAAATCTTATTATTATTGGCTATGTGAAATTTGTGCCTAGAATAGATAAGGTTTTGGCCTTTGGGGCGTCTTTTTCTACTCTTTTTCAAAACAAAATAATTATTTTTAATTTTTAATAGGCTATTTAATTAATTTTGAATACGGTTAATCATCATTTTAATATTTTAGACACAGAATATTTGATGATTTTCTTTTTTAAAAAAATAAATAAATTTTATCACTAAAGCCTGATGTTTTATCTCGATCGTATTTGAATTTTCAAATTGATACCATAAATTCACATTTTCTGCAAAGTATTTTAATTTTTTTTAATGTGTATTTTAAGGATAGTGCTTCTTTTTATTTATACCATTTACGCGAATTAAAAAAAAATGTTTTTATATAATTGCTTTCTTAAACAATATATGCGAAGGTGGTGTCATTTGCATTTTCTTTGGTGATGACATTTGGTAGCGGATCTTGTTCCTATGGAGCAAAATCAAATAGGCCATTTCCAAGTTCCAACCAATAAGCGTTGGTGAAAGCTTATCAAATGGAGTCAAATTTGTAGTGTAAAAACAATTATAAGTTCAATTGTTGCATCGTATTGGGATTCATCCATGTGATGAGACTTTTGCCACCAAATTTTTTAACCTCAAAGTATGACATGTGTGATGTTATTGTTACCGCCTTTTTAACCACCCCCCCCAAAAAAAAATTTAAATTTTCAGTAGCCTCATATTATAACTTATACGTAGATTCTTGAAACAAATTGGTGTTAAAAAGAAGAAGGCGGTGGGACACTTACCTCACAACATGTAGGTATATAATTCACTCTAGTCCTTAGAATACTTAGTCATACATGTGGAGTGGAGGGCATCTTACTGCTGCTCATAAGGAAAAATATAAAACAAAATCTCTATAAAGGTGCTAAGAAATATGCGGGTACATTTGATTTGAGGTAAACATTAAATTACAATCGATGTATCATGTGTGTGGTATACGGTATATTAATTGTAACTTAAAGAGTATGATCCATTGATGCTAAAATGATTTCCTGTGCCCAAAACAACAACAAACAAATATGTATTGCCGTGGAGGAATAGCGGCCTCACCTTCATTAGGTCACCATCCCTTTCTCCAAAAATGAATAACTAATTTTCAGCCCCCAAAGCCAATAAAATAATAAAAAGTGCATAGATGTCCGACAAGGAAAATATGAAAAGCAGTGAGTTCACGCCAGGAATCTCAATTTTTTATTTGCTAAAGAAGAAAAAAAGCATATTCGAATTTATTTTTCTTTGCTTCTCACGGTTTTCTTCTCGTTTTGGTCAAAAAGTAAGCAAATTCAAAGCTTAATTCCATTTTTTAAGGAGAAAGAAGGGGAAAAAAAAAAAAAAAAAAGAAAGAAAAGCTAATGAAGAAACTTGCAAGATTTGAATAATAGAGACCAGAGAGAGCCACTTGCTCAAATAAACATCAGAAGATGACTCTTCTCCTCTCTTCCATTTGTTTCTCTTCTCTTCTAATGCTTGGGTAAAGCCACTTGGTGCTTTCATTAAATTAAATAATCTATTTGTCGCTTGGGGATGCTGCATGATAGGTGGTAATTAATTAAAAACTATTAAACAGTTATACGTTACATTCTGTATGTACGTTGCAACAAGCATCATAAATTAATTGAAGAATCTTAAGCATGAGATAAAACCGCTAATTTGAGCACTCCATGTTTTGACAAGAGGCATATCCTTTATTCCTCTTAGCATAATATGGCAAGAAAATGAAATGCTCATTTGAAATATTTTCTTGTTATTATATTAAGTTAAATGCTTTTCTTCCAAACACATGAGATGACCATTGACCGACCCCTCACTTGCAAAAATTCTACAAACTAAATCAACTAATCCGACACGCATGAATCATGATAAATATCTGTAAAAATACTGTATGTACAAAAATTGTCACCATCTCGCCGTACGTATACTAATTGCTGTGCCCTTAATTAATTCATTGAGCTCTTGGGTTCAAAGTTCAAACAGTTAAATTACATAGTGTGATAACAAAACTAATGTTTCATGTTTTTTTAATGTTCAAATGAACAATAAAAAATCGAGTTAATAAATATAAATTAAATACCAAAACAATAATTAGTCTCTTTTTTCTTTTTTATTTGATAAGTGCAAAATCCTTGTTAAAAAGGAAAAAAAAAATTACGAAGCAAACAGGCTGTAACTCCAATTAATAGAAGCAATACGTAGGTAAGTCCTAAGAGTCGTTTCCATGCAAACTGTTAAAAATATTATCAATTAAACTATCCAACCAAGTAATCAATACAAGAGAAGTCAATATTGATCAGCAACAAAATTTCTTTCTTTATAGATGTGAGTTAAAAAAAAAAAAAAAAAGAGCTGAATCGATGCAAACAATTCTTTCGTCGTGCATAATAAGGTATTATCGTTTAAAGTGGTTATCAACTCATATTTTACGCTAATTTTGTTTTTATGACTTCAATTTTACGTGAATTATTGAGAAGAAAAATAGAAAACGATAGTACTGGATGGTAGGAAAAGTGGAAGTATAAAATATAAGTGGGTGCTCATGGAACACAAAGAAGAGAAAAAAAAAATGTTCTCACTAGAATTTCCAGATGTGGATTAATAATAAATCAATCCAACTAATAATAAGTCATGGTGGGCGGTGGAAGATTAGATGAAATACAGGGACCGGCCCTGACTCTGAGAGATTTTCCATGATTTTCGGTGACTAATATTCTAATTAATTGTGTACTAAATAATAATAATAATAATCAATTTGAATCAGATTAGAAAAAAATTAATCACAAAAATTAACAAGATCAGTGCTTGATCAAGGACATCGTGATGCACCCTCGACCGTCCAAAAAGATTTGCGTATCCACCGACAATGCTGTTTTTGGTTTTATAAAATGTCTTTGCGAGAAAACTCCAAGCAACTTGTGTTTATATATATATGGTACAAGTACATTTGCATAAGCTTCACTTAATGCTATATGGTCAGCTTCGTAATACATGAATTTGACTGATTAGGGTTTTACCAGATTCTTTTTCTTCAATTTCTAGCTCTATTGGGGAAGATGTCTCTCTGGCTTTCTTATCATTATTATCACAATGAGAAGAGATTAAATTATAATCAATTATGAAAAGTCTTTATCATTCTATGTTCACATTTGCATCCTGCATACCATGCATGTGCAATTTTAAGGTTAGTTTTGAAATGTAAAAATATTGAATCGCGATTCCCTCCTTATTTGAGCCAACTATGTTTTGAAGAATTTCTTGACACGCTTGAGGTTTATAATGTTTTTCAAATTAATATTCATTCATTATATTACATTTTATTACGAATCAATCATCCACTTTTATTACATTGATCTTTTTCATTATCAGTCATTCATTATAATACATTTTATTGCTAAGATAAAAACCAAAATCAGGATTAATTGGTCTAAAATTTCTGGTAATATTCATCTTTTTCTCTCGTTTAGAGTATAATAAGAACAGATATGTGTGTGTAATTACAACACTTTTATGATTGAAATCATTTTGAAAAATTTTAATTTATAATAATAAAAAAAGTCTTAAATAAGTTCATAATAAGCTTGACCTGTAGTCTCTTTTACCTGTTACCATCGTGTATTAATTTCTTCAGCACACTAGCTGGCTAAAAGCTCTCAAGTTCAAACTCTACTTGATACTGGGTCTCAATAGCTAGTTTTTCAATCGGTGCTCTCACTAGAAACAACAAATTTTAAAAAGCATGGCACCTAATTTTCAATAGACTTCACAAACACTCAACAATTAACAAGGAGAAATGCATTTAGTGTCAAACTGAAAGTAATGATCTGCTTTTTGACTCACATAAAATACAAATATGTGAGTTTTTTGCTTGCAAGATTGAAATGCCTAGTCACGGATATTTTCTTAATGCCTAATCACCGATATTTTCTTAGTTTATTCTTAATTACCATAAAGAAAGGATCATACCCCTAAAAAATAATCACAAAAGAGGAACAGAAAATCTTGATTAGGTACAACAACCAATTGCTTTATAATTAACTTTTTGATCAATTATTTCTGTTTACTTGTAATCGGGCTTTTTTGAAGGATAAGCTAGCAAATGAAATGCCAGGATTCTAAAAGAGGCAATTAAAGCTCTTTCTCACACATACCCAACAGCAACATAGAAAGATAAGAGAAGAATGTTAATTGCGAGAGGAAAAAAAGTCTTCAACAAAGTGGTCCTAGCAAGCCCTTTAGCACGCTTAATGCAATTTTCAATTCCTACAAGTCACTTTCCACTTTCGCATCGCTTTTCAAGTGTCAATAATACACAATAGAAATGTGAAAAAAAATTTCTTAGAAGAGTCGAGAGAAGTTTGGCCCATAATAATGGTGACTGTGACATTGAGTATGACATAAATTAGACGACGCCAACAAATTCTGGCAGTTAATCATTTTTCATTAGGGCCATAATATTGATTGGTTTGTTTATTATTATTATTTTTATACACTTATAATTAGAGTTCTATTGATATTTATAATAAGAGAAATTCTCATGAATAATCTTATTAAACCACAGTTTGAATGTCAACCTTTACTTTAAAGTTGAAGAGAGATCTACCCTCATTATTAATATTAGAGAGAGATCGATTCTATTTCTATATGAAGAGACAAATAAACCCTTATTATATAAGGGAGTCAAGTCGAATCCAGGCACCAAGGTGGTTGGGTGCATAAGTGTTTACTTATTATTAATCGGGGTTCTCAAATTGTTGAAAACGTTTCTAAATCACAAAAAAGTAATTTTATATTTATTTTGCAATGTCTAACTGAAATCGATCAAAACATGTTTTAGAATGTATTAAAGCTAAAAATTCTATCGAGTGCCTTTTGGAACATCATATGCCAGATTGCTAACTCACCTAACTAAATTAGACCCACCATAGATTTAGGGAATAGTAGTATTTAAAAAAAAAACAAAGTTATAAAGACCAAAGTTAGAAGATTAGAAAGATAACATCATTGTGAGTAGGGTAGTAAAGGAGGAGTTTTAGTCTACAAAAAATTGTTGAACAATTAATAATTGTCTAGAAGATTCTTAAACAATTTCAGGACTACAAGACTTGGAAAAATCTGCCCATTCATTGTACTAGGAAGACACTAAAGGAGAAAGGACTGCTAAAAAGATTAAGATCTTTGTACCTAAAGGGCAGCTAGAAAGTGACGCTCCTGCCTGCCTGTAAGATTAGGCCTAATGGAAATCATCGATCATTGAGGTAATAAACAACTGGGATTCAGGTTCAGGTTTGATAGATTTTTATTCAATTCTGAGCTTGGAGAAAGCTGTATGAAAGTGACCTTGATGACACGCATCAATGCCAAATCATAAGCTTAACTCAGTGAGTTTTTCTCTAATGTTTTGTTTTTTTTCTTTCCGGGTAATCTTTGAGTCAATCCAAGAGAATGACTTGGATGCTGGGAAAAACAAAATTTAATCCCATTTCTCAAATTTTATTGAAATGATTTTCAAAATAGAAGACCTAATAATAGAACAGGGCGACCGAGTTCTCGAATAAATATAATTTTGAAAGCAATTTTTGAGGAGAAAAGCCATCGATTTCAATGAAATTTGTCTTGTACGAAAAGCTGAAAACAAATCAAGTTCTTTAATTAATCAGTCTGATCTTCAATTACTTAAATGACAATGGCCAACTCTTTCGTCCTCCTTGAAAAGAAAGACCAAAAGACAAAACAGTGAAGACGTAGAACTTTAGAAGCATTCCCCAATAAATTTTGTGTGCTCATAGCTGTTGCCTTCAATTGGCAATTAATATGATCGGTTTATTGCAAAAATCTGCGTTGGCCACCAGTTTCAGATGAGATAAAGATAACACGGTGTTCATGAACCGATCGAATTCAATCAAATCAATCGATTTAATTTAAATCAATTCAAATTTTCATTGAATTAAATTTTTAATTAGATTAAATTGAATTATAAAATAGAAATTCTATCGTTACTTGATTGATTTACGGATCTATCTATTCAAACTCCAATTAATTTTTATATTCCAAAGCAAAGATTTAAGAATTGAAGTATACATGCGATAATAAATATATATGAATCATGAAATGGCAAACTCTTTTAATATTTCAATCCATGATCGGTTTCGATTAGATGCAAGATATAAAATCTAGTGTACAATGGATTGAACTTGAATTCAACACAAACTATTAGATTTGAATCATTAAAACTTAACTGGGCTATACATAAAATAGAAATTAGGCTATAGAATTTTAAGCCAAAATTTGTTTAAACCCCACGTTTACAATGGTTTTTCTTTTTTTCTTTTTTTTTAAAAAAAGTGACAAAAAAATGGATGTTGAATTAGAATAGTAAGCTCATTAGATTTAGATTATAACTAAACGTCAAACATACAAATAACGTGTTTGTATGATGCCAAAGATTGAGTGGACACACTATCGGTACTAGTAACGTGTTATGTTAATATCCATACCGACCCAAAGCTGTAATCTTATCCAGCAATAAATAATTTTACCAGTTACAGTAAGTGCCTAACATGGGCAACGAACATCCATGTGATCCATAGCACATATGTTTTGTTGCCGCATGTGCATGATAAGATGCCATTAAATTAATCATCAACATTCAAACTGCAGTCAGCAGTGGAAAAGGCCTGTTTCGGAGCTGATTTTTGTGATGGCTCATTGGATGATCGACGCATAAAACTAATGAGAGATTGTGATTGATTGAATCAAATTCGTTTGGTTATGGGGCTTTTGGTCTGCAATGGCTAAGAAATTTCAAGAAGCAAAATTGACAGGTGCATGAACCCGATTCACATAACCTTTTCGGATATGGCTTTTTTGGACCAAGATAAATATAGAGTAATGGACCTATGAGACTTTTTCAGGTTTAAATGCCGTCAATGTATGATCACGTGTGTGGGAGTACTTTCTTCTTTGGTGCTTTTTAACGGCAACTTTTTCCGAGCACCTGCTTGTCATGACCCAAACCATACGTCCTTAGCAAGGTATTACTAATGAACTATCTCCAGGTTTTAAATTTCAGAATTTATTTATCTGTTTATTTTTCTATGAATTTTGAATATAACATATAGGCTATACCTTCAGGGGGAGGATTCGAGTTTTAAATAGAGGTATCAAATATATACCCCTAAAAGAAAACTACACAAATATAAGTATCAAATATTAAAATTATAGGCTTGTAGAAATTATTCTTACCTAGTTTATATTCTAAATTTATAATCTTGCAATGCTTTGCACGTTATTATTATTATTATTTTTTTTTTTGACAATTTCATCAACGAGCAAAGTTATTATTTATTAATCAACTAGCTCATCAACCAATGGTAATAACATAAGTACAATAAAATGATATATTTTTACAAAAATATAATAGTAAAATGATATACTATAATATTTATTGTAGTTATTTGACATATTACAATTATTAAAATAGAGAAACACCAATAACCATTGCAATTTACAACAAAGGAAGAAAAAAAAAAATTTTAACACTAAGATTATAAAATGACCAAAATAACTCCAAAAAAATGACCAATTGTATTTAATACTTTAAGTATTTTAACCTTATCTAATTAGACTTTTAAATTCTTCTTCATTTAAAATTTTTTAAAATAATGTGAAATTATTGAAAGTATTTTAGGGATGGGTGGATTTAAAAAAAACTATAGGTGGAAACATCTCCACCCAAAAGCCCAATAAAAGAATACAACTTAATTTTCTGTAATTCAGACCACTCTCCCAATTTGTTCTCTTCAACATAGCACTGATTCCAAGAGAATTTTGCAAGTTCAAATAGGTAACTTATGCCTTCAAATAATTATCAGAATAAATCATTTTTAACCATACAATAAGTCAAAAATATTTCCCAAAAAAAAATTTCCAATTATTATTTCCATATACCTCACCATTTGTTTTTAATATTTCACACACCCTAATCCCACCCCACCACTGCATGCAAAAACACAATTAAAGAAATCCTACCAACACCTCTTTCCCTTTGTTTATATTTTTCTAATGGAAAGCTTCAAACGCAGCTCAAGTATGTTTTTGATCCTGTGGATGTTGACTAATTAATTTTGCAAAAGTACCACCTTCATTCAACCAAAACGAAGAGCACAGCTGGTTCTGTTTTGATGGGTCTAGCTGATAAATAAGGCAACAATGAACTTAACCATGGATCAATATACAGCTACCAGGCCTAAATTGGACAAAAAGTAGCACGACAAGGACAGACAATTTTTGCCCTCTATATTACCACCGACAAGACCCGATGAATTTAATTTACCAGGATAAGTTTGCTTGTACAAGGTTGGGCAGAGCAAAACCTGAGCTACTTTTTACAACATCAAAAGAACGAGGCCGAGAGACATGTCAGGAACTGGTATTTCCAATCCTCTTCAATAGTTCCTGATGGGACAGATGAGAAAAATGGTTGCCCAAAAACAAAAGTTTATTATACCAACAACAAACAATTAACCTTAGCCAAATTTTATCGTTGCCATTAAGAAAAGCTATACCTGTTTGGTGGCAGCAATTGAAATACGCTGCCTCTCTTTCTTCTCTCGTTGGCACTCTGCGCACCAGCTTGAACACTCTTTCTGATATTTCTTCAGCTCTCGGAAGACGGAACTGGGAAATATTGTGAGGCATTCCATGCATCAGATGATTAATTTAAATCCTTGCAACTAAAACCAAGGACTCGACACTAAATTTCAACAAAAGAAAGAACATGAGCCATTCTAAAAAGAAATTGTCTTCCTCTGTGACAGAACCATAGATCAGATTTCAAGTCCCTTTCTGTAATCACAATGTTCTTATACTCTCTGCAGCTGGGCAAGATACTTTTGCAAGTTTCAGACTTACGACTGCTAAGACCATCTAAGAATTTGATATCCCAAAAACCAGATTGAATGAATCAAACCATGCACATTCATTTTACTACCCTGACATATTGAGCAGGACCCATCACTAAATTTATCTTTTATCAGACCAAAAAAAGGAAATAAAGAATTAGAGGACAAGTGACAACCATGATAATGAGGGGTTACATATCATGAACAACCTAAAAGCTCAAAACTACAAAAACAAAAAATACACTGCCTTGATTGAGAAAATAAGACGGCCACAAAAACTTAGTAAAGAATAAAATTGAAAAAAGTTAGCCAAGACTCATAAAACATCTTCCAGACTTTATAAAACCAATGTATTAATTTAGTTAATAATAAAAACATTCTCAAATCAGATGTTCAGATGACTCCAGCCGCATAATACAAATTAAGCTAAAAAGAGTCAATTCTGACTGGAATAAGTTGACCATGAATTAAAAGATCTACAGCTTCCACACAAAAGAAACCGAATATATATGTGTGACTTCAAGTTGCTTGATAGCCAGCAACCAAATATTGATTATTCAGGGGGACTGTAGTCAAGCTAGATCCTAAAACACTTGGTAATCAATGACATCTCTTCTCAAGCTGATAACCATAAGGCTTCCTTTTACCTTCTATAAGAGTTTCCCAAAAGAATTTAAATAGCAATATCTTTCCAATAGACTTTTACTGTTGTATGCTAGTTCTCAGACCCTATTGAACCAACTAATTATTCACCGTGGAAAGTGGTGGCCTCAATTGCCTAAAAGTAGATCTCTCCTATTTTTTTAAAAGTGAGAGAGCTATCAAAATTACCTTCTACACCATACAAGTAAGTTGACCCGACTCCCTGATGTGGTGGCTCTAGCACCATGCCGATGGCGACCTCGATGAAGAACTGCGTAGCCCGGAACATGAGAATAATCCAAAATTTCCTATAATATAAAAAGGAAAAAATCCAACCAACAAAACTTGGTTAGCTACAGTGAAAAGATGTAGGAGAATGACCATGCCATGACGAGAATTTTTCCTTTCTACTGGCTCCAATGTATACATCTTGACATCATGAAGAATCTCAGGAGACACTTCTACCCATGTTTAATAAGTTTATCTTACTCATGTTTATGAGTTTATCTCGTTCCTCAATGTTTTGAGCCTAGGTACTATGTGATCATCAACCACCTTCTAGTCATACAGTTTTTGTCTAAGCAACAATAGACATCTACTCACCAGATTTTTAGCGCGGACAAACAGAAACGAGTAAATCATTTCTCAAAAAATGACAGGCCATTCAAATAGATTCCCATGGTCGGCTGCAGTAAAAAATTAATCTTAGAGATCAACATACCTCTGATTGGGTTTCTGTATTCACATGTTTATCACATCGGACACCTCGAAAGAACAATTCACCACCAGAAAATTCCCTACCCAAGCAAACATTTAAGGTGACTTCTGAGTCATCCACATGGAAACCTACAAAGACAAAGTTATTGCGATTTCAAAAAATCTTATGAAGGTACACACAATACCAAGAGTTCTAAGAAAAAAACCCGGACAAGGGAAAGGAAAAAAAGGGTGAGAGGAGTTAACAAAACGAAACAGAGAGGATGGATTTTTTATGAAAATACTTTGCATTATTAATCATAGGACAACATAAATAGAGCATGAGAAATCACAAAAGGCTAAATCCAAGAATGAAAGTTCAGTGAAGTGATGGGTGATGATTATGGAAAAATCAGGATATAGGTCAACTATCTATTTTTCTTATTTGGAAATACTTATAAAATCCCAGATTATACTACTTAAAATAAGAAAAGTTTCTTTTTGTACACAATCTCAGAAGAACAATCAACACAAAAAGATAAGTTAAAAGGTTTCACTTGATATTTTGTTCCATTTGTTACAATGTTCCAGTCTTTTACTAGTTCATAGAAACAAAGCAGCATGACAATTTGAATACCATTACTATACTAGAAACTAAATGCAAAACAATTAAGCACATACCAAGTTCAACATCTCGATCCATTCCATACTCAACAACAAAACCATGATGAGAATCCAAAGTGGACCCACCAACTTCAGGAAAGAAAACTACAAAGTTTAAACCAAAGAGGAAGGGGAAAATGAGTTTATGCCATGATTGATAATAATAACCTTGAATATTATGTTTTAATGCGTACTAAGCATCTAGTAGTGCATAAAAGTATAATACCTTTGGATATAGGACGTATAAAGTCATTCATCAACTTATCCAGCATGGCTTCTAGGCCAAAGTCATCAAGAACAGCACCAAATTTGTTCATTGTGTTTGGTCGCATGATTCGGAATCTTGTATCATGCACCCATCTTTCAAAGTTCTCTACCTAAGCAATCAGAACCTGATAAGACAATATAAAAATAAAAAAAAACTAAAAACAGGAAAATACATAATATTGCATTCCAAAATGACAGAAGAAAGATAATACCTCAGATAGCAACATTTCGCAGAAACGCGGCTGAAGCATTTCAAATGTATATATTCCTGGAATGGGTTCAGCCATTATGCTTCTAAAACTCGCCTCTGTATTATCACGAACTGCTTTGACAAAAGCGGGGACAAGGACACTAGGAGCATGCATGGTAAACAGCTCCCTGTGAAGAGGCTGCAGAGATGAGAGAACTATAAATGGGTAAGAAAGAAGACCGATGTAAAAACTGAGACAAGTCATGCACATGTATGTGGTAATTTCCGAAGGAGAAAAAAATCGATAGAGTTCTGTTTCGTCATGAAATTTCTTAAGGATTAAAACACCAATTATCATATCCAGCAACATCAAAGGAAATTTCTTAAGACAAATTAAAGCACTAGTTCTGATTATAAAACTTCCAATTCAAACATTCAACATGTAAAAAACATACCTGATAATTTGATATTATCCTCTGTCTGTACTCTTTGTGCCTCTGAACCTATAAATGCAGTTGAAAATAATACAATAAAATAATAAGGCCAAACGGAAGAGAAACCCAAATGCATAACTGATACAACATTTGATGTCTCGTACCATAGTAGTAAAAAACAGTATCACACAGTTCTTCTAAGAGAATAATGTAAAAAGCAGACACTCATTGGCATTCGAAACCCAAATCTAAAGTATTTCCCCCTCGGGTGCTTTTAGCCTAGTACGGTACACAAAAACAAAATCCTCCTCTTCAAACAAAATTAATGCAAAACCCCAGTTCATACGCTATTTAGGGTATGTTGGTAACTGTTGTGCTTATACATAGTTTTGCTCATGCATAGTTCTGAAAGCACAACAGCTAAAGTATTTGGTAAATACCTATTTTCATTTGGGTTATAGACTACCCATGAGGAGTGGTTTTATTCCACAATAATAGTGAATCAAAAGCCACAATTATTAAGACATTTCCATCCCACATAGAGCCACAAAACACTGTTTCACTACTCTAAAGAGAAGAAAACCTAGAACACCTTGGGTAGTATAACCAGTGATATTATGTCATGTGTATATTCATTTATTATTCTTACCAACTACACTCACAGCTGATTGGACTGTTGCACAGATGACTTGCCACAACAATATATCTTTCTCCTACCAAACAATAACCTAGAAAGACAGCAATGCCGCATCATCCCTACAAGCAATCCAACAAAGCCATGCCATGTATGCATTTATTTTGAAATTGTCATACAAATTGGTAATTAGTTTTGATAATTGAATAAGCACATAGCATAATATCACTAAACAATTATACTACGACGGAAGTGTTCTAGACTTTCTTCTCCTACACTAAATAAAAAAATAAACCAACATGGCTACACTGATTTATAAAATAAAGGTGGAATGGGATTCGTACACGTGTCCGTTCGCCGTCACGGGAGTATTTCATCAAGATATCGCGCATGTACTGGAGCTTGACGTCACGTGACATGGAGAGCATGGTAGGAGGCAAGTAGCGTTCAAGCGAGCTGAAGAGGAGAGGAGTGAACTCCAATTGATGAAGGTCATCGTAGCTATCTGGCTTGTGCTCGGAGCTAGGGTTCAGTCTCAGTCGGTACGACGCAGGCGGCACAACGATGGCCCCGTTCGCCGTTGCGGACTGCGCGTGATTTCTCCGGTCTATGGAAGCTTCAAGAGCCATCGTGATAATGGGTATGGTGGGGGTTACATAGAGGTAAGCACGTGTGTTGTGTTAGGTTGGTTTGAAAAAATGGACAAAAGTGAACAATTGCTGCGGGTGGGGTGGGGGCCCGTTGGTGACGTGGATAAATGAGTAAAGGAGAAATTGTTTAGGGGAATTAGACGGAACTTGGAAGAACGCTTTAAAAACATGACAAACGTAGATATGGCCAACCGACTGGGCTGCCGTCAAAACAAGGACTATGCGTGTTTATTCTCATGCTGTGTGTTACCGTATCCACTATCAATTTGAGAGTGTTTGCTGATTGAATTTTATGAATTAGTCGTCAATTTTATGAATTAGAAATTAATTTATATTTAATTTATAATTTTATATATTATAAAATTTTAATTTAATTCAGTCCACATATTAGTAAAATCGAATCTATATATCTATGGATTGAATGTAAATTTGAACTAATTTATCATTTTACAGATTGGTTTGTTAGTTAAAAATTTTTAATTCTATTCTATTCACGAACTAACTAAATAAAAAAATTAGTATAAAAATGATTTTACTATCGATCAAATTCAAGATTAAATAAGATTTAAATACATTAATTGTTTATTTAAAGCTATAAAATATATTCAAAGTTTTAAAATACAACACACTAAAAAGAAAAAAAATACCATTTGTTTAGATCAGTACATGAACATTATTACTTAGGAAGCTATATTTATTTATTTAATTAATTTTATTTTATTTAATTATCAGATAAGATATAATATGGTATTAATGTAATTATATTTTAACTTATTTATTTATTAGTAAGTACTAATGCCATGTTTACAAGTTTATTTTTTTATTAAATAAATATTTCTTTTACGGATTTATGGATTTTTGCCGATTTAAAAAAGTAAATTCATATCCAATCCATCAACTACGGATTTTTTAATTTTCAATCCAATACAATCTACCAATCCATGGATCAAATTTTTACGAATCAGATTTCTATGGATTAGACAGATTGAATAGATCGAATTAGATTCTGATCACCTTGATGTACCTCATGTTGTTTTGTGTGGCTCCATTTTTTTTACTTAGGCTCGGGCCACTCGTGTCATACTCATATGTGTCGTGCTATGGATCATACCATGCCGTACCTATAACCAAAAAAAGCAAGATAAGCTTTTTCTTTTTTTTCCAAATTTTTTAAGAGAGAATGTCGTACTTTGTTTAAGCCTATTGAGTCCTTATGTCTTTAGTCAAATTCAATAGAAACAAAATTTCAAAATTCAAGTCAATATTTAATAACAATAAATTAATAATAGGAACCAAATGTAATATTAATTACTAAGTTAAACCTTACAGTATTAGAATTTCTTTTTTTAAGTCTTAACAAAAAAACAACAACAATCGTAACAATTTTTTTAAAGGGTTAACTTAGTTATTAACTTAGACTTATATAGAGTCATAAATCACAATCCATAATAACATTAATACGTATTTATAAGATCATATTATTTATAATTTTATTTATTAAAATCATGATATCAATTATGCATTTAATAAATTATAAATATAAATCAATTAGAGTGTTTTTTTAAACTAAGAATTAAATGAAATTAAAAAACTTGTGCTAATAAAATATATTAAAAGTTTCAATTTTAAGTTATTTGTAAAATCATACAAATTTAAGTTTACAAAGTGAATGAAAGTTCTAAAAGCACGGCACAATTATTGCATTTCTTTTATGATATCTTTGCTTTCTACTACAATCTGTCGTCTTTAAAACTAACGTCTTTAAATGTGTTTGTATAGCATCCGCGTACATACGTCTCGTCGTCATAAATGTCTTTGGTCTGCTCCTTGTCGTCTTAGTCTTGTCTGTTGATTTATTATGTCTGAACCTGCCTGTAGTCGATTGGTAGTCTCATCTCTAAACACACGCTTCGAAATCTAACATTTTATACTTAAAATTTTCAAAAATGCCATTTCTACATTTTACCATTCAATCCATAAATCTATTAGGTAACATTTATTTTTTGGAATGAATTGAAATCCTGAGAATGAAAATCTTAAAATTAAGAGTGTGAAGTGAGAATAAGAGTAGCTTATTTACTTACACTACAGTGAGAGTGTAGAATAGAAATCAAATTTGCATTTAGGTGTTTGCTTTACCTTGAACGAGGAGTGAATTATTTTACAATTTTACCTTTGTATAAAGAATTGTAGTTCTTAATTACAAAGTGAATAAAAAAATATATTTCTAAAATAAACTATTTCTTTTAATTTTAACTTCAATAATATAAGTTAATAATAATTAATAATATTTTTAATTATGTAAATCACAAATTTTTATTAATCTTGATTTTAATTATGTAAATTAAAACTTATTGATAAGAGCAACACAAATGAAACAATCTTATAAATAACATGGTAGAAAATTAATATTTTTTTAAAATAAACTATTTATTATTATTAATTATTAATATTAAATAAATATAATACTATTAAAATTAAATAAATATGATAATATTCTATAAAGCTATTAAATTGTAATATTATAGAACTAATCATGTCTAAATTCTTTTCAAGTTTCATAATAGTACATTTTACCAAAATATTAGAAAAGAAAAAAAATGAAAACCCACTGTTAGAAAATAGATAAAAGAATTAGAAGGCTACATGCAAAACAACAATCTGAATATCTGATGGATCCATTGATGTATAAAGCCACATGCCCACGAAGGGGATGTTAACCACAAAACTAGAGAATTCATAAGTTGACAAAGTGAAGAAGGGAACATGGAGGCTTATTTTTAAAAAATTAATTGAAACACACGAATCAAATGAAAAGAAAAGGCTTTACGCCAAGGCATCAACTTGAATTAATGCACATGCAAAATGTCAGAAAAGGGATAATATGGTAAATTTTAAAGAATAAATTCATTTCGAAATTTAGATTTGTTGTTCATTGGAGGATATATAAAATATAGCTCAATAGAATTGGAACGTTAAAGAGAGAGCAAAAAGAAATTTGTAATAATGATGAGTTTATACCAGGAACTAATAATTAACCATTCATTTTACATCAATTCATGTTGAGCGCGCAGCCTTAGTATACTTTAATGGTGCGTTTACTTCCAATGAACGAGAATGAGCTGGAATGGGAATGGATTGGGAATGTGAATGGGCTGGAATGGAAATAAGGAATGAGAATGAGATTCTAATGTTTACTTGACAAAAATAAATGGGAATGGAAATGTACTAGAATGTCATTGATGTGTTTACTTGGCAAAATAAATAGGAACGAGAAATGGGAATGAGAATTAATTTACCAAAATACCCACAGTATTAAATAATATAATTTTCATTAACTAGATACATGTATAAATATTATTATAAAATGATATTAATTAAAAAAATAAAATTAATAATAATAGTAATAATAAATGTTAATAATAATTATTAATATTATTATTAAATTTTATTAACTTTATTATTTTATTTACTTTTAATTATTACTATTATTATTTTTATTAATATTATCATTATTAACATTTATTATTACTATTATTATTATTATTATTATTATTGTTATTAACTTTATTATTGTTATTTATTATTAATTATTGTTATTATTATTTTTATTAATATTATCATTATTAATTATTATTATTATTAATAAATTATATTAACTTTATTATTTTAGTTATTATTATTTATTGTTATTATTAATTTTATTAATATTATCATTATTAACATTTATTATTATTATTATTATTATTAATAAATTTTATTAAATTTATTATTTTAGTTATTATTAATTATTGTTATTATTATTTTATTAATATTATCATTATTAACATTTTATTATTATTATTATTATTATTATTATTATTATTATTAAAAACTTTATTATTTTAGTTATTATTAATTATTATTATTATTATTATTATTATTATTATTTTATTAATTTAGTTATTATTAATTATTGTTATTATTATTTTTATTAATATTATCATTATTAACATTTATTATTATTATTATTATTATTAATTTATTAATTTAGTTATTATTAATTATTGTTATTATTATTTTTATTAATATTATCATTATTAACATTTATTATTATTAAATTTTATTAACTTTATTATTTTAATTATTATTAATTATTATAACTAAAATAATAATTATTATTTTTATTATTTTATTGTTAATAACAATAATAATAAATTAATAATTAGAATGGAACAAAAGTAAATTCATCTTTCATTTTCATTCCCACATTATGATTCTCTACCCCCTCATGGGAATGAAATTCCCATTCTTTATTTCCAAATTGTGTGGGACCCACATAATTTATTCCCATTCTCAAATTCAATTTTGTCAAGTAAATATAGGTTTGATTCTCATTCTTCCATTCTCATTTCTTATTCCAAGAAGTAAATGCACCATTAGAGAGAGCAAAAGTGTGATTTTTATTCATGAATCAGTGCATAAGGTCAACTAAAATAGAAAACTGAGGACGAATATGCCATAATTTAGGATTCAGAAAAATATGGAGTGCAATTGAGAAAATTGAAAACCACAAAGGAGGCCATCATGGAAATTGACGACCAGGACATAGATGCCTTTGTAGAGAATCACCTTTTAAAAAAAATCATTTCAATAGCCTGCAAGAATATTGCTTAATTACATTTTCTTAAGTGACGATATCTTGAAAACAATTAAAAGAGAAATTTTTAAACATTTTCTAAATCCAAATAATGAAGCAACTGAAAGACTTTCATCAACTTAAACCATGACCAGAATAAATAAACAACAAAGCGCATAAAAGAAACATGCTTAAATCTAATACTATATATTTTTAATAAACTGCAAACTAACCATCCTTCAAACAGAAACCATAAAATAGACAGTAAGTAAAACAAGAAAGGCAAAAAAGTTTGTTGCATGGTTAAAATTATTTCACTAAACAGTTACTTAGTGCCCCCCACAACAAAGTGCAATTCACAACGCAGATATGCGCAACAAAATAATATATATACAAAACAAAAACCACAATGAAAACATGACGGTGGTTATGAGTACAATTAATGGAACATGAAGCATAAAACTTGTAAGATTAATGGTGCGTTTACTTACCGGATTGGGGAATCGGAATCCGGAATCGGAATGATTGACGCGTTTACTTCGCAAAAATAAGAGGGGAATCGGAATCGAAATGACGGGACCCACCTATATTTGGGAATGGGGAATGAGAACTTGATTCCCATGGGGGAGGTGGGAATCAAGTTCTCATTCCTTGAACTACCCATTTTGCCCTCCCCCAAAATAAAAAATACCAATTTTGTCCTAAGTTATAATTAATTAATATATTATTATAATTAATTAATTATTATGATTAATTAATATATTATTAACTATAATTATTAATAATTATAGTTCTTGAATAAATAATCATAATTAATTCATATATTCTAATTAATTAAATACTTTAATTATTACTATTAAATAATATAATAATATATTATTTAACAACAATATATTAATAATTATAGTTCTCAAGTAAATAATCACAATAATTAATATATTATTATTTTAATTAATTAATTAATATATTATTATAATAATTAATTAATTAATATATTATTATAATAATTATTAATATAATTATTATAATTAATTCATATATTATAATTAATTAATATAATATTACTATTAAATAATATAATAATATATTATTAACAATAATATATTAATAATTATAGTTCTCGATTAAATAATCACAATAATTAATACATTATTATTTTAATTAATTAATTATTATAATAATTATTAATATAATTATTATAATTAATATATATATTATAATTAATTAATATAATTATTATAATTAATATATATATTATAATTAATATATATATTATAATTAATTAATATAATTATTATAATTAATATATATATAATTAATTAATATAATTATTACTATTAAATAATATAATAAATGATTATTAATATATTAATAATTATAGTTCTCGATTAAATAATCATAATAATTAATACATTGTTATTTTAATTAATTAATTAATATATTATTATAATTATAATTATAATTAATTCATATATTATTATTAATTAAGTAATATAATTATTACTACTAATTAATATATTAATACATTTTAACAATAATTATTAATAATTATAATTTTGAATGAATAATCACAATAATTAATATATTATTATAATTAATTAATTAATATTAATATTATTAGTTAATATATTTTTATAATAATTGTTAATATAATTATAATAATTAATTAATAAAATTTTACAATTAATTAATATATTAGTTAATAATAATAATTATGACAATAATCCATTAAGATTTTTAGTAATTTATAATCCATTCGATTCTCGATTCCTACAGTTTAAGTAAACAATTTAATTTGATTTTCATTCCCTATTCCGATTCCACCATTCCCTATTCGATTCCAAATCATTCATTAAATTCATTCCGATTCACCAGATTAATCTAATATCTTAATTGCAGGTTTTAAATTTCGTGGCCAAAAGCTTCATTATCTAAATCCAAACCCGACCAAAGCCAAAAGCTTCAGTATCTAATATCTAAACCCGACCAAAGCAATCTCCATCAACAACACGAAGCCAAAGCCAGCCAACAATAACACACAACTTGAAGGGGCCAAAAAAAAGGACAAGTTACGCTTCCAGGTCCAGGTCCATGAACACATAAAGCGCAGCAAAACGAAAATACTCGTTCACTGAAAACGCGCCAAAAAAAAGGACAAGGAAAAGCAAGTCGTTCTAGGGATCTGGGTGTACTGATTCTTCTATGAAGAGTTATTGAAGATTCCTTCATCGTTAACATTATCCAGCATGAAGATATAACAATAACCTACCCTTAAGTGTCGTAAAGTAAACAAATACGGGCTCAAAGTGAACCCCGTTGTGGCTCGACTGAGGCTGAGAATCAGCAACTGAGTCACCACTTTCATTCTCTTTTGCTTCATCTTGAACAGGCTTTGCTCTGTACTTAGTACCAAAACTTTTGCTACTTTAAACGAAACACCCATATCGGTTATGGAATTTCAACAAACTCCTTTGACTTTGATGCTAAACAAGTGAGAGCAAGATCAGAAAAATAAAGGGAAAAAGAAGCGCAGTGGCCTTAGCTCTTCTCTGTAATGGAGAGAAGAAAAGTGTCTTCAGGCTTAAGCACTACGTTCTAGCGAACAGCCTGTTTTATAGGCCGTCAACTTCGCCATGAACCCAAACACGTAAACTACTTTTTCACATTTTCGTCCTTGATTATTTTTAGTATTTTACTTTTAAGTCCATATTGAGTTTTTGAGTAGTGCAAATGTGCAATACATCTTAAATTTTTTATCTTAAAAAATTATCTCAAATAATGTAGCATTTATTAATTAGTTAGTGAAACAATACAATTAATTATTTTAATTTTTAAAAAAAATTATCAACTAACCAATTAATAATACATTATTTAAAATTAAATTTTTAAAATGTCTAGCATTAACTGAGTTTTTTTATTTTGCCTTTTAGGGTTTTGTCGAGAAAAAAGATCAAAAGAATTTTTTTTTTGGTTGAAAAATCATTAAATATTGGGTTTATTATCGTATTTTAATATTTTTTGGCACCTTTCGGGTTTTGTTTGGGGGGGGGGGGGGTGGTATTTCTCCGAGTCAAGCTAGTATGGCATATTTATTGTGCATGAATGAAATGGGGGGTTTTTTTTTTTTGATACGTGAATGAAATTTGTTGGATTTGCTAACTAGAGGAGGTTGGGCTTATCTCGAAATTTGCATGGTATTAATAATGGGACTAAAAGTGATTTGGCGTGGAGATATGATTGGTGGTTATTTTTTAATTGTATTATAAGTCTCTCTCTTTTTATTCTTTAATGAATTGTATTATATATCTACTTAATATTTTCTCGATAAATTTTTTAGTTAAACTTAAACATTTTCGGCCAAAATGGGCGGCTTTTTTTTTTTCTAAATATATGTAACAAAATCCGTTCCACTAATAAATTTTTAATCGTTGAATAAATTTATCGATGAATAAATACTGTTTCAAAAATAATAAATTTATAAAATTGAATTGCAAATGATATAGCTCTTAACTTCTTGTTGATTCATGGATACTGTTTTCGACAGATTTTGGTGGGTAGAAAAATGGAAAATCTATCTAGAATAATAAATTTGTATTTTCGGGAATGGGGTACCTCACTGAGTTGTTGTGTGTTTTGGGTGTTTCTAAAATTAAAGGAGGTAAAAAGGGGTGAGGAATGTGGTGACAGTGGAGGAGGATCTGAAATAAGAGAAAGGTTCCTTGGGGTAAGCTTTACACCTGCAAAACGAAAAGCGAGGTTAGAGGTGAAACCGTGCAGCGTTCACACTCCGACGCTCAAGTTAGCAAACTCAAGCTTTTTTAAGATGAAGAGAGCTTTCCAGCCCTCTGTCAATGGAGTTTTGAGGTTGAAGAAATCTTATTTTGTGGAGTGTGAGTGTGAATATTCATGGGGTGAAGGAGAGTTATGGAGAATCAAACCTAGACATCTTTATATATGAGGTACATTGGGTACACGTGATTTCCCTTGGTTCTTGGCTGTCATTTTACCTTGTTATTGTTTTAGACCGTTAGGGGAGCATGCTTGAGGATCAGGTAGGCGATCACGGCGTATCCCATTCTATGCGTGGCCTTATGGAGAGTAGTCAGGTGTCAGTAGGCTGTCACGGTGAAGCATTGGGGACCACTTTTGGCGGGGGGTGTGATGTCCTCTTTTCAGTACACTGTTTTGATACATGGTTTTAACCGAATCAAGCCTGATCCTTTAGGCGATAGAGACGTCTCTCATGGCGGTTTTTGGAGAGTTTTCCGAAACCCGATATGCGAGGTACCCCCAATATATGGGGTACCCCCACTCTGTGGGGTACCCCTAGTTGCATGGGGTACCTCAAATTGAGTGGGGTATCCCAATTTATGCGGGGTAGGCCAAATTACGTGGGGTACCTTAAATTATGCCGTGGTTGCCAGGGGTACCTTGACTTGCTCTAGACCCACGCGGGGTACCTCTTTTATGTTGGTGCCGCTTTCCTTGTCGACACGTGGCGTCATATTTCTCCCCAAACAGATACTATAATAAAAGCGGCAGTATTAATATTATAAAAAATCAATTATTACCTAACTATAATAATTATTAATTAGTGACACATTATTTGTGACATGTGAAACACTCTATTGCTCGAGAAAATCCTTAAAAATTATTTGCAATCATATGTGAACACTTTTAATTGTAATTACGTAAACATTCTTAAAATACATTCTCGAAGATTAGCTGAAGTCCTTTGAGATGCTCGCTGTTTCTATCATTTGCATGGCAAAAAGTAAATGGAGATGTCAAATGTGGAATCCAATATTGAGGGTGGCCGTGCAACTGAGGTTTTATGCTTTACTGTCCCACAGCCTGACCACGATTTCGCAAATTGCAATTGGCAAGCCCACTGTCTGCCACAATGTGACAAGACTCTTAACGACTTTTTTTTTTATTTTATATAATTCTGAAAATATATTAATAAAAATAAAAGACTTACAAAGTTATCGTGAAAAAGAGATTAAGTTATAAAAGATACTTAGGATAGCCCCAAACATCGTCAAATAACATTTTTCTAATAGCCATTGGTGGATCATCCCACCAAGTATACATGGAACAAGATAAGCCCAAATTAGCCAAACAATCCGTCACGGAATTTTCTTCTCGAAAAATATGAGAGCATCTGAAAATCATATTTTTAATCAAGCTACAACAATTAATCCATCTATTACGGATGTACCATGGAGGAGCAAATCTAGAGTTTTGAAGACAAGACAGTGCAGCAGTAGAGTCGCTCACTAACCAAACATAATTCCACCCTTTATTAGCTGCTTCTTCAATTGCCACCATAATACCAAAAATTTCAGCATAAAAGGAATAATGAAAACCTAAAGGCATTGCAAAGCACCCTTTAAAGGCCCCATTAAAACCCCTGAAAACAGCTCCACAAGCTACCTCTCTCGGATTACCTTTAGCTAGGCCATCCGTGTTGATTTTAACCTAAGGAATTAGAGGAGGATGCCAAAAAAACTGAAACTACCTTCGAAGCCCATCGCAACGGCTTCTTTATGCCTAAAATATCATAAATTGGAACCTGGATAGCTATATGACCTGGGCAATAAGAGCTCAATAAAATAATGTGAGAGGAAGTGATAGCCTTTAACTGAAACAAGGAAAGCACGCGATTTTCAAAGCGTAATAAGTTCCGAGATTTCCACAAATAATAGAGCAAAATGAAGCAAGCTATGCGCCATAAAAAGGCTGTGTGGTGAGAGAATCTATCGTTAAGAATTAACTTTCGTAAACTCACAAGGTCTCCATCAACAAAAAATGTGACTCTAAATAAAGAGGTGAGCTAACCCCACAGCTGTTGAGAGAATCTGCATAGGAAAAATAAGTGGATAGTTGTTTCCTCAGTTTGCAAGCAAAAAGGGCAAGCTGAGACGACACATAACCCACGTAAACGCAGCTGATCATATGTTGGAACTTTATTATGAAACAGCCTCCAAGCAAACATAGAGTATTTCAGAGGAATAAACGGTGACCACAAGGATTTGTTCCAAGGGCAGACTACACGGTTGCCAAGTAAGAAATGATAAGCTGCTGCCAAAGAGATCGCCATCTGCTGAGTGGCACCACACCATCTTATCTTCGGTATCGACTACGGGCAGATCCATATTTTTTATATCTAAAACCAGCTAAGGGAAGGAAGATTGAAGATGATCTGGAATACACCAAGCACCATCACGAATCAAGGCACTCACAGAAGAATAGAGGTTCAATCTTAAGTCCTTAATATTTAGTAAAGAAACAATGGGAATCTGACAGCCATCTATCACGCCACAGATTAATCTTTCTACCATCTCCCACAACCCAACGACAACCATCAACTAAAGTGGGAATCATAGTCTTCAAACCTCGCCAGAGGAAGACTTGGAATAAGTTTGAGACCAATTGTATGTTGAGAGATGGAACCGACCTTTTAAGAACTTGCACCATATAGAAGAAGATGTCAAAATATTCCAAGAGGTCTTAAGAAGAGCGGCACGATTAAGAATAGATAGATCGCGAATACCTAAACCACCACACTTCTTTGTAGCACAAACTTGATGCTAAGAGATAGAGATCATTTTTCTAGTATCATAGGAGCCAATCCAAATGAAATTACGAATCCAACCACTCATTTGCTTCAAGAGGGAGCAAGGCCATTGGTAGATCATAAAGTTATGAGTTAACATGGCTTGGATAACAGACTGTATAAGTTGAACTCGACCAGCCATTGAAAGTAACTTTCCCATCCAACTTTCAAGCTTTCCTCGAACTCTATCAGTGATAACCTGCAAGTGCTGCTTCCTAGGGATTCCCTGAAATATCGGAACTCCTAGGTAAGTAAAAGTAGCTGGACCCTTTTGAAACCCCAAAAAAGACTTTAAGAAATTGGTCCTGTGACTCGTATATGAGCTGATAAAGAACCAAGATTTAGCCTTGTTAATCACTTGGCCAAAAGTGCGACTATAAGACTTTAAGAATCCCATCAAGTTCGAGAGAGAGTTATAATCACCACGAACAAAGATAAAGATATCATCCACATACAGAGCATGACTTGGAGAAGGACTGAGTCTTGGAGAAGAGATACCACGAATTAACCCCTGCTCTCGTAAGTTAAGAATGCCTCTGCTAAGAGCCTTCTCTGCCAGGCAAAAAAGAAGCGGTGATAAAGGATCACCCTGCCTCACTCCTCTGTTATAGCTGAGAAAACCCTTTGGAGTGCCATTAACAAGAATGGATATGCGGGCAAAGTCTTAACGACTGATCCTTACGACTGATCCTTACGAAACAAACTAAATTCTATTTATCAATTTTCTTTTTAAATGATTATGAAATCTTATTTGTTTATGTCTTAGGAAAAATCTTACGATCTTTATTATATTTTTTATGAAATATAGTAATCTTTTGATTCCTTAACTTTTGGTGAGCTAGGCAGCTTAGACAGGGGCTTTTGTGATTTCTTTCATGCAATGTAAAATATAATTAGTATCTTCCTAATAATTGTGGTAATATATTTTTGAATTATGTTTGATAGACCTTCAATCTTAAAATTATATAACAACGGGTGTTTAATTAATTTACTATGGTAAGTCACCGAGACTCTAAACATCTTTAGGAGATGGAATCTTTTTCGTGTCACCCTTGCGAATTCCTGAATGTGAAAAAATGTATTTTGATGTTTAACTCATAGTGGGGAACCATTTTCACAAGAGGATAAGAAGGGGTGACAATATGAGTTATGATTCATTTATTCGATTCGATTCGATGCAAATTAAATGGGTTTGGATTTGAAAAAATTGATTCGTTTAATAAATAAGTGAATTTGATTCGATTCGCTAATTAAACAAATCGAATATGAGTTTGAAGATATTGACTCGTTTATTCGTTTAAGATTCGTTTAATAAAGTGATTATAAATGAATCGAATACATGTCAATTCGTTTAAAATTCATTTGCTATTCGTTTAATTAAATTACTTTTTTATCTTAAAATTTATTTAAAATTTTTAAAAATTTGAAGGTTAATATTGTAATTTGAATTACTGTATATTTAATCATAGAATATGACTTGTGTTATTTATATTTTATTATAGGATGTTAAATTTGTGGCTTTTTATATTATATTTTGCTTAATTTTATTTATTAATTACATTTTTCAAAACAAATTATAAACGAATCTTGATTCGATTCAATTCTTTATGGATTTGCAATAGGATATAAACGAATAACAAATGAATTCAGATTTGATTTGATTCGTTTATTAATTTTATTAAATAAATTAAACAAATCAAACTTTCACTTTATTTAATAAATAAATTGAATACGAATTAATAAAATTTTAACTTAATTTATTTACAATTCGATTTAAATTTCATTTGTTTGTTCGATTTATCGCAAGGTATCTCTCGACCTAATCTGTATCGGTGCGATTGTCTTATTAACAACTGTGACAACCCATCGGAGAAAAGGCTGAAAACAAACTGTGCTTTTTATCATCAACTTCGAGTTCAATGTGGACCCACGCGGTGCATTGCAATTATATCAGACAATAGTAATTCTTTATAAGGGTAACAAATTAACAATGATCTCACAATGAATATTCCTAGTCCCGAGACACAGTTGGCCCTTCATTATTGACCAACGGCTTTGAAGCTCAGACGGTCAGACTTCTTGTCCTCGGTTGTTTTCTGTTTTGCTTAATTAAAATGTGTGTTGGATTTTTGACAGTTTGATGATAAAATTATAATCATTTAAACGTGCTTGATCATCACAATTTATTTTAGGAAAAAAAAAAAAAAGGGTTAGCGGAGACAGAAACTCCAAGTGATAAGAGAAAAATAATGCGTAGTTATGCACGCACATTCATCCAACAATTGATAATGGAATATCCAAAATTCTCTTATAAAAACTAATAAAATGCATGCAAAAGTTAATGGAATTTAGCGAGCAAATTTCCTGTTGATGTATAAAAGATTTTTCAGATTCTTCTGATCAGATCTGAAATCCCCATCTTCGATTGATTAGATTTCTTGTTGAAGTTTGAGAGCTAATGCCAAATGAGATATAGAGCTAGCAAATGCCAAATGGGATACAACATTGACACAGCTGATGATGACGGCATGATGCCATTTGCTGTTGCACAAGACTCCATATTAGATTGACATCATTCATTGCATGGATCCCCAGCTCCAGGCCTCCTTTAGGGATAGGACAGGCCTCCTTTAGGGATAGGAATGGACTGGGGTGGGGAGAATTACCCTATTTTTCATCTCATTAAAATTTTTTTTTACATTTCTTACACCATTCTTTAATAAATTTAGTAAGGCGGGAATGAGGAATCTCTACGTAGAGAATGATTTCTTTATACTCGTCTTATTCTTTTTTTTTTTTTTATAATAAGTATAGATACATGATTGCAGTAAATTAAAAATTAAAGACTTAAATAAAAATCATTATTATGTTATAAAGTATTTAAGTTATTTTAGAAAATCTCTAAAATTTTGAAGTAATATCTTAAAAATGATATGAAAACTAAAAAATGATTGAAGAGAGAAGCACCTTAAAAATTATATTTTAAAATTTTTTTTTAGTTATAACTCATTTATATTAGGTTAAAAATATTAAAAAAAAAAGATTACTAACCAATATTATAATTGATAAAATAAAAATTATTAAATAAAAAATATTTATATATAATAAAAATTAAGATGAAAATTAAGTGTGGAGAGTACAAAATCAAACTCTACTCTATTAAAAATTTAAAAATTATTATTTTTTCATTCTCCACTCAATTCTTTAAAAATTATTTAAAATTTGGGATGGAGCCTCGTACGACCTCAAACAATTGCGGCCCAAAACAAAATGGACTCCCCCACTCTTGCATTTTCAACGGCGTCTACAAATTCATTCACTTAAAACAACATTTTTCTCTTCATGGGCACTTGGCCACCAACCACCACGCCACCAACCCAACACCTTGCATTTTGACCATAACAGCCCTTACGGGGATCTCAATAATTAATTACTGTGATAATGTTATTGGATTAAAAAATGTCTTAACAATTGGATGCACTTTTTATTTTTATATGTTTGCAATCCGAGAGATGACTTTTACTTTTTAGTACAATATTTTGTTTTAAAGTTTAATTTTCAATTTTAATAATTTCACTTAAAATGACGAAGATAATTAATTCTTCTGTTCTCATCAAATAGTATTATTAGAGAAATATTAAACTTGTATTATTAGTTATTTTTTAAAATTACTAAATTTGAAAATCCAATAATTAAGCGTCACATGTGATATGAAAAGTTTATATATTATTTATAAAATAAATAAAAATCTAGTATTCTTCATATTATTATATAATAGCCTAATAGGGATCAAAATTGGGTTATGTCTGAATTAGAAAAGAAATATGGAAATAAACAAAAAGCACCCGTAAAAGGACAAAACGCTCAATACGGCAGGGCAATTTGGTAATCACATTAATGACAACCAGGGATTGTTTGGTAGTTCCGCACGTTTCTTGTCGCACTATCATTTCAACTCTCCTCTGCGGAGACCCCGAGAAGAACACTGTCATGTTATTTGGCAAAGTGTGGCTTTCACTTTTGATGTAACAAAAGCCAAAACCAAAGAAAAACTCTGGACTCCACCTTCGAAGGAATAGTCCAACTGCTCTTAGAAGGCCACGAAAAGTCGGATCCTCGAAATAATCACAAGCAACAATGGCCTGTGCAAGTTTTGCGAAGCTAAATGCTGCGTCATCTCAGTGGATCGGCCAACAGTCCTTCACTCATCGCACCGGATCGTCTTCTTCGACTCGATTCGCGACTCGCCGCGTCTCCGTCCCGATCCGAGCTGGCGCTTACACTGAGGAACTCGTCAAAACTGCCGTTAGTTCTCGAGATCTCGATAACAACTTTTACTGTTTTTTCGTCGATTTATTTATTTATTCGTTTATATCCCATCGTTTTGTGATTATTTGAACTTATTGTGCTTATCGTGTTATTAGTTGACGTTTTATTGTTGCTATTAAAAATTTGAGATCGTAAAACTATTTTTCGTTTGACATGATTATTTAGTGCTACTTACATGCATGTGATATTTGGACGATTAATATTAATAAATTAAAGTTCATATAACAACCGAAGTAATACTTTTTATTCAAAGTCATTAACCACTTAATTCGCGAGAGTTACCAAGTTTCTGTCTTTTGGGATACAAATTCTGTAATAAATTTTGTTTTAGGACTTCATATTTGTAGTATTTTTTGCGTTGGTTGACACGGTTCCCAGTGTACGATGCATAATTATGAACATGGTGCAATCACACTACAACGGATGATACATTTTATACATTATGCTGTTGGCATACTCGAATGTAAAATTGAGGTCAAGTAAGAGTGAATACTATTGACACAGTACTTGAGATGTAATTGCATGGTTATCTACTTGCATTATGTGTGAAGTCACGTATTGTTTGGTGGTGAGCAGTGTCCATGATAGCTTGCTTATGTTTGTGTGTTTAGTAATTCTTATTTTAGATTGGTGCTTTCTGGGATGTGTAATTTATGTTCAAGACTAAATATTATTTGTTGAAAGCTTCCATTGGATGCAACGAATGTGCTGAATTGCTTGTGGGGTTCTTTGTTGATGGGCGTAGAAAACAATTGCATCACCTGGTCGTGGTATTCTAGCAATTGATGAATCAAATGCAACCTGTGGGAAGAGGTTGGCATCGATTGGATTGGACAATACAGAGACGAATAGACAGGCTTACAGGCAACTTTTGCTGACCACTCCGGGCCTAGGTGATTATATTTCTGGTGCCATTCTTTTTGAGGAGACACTGTACCAATCAACTACAGATGGAAAAAAGTTTGTGGACTGCTTGCGTGAGGAAAATATCGTGCCTGGCATTAAAGTTGACAAGGTATAATGTTAAAAAAGTAAAGAAGTTCTGTTAATTGACGAGAAAGTGTATGTTATTTTTTTAAACTATTTGGGATTTGTATTTGTTTTTAACGCTTCTGGTCATTAATTTCTCTGTTTTTTGTGTTTCAGGGTTTGGTTCCTCTACCAGGATCAAACAATGAATCGTGGTGCCAAGGCTTGGATGGATTGGCATCAAGATCCACTGAATACTACAAGCAAGGTGCTCGATTTGCTAAGTGGTAAGTCATTTGGAGTCTTAATGAAAATTGTCTGAATATATGTCGTTGGTTAGTGATTTAATTAATCAAATTAGTCTATGGATTTAATGTGTTTTGTCATATAATTTTGTGGAACTATATAGGAGGACAGTTGTTAGCATTCCATGTGGTCCCTCTGCTCTGGCTGTAAAGGAAGCTGCATGGGGCCTTGCACGATATGCTGCTATTTCTCAGGTATACATTTGATTTGTTTCTTCTTAATTGGTTTATTTAATGGAGTAAGAGATTTTTTCACTGCTTTTCTGTTTCTCTGTACTTTTCACTGCTATGTACCTTGATATAAGTTGACCAGCAATGAATTTAAGATTTTACGCACAAGTTGTGTGGCAATATTAGAGATAAATACACTGCCTTCACTTCATATACAACCCTATGGTGCCTCTAAGAGTGCTGGATCAAGTTAAGTTTTTATTTTGTGATTAAAAAATTACAATTTGGTAACTTTTCCCTGTTGAGATGATTGTAAGACCTTTTTTTCCCCCGCCAATTCTCTAGGCTAGTCATTGTTGTTTTGTCGGAAAATATAGTTTATGTCTGATATGGAATTTAAATACCTGCTCCTTGTCCCAAGCTATTGCTGTCAATTAGGTTTGTTGGAAACTTTAGCAATGATAATTTATGATTCTCGTGGCATTTTAAGTAGAGACTAATTTTGGATGGACTTTCTTCTTAGAATCTTATTCGGTTGTTTGTCTTGTCTTGGCAATTAGTGTAACAGTTCATTTTATAATTTCTAATGTGATTTTGTGCAGGATAATGGACTTGTGCCTATAGTGGAACCCGAGATCCTTCTTGATGGGGACCACCCAATTGAGAGGACCCTTGAAGTGGCAGAAAAGGTCTGGTCAGAAGTCTTTTTCTACTTGGCAGAAAACAATGTCGTTCTTGAGGGAATTCTACTTAAACCCAGCATGGTCACGCCAGGTGCTGAACATAAGGAGAAGGCCTCTCCAGAGACCATTGCTAAATATACACTTACAATGCTCCAGAGGAGAGTACCCCCAGCAGTCCCAGGAATCATGGTATGAACTCTTGCAACTTTTTTAAACCAAGTTAAGATGATAGCTTATGATTTCCTCTTCCGGCAATCATGAATTTGAGCAGCAAAACTTGTGATTTTATATGAATTGATGATTTGACTGAATCAAATCTGTCTCACGGGAGTTACTGCAGCTATTATTGTCTGCATATCATGCTTTTTGCAATTATGTTTTTGCTTCTGTGTGTTGCCGTTCTGTTAACCAGGCACACACATGTGATTAACATTTGTGAGTATGATCTATAGCAAAATATGGCTTGTAATTATGTGCTCTGTTTTTTTTGCAGTTTTTGTCTGGAGGACAATCTGAAGTGGAAGCAACATTGAACTTGAATGCAATGAACCAAGCCCCCAACCCCTGGCATGTGTCCTTTTCTTATGCCCGTGCACTTCAGAACACTGTTCTTAAGACATGGCAAGGTCGTCCTGAGAATACTGAAGCCGCGCAAAAGGCACTATTGGTGCGTGCAAAGGCAAATTCCTTGGCGCAGCTTGGGAAGTATTCCGCAGAAGGTGAAAGTGAGGAAGCCAAGAAAGGAATGTTTGTCAAGGGCTACACTTACTAAGCCAATAATATACTATGCAGTTTGAGCCTGCCTGAGGCAACTCATGACACTTATGTCATTGCGCACTTGCTTTTGTTTTGGTTTCTTTCCTTTTTTTTTTTTTTCAAGTTTTTTTGGGGGCAAGTGATTGATACGGACAAGATTTCTATTAGAAGTTTTTTCATTTTCTTTTACCCACCTAATAACTAGAGAGCTTGAATAAAACCTGTGAGATAAGAAAAGATTTTACAAACTGTAGCCCATCGAAAGGGGGGGACTGGTTAAACAGGAATCATTGTATTTCTATGTTTTTATGGTACTGTACTCCAAATTATGGGTTCTACTTTTTTTTTTTTTTTTCATGTCGCCAGTTGATATTTAAATTCATAGAATAAATCACAATGTCGATTGATTGGTACTGTATTATTTTATTTGATTTTTCCAAAACACCATTCAAATCTCGAATGATGTGAAATAATTTTAATAAGGCAATGGTTACTGTGAAGCTGTTCCACCGTAGGGTATAAATTATAATTGTATACATAAAGTGATAAATGAATAATTATATATATGAAGTGATAAATAAAAAAAAATATGTTATAAATTTGATCATATAGTTACAAAAGAAGTTTGACCATATAATTAGGAAGGAGTGTTCCAGATAGAACAACCCTAACATAGCTTATCTTTTTAATAAAGTTTAATAAAGCAAAATGAAAACGTTTTTAAGACACGTGGAACATCAAATATGCCAAGAGTCTAAACTCACAACTGTAAGAGTAAGACTACTGATTTTAGCTCCTGATGTGTGTACGTATATAATTATGTAAAGATAATTTTTTTTTTAAATGTGAAATAAAAATTTCTTAAATATTTAAGGGAATGAAATTTGAGTAGTGTTATAAAAAAATTAATATAAATTAATTTTAATAATTATTAAATTATAAATATTAATTAAAAATTTTATATAATATGAATCGTAATATTAATATTTATACCGTGTAATTTAAATTTTTTTTCTAAAATTAGTAAATAACGTGCTTATTTGAAGGATACTCGGCCTTCTGGGATACGGGCATGAAATGACATTAACCGTAAAACAACACTCAACCGTAACACCACGGCACCACAGCAGCAACCCAAAGCGGCAAAGCCCACACTCAAAACTGTCAACGCAGCCTCCATTTCTGCATAGCCGGTAACAGCCTCCGCCGGTTCCATTTCCAGTTAAACAACAGCGTTGCGCGTGTGCATGATCCCACTTCCCTCTCTTACTCTCCTCCTCTCTCCGCATTTACCACTATTCCATCTGTCTTCAAATTCACACCTCAAAACCCTAATACCTAGGCCAAAACTTCGTAAACGCTCCTTCATTACAATCATGAAGGATAGGCCTCCGCCTTCGTACGGCGCCGTTTACATCCCTCCTCACCACCGTCTCCGCTCCGTCGTCACCGCCACGCCTTACTGCTCCTCAATCAGCCCCAAGGCCTCTCCTCTTTCTCACCTTCAAACCGAAAAACAACAACTGAATAGTAAGACCAAAAGTAAAAATAACAATACTTATAGGAGTAATCATAAGGACGATAACAAGTATAACAATTGTGGCAGTAATGATAATAGTAAAAAAATTTTGCAATACAATTCAGCGTACAGCGATGTTCTATCGGAGGAGGGCTCTGATCGTGAGCCGGAGTCGATGTTGCAACCGGTGAGTGTCAGTGACTGAGATTGAGTTGATTGAAATTTTACCGAGTTATAGGAAAATTTATGAAGTGGTGCTAGTTTTGTAAAAAGAAATTCCCGTTTGTGTCAGGTTGATTAAGTTTAACTAGCTTTTAATTTCTCTCTCTGTTTGGAGTAGTTTGTTTTATTTTCATAGCAGGACGTTGCTCTTGAACCCAAAAATGCTTAATTTTTAAATGACAGCAGCTAATATTTTTAATTGCAAGCTAATGTTCAACAACCAATTGCCCACTGATACTTTAGCTGGTGGTTACATCTCTCAAAGTTAAAAGACGCCACACCTCATTCTTTTTATCATTGTTGGATTAATAGCTTTAGCTATTGACTATTTGTGAACACGTAAGAGTATTTTTGTTGTTTGTTTGTTGAAGATTGTATTGTAGTGTATTCCCATAAATGCAGTGCCTTCTCTATACCATATGTAGTAGTAGAATTACGATCAAAGGTGAAAGTTCCTTGTTATTTTACAAAACTGAGAGTTAGTGAGTTATCATAATCTAGTGATATGTTTTTTTTTTGGAGTGTGGAAAATTTATGATATGTGCGACATGTATTGCAATCTGACTCTCATAGAGTTGGAATTTTGCTGCTTTCCTTGTGAATTTCTCGGGAACATGCCTTTTATTTGGAATATTATCACAAATCATTTACAATTATTGTGATAATGAATGAATTGAAATTCCAAAAGTACGATTACATTATTTTGTTTAATCCTTGAAAGATTTCTAAGCTGCATGTACGACACAACCACCAACCACCGGTTAACTACCCTGACACTGTTTTTAATTTAGCTTCCAGCAGTTTATCTTATCCATTCAAATTTCTAATCTTTGTTGTTTTCTGTTTTTATTGCCCCCTTAATTCATCATCACAGCTATTCACAATTTCCCAATCTTATTTTTATTTCTATTAACCAGTGGAGTTTATTCTCAGGAGCAAGTTGCCCTTTGAATCTTGTTATTCTGGTCATTTCCGTAATCTTTACTAGCTTGAGTGCTTTTTCTATCTATTGGTTGTGCTTGTATGCACATTAAAAAACATATATGTTCTTATGTGTTTTTGTGATTCATTTATAGTTAGTGTCTCCTTTCTACTTTGTTTTTCAGGGTTCTTCTCCTTATGATAATGTAGAGGATTGGAAACAGAAGTTAACCGTGCTTTTATATGACAAGGAGAAGCAAGAGTTGATTTCAAGGGAGAAAAAGGATAGACATGACTTTGAGCAAATCTCAACTCTGGTTAGTAGCATGGGTTTGTACAGGTATTTTCTGCTCCATTGCTGTAGGCCTTTTGATCAATGCACAATCATTTCTTTTGAATTGGGATCTTCATCCAATATTATTACTTTTGGCAGCCATCTTTATGCAAAAGTTGTTGTCTTTAGTAAGGTCCCTTTGCCAAACTACAGATTTGACTTGGATGACAGACGTCCGCAGAGAGAGGTACTTTCCTGTAAATGTTTTCTTAATTTCTGTCGTTTTCTCCTCATTTATAGTTTTAGTTTGCAATCCACTGTTGAGCTTTGATTTAACTTGAATGGATTTTTTTTTTAAATACTTTTATTCTCCTTTCTGCCACCTGAATGTTACTGTTTCTTACTGGCCCATGTTTCCACTGAACAATGTTTTGCAGTTTGACTAAACCAGCTTGAGTAGTTTTCTTTTCTTTTTCCGCTTATTTGTTTCACATTTATGATTACTATGATTATTATTATTCTCCATTGGCAGTCTGATCCAAGATTTTGAGTTCCTTTACATGCATGTTGCCAAGGCAATATTGAAGCTTTCATGCTTTGACAGGTGATTATACCTATGGGCTTGCTTAGACGGGTTGATTCCTATCTTAGGAAGTACCTCTCTCAAAAGTCTAAGACCAAAAAAAGCCTTTCAGACTTTTCTGTCTCAAGGTCAAGCAGTAGTAGTAGCCTTGCTACTGAGGAGGGTCTTTTTGAACAACCAGAGCCACTTGCATCCAGTAAGTCTGTCACGGATAAAATTCTGCGGCGCAGAAGTTTGCAACTGTGTGATCAGCAGCACGCTTGGCAGGTTAACCATACAAATCTGGAACTTCTGCCTGTCCCCTTTGTTTCTAATTGCTTTATTTGTTTAGTGTCTTTATTAATATTGATATTGATGTTTTGGTTTCATAATTCAAAGGTAAGCATTTTCTACAGATTCTTTCTATCTGACAGCAGGAAAAAAGAAAGAAATCTAGTTGATTAGGTGCCCTTAATCTTGGGCCTCTTGCCACAGTAATGAACCATAATACGTATGTAAAAATATTATTTTAATTTATGAAACAAGGCCAAAAAATATTATTTTAATTTATAACACCAGGCCCCTCTTTTATGCTGCTTTCTGACTTGGTAGGTCCATGCATAATATTCATTGTTTTGGATGTATTTTGTTTTCTAATGGATTGAGTGTGTAAAGTTTTTTAAGATCTTAGTTTGCACCTTGGTTTGCTTTACATAATCCTAATGAGACTTATGCTTTCTCAGAGTACCTATTTAAATGGTTGTCTTCTTAATTGCAAAAGTTGACTTTTAGTAGAGTTTCTAGAGCAATTGGTGTTCTAGCCATATCGGTTTTTTTGGCAATATGCAAGTTATGGGTTGAGTTGATCGATTTGTAGATGAATGGGATAATCAAAATTAACTGTCCTCAACTTTATTCATAATTTTGTGTTGTCAATATCCTATGTAGAACCAAGTTCATCAAGTTACACAGTCAGGTTTGGTGCCTGACTTACCAGGTTGTTTTTGGATTCATAAAATATTAACCAAAAGTATGACTCTGTTTGGATATTGTTATTACTTCCTAAACCATTCAAGTGATTATTTTTTGTCTTGTATGGTTGTATACTGGCTTGAAAGAATTATTACTATCTTTTTATTTATTATAGGAGTCACTGGATGGTAGAAAGATGCTTGAATTTCGTAGGAATCTCCCTGCTTATAAAGAGAAGAACAGACTATTGACAGCCATTTCACAAAATCAGGTGTGTGAGAATTTTGCTGTTTTTCATAGTTGTTTCGTATCCACAATCCAAATTCTTGACACCTTATATTTGAAACAAGTATGGCTTGCTTTTTTCTTCTTTGTATGTCAAATAAGTTATGAAATATGTATTTTACAGGTTGTTATTATATCCGGTGAAACTGGCTGTGGCAAGACCACACAAGTTCCTCAATTCATTCTAGAATCTGAAATCATGTCTGTACGGGGTGCTGTTTGTAGTATCATATGTACACAACCAAGACGTATTTCTGCTATCTCTGTTTCTGAGAGAGTTGCTTCAGAGAGAGGCGAAAAACTGGGTGAATCTGTGAGTTCCTGGCTCAAATACTTTTCCCAACATATTTGATCAAATTTTTGTCTTTGTTAACAAAGTTTTGTGACATATTTGAAGTAAATTGAGTTCGTCTGTTCTTCAAAGGTTGGGTATAAAGTTCGGTTGGAGGGTATGAAAGGAAGGGATACTCGCCTTCTCTTTTGCACCACAGGCATATTGTTGAGAAGGTTGCTGGTTGACAGAAATTTGAAAGGTGTAACTCATGTTATTGTTGATGAGGTTCATGAACGGGGGATGAATGAGGGTAAAGTGTTGACTAACTTGAGGTTTTATTTTGGGGATGAAGGATTGTGATTTTCTGACAGAAATGCACATTTGATGCCAGATTTTCTGCTCATTGTCCTTAAAGATCTTCTCCCTCTTCGGCCAGAACTAAGGTTGGTTCTGATGAGTGCAACACTAGATGCAGAGCTTTTCTCATCCTACTTTGGTGGGGCTACAATAATAAACATTCCGGTAAAGTTAAAATGCCCGAGTTTTTTTTTTTTTAATTTAATCGCTTTGTCCGTGCTGCTTGAGTGCACATGTAATAACAATTCTTTTTTGGTCTAATTTAGGGTTTCACATACCCTGTCAGAACTCATTTTCTAGAAGACATTTTGGACATGACTGGTTACAGTTTGACCCCATACAATCAAATTGATGATTACGGTCAAGAAAAAATGTGGAAAATGAGCAAACAAGCACCGAGAAAGAGGAAGAGCCAAATTGCCTCTGCTGTTGAGGTACGGAAAGATTTGTATGGTTGCCATTTATGCATTCAATGTTTTATGATTTCCTTATTTTATTTATTTATTTTTGTTTCTTTTTTCTTTTCTAATTATGCAATCAGGATACGCTCAAAGCAGCTAACTTCAATGAGTATAGCTCTCAGACACGGGAGTCTTTGTCATGTTGGAATCCTGATTGTATTGGTTTTAATCTGATAGAATATCTTTTATGCTATATATGCGAGAAAGAAAGGCCTGGTGCTGTTCTAGTTTTTATGACTGGTTGGGATGACATAAATTCACTGAATGATAAGCTACAAGCTAATCGTATCTTAGGAGATCCAACCCGAGTTTTGTTGCTTACCTGCCATGGTTCCATGGCTAGTTCAGAGCAGGTGAACATGTTTTTCATCAGTTAATTCTCTAATTCATTGCCCTATTTTGGCCTTTCTCTCTCCCACTGAAAAGAACTCCTTTTAAGAATATATATCTGGAATTGTTGCAGAGGTTAATATTTGATGAACCTGAAAGTGGAGTGAGGAAAATAGTCCTTGCTACTAACATAGCAGAGACAAGTATCACCATTGACGATGTTGTTTTTGTCATCGACTGTGGGAAAGCAAAGGAGATATCTTACGATGCACTCAATAACACTTCTTGTCTGCTTCCTTCCTGGATTTCTAAGGTTTCTGCTCAACAAGTAAGGTCTTTATTCTATATTTCTATTCAAACTTTTTTCTCTCCATCTTATAAGGTTTATTTTCATTTGCTTTGGGTATATATTTTTTATTGCTATTCCTTTGTCTATGTTTTGCCTAGTATCTCTTCTGTTGAATGGTTTTTCTCAGGCTTAGGGAATAGATAATTTTTTATTAAGGTAAGGTTTTAGAACAGCAATTTATGTTTCAAAGTAACCAGAATGTAAAATTCCACTAGTTTAGGAGGAACTCCGCTAGATGATAGTCTGAGATGGCAGACATGAGGTTCAGGAGTTGTATTAACCTTTTTTGATTGCCTATATGCATTAAGCAAAAAGGTAATTCTGGAGTTTTATAGTGTGGTTTTCTAAGTATTTAGTAGTCAGCTTCATATATGGTCCTTTTCTATTATTTTGACTACTTGCTGCTTCCTATTTGGCTCCATTAAGTTCATTGATAGATTTGTTTATGTTTCTGTATTATGCAGAGAAGAGGAAGGGCTGGTCGTGTACAACCTGGAGAATGTTACCGTCTCTACCCTAGATGTGTATACGATGCTTTTGCTGAATATCAGCTTCCAGAAATTTTGAGGACACCTTTGCAGTCTCTTTGTTTGCAAATTAAAAGTTTAAGACTTGGGACTATCTCTGAGTTCCTATCCAGGGCTCTTCAGTCACCTGAATTACTAGCAGTAAGGGTCAATTTGACATGTATTTCTTATGCATGCTTGGGTATGCTATACTTAGCTATTTTTGTTTTCCTTGGAGAAAATATATAATGCATATGTTTGTTTCACTCTCTTTGACCTTGCTCCTGAAATTTTTGCACTTCTATCCCATTTTACAATATTTTTTAATTAAAATTTCCCTGTAGGTTCAAAATGCTATTGAATATTTAAAAATCATTGGGGCACTGGACCATAATGAAGAGTTGACTGTTCTGGGTAGGCCAATGGTCTTGTCTTCACTAAAATTTTATGTTGGTAACTCATAAAAGTGCATTATGCTTCTTGAGTATGTTGTATCATATTGTCCATGTAATGTGACAGGACAATATTTGGCTATGCTTCCAATGGAGCCTAAACTTGGAAAGATGCTCATATTGGGTGCTATCTTCAATTGCCTGGAACCAGTTTTAACCATCATCGCTGGGCTTAGTGTCAGAGATCCTTTCTTAGCACCAATGGACAAGAAGGATGTAAGTGATCATCTCATTTTATACGTTTTGTTTTGGATCAAGGTTGCATGTGTTTCTCCACGAGACTAAACAAGAGAGATTTTAAGGGGCGTTTGTTCAAAATTAAAAGAGAGCTTTCAGAAAATTGAATTGAGGTTAGAGTTTTTGGAAGTTTGCTTAAGCTAAGACTTTGCTGTTAAATGTTTAGCACAATATCATAGCATATACTCCATCTAAATTCTTGAGGCCTGTTTATAATGAGTGATGAGTAATAGCCTTCCAAGTTTGCTGTTCCATGTTGTACTTGGATAATCAGAGTAGATGGGTCATGTTACTTTCTTAATGTTATGTATAATATCTATGGTTGTCTGCTTAATTATGTTATGTATCATCTCTATAGTTGTCTGCTTAATTATGCGACTAAGGAATTAGTATGCTCGGAGAAAGTACCCCCCGAAAGATAACTAAAAGATCTATACAGTTACTACTTGCTTGGGGTTAACAAGCAATGTGAATATTGATCAAAATTCTTAAAGCATTTTTTGCCTATTGAGTGGAATCATAACACTACAACTCCCCTGGTGGAAGTATTCTCTGGCTATAATCACATTTAATATATTTTTTTTTTCCCCTTCTTTGCAGCTTGCAGAGGCTGCAAAGTCTCAGTTTTCACATGATTACAGTGATCATCTTGCACTTGTTCGGGCCTTTGAAGGATGGAAAGATGCTGAAAGGGGCCTTGCTGGATATGAATACTGTTGGAAAAACTTTTTATCAGCACCGTCGATGAAAGAGATTGATTCTCTTCGGAAAGAGTTCTTCTCTTTGCTCAAGGATACTGGGCTCGTTGATTGCGACACATCTATCTGCAATGCCTGGGGTCGTGATGAACGCCTCATTCGAGCAGTTATTTGTTATGGTTTATATCCTGGGATTTCCTCGATTGTGGTGAGTCAGTTGCTTTCAAATATGCATGTTTTCTACTTTAGATTTCTTTGAATCTGCTAATTCACGATCCAATTGCTGTTTTCTTATCAAGGAGACATTTCGTTTTATATTGTATATGCCCACATGTTATATTCAAAATGAAAAGTTGATTTAAGATAGCCGGATAGAAGGAATGATAGACAGTTTTGACCATGTGGTTGCTCCAGGCACCGCTTAATTTGCTGTTCTTTTGGCTCTAATCTGCTGAGAAGTATGATATCAGTAGTTTAGTTATGTAATTTCACGAGTACTAAGATAATTGCTAATGCAGCATAATGGAAAGTCAAGTTCACTGAAAACCATGGAGGATGGTCAAGTGCTTCTATATTCTGTAAGTCTATTTGCTCAAGTAATAATTTTATTTGCCTGCAATCTTGACTTGCAAATCAAGTATGTAGATGTATTTGTTAGGTGTTGGGCTTTGTTTTCTCTTGATTCAATTGCATTTTCATTTCATTTTTGCAGAATTCAGTCAATGCCCGGGAATCTAAAATCCCCTATCCATGGCTGGTTTTCAACGAGAAGATGAAAGTGAACTCTGTTTTCCTTAAGGATTCCACTGCTGTCTCTGATTCAGTACTGCTCCTATTTGGTGGAACCATATCGCAAGGAGAAATCGTAAGTTCTTCTCTTCTGTCTAGTTGGTTAATCCCTTATTTTGTCATATAGTTGCTACTTTTCTGTGCTCATTATATTTTAGTTTCAATGTATATGTGGATTCTTACCACATCTTGATAGGATGGGCACTTGAAAATGATGGGAGGATATTTGGAATTCTTCATGAACCCCTCGGTTGCTGACATGTATCAATGCATAAGGACAGAACTTGATGAGCTGATACAGAACAAAGTAAGTGAACCAAGAACGGAACCTACTTGCTACTGAACTGGTTAGATTGGAGGCTTTTGTTTTTGTTTATATTAGTTTCATATTCATTGCTTCTTGTGGACTAATTGCACGTGATATCTACTTACTTGCACGTGAACTTCTCTGCTTGTGTCTGGGTAATTTCTATCCTCTGTAACTGTTTTAAATGATGCTGGTGATGGCCAGTTGCTGAATCCCAGAATGAACATACATACCCATGAAGACCTCCTGGCTGCAGTGCGGTTGCTAGTTGCTGAGGATCAGTGTGAGGGCAGATTTATATTTGGTCACCAGTTGTTTAAGCCCTCCAAGCCCTCAGTTGTGGCGGCACAGCCTGCTTTAATTTCAAGGACTGAAAGCGGACCTGGGGGTGATAATTCTAAGAGTCAGCTCCAAACACTGCTCACAAGAGCAGGATATGCTGCACCTAGCTACAGAACAAAACAATTGAAGAATGGCCAGTTCAGATCCACCGTGGAGTTTAATGGAATGGAAATTATGGGGCAACCTTGCAACAACAAGAAGAATGCAGAAAAAGATGCAGCGGCTGAGGCTTTGCAGTGGATAATGGGTGGGATCAAAACAAGCGAGGAATGTATAAATCACATGTCAATATTGCTAAAGAGAAGTAAGAAGGATCATTCCTAGTTTAGCATGCTCAAGTCTGTGATGGGGGGCTCCTTGAGAAAGCAATGAGGACAGCTGATTACCCGGAAGTTGACTGGACACCTGATTGTGATCCCACGGCCTCAGGTGTCCAACTCTCTTTATAAAGGGGAAAAGAGATGCTGGGCAGGATTTGCTTTGGAGGAACTGAATCTCATATCAACATATCCTCGTGTCCATAAGCAAATGCTCAATGTCAAAGGGATTGACTTCATCTATGTGTGCCTGAAGACTTGGGACTTGGTGCAGGGAGGAATGATCTATTTTTGTCCTCTCCATGTTTTTGCTTATGGGGTGGATGATTTGCTAGCAGGTAGCTGTATGTGTATCGACAGTTGGTGTAGTTGGTGCTTGGACACAGGAATTTTTACCTTATTTTGAGATTGCATGTCATTTTGATTACCGTGTATATGTTACTTGAATCATCCGCAGGCCTGTACATAGTTCTGGTAGAATTTCTTCTTCTAGCACGTGATAGCAATTACTGTATTTCTTAGGAATATGTTATCTTACCTCTTCAACAAGAATAAATTTGAGTCTTTGCCATAATTGAATATATCAAAGCTTCATTAATCAGTGATTGAATATTCAGGCTGAGCACTGATAGATGTATGAAAAGTAGAATATATTGGAGATGAAACAGGTTGTGTAAAATATGCATATTGTGGGGTTGGTCATACTGTTGTGTCATAGAAAATCTCAAAAACTATTTAGCATATTGGAGAGGAAACAGGTTGTGTTGGAGACGAATCATTGAGACCGTAATCATGTATCGTGTATGAAAAACGGTTCAGGAAATTATATATCAAATCAAAGTTAATAATTTCACAGTGGAAATTTCCACTGCGAAATTATTCAGCTTTGTTTCTTTTATCAAAGATGACAATTTGGCTTCAATTTTTTTTTTTTAATCATAAGATGGCCAAATATGCAATGAGTAAAAGAGAGGCATAAGCTGTTACAATCTCAGCTTCAATCTTCGTTTATAACTAAAATGGAAAAGTAGGGTACCATTTGTATTCAGATTATGGAAAGGAAATTACAAGGTAAAAATTTATTCGGCTTCGCGATGGGTTAGGTCAAGCCCGGCCAAGTCGTAATTCAACCCTATAATTAAAACGAAGGGCCTAACCCCTAAAAGATTAGCTCGATCATAATTTTTTTTTTCCCAAGTTTGTAGATACTTTTAAAATAAAACTCAAATTCTTCATTCTTTACTAATAAATATTATATTATTATCATTCCTTTTATGCTGAATTTTGTTATAAGGAATTTAATAAATTACTTTTTATTTAGCTTTAACAGCAATACAATATGTAACACTCTAGCCAAATTAGCAAGTAAATAAATCAAATGCAAAATGCTAAATTGATATAAAATAAAGACAAATTTTAGTGGTGTGTGTTTTAATTTTGAAGTGTTATATTTCTCTTGAAACATTTCTCTTGAGCCAATGTCTGTCCATGTTTCCTCTTTCCCGTGTTAGACAGAGCATGAAGCGCTGAATCTATGTGGGCCTTGAACAGCCGGAGCATTTCCATATTTCTTGGGCATGGGCTCAAGACTACGGACTTGGTTAACTTGGGCTTCACCTCAAATTGGACTTGACTTGGGTTCAACTAACCCATTGCCTCCAAATTTCACACATTGATAAAGTAAATTGAGAGTTATTTTAAATACCTGGGTGCTCTCTATTTATTTTATAAGTTGATAATGATCTCCTGTGAAACCTTTATTTTTATTTGCCTGAAACAGTAAAATTGATAAAATTGGGGAAGTCATTGTCAAGAAACTAAGAACATGCAAGATCGGTATGTACTTTTAATTATAAATCTCAACCGACTCAAAAAAAAAAAACCTTGAGAAAACAAAAAGATGAGGGGTTTGTTCATATCCGTGACTTAAGTTGACTTTGTACATGTGAAGGGCAACTATTAAATTTGTTGATCAAATCACCTTTTATTTTAATGTCTTTTAATAAATTTCTCCTTTGCCAAGGGCAAATTTTGTCCTATACTCCAAGAACCCATTTAATAAAAAATAAACAAAATCTCTGAATCTAACCACAGAATTGTTTCCCTTATTGACCATATATTATTATATCACCAAGTATCCTGACCATAAATTTCGAGTCATGTGACCAATTTTCATACTTTTATAATTCAAATACGATACAACATCGATTCTGGCGTTGGGGTTTAGTCCAATTTTTATAGGTAAAATTAATATTGAAAGGAGTAGAATCTCGCCATGTAGATACGAGACAGGCTGTGCAAGTATGCTCCTTTCGTGTCCAGATTCCATTTTTAATTTAAAAAAAAAAAATCTTTTAAAAGGCTTCTGAACCTTCATTAAATTAAATTAAATGCAAAATACTTTCTTGTTGGGTGTTAGACACAAATTTGAAGTCAGAAATCAAATGCCCATTATGTGTTATTGTCTGGAATTTTTATCATCTTCACAAAATATTGTACTTTGTTTGCAACAACCAAACCCCATTAATGTTGGACAAAGATTGAGACTCCGCATCAATGCCCTAAAAAAAATGACACAATGTGAGTGTGAGACCAACCGCGTCGCGACGATAAGTCTTCGTCGTCGCATTGTACTGTTGCTGGTGTGTCGGACCACCGTGTGCCAGTTTGAATGGACCTCAGTTCTAAATTTTTGATATGTTCACTTAGAATTGGCACTAATGTTAGAGAGGGGGGGGGGGGGCTCCTTTAATTTTTATTTTTTTTTAGGTTTAATGTGTGGATTATTGGCAATTTTTGCCAAAGGTGGGGGGAGGCCCTCAGTGGACCACATGGTGTGTTATGTGTTAGTTTGTGAATCTCAGACCAAGTTAATAGGCCAAAAAATTAAAGTTGGGAGGGAGAGTCATGTTTTTGTTGGGTTTCTATTTTTTTATCTTTTGAGGACTTGGGGCATGTTGGCGGGGAGATTGTCCTCTCCTTGAGATGGAAGTAATTGATTGAGTGGCTCCGTCACTTCATTAAATTGATGTGGTACTTTTGATTACCGTTTGGGAAGTTTTTTTTGAGTGGGTTCGAGTCAGTCAAGCTTACGGCTTACCAGTTACCACATCAAATTCTACATTTGCCAAGTTGTTCTTCCTATTTAATGAAGTGATTTAAAGTAGTTTGGCTTCCCATTCATCCAATATAATTGATTCTCACAAAGTTTGATTCACTTGAACTTTCACCTCACGTGAAAAGAGAAATGATTTACCCATTCAATTATTGGGAAAAAAAAAAAAAAAACTAAATAAATTATTGACTTTTCAAACTGAAACAGTAAAAGCTACTTAAAAGGAGCACAACACAAACACCTAACAATAATTTTCATGCCTTGGAGATGAGACTTTCCGAAGACATAAATAAATAATCATTAAACCCTTTTCTTTTTCTTTTTTTCTTTTTTTTTTCTGGTGTGTATTATCGATTAAAAAGTAACCCACAAATGATTGATGTGATCATCAATCAATTAGATTTAAATCAAAAAGCTTTCAGTGGGTTGAAGGGAGAAATCTCCATCAACATGTTTGTGCTGTACCCAAGGACTCTGACTCAGGGTGGGAGCCGCCGGCTTATAATTATGAGCAGCCCACATCGGACATCATCAAACCAACTCAATATTTTCATTCTTCTAGCTGGACCAAAAACATTTCGGTCGAGTTTCTGAATTGCCGTTTTTCTTTATTAAAAAAAAAAAAAAAAAAAAAAAACTTATTTTCATCCATTTATTCACTTGGGAACCCTACAAATAAACATTAATCAGAACTCCACGTGGGTACTGTTCCCTATAGAGATAGAGAGAGAAAGATATAAAAATAAATAAATAATGTGCCAACCAAAAACAATAATTAATTAAGAATATAAGATTAGTCCTTTTTTTTTTTTTAAAGAAAAGAAATATTCCCTAAAAATTTAATTGAATTTTGGAATCATGAAAACAATATTCCGGTTTAATAAAAAGAGTTGTAAATATTTATTTATGAGCAACACACATAACACTAATTGAGGCTGAGATTTTATGGGTCGATGACTACTGTCCTTTTGTTGGCAATTGATGTTGAGGCTGGCTTTCGAGCTATTTGTATTTTGCTGGTGCCCTTAAAATCCTAAGGCCGGTTGGCCTACTTGTGACTTGTCACTTGACTCCTTTCGCATATTTTTACCAGCAAATGCAGCCAGAACTTTTGTGAATGTATACTACCATAATGCATTTGTATACTTTTGTGAATGTATAGTACTATAAAGTATCAATACTATTCTTTTTCATTAAAGGGGAAAAATTGATTCGGAAATTCGATCAATTATGTTAAATTGTATGAAAACTTAATGATTTTCATGTATCTAAAAGTAATTTTTTCAATGCGAACAATTATACTTATAAAATTGCAATATAGGTAATCACTTAAAAAGCTGTAAGGAAGCTTTTAAATATGTAACGACAAAATCATTCTAACATCTTTATTCGATTGTATGCAAATGTATTTTATAAAAGTTAAGCAAAGATAGAATTGATTCTATTGTATTTCATTTCATTCTTCTTTTTTTTTGACATATTCGAAATGATTGATTGAATTCAAATTTATTTATGAATGAAATTTCGTTGATACATCTAAATCCATTATCATACATTAATAATCTATTTAACTCTTATCGTTATAGATTTGAATGATCTATTCAACTCTTATCGTTATTTATTTGAATTGATGCATATATATTTATATAATTTTTCCCACCAAATCAAAAGGTCCGTTATTCGATTCCTTATTAAAGTTCCCCACCAAATTAAAAGATCCATTATTTGATTCCTCATTGAAGATATATATTGACCAAAACAAAATAAAGTTTACAAACTTATTCCCGCAAAAAAGTAAATGGATTTTGGAGAAACGTTTGATGCTTGACTGCCTGTCCGTGGTCCCTTCCACCTCATCATCTCGGACTTTAAAAATATAATTATTGTTATTATTATTATTTCTAAAACTTAAGGGTGCCCCTCAAAGTGAAAAAAAAAAAAAAAAAAAAAACTCTTTATTCTCGCCATATTTCTCTTCTGTCGCCCACTATCCCTTCCGACTTGTCCCTTTTGGCCTTTCGATTTTGTAAATTGGAACACACCAATTTCGATTCCTCATGTTCAATATCGTCACTCTCACTTTTGCGTCCCTTGACCTGACCTGTGTTTTGACTTTGCCATCTCCCCCAGCTAGTACACCAAAGTATGTTTGTTGGCAACTTGGCATTAAATGCACGTCTCTTTCTCCCCAAATATTTATTGAGCTTCCCTTTCGTTCCCAATTCCAATTATGCACAATGTGTATTCTTATGGATGCTGTAGTGGTGCTTCATTTTGGGATCATTAGTTAGTTAAGAGACTAAAAAATGAGATTGTCTTTCTTATTTATCACCAATGTTTCTAGAATGAAATTATATGCCACTGCTTCATAGTTGAAAGATTATTCTTTGTTGACATTTTATGATCATTTTGGTAGAGGCAGATAGATTAGTGGTGTTCCGACTCTCTCACAGACTTTCGAGAATGGAGCGATCCAATTTTGTCTCTCATCGATGAGTTTAAATAGGTTGATTGATTTTTGTCTTACTGATAATTATATGTGTATATATATATATATCATTGAAACAACTAATTTTACCGCGATCTAATATATTGACGAGTTTGAATCTATCATTCTCACCATCTAATTTTATCTCTTACTTTTTTCTTTTCTACAATTAACGTAAGTTAAACACTCACACAATTATAAGTCTCCTAAAAGAAATTGACACAAAATCTCTACGAGATAGCTTTGACTTGAAGTATCTTTACATGTTGATGCCATTTAGCTATTATGTGATTCATTATAATTTATTGATCTACGGAATGTAAACATATATATATTATGTTAAACGACAAAGATTAAAAAGGCCAAATGAAAAATAGTAATACCTCTCCCTTCTATCAATTTAGAATCCCACGGCAAAGAAAAAAAAAGGTAAGAGAGAATATCTTTTTGTAAGAAACTCATTTCAAAGTTTGATTACTTTTGAAAAGCACTTCCATCATTTTTGTAATAATAAAACTCATTTCAAAGTTTGATTACTTTTGAAAGCACTTCCTTTTGGTTAATAAAAAAATCCAAAAGATGGGAAAACGTATCCTTCCAAATCTCTCGTCTTCCCTTCTTTTAATTTCCCTAAATCTAATCATTCGAACACCAAAATCCGTCTTTTCAAACGCGAAGGGCAAATCCGTGAATTTGCCTCGGAATTAAGCTTACGTAATAAGTAATAACCGCCACGGAGGGACAATCACGTAAATTCACACCAACGCAGCATTTGCCCCAGAAATTATACCAGGTGCCACGAGGGCCATTTTCGTCATTTCGAAATTCCACCATCATCAACAAACGTACCTAAAAGCATCTTCAAATCTCCCTTTGACCGTCGTACATAAACCATCCTAACGTTTCCTCTCTCTCTCTCTCTCTCTCTCTCTCTCGTTTTCGTTTCCATCGCCTTTTTGCCGTTTGCAGCGTTCAGTTTCAGCAGCAGCAGCAGCAGCTCTTAAATTAAGGAAAAGAGAAAAATGAAAAACTATCTTACTTTTTAATCACTGCAATAACAACAACTAATACTTCTCTCTGATTCAGATTTTGAACTTTTTAAAAAACCACTTTTTTTTTTCCTTTCCTGCTCCCAAACACTCCCTAAACTTAAAAACTTCTCGTTATCTTTCTCTTTCTCTCTCTCATTATTCATGTTGTTATAAATTCAACTCGACTCAACTCCAACTCAAAGTGATCGGGCGGCCACGATCTCTTCCCATCCTCCACTTCCATCGTACGGCTAGGGCTACGTAAGTATTATTACGTTCTCAACACTTCGCCTTTTTTTTCGTTTCATCCATTTTTCTTTCTCGCTCTCTCTTTTAGCTTGTTCTGCATAACTTTCGATATTATCTAATCATTATATATACTTATATAAATGTATAAACGTATTGAGTAGATACGTATTCGTCGTCTTCGTCTTCGTCTTCGTCTCTGATTCGGTTCAATGTACGTAATTGTTTTCCCAGCGCAAAATTCTATATTTATATCGCTGACAAAAGAAAAAAAAGCTTTCCTTTTTCAGTATTTTATCCGATTTCTCACGCTTTCTTTTACATTACATGCAATCAATGATTCTTTTTTGTTTTAAAGCCTGGTATGAGATTTATTTTTTATGGTTTTTGTTTATTTATTCATTTATTTCTGTACGTTCGATTCCAGATCGCTTCAATTCAAATTTTATTATATTTATTAAATATTAGTTGGTCCAAAAGCGGTGCGTTTTGTAGCTCTTGTTTTTATACAAGTTTGCTGTACGGTTGTTTACGGTTCCGCAGCTACATGATGATGACGGTGATCAAAGTTTACTGTTTGTTTTATCCTCACTGCATGCGATGTTAATTGCTTTCTTTGTGTACAAACATGCATCTATGATGGGTTGTTTTGCTGGAATTGGGATTTTTCTTTTTTCTATTTCTTTGTTTGGTTGATATTGCGTTTTAATTTCTTTTCTCTTCTTAGAGAAAATGAATTTATTTTCGACCACAAAATGTGGAATTAGGTGTGTCGTTGCCGTGCGTTGTAAGGTTGGTTTTGCACATTGAAAATTATGTGTGTGGGTTTCATTTTGTCATTGTAAAGCTATAGGAAGCATGTGGGGTTCTAATAAAATCATGTAGGTCATTGAATTTTTCAGCTTTTATATTTTGATTCTCTAAATTTGTTATTTAAGTGTAAATGACTTGGCACTCCAGCTTTTGCCGGTAGTTCTTTGAATATTTCCCATGAGTTTGGCCCCTTAAGTTAGTATTAACGTGTGTAAAAGATAATTTGTCTTTGAAAGTGTTGCCATGTCATGTAAAGATCAGACCTTTACATTGGGCGTGTTGATTGAAGCTGTTTTTAGTTAAATAATAGGTGGTTAAGAGTTCTCTGAATTTGAAGAATTTTGCAAGATTGTCAGTGTAATAATTACTTATTGGGAGCTCATATGAAGTGGAGCTCGCATCATACTGACTGGAATGGATTAACTGTCTACTTATTGGGAAATCATTAGGCTGCGCTGATATTATTTTGTTGCTAATGATTGAAGCAATCTCATAGAGGATGCCCATGCATTTTACACCCTTTGATTCATTGTCTCCACATTTCATTTGAAGTTAAAACCTTTTATCTCAAATACTGCCGTGGGTTAAGACATCAATGCTATCACCACAACCTTTGCAATTCCTTTTTTTTTTTTTTTTATAAATAAACTGCAACCATTTTCATTATTTTGTTAAGCATCATCTTCCAAAATAGGCCTGTCCTTCATTTGGGGTGATAGGTGGCAACTTAAGAACTGCTTTGGTTCATTTTGCAAATTACCTGATTTGATGTTCTTCCCTGATTTACAGTGATCGATTTGCTTCTCTTAAACATGCATGGCAATGAGCCTAACGGCCATAGGGGAGTAAGGAGAAAGGATCATGTTGTTCAAGAAAATGGTGATACCGATACATCAAGTGGTAGTGACGAGTTAGACCCATGGACAGCATGGGCATACAAGCCTCGGACTATTTCATTCTTGCTTATTGGTGCTTGCTTCCTGATGTGAGTGTGGTGCCCAATAAATAGTTTGTGCTAATGATATGAAATATACCGGACCTGTTATGCACTTCCTTTTTCAGTTGTTAACGATGGTTTATAATTTGAAGATGTTTTATTACCATGGCGTTTGTTGAGTTTTATCTTATTGTATAAGGTTCACATGATAAAGGAACAATGATGAAAGTGGCAATTTCAATTAAGTTTCTTTGTTTAAATTCATGTTACTTTCATAATTATATAAAATTTTAAAGGATGAGAGGTCTTTTTAATTATTGCTCTATACTCACATCTTTTACCTCTCTTTTACTTAGACAACATGCTTATTGTTTTCTTTGGATGTGATCACAGTTGGGCAAGTGGAGCTCTTGATCCTCAAAGCGATTCTGGAGATGTTGTTACATCTGTCAAAAGGTTTGTTCCTCTTTGTATATTATGATATCCTTTGATAAATTTTTTTTCTTTTAAATGCAATTTTGACCATGTGTAGTATACTAAATGGCTAATTTTAACTGTTTCCTGTAGGGGTATATGGGCGATGATTGCTGTTTTCCTCACTTACTGCTTGCTGCAGGCACCTTCTACGTGAGTTGTTATATTTGAATACCATCAATTGATATTTTGAACAGTTAATCTTCGAATCTGTTGATTATACTTTGGTTTTTCAGAGACTTGAAATAATATGATTTTTTAAATTGGAGTGTTAGTGGATTTGGGATATATACTAGCCTTAGTGAATTAATAATTTGGCTTTTCTCATCTCATACAAAGGGTGGTGGATGTGCATTAGTGCTTGGTGGACTCTATTAGTTTCAAATTGGTGGATTTGTGAATTTGTGAATTTGGGTGTCCTTTTGAGTAGCATCCAATCACCAAGTAGACATGCAATACTTCCTAGAGTTTGTAATGGCAGCGACTCTATAGATTCTTGGAAACTTCTATCTATTTGTACTAACTTTTGAAAATAATATTTGCTTGCAGGGTCCTTATTAGGCCACACCCTGCAATGTGGCGATTAGTTCACGGAATGGCTGTTATATATCTTGTTGCTCTCACATTTTTGCTTTTCCAGGTTTCTCTCTCTCTCTCTCTCTCTCTCTCTTTTTTTAAATGGTCATTTGTTGTTGTCTTTTCCTTTGCATATCTGTATATGCAAGCACATGCTTGTGTGCTTTTATATATTTCTGTTATGCTTGGTTGTAGCTTGAACTCTGTTGTGTAATTCTTGAAGGCTGTGTTTCTATTTCCATCACCTTTTGATTTATCTATCTGTTTGTTTGTTTGGTTGGTGTACTTAAAATCTCACATTTTATGATAAATGGGATGCAGTTGAGTTCCAATAAAACCAATACTTTTTTAATTCTTGATGTTCTCTCTCTCTCTCTTTCTCACCATCCTGCAGACGATTCAACTGAAGTGCTAATAAAATAATAGAGAACTGAAGAAGTTTTATGCTTCTTATTTTTTAACTGTAATATTTTCGATGTTGCTTCTCTGGTTTTTAAGTTGGAATGGATATTATTGATTGTAGCTTTTGTTCTTTTCCAGAAGCGTGATGATGCTCGTCAGTTTATGAAGTTTCTTCATCCTGACCTTGGTGTTGGTAACACTCACTTGGCTCTTTCGTTTTTAATTTCTATATCACATGTGTAATGCCTTTGACAGAGCAGAACTATTGATTCTCGTGTTTCTAGGCTCATTCATTGGTTCTATAAGCTTTATAATCATTTTTTGGTGGCGTAATGCAGAACTTCCTGAGAGGTCATATGGTGCTGATTGTCGCATATATCTGCCTGAAAATCCCTCAAGCAGGTTTAAGAATGTTTATGTATGAATTCTTCTTTCACATCTGTCTACCTCATTATTATTTTTATTATGATCTTTTTTTTTTTGGGGGGGGGGGGGGGGAACTGGTGAACTCTATTCCATGTTCACTGTAGACTTCTGATTTAATTAATTCTTCTAGGAAACATTATTTGATGAATTTGTTCTAGCTCATATCTTTGGATGGTGGGGCAAGGCTATATTGATCCGTAACCAGCCTCTTCTGTGGCTGCTATCAATTGGATTTGAGTTGATGGAGGTAGTATGTTGACCTTATATAGTTTGTTTTGTTAACCTTTTTGTGGACCTTATCCAGTTTGTTCTGTTAAGCTTGTGTTGTATTATGTATGATGTTAAGCTCATCATTTGTTTATGCAAATTAACTTTAGTGTTGGCATTTTTCAGTTTACTTTCCGCCACATGTTGCCGAACTTCAATGAGTGCTGGTGGGACAGTATAATTTTGGACATTTTAATCTGCAATTGGTTTGGTGAGATTGTGCTGCACCATTCTGTTTTAAGAATATTACTTGTCAAGGTTCAGTTGTTGCATGCTAGTTTATGTGCTGTGTTTAACCTTCTTTGAAGGAAAATATAGGAGTTACATGTCACATAGGGAATAGACCGGTCTATCATTTTGGTGGTTGGTGAAGACAATAACTTAAAAGGATTAAGGATGTTGCAGGATAAGAATTTAATTATTTCATGTATTGCCCCTTGGACTCATGTTAACAATTACTACTGTCAATAAGTTTTAACTTCAGCTACCTTTTATGATAAATTTGTAAATTCTCCTGGTCCTGAAATTATAGAAGCTTTAATCTTTTAGTTGGCTGAAGTCTTTTAGGCTGACATGTAGGTCGATAAGGCTTTGCTGGATAATGGTCTGTTTCCGATAGCTCTTTGGAGTGCATTTAAGTCTGGTTGGATAGAGACTTTGATTGACTGGTGTTTCTTGTATGTTTGTATCTGCTTGCTAGTCTTATTTTCCCTGGACCATCTATTCTTGTTCATTACCATGCAAGGTTAGCCTTATATTTATTTACTATTTTTTGGGGAAGATTTTGGATTGTTATTGCATCCAATAATCAAATTTCATTTGATACTTCTGCAGGTATTTGGGCAGGAATGCATACAGTTAGGTATTTTGATGGGAAAACATATGAGTGGGTTGGTATAAGCCGCCAGCCTAATATCATTGGAAAAGTATGTTTTGAACTTATAATATTAGATTACTCTTTTTTATTAGCCTCATTATTATTAATAGATACAAACTTATGGTTTCCAATTGTGATCCCAACTATGTGAAACGTCAGAAATTTTCCTCTGAGCTTAATTTTAAGATATTTTTCATTATAGCCGATTAACTTTTAAACTTGGTATCCGAGTACCACTGCATTATGTTTTATCAGAGTATGATGAGTATTGCTGCATTATGTTTTGAAACAAGTTTCCTCTTGGTGTGTGCTTGTTTGCTATATAAGTGAACTGATGCTTGTTTTACCTATGTTCAATAAGTTAAATTTATGCGCCTTGATATATGGAGTAATAGCACGTGAATTTTAATGACTGTTGATATGGCACCAAGTGTTGATTTTTTTTTTCCTCACTGATTTTAAGAAGTTCCTTTCCTTCTCTGTTCGTTGGTGTCGTTTGCATTGTCATTCAACAGATCTGGCTCCTCAACTCCATATGTAGGTACTCTGTTATTTGATGCAATAACCTGATATACAAAATGAAATAAAAGCCATGACTTGATACTTATTTTGAAGCCCTCAATCCTTAATAGTTGAACTATTTTTTTTCCCCTTATCTTGATTGCTTCTTACTAGTATTCTTATTGCTAAAACGGAAATTATGTCGTCAAAAATTGTTGCTGTCCTATGTTAGTATGTGCAGTTTTTTTTTTTTTTTTTCTTTTTTGAGGATAACTGATCATATAATGTTTTCTTGTTAGTTTAAACGAACATTGGGGCAGTTTACACCAGCACAATGGGACAAGGATGAGTGGCACCCATTGCTTGGTCCATGGCGGTTCATCCAAGTTCTCACTCTTTGCATCATCTTCTTGACGGTCGAGCTCAACACATTCTTCCTAAAGTTTTGTCTTTGGGTTCCCCCTCGAAACCCTGTGATCATTTATAGGTTGATCTTGTGGTGGCTAATTGCAATACCAACAATTCGTGAGTACAATTCGTACCTCCAAGATCGGTAATCTCTTGCTCATCGTGCTTCTGTTTGAATGATACTTCAATGCTAGATTGTCAGCACTGATGATTTTGAATGTGAAATGTAGTTCTGATTAAGTGTTGTTCACTCATTTTTCAGAAAACCAGTGAAAAAGGTCGGTGCATTTTGTTGGCTTTCCCTTGCTATCTGCATAATTGAACTCCTCATTTGTATCAAGTTTGGACATGGTATATTAATCTCTTTATCATTGAATGACATCAAAATTTCATCTTGGTCGGCTAAATTTTTTCTTTTTGTTGCTTCAACCATACTTGTAATTCTGAGTTGCTGAAAAAGGATTTTTGTTTTTCTACCAGGGCTGTATCCTAAACCTATGCCTTTATGGTTGGTAATCTTCTGGTTGTGTGTTGGATTCTGTCTCGTAGCATTCCTCATCATTTGGTCTTACAAAAGCTTGCAAAGAAAGAGACGATGATTTTGGCATTTCAGTACATCATTCTTTGATTCCTTGCTCCAGCTCCTATGGGCGTATTCATCGAGTTTGTAAATACCTATCTCTTTATAAATTGTAAATCCTTATTCCCTTAGGTTAGCGGATCACAGTTTTTTTGAGCAGAGTATTTAAATTCTTTTTTGATAGGTAGTGGGAAATGCATCTTAATATCGAGGTCTTTTAGCTATAGAATGCCAATATTACCAAATTCCAAATTGGCAATTTTTTTTTTAATTTTTATTTTTTGTAACTTTTTTCATTTTGCCAAATTGGGAGAGCTTCGGCGATTTTCAGTTACGAATCTTTTTATGTACTGGTTTATCTTCCAGTTCAATTTAGTTCATTTCAATTATTCATTTTCCTCTGTGTCAAGACGGAGAAGAATTGTGGCAACGTTGTTGTGCGATTTTCATATGATGATTCAGCACCAGTGCACTCTATGCTTGGGTAATAACATCAAGGTCCCTGAGCTTTTTCTATAGCCTAAGAGAGGACGGTCTTTGTAGTAACCTTTTTCTATTGCTTGCCTTGAAAATTAATGTTCCCATTGACTAAGATTTTATCAATTTATCGTAACAAATTATTATTATTACTAAAATATTAACCATAAAGGGAAAAAAAAAATGAAAACCCCGAATTCTCCCGTTTCAAGTCTTGATATTTCGAAGATAGCTAGCTCTATGTGATTTCGAATTGTTAATGACACATTCTCTCCATGACGCCCAATCTTTGGGGAAATTCGTTATCAACATTTTTAAGAATGCATTATGATTACATCACATTACATTGTACTAAATTATTTCCACAAAATAATTTCTATAGTACAAACTGAGAGGACGCACACACTGAACTGAACCATCAGTTACAGGTAGTCACCAGGAATTTCCTCAAATTTTTAGAGGCATTTCTCAGTTCTCACAGTTATCACCACACAAAATATTCACACCACTTATTTTAATTTCACTGGCTGCACCATCCACCACTCGTCTCGTGTTTCTGGCACCCCTGTCTTCCAGCTCCATTCAGGGGCAGCAGAAATACATAAAAATTCTGAGGAGATAAAGCAAATTCCAATACCACACCCTGCAAACTTGTTTAATTTTTCCAGGGCATTTGAAATCGGATTCTCGGATTTCTCACTGCTTTTCCGGGAAAATCCGCTTTGCTTAATCCCTTTTAAAATTATTTTAATATAATATTAACTTGAAAATGGCATTGAAGACGGCTTCTTCTTCCAGGTGGTTCTTCCCCTAACAATCTCTTCATTTTGAGTCTCCCCTTTGGCTTGCAGGAGATGTGTAAATCTTAATGGCCCTTTTTCGAAGGATGCAATAAGCCCACCGCCGTCGACGATTTCGGATGCCAGAGAAAATCCATTTAGTAGACTGATACTGGCAGTATCTTGTTTCACTCCATCTTTCAGAATTCCATCTTCATCTGGTTCGCAAAGCGATTGAACTACATCTGAACCTCCACATTCCCTTCTGTATGCTAGTGTTATACCAGACAGTTGATGAGACTCCAAAATTTGGTCCGGAATTGTCTGAAGATGCAACGAGTGATAATTAGTCACGAAAAATATAAAAGAAAGTTGAACTGAGTTGAGTTTAAGATAGAAAATATTATGTATGATGTACCTCGAGCATCCATCTGACATACTTGACATTATTGACGTGGTGGTTCATGTCCAAATCACTCCTCTTAGGCTGCAAATTTAAAATTTCATTGTTAATATTTGCCTCTATAGTTGGTGAAGTTGCTTTTAATCTATGGTTCTTGTGAGACAGAATTAGTAGATTTTCAGTATAATAAGTCTGTCAATAGGTAGTAAGTATTAGCTAACAAGTGAAGGTGGGTGCTTGCGGAACAATTTGGCTGTCGTGCTTTTAAAGTTAAATTGAAACACATCAATCGGCTTTTGGCCTTCTGAGGGTAACAGTTCGAGTCCGTTCTTGGGGACTCTAATATTCCTCCCCTACTTGTAATGGGGTGGAGTTAGACATCTCCTCAACATCTGTTAGGTGAAGCAGATGTCTCTCCACGAGGGTTGAAATCTGGGCTGTGATCTAGGCTAGTCCTCGTAGATTTTTATTTACAAATATAAGTAGCCTTCACATTGCAATATAGATACGAGTGTTCAAAAAAAATAAATAAATAAAACTGAAACACAACACTTGCAAACATATCAGTCGCTTGGTTTGATGTTGATTTACCTTCAAATCGGAGTTGACATATTTTGCTGTGTCATCCAACTTGGAGATCTTCTCTGACACATCTTCTTTGATTGCTTGCTTGTCAATAAACCAAGGTGAAATCTCTGCCCTCACTTCTGCGGGGATTTTTGAGAGGCGTCTTGTTTGCTGGTTCATCATCACCCATGTGCTGTTTCATGTTCAAGTGCCTCTCAGTGCAAAAATTATTGTTTGACTGAATAACGGCTAACATTATTAATATTTTATGGTTTTTGGTCGGAAGGCTTTTTATAAAAGCTCTTCCAGAGCATATATGATATACCTGGTAGCACGGGCAAAAATGTGCCCTGTGGCCTGGCTTCGGATCAGCCAGTCTCGGCCCATTCCATTCTTCCCTGAAGCTCCAACCCATGTGTCAATTTCAACAACCTCTCCCCTGCAATTCATTTCGTTAGCTGGTTATAATAAGCCCATGCTTGGAAGAGAACCAACAAAACCATAAAAATCCAAAATTTGAGTTTAGGTTCAGTTTCATCTATAAAATTACTCAAGTTCGCATATGCATTTTACTTACCAGATTGGGTAGTGGTCAATTTCAACTTGCATTCTGGAGACAACCCAGATCAGATTGTTTCTCATCATTCCATGTGTGGCTCCGAAACCATTGCTGAGAAGACCGGACATCCATACGTGATTCAATGCTGTTTCCTACAAACTCAGGAACAGTTCCTTAGAGCACAAACAATCTGCAAAAGTTTATGAACATAATCCCTGGCTTTCAGAGCTCCCTTTTTGGCGAAAGCTGTGCACATATGCCTTGGGACTGAATTAGCATTAGAATTTTAGTTTAGTTTATTACCTGAAAAAGATTAAGAATGCTCTCAAGTGTAGCTGTTTTGTCAGGGCCAACTTCGTATGATCGAACAACAACGGTCTGTCTGTAGCCAACACCTCCCTCGATGATTAGTCCATGTCGATAAGGATCGACAAACTGCTTCTTTGTAGGGATATTTTGTCGAATTTGCACTTCATTGATGCGGCAACCTTCCTTTTCAGCAGCAACGGAAGCAACAAAAGTGCTTGCCACTCCAGTTGTTTGGCTATGCAAATCAACCTTAGCGCTTCTAGCTGAATTCCCACTATAACTGATATTGTTCAGCTTCTGCTTATTGGGATCATGGTTATTGCTAGCTGCAGAACATCTTATGGGACAGAAAATTCTATAAGAAAAAACAGCAGCAGCAGCAGCCATAACAACTCTTTATTTTCTTCCGTAGATTTGAAAAGTTTGAAACTGATAAAAGGAAATGGAAATGGTTTTATAATGGCTATACTGGACGGATTTCTCAAAGAAACGTTTTTGAACTTAGAGAACTTCTCGGAGGATTTTGTATACAATCAAGAGGGTCTTTGGTTGTTGCAGAAAGCAGGTGTTTTTTTTTGCAACACATTTTAGTTGTAGTATCTTAGTATAAATCGTCGGGCCAGAATTGACCAAAGGGTTAGTTTCTTTTTGTCATTTTCGGGAGTGTAAAAAGCAAAGGGTTTGATGATGGGGTTGTTTCATTGGCATTCATACTCCTAGAACTTGGCTCAATATTTTCGAAGAGGTATAGTTTTTCCTTCTTTGTTTTTTAGTTGGAGCAAACAAACTCTTCGAAGAATATTCATTTGAGATTGAGAGTTTCTTATTGCAACATTAAACAACAAAACAAACATGATTTATGACTGTGATAGCTACAAGAACAAGTTCCCCTTTTCTCAAGGGTTACCTTTGTTATCTAGATTCTTTATCTTAACAAGTATCTATTATTGTGTTTTGTATACTCAAGAAAGCATAGAATTAGGAAAGTCTAGATAAATCTCCAAGACAGAAAAAAACAACGAATATTATCCGTACTTTTGTAAAAATTAGAATTCTTTCTTAATTTGAATGGCCTAACTTTGAGGTACTTACTTAAAATTCATTTATTTGTTAAGATAATAATTCAAATTAAGGGAGAGAATTGATTCATTCGACTCGAGCAACACGGATACTAAAATGTTGTTTCTTAAATGAACAATGGAAATCATATTGGAAGGATTGGAACATCTTACTAGTTTTATTGATAGTGAAGAATGAGAAAAATATGGAGAATGCCAAGTATTTAATGAACACGAAAGAGAACAATGAAATAGCAATAAAGGTGAAAGTGTTTAAACCCTTTAACTGATGTCCTCCGAAATTAATAACTCGAAATTGTGATTACCTATGGATTGTCGGTGCGCGTTTTGTAATATAAGAATCTAAACTTGTCGTCTGTATTTAGAGGTATGAAGACAAAAACTAGAATCTCTTCCCTACAAAGACAAAAATAATGGATAGTAAGTTATAGGGTATTTTTCATTCCAAATGTAGGCTCGCGGCTTGCTCCCACAAGATTTGAGAGGTTCCTCATCCTCACCTCTCTCAATGATTTTGGTGCAAATTGTAAAATTTTACGCGAACATTTGAGCTATGCTATGATATGACTGCGCCCATCTCGTCTAAGCAGTTTAATCGTAAAAGCACAGTGAAATATGATTAGTGTTTCAAACCAAAATACTAGAGAATAAATCGAATATGTGCAGGTAATTCCATCCCATGCATGTCCGACACTACAAGTTATTAAATAGCCAAAAGAATGAGGCAGCTTTGAATCTTTGCACAAGCGACGGACTTATATGAGAGATACTAGATACACTAGGGCCACTACTATATGCTCTTGACAATTCCCTGCTTTTATAGACAGTTTAAAATAAAAGAAAACAAAATGGGACAAGTAGGTGCTTCAGGTGTTTTCTGAAAATAATTAAAGACAAGAATTGATTTTACTATCCTTTAAAGTTGGTAACCTACGGTCGATGCTTGCTATGTTGAGCACCAAACCATTGTTATTCACGTTTCCATAGTCTAAAAAGTGGGTTATTTTAATACTTTTTATGCAAAATGCTGTTGAATGTTACTTTCTTTAAAATGAATATTTTGGGATTATTCATCTGCTCTCCTGGTGGATTCTCATATTAAACACTGCTAAAAAACTTGTGTGACAATTTGGTTGTTGATTCGAAAATAAATTATGACGTATTCAATGATGTAATCTAACTTGGAAGTTATATGTACATTCTCGATATGATTGAAATCCGAAAATTTGTTTGATACATATAATATCACACCCATTAATGGGGTGGGTTCTAACAGGAAGTTGCACCTGTAAGTGAAGGCTTTTTAAGACGCATTCACCAACCAAAGTGTGCTTAGCCTCAAGTTGCAATTAAGCACCGTCGATTTCAACTAGAATTTCAGGCTTTAAACAATGGTTATTCAGCGAGATGCCGAAATCAACTCCTCACCTAGATATAATAATGATTGCATTATTATATCTAGGTAAGCATATAAAATAAAACAATACTAAAAGCTGCAGTACTAGAAAAATAATAAATAATAAAAATAATAAATTTTTTAAAAATAATAAAAAATAAAAACAAGACTGTTTAAGTCTTGTTTGGGATTGAGATTAAATAACTCAAACTTAAACTAGAGTACTTGCAAAATATGGTATATCAGTGAGGTCCGTAAGAAGGAGAGCAAATAAGAGAGAGGCAGATAGAGTACAGCCATAGGGTCCATGTCGAGCCCAGATAATTCAAGATACCCCGTGATACAGAGAGCACTAATAACTTTGGAATGGCTCGAGGCAGACATACGACTGACTACCCCACACCGGAGGTACCATGCATCACGACATCTGACACCGTAAAACTCTTTAAAAATCCGCCATAAGAGGCGTCTCCATCCCTTGAAAGATCACGCTGATCTTAAAATCACAGATCAAAACAACAGATCGAAAAGTGAGATACCGCTACCTCCGCCAAAAAGTGGTCCCCTACCGCTTCACCCCAGTCACTGAGATTCTGATCACTCTCCAAGCCATGTACCCAAAATGACGAGATACGCCATGAAGCCTCGATTCCCAAGCATGCTCCTCTAACGGTCCAAAAGAATAAAAAGGTAAAATGACAGCCAAGAACCAAGAGAAATCTGCCACGTGGCAGCCAATATACTCCATATATAAAGGTGCCTAGGTTTGATTCTCCATAATTTTGGATTCACCCATGAATACTCACACTCACACTCCACAAAATAAGCTTTCTTCAACCTTAAAACTCCATTAACAGAGGACTGGAAAGCTCTCTTTACTTTAAAAAGCTTGAGTTGCTAACTTGAGCGTCGGAGTGTGAACGCCGGAATACTCCGGCTTCACCTCTAACTTCAGTTTCGCTATTTTGTAGGCGCGAAGCTTATTCCGAGGGATATTTTTCTTGGTTCGAACCTTCCTCCATTGTTGCCACATTCTACACCCCCTTTTTATCTCCTTTAATTTCAGAAACACCAAAAACGCACAATAACCTAGCGAGGTACCCCGTTTTCCCGAAAATACAAATTCATTGTTCTAGATAGATTTTTCTTTTTCTATCCCCCAAAATCTGTCGAAAACACTTAATAAGCATTAACTACTGTACCTTGGAAGCTAAGTTGATATAATAAAAAATTATTATATCTTTATTAATTTTATCAAAATTATATTTACTACAAAAATTATGATTTAAAAGTTACAACACTTCAATACCAAATAGGCCTTCTCGACATCATTTCATAACAACAATTGAAATGTCCCATAAATACAATGAAAACGGCTGGCGAAACAACTATTGCAACTATGTTTGCAAGTAATAACATAACAAAAATTACTACTTTGTGTATACTAGATCAATTTGGTCCATTTATGACTTGAGCGTAAAAATGGTGAAGTGAAGATGAAAACGTACATAAGTATGATGTAACAGTGTGTGGAAGTCATCTGTTGAATTAAAATGATTGATTTAATGGACATTAATATGTGCCCGTAGACCAAAAGAAAAGTGTTAATGAGATGAAAAGAACAAGAAAGACAAAAACAAGATATGAAATTAAAGTCCAAGGATACTATTGACAACATAGAAGAAAGGGACAGAATTACTTCAGAGAATTTCCACAGCCTTGTATAGTTGCAACTTGCAAGGGAGTAGCCAGTAATGTAATGACAATTACAGCCCTCTTGGCGTCCACCTTCAAGATGAAACGGAGAATATTACAAGGGCAGAATTCAAATTCTAATTTACAATGAGGACTTCATCAACGATTTGCTGCTTCTGATATGAACTTCCTAATTACATACAACACAGACCACCCTACTACACCTTCTTACTAAATCTCCCAATATTCTTCTGGATGTGAAAACCAGCGGTTCCACATCCTGAAGGATAAAAAACCTGCAAGTTTGCTTTCAAGCTCTTCTCATACGACAGCTTAAACATCCTAAACTGCATTCTAGCAACATAAATACTGAAATTACCTTTAATATAGTCCACCCTTGAGCATTTTATGATTCATCACCCTTATTGATGTGAAGAAAATAAGTTATTCATAAACAAGTGAAGTGGCAATTCGATGTCTTCTCATTATCCGGACAGATAATAAAGTGGTCAGTCAGATTCTTTTTCGATTTGTCAAGATAAACCTAAATATAAATACAATAAGAGGTTCCTGAGAGAGGCATTTTACACTTCACATAGTAATAATTGACAAGACAGTAACATTAATTCCAAATGAAACAACTAGACAGAGAGCTTAGCTGTCTTAATACACCAACTATGACATAAAGACTGTCATAAAAGGCCAAATAATCTGGCATATTCAATGAAAAAGAAAAAAAAAATTGATAATGTAAACACTCAACAGCAAGAAACGAGAAATGATAACAAAGAATATGATGAAAAAATGTAACAGGTTGCAAACATAACAGAACATGCTAGAGGTAGCAACAGCTGGCACTTTGAGGACAAGTTAACAAAAAGCACATTCAAGTGAAACCTACAACACTGGCCATGCTGCATATGGCAAGAGAAAGACCAACGAACATGACTCACTCACACGAAAAGGCATGAGATGCATGGACTAACAAAGGTATAATTCTCATAACATTTCACCATACAAAATAAATACTTGCCCCAACAACATAAGAAAAAACACACACGCGCAGACTCATTCCCAAAAGGAACAAAAGCACTGGCATGTTTTATGTTCATCATGAAATCAAGTAGTCAGAAACAAAAATTATAATTATAACGTCAGTGCACAATCTTCTTTGTAAGTTTTTTATAGAAACCAGAGAAGAAGTGGAACTTATAATGAAACTTTTGCTTGGATTACAAACTATTATCTGTTGAGATCATGAGGAAAGAAGCAAACATCCCCTTCCTTTTTCTTCTCTCAAAAGAATTTTAAAGAATTAATCAATACAATATTTATCAGAAATTTATTCAGAACATTTGATACAGGTTTGAATCTCAGCTGTATACCTGTTGACTATGACTAATCTGACAATTGGTCTAAAATATTACTTGGTAGCATCCAGCTATGAATAAAAAATGAGTAACTGTTGCTTCTTAATCCAGTAAGTCCCCAGAATTTCACCCTGTAAACACAATATAACATGTATCACGCATCACATCAAGAAGTATAAATAGAAAAATAATCCATGGAGAACTGTTGAAGAAAGAGATTCTTACTTGAAGAATTGTAAGAATTTACATAGTGGCCAATCGATTAACTTTACAATTGGATGTGACAAATCCCTTGAGACACAAGGATGGCACCCACTTATGAATCACTGGGAACCACCAAAATTTTTTCAATGGTGGTTTTAACTCTTTGCATTGACTGTTTCTTCAGCACCTAGAGTTAAACTCTCCAGGTATTCAACTGCATGAACTTTATAGTCTTTATCTAGTTGCTTCAACAACAGTGCACTGTGTGTGCAGTAATCTGGCTGAATTTCTCTATCTAGCATTTCTTTATACAGTCTCAAAGCCTCTTGCCAATTGCCTGCATTGCAGTTCTCATTTATTAATATAGTGTAGGTATACTTATTAGGAAGTATTCCTTTTTCTTCCATATCAACAAAAAGTCCATAAGCCTGATCTATTCTCCTCACTCTACAAAGACCATTTATGAGTGAATTATAGGTGATAACATTTGGTCGAATTCCCTTCATTTGCATCTCTGAGAAATACATAAATGCCAGTTCCAATCTTCCCTTAGCGGCATGAGCATGAATCAATACAGTATAAGTCACCAGAGTTGGAGATAAGCCTTTGCTCAGCATCTTGTTGAATAAATCTCTGCCTCTCCTGAGATCCCCCATTTCTAGGTAAGCATGGATGATGGTGGTATATGTTACATGATCTGGAACAAAACCGTCCCCAACCATCTTCCACAACAATTCATTGGCTTCTTCCAAACTCCCCAATTTACAGAGCCCATGCACCAAAACATTATAGGTGATCAGATCTAGAGGAAAGCCCTTAGCTAGCATTTCTTCTTGTAAGCGGTATGCCTCTGATGTGTCACCAAGTTTCAGTTCGCCTGCTATTTGAGTTGTGTATGCAAAGCGGTCTGGCTGCAAGCCCTTACGCAACATCTCATTGAAAAATTCCCTTGCCATTGATAAATTTCCCATTTTGCAAGATCCATTTACCAGAATAGTATAAGTAATTACAACAGGGAGAATCCCTTGCTTGATCATATTTTCTTTGAGCTGCTGAGCAACCTCTAAGTCCCCATTTCGACAAAGACCATCTATAAGTATATTGTAGGTAACAACAGTAGGAACCAGATTCCTAGACCTTAACTCGTCAAATAGCAGAAATGCCTCCCCTATGTTTCCCGACCTACAATAACCATATAAAAGTGTGTTGTATGAAATAATATCTGGAATCATATTCTTTCTCAACATCTCAAAAAACCGATGTCTAGCATCACTCACTCTTCCCCACTTGCAAAGGCCATATATTAGTATGTTATAAGTCACCAGTGTTGGAACAACTCCTCTAGTTACCATCTCTTCCTCAAGGTTTAATGCCTCAACAAGCAGACCTTTTTCAGAATACCCACAGATTATAGGGTTATATGAATGTGCTGACAATTTTAATCCCGATTTCAACATGTCCCTGATAAGTCCATGAGCCTGCTCCAATTCCCCATTTCTTGAAAACCCAGCAATCAACACATTATAAGTAACATCATTTGGAGAACACCCTCTCCTTTGCATCTCCCATAAAAGCTCCAATCCTTCTTGTATTTCACCTTCCTTACAGAATGAATCCAACATCGTATTATACGTGACAATACTTGGCTTGATCCCAAACTCACCCATCATCCTATAAACTTCCCTAGCTTTAACTGAAAAACCAGTATCTCTAAGAACCTTAATAATCCTATTACAATTCTTAACATCAGGCAACAACCCATTTCTCAACATCTTATTAAAAGCCAACAAGCATTGCTCAACCATCGACTTCTTAGTATAAATCAACAACAAAAGATCAAGAATCTTGATCGAAACACATGAACTTAAACCCCCACCAATCAACACATCAAGAATTCCATGCATATTAACACAAACAACAGTCTCTACAACCCAATAAGCAGACCTCAACAAACCACTCTCAATAAGAATCTCAAGAATCGTGCAAAACACAAATTCGTCACGTTTAACACCCGGTTGAGTCTCTACCCATCTAAAGAATCTCAACGCAATCCTAGGTTTCTCCCTGACCCTATTCAAAACTCTAACAAGCAACTCAGGATCAGAAACTACAGCCTGAAAATGATCTGAAACCCACCTGTTATTGCAAAAAGCCCAGGGCTTTTCCTCAACAGTACTAATAATGAGCTCTTTATAATAGCTCTCACTCTCAGGGTTCAAGACTGAATCTTTGTTGTTGCTTTCACTAATTGATGGATAGGTATGGACAGAGAAACAAAAGGGGAAGAAAAAACGTACCTTCTTGAGATAAAAATAGTGATACGAATGTGCGGACAAATCTTTTGAAGCTCTTATCCAGAGGGTCATTGAGTAGATGAAAATACATAAGTCTGTTGAAATTGAGCAAGCTTTTTTATTTATCTTTCTTTTTTTAAGTTTTAATGATAGGAAAGGATTAATAGGGATAGTACAAGATGTGAAGAATGATGAGCGATGTGGGTTTTGGGTTTCGAAGAGAGTGTCTGAATCATTGCGGCAAAGCTCTGAGAGAGAGAGAGAGAGAGAGAGAGTCGGGGTTTTAGAAGTGAGCTGCCGCAACGAGAGAGGTTTATTTTCAGAAATGGTGAGCATTTAGGCACCGTTTGTCCAAGCAGCGCCTTCGGTTGAAACCCGACCCGAAAGTTAACTTCCGTTACCCGGATTTGACAAGCTTCGATCTGGAATTTTTTTGGGAAATTTTTAAGTTACCCCCAAATAAATTGACATTTTGCGTCATGTCCCCAAAAGATTTGACTCATTACACCACACCCCTAATTCTGTTAATTTTTCAGTTATTTCAAACGGCTCCGTCTAAATTTTGATTGAATAACAAAAATGCCCCTCTATATGAAAAAAAAAAAAAATTTAGCTCATTTAATTTTTTTAAAAGATTTTTATTTCAATTGTAATAAAAAAATTTCTTGTTACATGTACATTGTCAGCATTATTATTTTTCCTTTAATTTTTTAAGATTTTTATTTCAATTGCAATAAAGAAAATTCCTATTAAAATTAAGTTAAGGAATGAACTTCAAATTTTACCCCTACACCATTAAAGAAAATAATGAAACTGGAGGCGCGGTGCAACAAACCAAATCTTTTAAAAATACGGTGCAAAATATCATTTTATTTAAGGATAGGTTAAAAATTACCTTTTTTAATTTAAAGAATAATTAAATAAATAAACTTTTTTAAAAATAATTGTAAAGAACTGGTTTCCAAATCTAGAATTTCTTTTGATTTATTAACAAGTATTGAAAATCCAATTATTAATGCTTGTTGGAATCACTTTGACTATATTGAATATCTCGTTTACCAATCTGAAATGGAACTTGTTGTACAATTGATAAGTTGCTTATTTAAGAACTCTTATCTATGAAATTGAAGTGTTTTATTTTATTTTATTTTATTTTTTAAAGTAGAGGAATGGGTATGAAATAAAAGTTCCGTTTACAAAGACTATACTTAATTGTGTACCTTTCGAAAATCTCAAAGAGGGAGAATGGACTCGAAAACAAGTTACAGAGTTTAATGACTATAGACAAAGATGCATTTAGAGGGATAACAAACATTAAACAACAAGAGGGAGAAACAAAAAACCACTATGTAAGGGCAAATCTTATTCGCAACAGAAAGTGGATAGAAATGAAAATCTCCTCCGGGAAATTTGTTAGACTTGCACTGAAAGAAAACAGCAGAGGTAGAATCCAGATTTCCTCTTTTCATACACAAGAAACAGCAACTTGGCTCTGAAGGATGCTCCTCAGCATATTTGATTTCAACGCTCCACTAGTTTAAGAAGAATAACCTGCCAGTTAACAATTAAAATGATGCCCTGGATCACCAACTTTAACAGATACCTTTATCGCAAGTGCTACAGGGCCAAAGTACTATCAAGAAGCACAGAAAAAATAATTTGCGAGAAATGGAAGCAAATGTGCTTTTTGTGAGGTCTAAAATCATTTTCTGGATCAATCTACGGATTATTAGTTTAACTATAAAGAAAATGCAAGTTACTAGAATAAGCATGAAATCATCGGAACTTGTGTACCAACAGACATACGTTGCTGTGAGAATAACTTACAGGACACGAACAATATGATTTCAGTCCCTGATGTAGTTCCATAGAAGATATTAGAAGTTTCACTGGACGAAATTCAACAGACTGACTGTATCCTCTATTGTCTGTGAAACAAATTAATTCACGTTGTAGGAGGTGTTCAAATGCCTGCATAAGTTCGAGCAATAAATAGTCAAACCATGCTGTTGCATAATCTGGGTATAGATTTGGTATAATATTAAATATAATAATCGTTTTAAGGGAAAGCAATACACACCCGCAAGCATACATTTCGTGAATAATAATCAGATGTCTGGAAGGAATCATGGATGCTTTTGTACTCTGCAACAGATGCAAGACTTCTAACTCACAACAAACTTCGACAAAGGTAATACAAAACTAACACAACAAAATCTGAGTGTTACCTTTCATCACAGAATTGAAGTTGTATGAGTTTTGCTCTTTGACTTCCAGTCTCTTCATGCATACCAAAATATAGAGCTCTAATATGGAGCAATCTGCTTGAACAGTTGAAATGTGCATTAATGTAACTTTAGTATGTCCAACTTCAAACAACCAGAGGAACTATCGTGAATGCATTTACACAAATAATAGAGAAATGGTATATAGATCCCCGGACCTTTTATACATTCCAATTTTGGCTGTCTGTGAGAATTCGAGAGTGCAGTCTTGAAGTTCTCAAATGACAGGAAGCCAGATTCCAAATCCATGTATGAAACAGCAAGAAATCTAATATCAAACAGTAAGTTCATCAGAAAACCAAAAATGAAAATCACTATCCATTCCTACAACATTCTATGCTTCCAGATGCAAGAAGAGGAACTTACAGAAATCTCAATAAGTGGTTGACTGTGGAATCTAAATTCACTAGAGTATTAAGAATTTCTTTGAATCTCCCATCTGCTAAAATATTCTGTAAAATGTGAAGGGCTTCTGACAGAACCAATTCTTTGACATGTATGAAAATAATCTATTATCTAAACTTGTGATGCATAAATAACTAACCTTGCAAAAGAAATAGAATGTTAATCAAAATTTCACCCATTTGACAGTAATGAAAATATAGTGATTTGAGGAATTCAACCTCTTTAAAAATGGAATTTCTTTGTCCATAAGTCATGTAACTGCTTTCCGTGTGTTAAATATGTTCACATGTGAGTTACATCTACGCTGGTGAAAACAAATTAAACTTCCTAAATGACCGCATTATGCTGTACTTTCTTAAGAAACTTTTGAAAGCAGGATACTTTAATCTTTTTGTTGAATTCAACAGCATAGGCATGAGGAAGGCTTGAGTTGACTGGCAAAGACAAAATGTGTTCCAACAATCTGTGTCGCAACAAAACTAATGGTAAGTAACCATAATCAGAAGCTAGAGTGGTTGTGTCAGTAAATTGATAATATACCTTTGCATATCTTCCTTGGATGGAGGAAGAAATAACAGCTTTCTATGTGAAAAGCGCGATCTTACTCTTTTTTCCAAAAGCTGGTCAGCATCCTGCATGATATGTCCCTCATTATACATGATTCTTCACTAATAATAAGTCATAATATCACATATGGCTCCAGCATACATTAGATCCAGACTGACCGGTCAGCCAGTAGTTCTATGACTTATTAAGTGATAATTGGTCCAGTCCAATGGTAAGAATTCAGACAAGGGCTTCCATTTGCCATTACAAACTTTGAATTCATAACTTGAAGAACTAGAATACAAAATAGAAGAAACTTTAAATGGTCATACCAGTCTGCAACTCACACCGATGACAACAGCTTGAGATGTTACTGATTGCATCGCATCTAACAGGCTATAAAGTAATCGTTGTTTTCCCTGCAAAGTAAAAGATTGTGAAAAGTGAAATGTCATGATCTGAGATTCCAAGATCAAACTATTACTATAATAATTTGAAATGTTCTACATGAGTACTATTTTAATGAAAGGTGAACTCTATGGTTCATCATCAATTTTACTAAGAACCCAACGATTGATCATGACATACAACCACCAGGCTTCAGCAATTAGAAAGAGATTGAAAAAAGGATCATAGATTCAAACCTGAGCAAAAAGGTCAAACTCATCAAGTACAAATATAATTGTCTTATGTGCTAACCCACACTCCCTGACACCCAGAGAACAATTCATTAACATTCTGAAAGATTGGACATGAATTAAACTATACTTGAAAGGGGTAGAAGAGAACATTAAGCAAATTAATACACTCACCGTAACATTTCTATCATGAACTGGGAGTTATCATCAAATGATGCCTGCAAAAATCATCTCAAAACATCAAGAAATTTGAGTTTTTCGGTCAAAGATGCATGAGAATGACCTCAAATTAATTATCCGTGTTACCATTTTAGAGAACAACAATTGATGCTCCATGCATAACTGTCTAGCAATTTCCTGAATGAACAATAACCATGAAAAGGAATAAGTGAAACAATAGCATAGCAAGCAGGATATAACCAGCACCATTTGGGAATTCAAAAAACAACTCCTTGAGTGAAAAATGAAAATGACCATTTGGATATCATACCTTGAATGCACAACAGTCATCACTGTGCAAAAGCCCATTCAATTTGATCTGCAACATCATGACCATGAAAAATAAGATCAAAATGGACAATTTCAAGAATCATTATCAACAACTATTTTGCTTCCATATGGCTATAAATAATAAATATAATTCTACACAAAAATCAAATAGTAAGAAAAAAAGGAAACTGAAAGTAAAGAAAAGACATACCACAGATAGTGTGTCAGGATATTCTAACAACAAATCTGTGAGAACGAGCTCCAAAACCTATAATCAAAATAGATGTGAGATGATGATGATGATTATTATTATTGAAAATATGAAAAATAAAACCAGTAATCTATTTAAAAAATCCACAATAAAGCTGAAATAATAATTTAGCAAAATTAAATTATTACCGCAATCTTGCCAGAGCCGCGAGGACCAAGAAGCAAAATGGAGTTGTTGCACGCCTCGGTCACCGAACTGGATACTAAAAACTTGAACTTACTGCAAATTTAATTTTTAGAATAATGTTCTTCTTCCCATCTATCAAATCGTACAAAAATGATAACAATGTTTTAAATTTTAAAGTTTGCATTTTTCATAATGGAAAGAAGTGAAGGAGAAATCGCACCTGTAATTGCTGTCGGGAGAGTCGGAGAGGTGCTTGACAACAAACTTAGGGTCACAGAGCCTGCTTCGGAGCAGATTTGATGCTTTCTCTGCCGCTGGATTTTCTTTTCCCATATTGATTTTGTAAGCTTGTGCAGTTGCGTTCGTGTTTTTTGGTTCGGCGAAGAGGGGCACTGAGCCACTGCGGTTTAGAGAAATGGCGGGAATTAAGAGAGAGAGTTGAGGGTACGGAAGGGCTTATATAACATGTATAAAGATGACCATGGGATTATTAACTTTTTTTTTTTTTCTAATTTAGTGAAAAAATTATGTTGTTATGAGCTTATTACTCACGAGTCACTCACTCGCTCTCCAGTCTCTACTTGACCGTATTTCAGTTAATTTTGTAAAATAGTGCTAATAAAAAAAATAAATATTTTAAAGATTCAAAATATGAGAGAATATTTTTCAAAAATTTAAGTTTGAATATAGTTTTAAATATTACAAATAATAGGTAGATAACGTATATGCACACACACACATTTGCAAACTATATATATGTGTGTCTAGGTAGATAACGTAGATAACGTGTATATATATATATGTGTGTATGTATGTATGTATGTATGTAAGTGTGTGTGTGTGTGTGTATGTATAGGTAGATTTTTTCATTTGCAAATTACAAATTGAAAGACGCAACTTTGCAGGACTTTATATTAACTGTTGTGTTCTCTTGAAATGTCGCCATTATATAAATAAGATTTTCTTTTTTTTTTGACATCACAAAAACAACGAACACATATATTTAATATTTGCTACTAATTAAAAATTCATTTTCATGAGGGCAAAGGTAGTTTTGGGTGAGGTTATTTGAACCCATAATTTTACTAATTAAACCTATTTTCTCAATAAACCTACCATTAAAACTCAAATATTAGATTTTTACTATATACACCCTATAAAATCTCAAAAATAACATCAACTAAAATGTCATTCTTTTTATTTTTTTTTATTTTTACATCCATTATTAACTTTTCTATTTTTACTTGATCAATCTCTGTAGCCTCTCCAAAACAAGTAATTTCTTTATCAACATTCTAACTTCCTAAGGAGTTCAATTTATTTTTAATTAATTGACAAGAGATTAAAGCCTGAACAAGGGCCATTTTCTTAAAACCAAGGACAAATTGAACTTTTTTGTTTTTCTTCTGCCCTTGTGGTTTTGTTTCATATATAATAATATTATTATTGGATTTACCGAAAGAATTTTAATATAAGAACATGACATACAAGAAATCTAAGAATTGTGCTCAGTAATCGTTTTTTCTTTGTTTCTTGATTACCAGAATTTGAAGTTTATGTAAAAAAGAAGAGAAGAAAAAAGGGGGAAACAAAAAAAAAGCAACATCAAGTTTTTTATCAAGCAAAACCTGCAGAGAGAATTATAGTTCTTTATTTTGGGAAGTCTTCTACAAACTATTTTACATTTTTTTTTTCATTAATGAATCGATATGCATGAGAGAAAGAGTAGATATGGTTTATCAACAAATGAGTATAATTAAATTATAGTTTTTATTTGTTTAAATTCTATTGTTCGTTTATGTAATTTTGTTTAAGGATAAATCAATAATTAAAAATTTTGTTGAATGATGGGTTTAAAGAGTAAATTAATGGGTTCAAATAGCCTCACCCGATAATTTTTTATCTAATTTATGAGGATCCCATCTCTTCCCATTAGTGGAATGTCGACTTAGTCCATCTTTAATCTTAAGTATATTTTAAAATATGTATTAAAATATATATATATATTTTTAAAAAAACATTAAATCAAAATCGAAAAAGACAAAACCCAGCGGCATCCAATAGAAAAGCGCCGCGTATCCAGCTAAAATGAGCCCCGCCCCTCTCTCTAGTTCCAATTTGCAAATATCGCAAAAATGCGATAGCAGCCAACCGTTCATTCAGTGATATAATAGCGCTTCAGAGTTCAGATTTTGGTTCAAACGAACCATCTTTCAGACGTTGTTTAGTTCAATTTTCAGAAAAACAACAGAAAACGAAAATTAGACGAGAAAATGGGAAGCACGAGCACGGCACTCATGACTCACTTGCGGCTAAGCTACGGCTGCTTCTATAAACGACACGAGCCAATCAGACACCGAATGAATAGTGTGAAAGTTAACAGTAGTTCGAAGCTGAGATTCGGCGTTTCGCGGAGCAGGAGGAGGTTTGAAGATGCACTCGTTTGTTTTGCTGCGTTTGACGGTGATGATGCGAGGGATAATCAGCCTGAATTAGGTTCCAGTGGTGGTGTTGGCTCTGCTGTTGACGATAGACCTGGTAAGATTAAAAACCATTATGTTTAAAAAAAAATTGCTCTATTATCGCTATTATTTTTTATTTTATGATTTCGAATCTTAGATAATATGTAGCTGTTTTAAGTAAGCTTGGCTCTTATTTACTTATTTATTTGTTTGTGTGGAAATTTAGCTTTCAGTTTCTGTTTTATTGTTGGTAGTTTTATGCAGTTTTATTTTCAGTAGCTCCAATACCAGCCTGTGATGAAAATTTTAAATAGATAAAAGTGCTTGAAAGACATGATAACCTTCTCAAATAGGTACTCACGTGTAAAAGCTCTAGGAATAAAAGTTTTGAGTAGCTTGGAACAGTTGTATCAAAGAGAGCATTGCTCATGAACTAATAGTAAGTTGCATGTATTTAGATTTGTTAATCTCGCCACTGCCATTGGAATTGTATTGGTAGGTTTAGTGCTATCAAATGAAAAAAAAGGGTGATTAGCTGTTTGAAATAAAGGTTGAGTAAATGCCTAGCAAAGATGTGCTGTGGAGATCCTTTGTTGCAGGATAGAGAAGAATTGATCCTTTTGGGTGAATTGATTATGTACTTCACGTGCAATGTCCATCACATATGCTTTATGAACTAGTATTCGTAAAGTAAGGTCCCCTTCTTTTTCATATAACAATGGGAATATGAACTTGGTTGCTTCTAAATAGATAGTGATAAGTTTGAGCCAGGAATTAGCATGTTAGCTGAATGTGGGTTGACTATTAAGAAAAGAAAAATCAACTGTCAATGTCAATTGAATTCCATTGTTAATTGAGATTTCTGACAAGAGATATCAGTGTTAATGAATGATCTGACTTAAGCATGGAAGAAGGTGGGAACAAGATTCAGGGCATGCTTGACTTGGGCAGGTGTGGTATTCGCTTGCTTCGGGTGAAGACATGGTAGTTCTAAATCCTTATTTCCTTTTCTGCATCAAGGTACGAAGCCATGGTGACATTTTCAGTGATAATATGTCCAATGACTATGAGGAGGAGATAGATGCAATTTTCCTTTGAGTGGTGAAGTTAGGTGGATGTATTGGTGCTTCCAAGTTGAGAGTTGTTTTAAAGAAGAGTTACTTGACTGACCAAGGTAGCACCACGAAGTGTGCTTGATTCATTTTCCAATCATCTTAAGAATGTCAGAATGTTTTACTTTGTAGATCTTTCGAATGTCAAAACAACATGCCGATATAGCCATGAAAGAGCTTAGTTTAACCGAGGCTAAAGTGAGCATGAACTGAAAAATGTGGGTCATTTAGGTTGATATAAAATAGGTGGCAGCAAAAGTTTGGAAGCAAGACGGAGTGGATCATTTATTACGGTTAGTTCCTTTATATATTGCTTATGGCTCCTTGAAGGTGTGTGATTATGGGTGGCTGGAAAGAGATTGTGGAATATATATATATATATAGAGAGAGAGAGAGAGATTGTGGGATATATATATAAGTTCTTTCTCTTTTTATGCCTGTTGGAACCACTAGAGTAAGCAATACGAAAAGTGTGCTCCCAGCACATATGATAGAAATCACTTTGTTTTCTCAGGGATGGCTTTCCAGCTTGGTTGGGCAGATATGACAATTCACATCATTTTGCTAGTTACTTGAAAAGTAATGGTTGTGCGCACATGAGAGGTGTTTGAGTTCTTAGAATTAATTGTATTCGTTGGACTGAATACAGCAAATATATTCCAATTTCTCCAAACCTCTTAATATGTGATCCATATCATCCAGCATTTACGTGAACATAGAGCAGTAAGGGTTCCATTTGTTAGAACTAAGCGTGCTGACGTTTTATGCTCTGGGAAGGTCTGTGACAACTAATTTTTCCTTTAGAAATTATTGTTGATACTGAATTATTTTGGGTGTTTACCATAGTTGGAATTTTACATATGAAACACTTTGTTCCTTCTTACATGCTAGTATAAAATCTTAACTTCTAGTTGTGTTATTCTGACATGCAAGTAATTTTCTTATGTGGTTTTCATTATTTTTATTTCAGGAAATATATTGCTATGTGAACTAGGTCAGATTCTGACTTCACTTTTATGATTGAAAACTTAGATGTGACTGATATTCCAAGAGATGAAACACTGGCAAATCTAAACCAAGATGGTGTGGAAAGTCCTCTTTATAATTTTCTGTACCCTGATAAAGAGCTACTCCCAGATGATAAAGAAATGAGTATATTTGATCATCTAGAAGAGCTGCGCCAGAGAATATTTGTGTCAGTTTTAGCAGTTGGAGCTGCTATCTTGGGATGCTTTGCATATTCCAAGGAGCTGATAATGTTTCTTGAAGCTCCTGTTAAATCACAGGGTGTACGGTTTCTGCAGCTAGCTCCTGGAGAATTTTTCTTTACAACTTTAAAGGTAAATCTGATTGATATATCTCTTTCTTCAACATCTTCCATATTGCTTGCTTTAGTCGCAATACAATATACCTATGTAATTAATGTAACATTTTAATTTAATACATTATACTGTGCCTGTAATCTTAAACTATTTTACTACCTTTTGGAAACAAATTAATTGGCTGTTAAACACAATATCTTGTGCCGTACTGCAGGTGTCAGGATATTGTGGTCTTCTTTTGGGAAGCCCGGTAATTCTCTATGAGATAATAGCCTTTGTTCTCCCAGGTCTTACGAGAGCAGAGAGAAGGTTCTTGGGGCCAATCGTTTTAGGCTCTTCAGTACTTTTCTATGCTGGAATTGCCTTCTCCTACTGGGTTCTAACTCCAGCGGCCTTAAATTTCTTTGTTAATTATGCTGAAGGGGTTGTGGAGTCTTTGTGGTCCATTGATCAATACTTTGAGTTTGTACTTGTGCTCATGTTCAGCACAGGCTTGTCTTTCCAGGTGAAGATTCTCTTTGCAAGTTCATTTCTTCTAAAAATAAAGGATGTCAAGTTTTCCTATTATTAGCAATTATACAGGTTGCAAATCATATTTATATACTGAACTCCCAGTCAGACTTTGTGACTGTAGTTCATACCCTTTAAATTCCAGTTGAAATTTATATTCAAGTTTGTTATAATGAATCTCAGTCCTGGCATGACCTTGGAAGTTGAAGAACTATTCAATATAAGCTTCCTGCATTATTTTGCCTGTGAACATCTTATTTCTTAGTCTTTGTCCATTTCAGACTGTCCATAGGAAATATGATTTAACATATCATTTGACTTCACAGGTTCCAGTTATACAACTTCTGTTGGGACAAGTTGGGTTAGTGACAAGTGACCAAATGTTATCGATCTGGCGATATGTTGTGGTTGGGGCAGTCGTCGCAGCTGCTGTACTTACACCGTCAACTGATCCTCTTACTCAGATGCTTCTAGCAGCACCGCTTCTCGGTCTTTATTTTGGTGGCGCATGGATGGTTAAGCTTACGGGACGTTAAGTGATTTTTCCACTGCTTTAGTTCAACCAATTTGGTTGCAGCGGCCGCACATTTAAAGGGCACACATGACTGTTGTATATTATCAGAAGATGTAACATAGAAGTAACAACTTAACAAAGGAAAGGAGTATCATCCACATCAATCATCTATTTGATTTGTGCCATAATTGTATGTGTTTTATCCATAGATGCAATGACAGTGATATGATTGAAATTTAATTGTTCAGTATACCTGTTGATTTTTCGCTAAACAAAGCAGGATACGAGAAAGACTTGGAGTATTTGAATCATATCCGTCGACAGTTTAATTACTAGATTTTGCCTTGTCCAATTTTCCATCATATAATAACAAAACTTTGCTGCAGTTTACTACAAGCCACAAACTACTCCCTTCAGAGTCTATTGATCTCTTTTCTAGGCGGGATTGGATAATATACAAGTGAGCTCACAAACCCAACACAAAACTTAAAAAACTCCAATTTGAATGTTGGAAGTGTTGAAATCTTAAAAACTCTTAACACGAGCTAAATACTAGAAAACTCTTAACACAAAACTTGTAACCTGATCTTTAAAACAGCGATCCCCTTCTGGTAGTTTATTGACGAATCTTGTTTTATTCTTTGATGTCCAAAGATAAACCATGACCAAAAATACATCCAACAAGTATGCATCAAGTCCAGAAGGCAGAACAGAAAGCTTGTATTGTTTCCTTGCTAGATTTGACAGCATAAAATGCTGTAACAAGAAATAACACAACACTGCAACAGGTGATTGATTTTACATTACACACTGCAATTGTTTCTCTCTAATTGCTTATAGAAACATTCTGAAGTTTGGCCTCCAAATCAGTTGTATTGAAACAATCAACTACAGAGTCAATTTGTTTCAGCGAACTCCTCAAAGCATTACATGCCTGAATGAATGCTTCTGAAGAGCTATTAAAACTCTCTACTTCCTTCTGTAGTTCATCAGTCATGCTTAATATTTTCACTGATGCTGCCTTAATTACATAAAGCTCCTGAGGGGGGTAAAGAGAGGCTCCGAGTTCATCAATCTGTACACCAATTCCTTGACACAACTTCAATAATCTTTCCAAAGTATCCACAAATTTACCACCATCATCTGGATTTTCATGTTTAAGCAAACATGTGATTGTGCGGATTAGTTCCTTTATGACTACAAGCATATCAGACACAATCCCAATTGCTAGTTGAGCTACTTTCATCTCTTCTGATGATAAGTCGTTGCCTAACTCATCCAAACTGGAATTATCATCCTCTTGATGCTCACTGTCAGCTTTAGCAGAGTCATCATGAGAAGATTCATTGTTCTGGTCAGAGGAACTAGGCTTGAGTTCCTTCATCTCACGAAGAACATCCTTCATGGAAACTGCAACTTGTGTCATAGCCCGTCCAATTGCTGTGATATTGGTGGCAGGGGTCTTCTTAAGGGCAGAACATGCTTCCCATACCGCACCAACATACTGTGGCATCAAGTGTTCTTTATCTTTATTGTCGGATCCTGCTTGTAAAATTATTTATGAAGTCTAGTTTGTGTTAGGTTTGATGGAAGAGCAAATGAAATAATAATACTAATACTAATAATAATAATTAAAAAAAAAGGATAAAAAACTAGTTTGTTTAAATGGGTTGTACATTACAATGATTATAGAAAACACAATGAAATGGATTTATGCACAACCAGCCCGTATATTTTGACAACAGAGTTCCCTAACTCTTAAAAAAGTATCAGTCTGTATTGAAAATTTTACATGATTCAATTCATAAATTTACTCCCTCAAGTATCTAATGTACCCATTTTTGAAGGAAGTTATGCAATTCCAAAAACCAGTTGCAATACATATCAGGGATGATCAAAATCATTTATCCTTGAATAAATAACAAACTAATAAATACAAGCAGAGAAAACCAGTAGGGCCTGTGATGGAATAACAATTCCCCTGAATTCTTACCAACCACAAAATAACTAAACTTTTAGCAGCCACTGCCCTGAAAATTAACTTAAATTGTCCTCTTTGCCCATGTTAGCACACTGACGCCTAGTATTGAATACACATTCATGTCATTATTCAACATGGAGATCATTCATTTCCTAAAACTTTCCACAATCATGCAGCATTCCCAGAAATGCAATACTTTTGCAGTTTCAAACATACAAACTGCTTTCACACTCCTTGCAATTACTCTTAGCGTGACTGATAAAATAAATAGCAAACATCTCTTCTTACTCTATTACCATGGTGAGGTATCTATCAGTCAGGGAAATAAGCTCAGATGTCATCTGTAACTACCATGAGCAAAGCAACTTTTCAAATGTGGCCCCACTATCTTATAAATGCATCATGCTTCCAGTCAGAAATGAAAAAACTAAGAGATACTTTGAAGGCTGTAACATTGCATGAAGAAACCAGTTTAAAGTGAAAAATAAGGCCGTCACTTAATTTAGCACATACTGATGGAGGTGGATATAACTATCTTCAGGTGTATACAAGAGGGATTTAGATAGAGGATGCGTGTGGGTTACCGTATAAAGTGATGGATTCCATCAGCAACTTAAAGCTAGAATCAACGACTTGTTTCACTGATGCGTGAATACTTAATGAGAGAGTAGGCCCAGCACCAACTGTACTTCCATGAGAAAGTAATACGAAGCCCTGCAGCATATTAAAGTACTCTGCCATGTTCTCCTCAATTGCTTTAGCTTCTGGTGGTTCCCCAGTCCAAAGCATCCCAACTAGAACAACAGAGTCAATCAATCACTTGGACCCTTGATATCAATCCACACAACCAAGAAACAAACAAAACTTGATAAAAATACATAGCAGAAAAATCAAAGCTTTGAATTTTTAAGCATCCATACTGGCAGAAACAGAGTCCATAACTAAGGTTATGACTAGGATTTAAGTGTGGCGGCTTCGTGGAATGCCAGACACTTCTATAATGCTTTCAAAATTAAGTAAAAGGACAATGGTACTTACAAACAGACCCAAAGTCGGAGTGAAAAAGTTCAAATTTTTATACTTTCAGAAAATTAAAAAAAAAAATGAAAAAAAGAAGACATGGGTATCGCACAAATTTGAATTTTTCGTTCGGAATATCAATGTTGCATAAGAAAGTTGAAAATATACAATAAACATTCAATGGGGGGTTAACACCAAAAAGCAAAAACCGAGTGTGAAAAGAATTGCAGTACCAACAGTGGCTTTCTTAGAGACTTGTTCACCCATCTGTATAACATCGTTCCAGCTCACTTTTTCAAGTGATGAAGCTGCTGTTTGATTCAATACCTGCATGAATATATAAAAACACAAAATCTCACGTTTAGATATGAACATGAAAAATTGTACATACAGAAACGCGTAAGGAAGTTCGTAGATGCAGAACCTGTAATGTCTCATGGATGTTATTAAGGTGATTATTAAGAGTTCGTATCAGTTGCTCTTTCTGTTTCTCTTTTCTTCCCATCTTTCGTTCACTGTGTGAACCAATCGGCGGCTCGCTGCGTAATTTGAGAAAAAAGGACAGTGAAGTGCAAATTTGGATATTTCAAACAAGGGGAAAGAGTTATACAGTTATAAAAATATTAAGGAGAAAAGACGTGGATGCCCTCAGTTAGTGAGTGAGCTAAAGGTTAAAACCTCCAAAAATGTATACCCCAGGCGACGGATCAAGAATGCGACTGAAGAAAAACTTGGGTGTAATCATTCATTATTATATTAAGTTTTAAAATAATATGAGTTCTAAAAAAAAAAAAAAAAGGTTTTAAAATAATACGTCTCATTCATTCATACCCCCACTTTTTAATTTTCGTTACACTTTCTCATTGGGTTTCAACTTATTTTTTTGCTTTTATGTTTGATATTCCTATTAAATTCGTGAAATACCGAAATTTTGGTTATATTCCAAGTAGCTTTTATTTTTCCAAGTTATATGAGTTCCTAATTTTAGACTTTCTCCATATGTGTTTCAACTTATTTTTCACTGGTTTTATGTTTGATATTCCTACTAAATTCGTTAAATGCCGAAATTTTGGGTTATATTTCAATAGTACCGGTGCTGAAAAAAAAAAAGTGATTGTATCTCATACAGCCACTGTATTATAAGGGAACCCTCAATTTGGGGGCATGTACAAGCAAGCTACCAGGCAATACGGCTCTGTTTTACTGTTTGTCAGGAGAACGTGTACAATCATTACAGCACTGATATTTACCCCGGGTCAAACCCCGAAGCTTTAGAAAACGATGCCGTTTTGAGAATTAATTTTTTTCATTAAAAAAATGCTATTTGCTTCTGCTTTCTCTTTTCATTTTCGTTTCCTCTTTCTCCCCAACTACAGACCCCCTTAACTGTTTCTTCAACTAGCAAAAGAAGACTGTACCATGAGCAATTTATAAAAAAGAAGACGGGGTTTTTAATTAAATATACCTCAAAAGTGTGATATTTAGTTAAATATACCTCATACTTGAAAATTATCTAGATATACTTTTTTATGTGGTGTATTGTCTAAAATATCCCTAAAGAAAAATATAAAACACACACAACTCACCTCCAACACACTTTACTCTTTTTCATTCCCACAACCAAACCTCACTCTACACCATAAATCACTCATGAACGGCAATGCACTGAGATTTTAGTTTGCAGCTGGGTACATTATTCATCCTATGAATAAGGTATTTGAAACTTTATTTTTATTTTTTTTATTTATTCATTTTGTTGACATTATGTTATTTTTAGGGTTTTGTTTGGTTTGTGATAAACAATAAAGCAACTCACATTTTCATATATATTTATTATGTTTATGTTGTATATTATTTTATTATTGAGCTGATCGATATTACATCGAGTTGTATGGATACAGAAATATTTACACGCAGACGGTAATGTATTGCAGCTGCAGATTTTACGCATCGGTAATGTATTGTAACACCGCATGCGGTATTTAGGTAGACGATCCGCAATGTATTTGCGTTCAGAAAGTTGGTCATGTATTGCAAATACCCGATCGTAGTCAGATATGCAAATACCCATCGCAATGTGTATTTACACACAGAGAGCTGATCATGTATTGTAAATTCCTTGAGCATATATGGCCATGCTGTTATATCACATACATTGTACAAACTATCTTTTCTATCATTAATATAATTAATAAAAAAATAAAACATCATAATGCTTGTACATACTATTTTTAATAACATCAAATATCAACAACATCCTCATTGTAACCATTACATCTCATGTATAGATTTACACGACTGTAGTCGTGAAACCGTATAAAAGATTCCAATTGTTATGACGCCCAACTATTTTATTGGTGCAAAAAAGATATTTTTTCCCTAGATATATCATTTTACTATTACTAAACTATAGTCGTGTGTTTTAATAAGTTACACAACAGTGCATATATGAAAAATGTTACATAATTGTGCATATATGAAAAATGTTCAAACTGTTATAAGATTCCAACATCTTATCAGTGCAAGAAAAATAGTTTTTGAAGAAGAAATATATTCTCTAACTGTTTACTGGACTATAGTTGTGTATTTTAGTAAGTTATACAATTATTATTGTGTAAGATAGCAATTACACGACGTCTGTCGTGTAAACTAACAAATACACGACGTCTATCATGTAAATATGCAGGTAGTTCTATACTTCGTTATATACCTTGTTTGATTTTATTTTTGTTTTTGTTGTATAATTAATTATTGTATTATTGCAGGAAATGACTTCAGTACATGTGCCTATTATGTTTTGTGGTGAATGGATTGAGCAAAATGGCCATTATAGATTTAATAATACAGAGGCAAGATGGATCATGGTGCCCCGTTCTACAACGTATTCAAAATTGATAGAAAGAGTATCTCGAGTTATTTGCATTGATATTTCTGAATTTGACATTGAAATGAATTTCAAGCTTAAAACATTCGATCCAATGCCGCCCGTTCCAATTATGAGTGATGATGATGTAGATTATTTTCTAGAGGAAACAATTATGATGATTGTGCGCCAATTTCCATTGTATTACATCTTATTTATGATTTGAATAAATATTAGATTTGTGTTATTTGACGTATAACCACATTTATCATTTATTACATTGAAGTTTTATTTGCATAGTGGTATATCGGCAAATATACGCAGAGGTATTTTACACGTAGCTGATCATGTATTGCAAGTACCCGACTGCAGTCGTGTATATGTTCAAGTACCCGACTGCAGTCGTGTATTTGTACACAGTGAGCTGATCATGTATTGTAAATACACGATCGCAATGCAGATTAGAGATACCGATCGCATGCGATTTGTACACAGCAAGTATGTCATATATTACAAATTCCCAACTGCAGTCGTGTATCTGGGCAAATACCCAACTCCAGTCGTGTATTTTCTTACAGAGCATTCCCTGAGCATATATGGCAATCCAGTTTTGTCACATACATTGTACAAACTATCTTATCTATCATTAATATGTACAAAAATAAAACATCATAATGCTTGTACATTCTATTTTTAATGACATAAAATATCAACAACATCGTCATTGTAACCATTACATCTCAGGGTCCAAAAAATGATACATCAATTAAGTTTTAAAAGACAGAACACTACAAAGGTTTTTTCCACGACCTATGCCCAAATAATTTGACAGCCAATGTTTTTTGAAATTGTGTAACATGATCTTGTTGGCAATATGAATTGACGTCCAGTCCATGGGCAAGGACCTCCAAATACCGCAACAAAAATGCTCCACAATCACCACTATAAAAATTAATATAAAGTAATTGTTAAAAATCACCATACTTATTATTAAGTTCAAACCACAATATGGTTAGTACATACCCTGATTGTTGTTGCGGGATGTTATGCACTCGCACGATGGGGCAAGGAATTGAAAATATAACCTCAGCACAGTCTGGATGTGTTTCATGATATGCTATCTTCTGAAGTACTAGAGGTATCATGTCTGCAACAGGTAACAATTGTCTCACCAAAACTGAATCCTTTGTTAAGTCTATCATGGAGTCATAAATAGAAATCTTGCCCCTAAGTATATCAACCACGCCGAGAACCCAATGCTCATTCATGAATATCGGCAAATACACCTATGAAATGCAGGCAATCTTAACAACTAACAGTAAATATATCAACGAAATATGGGAACTGTTTTTATTTACTTGTAGTACATATAATATCAAAAACTAAGCATACAATGTCAAACTTACAGTGAAAACATCTTTCCAAGGAGTGGCACAGTCCAATTTTACACCATTAGCATAGTCAATGCAGTAACAATCCTTTTCCCACACCCTATCTGGGTCTCTTAAGTACACCTTATGTCTGTCTTTTAGAATTCTCTTTGCAGCCTAACGAAGTGTCATCAGTAGGCCATGTCGTACACAGATGACAAGGCATCAAGTTTCAAACACATAATACAAGATCTACTCCATTACAATCATATGCAAAGAAAAACACAAAAAAGTCCGCATTTTCAAGAAAAGCCTATGATACAATGACAGAGCCATAATATAATGCCTCTGATAGCATCCAAAAAAATAACCATTAATGAAGGACAGTAGTTTCCTGAGTCCTCAGCATCTTAAAACCTACCAAATTGTCATCTCTCAACCAAAAGAAACGGTAAGGTTCTCAAGCATATATTCCATTCATCAAAATACCAACTAGCACCCGCAATTAGAAATCCAATAAACCAAAAGAATCTAATAGTAATCAATTTTCAGCTAAGGAAATTATTATTAAGGTGGAATTTAAATATTGTCTAAATCTTACTATAATAGACACTCCTGGACTTATTGCTCCCGCCTTAGGTTGAAAAAATGGAGCATTACAGGTCTACTCCCAGACCCATTTAAAATTTTTTTCGAAATTCCTTTTAATACCAAAATTAAACACAAAAGCTAAAATTCAAATTCTTTTTTATTAATTTTCTAAACTGTAATGCAGAATAAATAATAGGAACATAAAAATATAAAATTACATGATATAATAAGGTAAGAGACTGAGAATTATAATAATTGAAATTCGTAAAAAATTCGTACAGATTTTAATAGATCGAGATTGAAGCAAGAGTGAGGGAGAAGAATGTTAAGCGGGCGAGAGCATGAGAAACTTGGCTTCATCGAGATTGGAGCATGAGTGAGGGAGAAGAATGTTAAGCGGACGAGAGCTCGCGGAGAGGAAACTGCAGTGCTTCTAACAGATCGAGATTGGAGCATGAGTGAGGGAGAAGAATGTTAAGCGGACGAGAGCTTGCGGAGAGGAACTGCAGTGCTTCATCAAGAATTCGAACAGGCTTAGTATATTGAGTTAAAGGTTCAATCTTTGAAGCAAATCCAGAAAGATGGGCTGAAGGAGACACTGATCGTGAGAGAGTGTGTTACGCGGCTGCTGGTTGTGAATAGTTTGGATAGATTTAGGTTTTATTTAGGGTAATTTTGTAACTGCACATGAGAAAAGGTATATATGGGAAATTTTAGAGCATGGGGGTATTTTTAGATAAATACCCTATTTTTAGGGTATGCCACAGACAAATCCCTGAAAGAAGACTGTAAGAAGATAAAGTTCAAACTTTTAATTACACATTTATGAAAGGGGATAAAACACTTGCACATTCATAATCTTCAAATTTTATCATCCTCTTCTTCACGACATTACACTTCGTTGTTCAACACAAGTGTCAAAAGAAATTAATTCAAAAAGAAAAACCGCTTGCAGCAACTACCAAAAATATAAATAAACAAGTAAAAGTCTCTTAATTTGCTTCTCATACTAGCAAAACTGCGGCAGAAGCTTATGCAAAGCTTTTGGCTTAGTAACTTACACAAAAAAAAAAAAAATAGAGAAGTCAAAATATCTCAGCTCGTAAGCAAATTAAAAATCAACTTTTACAACCAGATCTGCTCTCCAAATAATAAAGAGCTCGATCTCGCTGTTGCGTGATGGCTGTGGGAGTCGTGCTCTGTGTGGTGGTTGTGAGTTGTGGATTGTGAATGGCAATTTCAGGCGCGGATTGTGGATTGCGATTTGCGAATGGCTGTGGCTGGAGCTCGATTGAAGAAGGAAGTGGCTGGAACTCGATCAACGAAGGAAAGGAAGTGGGAAATATTTGGCTGTGGCTGGAGCTCCATGGACGAAGAAAATGAGAAATATTTGACACGGAAAACGGCGTCGTTTTTGGCTTTATAAAACGCTGCGTTTCATTTTCGGGGTTTGACCCGGGGCAGCTATCATTTTCCAAGAAATTATGTTACAAAAAGTGGAAGTCTATATTAATGGAACCTGACTATTATTTTATGTTGAGCACTTGAGTTGGTATGACTCTCGATTTATCCCACTCAGGTGGTTTGCTGTCTACGGATTTTCTCTCATTTCTTTAAAGCTATATTTATCAGACTTTTGTATTAATATTCCAACTCAATCTAAACTACTTGCATCATCTGTGTGTATAATTTTATAATAATTAATACAGATAACACTAATGGTTTAAGGTTCCTAACAATTTCTTTTAATTTTTGTATTAATTTTATGTCATCACTATTAAAATATTTTGTTCGTTTTTACTTATTAGATAAAGGACTTATTAATGTACTAAGATTTTATTTAAATTTTCTACATTTTTGTAATTCTGTAGTATCATCTATGTTGTCCAGGAATTCTAATGTTTTACTAACTATGTGTGGTTGTAATTTTATTCTTCCTTTATCTACTGTTAGTCCTAAAAATTCTTTTTTTTTTTCAGTAATTCTATTTTCTTTTTAGAAATTACAATATTAGCACTCTTAAAACAATCTAATATTTTTATGTAATGGGTTATACGCATAAATCGATTTTGAATAAAAATAAGAATATCATCTATATGGACTGTACAACATTTTGAAAATGGTTTTATTAGTATGAGAACATGACATAAAACTAGAAATAGGAAACAGTAGTAACAAACTAATACAAGAACCAATAATATATTGAATCCCCCTAATGTAAAAAGTTATTTAAATAAATCAGGAGTCCTAGAAAGTAATGAAAAATATACAAAAGCAAAAAGAGTTTTGAGAGCTAAAACAAAATTAGAAAATTGGAAAAGAGTTTTTGAAGAAAATAGTTTTCGAAAACAAGTTTTTTTTTTTTTTACAAAATATTAAAAACTCAGTAAATTTTCTGCTGATTTCTTGAAAGTTTCCTTTTAAACACAATCTCCGTTGGCAAATTGCTAATTATTTTTTAATATTATTACCAAGTACATCTATTAGATTGAAAACAGAAAGAAAAATAAGTGTTAAACATTACACACTTTCAAAATTATCTATATTAGAATACAGAAAATTATATTTACATAATTACGATATAGAATTAAAATTATTAGATTATTACGAAAATATAGCTTTAAAAATTGGAAATTAGTTAGAAACTTAAAAAAATTTATAATAGTATTTGAGTTTTCAGATGTTAGATTATTTAGATTTAGAAATTAACAATCATAGGAAAGTGAAATTAAATTTCATAGAAAGAATTAAAGTCAGTTGCAATATAGAACACTTGGAAAATCAATTTAAGCATATTCCTCGTACTAACAATAGTCAATTAAACTTTATTGTAGATTTATTAATTAATTTAGGAGCAACTAAAAGTCAATTTAGAAAAACTTACAAAGAATTAAAATTATTAGATTATTATGAAAATATAGCTTTATAGATTAGAAATTGGTTAGGAGACTTAACAAATTCACAATAGTTTATGAATTTTTAGATACTAGATTATTTAGATCTAAAAATTAGTAATCATAGAAAAGTAAAATTAAATTTGATAGAAAGAATTAAAGTTAGTCGTAATATAAAGACTTAGAAGATCAATCAACTTAAGTATATTACTAAAAGAGTCCGGCTATATTGAAACTGCTCCATCGTAGAGCACTACCGATAACAGTACAATCACAGAAATAAAATTTAATTCTATAACTACTGTTATAATTTAACAGTCATCATTAATACTCTACGGTAGAGCAGGTCCACCATATCCACTGCATTACTATGATTGCTTAAATTGTAAAAAATATAATAAAATCACAACTGGAGTCTACTAACGGCTTCGAAATATCAGATGTTGCATACTTGCATTTGCCACTGAATGTGATAATGCATTAATTTTTTATAGTGATTAAAGGTTGCAGGTGGACCTGTTTTTTCCAATTCGGGCAACTTGTTATGATAGAGACTAGAGAGTAAAATTGTTTGCCAAAGAGCGCCGGCTTGTATTCCTCCAATCCAAATGCCTGGTCCTCTCGACTTTAACCAGAAACCCAATGCAGCAGCAACTGGAATTCCACAGAGAGAGGGCGCAGCCAGATGGACATAAGCCACCATATACAAGAGAGGGGAGAGCAAGAAGAGAACTGACCTCATAGTACACATTGTAAGCTCTCCAATATGACTAAGAGACACGCCAAAGGAGCCATTGTTGCTCCATAATGCACAACTTCCTTCTCATTACTGAAAATCGAAAACAGGAATGGGCTAACTAGAATAGACTCTCAGACTGAAGAAGCATCACAACTCTGACAGCTATGTGAGCTGTTTCTGAGTTCTCAGCTCCGTTCGAGACTCTATTGCTAAATAGCCGAAAGGCGAAAAACAAAAATAATCATCTAATAAACCATGCAGAAATGAGGACGTTATGCATGAGATATATATATACATCATATTTGTACATTTATGTTGAAGCAAACCTTGCTGCAGCACCAAGTCCATCTGGTATTGTAAATAGATTTGAGAGATAGTTGCTAAGCTGTTAAAAATTAGTCAAAAATGTTAATTGTAAAGGTTATGAACTGTTCAACTTATCATTTCCGTTTTAGGAGGAGTTATTAATCTCGAAGCTAGAGAGAACATACCATACAGACAAAACTGAAGTTTCAAGCTTTGGATTTGGAAGGAGCCCGGAAAGGATGGTGAGAAACTCAGCAACCACCATTCAAAGCTTTATTATCAAAAGGAAAGGGTACATCAAAGTAAAGCAAATGATAAAACGAACTATTTTCCACAACTTCATAAGGAAGAAAGGAAAAGAAAATTACCAAATCGTAAAAGCAGACGGAATAGCTGGGCGAAAGAACTGTCCAATTCGTTAGAATAGCTCCTTAGATACGGGGACACAGGCTTCTGAACAGCTGGAAGAGTACTTCACGTATCATCCAAGTAAAAGTGCATGTGGCCAATATGACAAGCTGATTGATAACGCTGCTACAAGGTTAGCCAATCCAGACTTCCATACAAGAACCCATCAGAGAATTATACGAAAACAAAGAGTGACACAGGAGCTTGTAAGCAAAAGGGAAAGACCAAACATTGTGTTTGAAATAATCGAACGAGTGATTGAACAGCTGGATAACCGAAGAGGCAGGAACAAGCCACGTTGAGAATTCACCGGCTTCTTCTGAAATTTGAGGGTCTTGGCCCATAAAAGTGAGTATTTTACCCGCGTACCCACATGAGAGAAAGAGGAAAACAAGCGAAGAAGAGAGAGAGAGAGAGAGAGAGAGAGAGAAAAGAGCTCTGCAAGTTTCAATTCCAAGCTTTTGATATTGCATGAACTCTGCATGCTTGGATGTTTAGTGTTTCTAGTGCGGTAGACATTCCAAACTGCCATTGATACATCAACCACATATTCCGCTTAGATTACTCTCCGCTTGTTTGGAAGGGAAAAACCTAAACTGTTTGGAAAACGCCCACAGCTACTGGCTTCATTCACAACCATAGATTAAAAATCAAAACACCTCAACACCAAGCCCGTGAATAAACCACTAAGCGTACTATTCACTGCTCTTTCAGGAATGAATGACAACTTTAGTTAAAAACAAGATTGGCATGTTGAGTGTTGATACAAAGAGAGTAAAACAATAGTGACAACAAATGTTGAAAAGATCAAGATTTCAAAAGATGGGATAAACTAAGGGGAAAAACTTATAAGCTCTGTATCGTTGGTAATCTCTCAGCGCAATTAGTAATTCTTTTGCACGTAGTATTTTCGATGAAACGCATTAAATTCCCTTCTCTTCTGCCTATATTTGCATATAAAAGAGAATCCACCGATCATGTATGTTCGATTAAATTCCTAAATGAACAATACTTAAAGGTATCAAAAAGCCAACCACCCTACAGCACCATGTCATCTTATTCCATTACCAGCTTTCTTAATGAACCATTCTGTGGTCACTACGCGCTGCAACTTGTTTATTGCCAAATGAAAACTGATTTCCGGCAGAGATATGCTGTCATCACATCGATGTACATATTCGTCCAGGCTTCAAACTCAATCCTAAATTGTGCGATTCTTAATTAAACTATTCACTCAACCATAGTACCAAGTCTTCAATGCCAAAAGGAATGGAAAAAGCCGCTAATCTTACCTTTCCTAAAATGGATAAAAAATCAATGATTAATATTCTCCTGCAACTATGTCACAGAAACTAGCTCATAAAATTCTCTTCTCCTTGTGAAGATCTTCCCTCAAATATCCTTTCTCTTGCCTTACTTGCCTGCAAACAAAAACAGAAAATGATATTATGAATAGTTAATGGATGTTGCCAAATCATATTCTTGAATTAGACCAAGATCATAGGCTTATAGAGAAATTTGAAATGGTGAAACAAACCTGTTTCTTCCAATCCTGACAGCTCGTTATGAGAAAGAGTAAAACGATTTGCACAAAAGCACCAACTTGTATCCCGATCCAAAGTCCCTCTCCTCTCATTTTTAACCAAAAGCCCAAAGCTGCAGCAACTGGAATCCCAAACAGATAGTAAGCTGTGAGGTTGGCATAAGCCCCCAAATTCTGCCATCCACACCCTCTAGCAATACCTGGTTGCAAGAAGCACTCATGAAATTGCTCAAGAATTCCAGATGCAAATCCAATAATAATAAAGAGTTTACTGCAGCATTAGGGGAAGGACAAGAAATGACCTGAAAGGACTGCTTGTAATCCATTTAGTATAACACATAGACATATTAAAGGAGCCATGGATGTGACATAATCCACGACCTCCTGGTCATTGCTGAAAATGTATCCAAACGCATGCCGGCTAGCATAGAGGATCGAGCTTACTATAACTGTCTCTAAGACTGTAAGAAATAGTACAGCGCGGACTGCTATTTTAGCAGCTTGTGGATTCCCAGCTCCTAATGCATTCGAGACTCTTGTGCTGTGCAACGTGGGGCAGAAAGAAAGCAGAAAGAAAGATTAATGATGAGAAACATGCACAATGAAATACATTAAGCATTCGGTGAGTTCTTGTTTGTTGGAACAAACCTTGCAGCTGCACCTAGACCATCTGGTATTGTAAAGAGTGTTGTGATGGTTGCCAGACTGTTTAACAAAATGAAAAGGAAAAGATCAATAAAATCAGTAGTCTAGCTACAAGGACATGATGATAGAGAAAATTACACACCATTTCCACTTTTCTTTTGATTATCGAATCGTTCCGAGTGAAATACTAATAGGGAACATACCATACTGACAGAACCGAGGCTTCGAGCTCTGGATTTGGTAAGAGTCCAGACAGCAAGGTTAGAAACTCAAAAGACCACCATTCAAGGCTGCAGTCATTAACATGACGATTGGCATTAATGAAGATCATACCCAGAAAAATAATTATTATTCAAATCATTAACTTTTACATCGAAAGCATACGAAAAAAAATAAAGAAAAGGAAAAGAAGTTACCAAACCATAAATGCTGAAGGAATGGCAAGAAGAAAGAACTCTTTGATTCCTTGGAATAGCTCCATAGATACCGGTACGCGGGTTTGAGCACAGGCCGAAGAGAACGTCATGTATAGTCCAAGTAATAACACATTCAGCCAGTATGACGTGCCAATTGCTAAAGCTGCTCCAATGTTATTTAGCTCAAACTTCAACACCAAGGCCCAACAGATAATTATGTGGAAGAAAACAGTGACACAAGAGCTTATGAGCATTGGAGTGACCAAACTCTGCACTTGAAAATATCGAACAAGGGGCTGAAGAGTTCCATAACCAAAGAGTGCAGGAATAAGCCATACTGTGAATTGACCAGCTTCACTTGAAATTGCAGGGTCTTGGCCCATTAAAACAAGAAGTTTCCCCATGTTAGCCCACAAAAGAGACACAGGAAGACAGGCAAGAAGTAGACAAAACATTGCAGTGTGCATTTGGGTTCCAAGTTTTCGATATTGCTGAGCTCCAAAAGCTTGGCCAGACAAAGTTTCCATTGCAGTTGACATTCCAAACTGTTTGTCATGAACATATCAAAGAATTTCCTTTAGCTGTCTTAGAAGATTTGCCCATCGTATTGATAACTCTTAACAATATTATGGCTTGACCTTGACCGATATATTGGACGGGCTACTATTCTATAACTACATGAAGCTTGGAGTTAAAAGTACAATAATCTAAAGCACTATTACACTTAAATTGCAACTAATTCAATCGAATTAAACGTTTAAATCTTTGTTGCATATGCTGTCACCTGACTTCCAAAGCGTAGAATTAAATTCAAGTCACCTCAGAAAAAGCAGAAGAAAAGATAGGATTAACCATACCATGTTCACTGAATTAATGACAACTTATGAAACTCGTAAAAATTTAAAAATGGAAACACTTACAAGAAGACTGAAGCCCGTAACAGCACTGAAAGAGATAGCTATGGCGGTGCTCGAGAGAAATAGTTCACCAAGGTGACCGACCATCATTACCGAGATAACTTGCAAAAAGTACTGTGATAAGTTCACGGCCACCATCGGTCCTGCTATAGAACCAAGCCTCTTCACTTCTTCAATGTATACATCAGCCGTAACGACAGTTAAACCTTCTCCACTCTCTCCACTCTCTACTCCATCTTTAGCCAATAAACCCTTATCCATCTCCTCCGTATCTCTCACTGACGCTGGCACTGAATTAAAATCTTGGGTATTTGGAAGAGTTTATGTCATATCATGAACTTAGCTTAGGTGTTGGTGGGATTAAATTATTTCGTCGAGATTTGTTAGGCCTGAATATTATTTATTTATGAAACTCTGTTACTTGCCTGTGGAACCGAAAATTATAGTAAAGACAAATCAAATTATTATTTTTCCCTTATACAATTCAAAGCATCAATGTCGGACACTAATCACACTCCCTAGAGAGATTGTCCAACACGTTATCTTTTTTCAAACATGTTTTTTGACATTGATTAGCCATGTACTAGTAGATGACAAACTCAGTTCACATAGGTCAAAAATTTTCTCCATAATTGTTTTGTGTTTGCAGACTGTAACAGATTCTTTATTTTCGTTACGGATCTTTTAAATGGTAGAGCATCATAAAATAATTTATTGAACAAAAAGAAAAATATTACAAAACTTGGAAAGAAATTCCATCATGGGCAATTGGGTTCAAGCAAAGAAAGAAAAATGACAGTACATGAATACATCGCTAAAAAAAATAATAATTAAAATAAAACCTCTACAGAATTATATATAGCATCTGCACCAAACCCCCTTTGCGCTGGAACATCAAACTTCTTCAATTTATCTGAATCCCTCCAAAATAAGATATCAGAATGAAGCTCTATATATATATATATATATATATATATATATGATCTCAGATGAAACCAAATTCTAAACACAATTGAATCATAAGCGAGGTCCAAATGCTGTGGCCCTGCGGAGAATGCTATCCGTCCGAAAAGCATGCAACAGGAATAGTCTATAACAGATCATTTATATATCCTTTCATTTTTATTTTTTTTTTCACTTTTGACCTGTCTAATGATTATAGATATTGTTGATCAAGATTAAGCATGATTTTGAGAATTTCCAGGCTGTATACATTAAATAAAAGAATAAAAAAACACTCGGCATATATGATATAAATGTAAAATCAAACCGTAGACCAATGTATTGTGATAGAAACACTTTAGTTTTGAGATTTATTTGAGTGTCTAAACTTTTTTTTTAAAAAAAAAAGGAAAATAACTTTAAAAAAGACCCGGCAACACCCAGCGTTATTTGTTTGGTGGCAGCAGATTAACAGATACAACAATTCATGCACATGCAATTGCTTCAGGAAAAAGACAACAATGTCTCTATTTTATCCTCCTGAAGAAGTGCTGAAAGAAAGATATGTTTCACATTACTTTTGTAGTCCAAAATCATTGTGCAAATCTCTATATATTCTGCTGCCACAATGAAAAATGAACGAAGACTAAAAAATTAAAAAGACTAGTGGCATGCATCTAGATTCATGGGAGTATCACATTGTGTATTAACCAGAGGCCACACAACACTGGCCACGTTACATTTTGGTGCATAATCACTATTCAGTTTTGCTAGACGACATAAAAAAGATTTAAGATTTTCTTTTTCTTTTAATATTTTCCTAAGTTTTCAGATGTTGAAAGTTTCAATACAAAGAAAATTATCTCTACGATCGCTGGAACAAGTTTCAAAAATAACATTCAAACATTTTCTCTTGCTTAATTATATCTCTATTCATTTTTGCGGCATTATCTATCTAATAATTCATTCACACTGGAAATGCTCAAATCGCCAGGTGCTGCAATCCTAAGAAGCTGTTAAATTTTTTCTTTTCTCTAGAAACAGACCTCCATGAAATGCCACGCTTACATCAGATTCAAGAACCTTCTTGCCCATCAATTGACATATGATCAGCTCACTTTCTCAAGCAATAAATATCAGCTCATTGATTGACTCTGCTCTAGAGTTGGCAACAATCCCCGCGGGGCTCCAAACCCGCGGGGACCCGATTAATTTAGGGCGGATATGAGATCTCGAAAAAAATCTAAAAATAAATTCAGGTCTGTTTGAGTATGGATCAAACCCCAAAAATTTTCGGATTTAGGTTTGGGGATTTTTCCTGATTCCCTAACCCAACCCGAAAACAAAAACAAAAAAAAAAATCTAATATTTTTGAACTTCTAAATTAGAAATTCTAATACCATCAAATCAATTTTTATTCCCCCAAAAGAAACCCTAACAGCTCGTGCGCTGCCGTCGTCACTAACCGCCGGTCAGCCGCCACCGTTCATCGTCACCGACCAATACTCAACGGCACTTGTTGTTCTCCTGCCGCAAGGTTTTTACTTTTTCTACTTTTCTTTCCTTGTTTATTTATTTCAAATTGCATCTGGTTCCAAACCCGCACTTGTCCCCTCAACTTTCTGCAGTCAATGCATTTGCAACTAGCTGGCTGCAGCTTTGTGATGTATCAATGCGGCTAGCCAGCTGCAGCTTTGTCATATATCGATGATCTTGCTGTTACGTTACGATATTATGTGTATTGAAGCATAGTCCTTTAAGCTAGAAACATAACTAACCGCAAATATAAAAGAGGGCTAATGGGGTTATATTTTTAAGCTAAGCTAGGTAGATTTTTGTGCTCCGGTTAGTTATGAGACAGATTTTAATTACTCATATGGTGGTTGGGTGGGTTCTGATCATCTGCTACTGTGGATTAAAATTTAATAAACGAAGGAAGAACTTCAGATTTTATTTTGAGGATTATTGGTGTTGTGACATAAAACTGTGTTGTTTGTTTGTACAACAAAAGATAAGACTTCTTTGCTGAATTTGACTTGGCTTTTTTCTAATTTAATCTTTGCCCTGTTGAGTATTTCTTCCTCTGTTTTCCCTTGACTCTGTTGAGTCTTTAATGTGCTTCCTTTTTTGTTTGGCTTCGTTATTGCCTTGTTTTTCTTGTTTTCTTGCTTTCTTGCCTTGCTTCAGTTGCCTTGGCTTCATTCTCTTTGCATTAGAATTACTTCATGGCTTCTTTACAGATAATTTCTTTAGCTTCTTTTTCTTGCTTTGCTACTCTTCATTCTCTTTTGCTGGCTATCTCGGGTGGTTTGATTGTGAGGATCTCCTTTACTTGCTTCAACAGAATTACATTTCTACTGCCGAGTGGCTCTTACTCCACATCTATTTAAATTAACTAATAATTAACTTGATTTTTATATTTATATTTTTTAAGTAGTTGTGGCATCGACCTCTCCGACATATGCTAATATTCTTGATGAAGAACCAGAGATTAAAACAGATATAGAAACTGTAGAGGTATATAATCTTAGTTTATATTATCTTGTCAAGTATTTATTAAGTTGAATTATTAAAACATGTTTTTATTAATTTTTTTTTTTTGTTTATGTTGTTATAGGTTTATGAAGAATCTTAGAATGTGCATCAATAGTGATGGCTACAAGTTTATGTTGAAGACTTAAAATTATTTTAATTTGTTGTATAAAATTTGATCATTTGTAATTATGTTGAAGACTTAGAATTATTATGTTTTTGTTTATGTGGAGGTTGTTAAAATTTGATCACTTGTAATTTTATTTCTAATATGGAATTTGATTATTTGTAATTTTATTTCTAAATATGGAGGTTGTTAGAATTATTATTATTATTTTTTTTAAAAAAAGGAAATTAAAATATTTAGAAATTATTATTTAAACAATGGGGATCGGGTCCCCGCTTTAATCACCGCTCAATTTGGGGATTTTCGGGGATATACCCAAACTATCCCCCATTACAATTTTTCGGATATGGGGCGGGTTTGGGGGATAGTTTTTAAATCGGGTTCGGATTCGGGGATCATGATCCCCACCCCAAACCCGCCCCATTGACATCCCTACTCTGCTCACTCACATACCACGCTGTTATCTGCTAGAGACCTTCCCTTTGATATTCTTTCCCTTGCTTTACTTGCCTGCAATATGAGAAACCCCTTAGAAACACAAAACTCATAACAATTAACAAGCTAGAAAATGGTAATAATTCTTGCAAAAGCAAATTTTCACAAGATATTGCATTTTTTTTATTGAATATCAAATTATTATATATTTACATATATAGTCCAATAAGCTTCCCTAATTTTTAAGGGATTAAATGTGGAGAAACAGACCTGTTTTTCCCAATTTGTACATGTTGTTATGATACCAAGCAGAAGTGTTTGTATGAAAGCACCAGCTTGTATCCCAATCCATAGCCCCCTTCCTCTAAACTTTAACCAGAAACCCAAAATGGCAGCAGTTGGGATTCCACACAAATAAAAAGCCCCAAGATTCACAAAAGCAGCTATGTTCTGCCACCCACATCCTCTTGCAACACCTTAAAAATAATAAAAAGAATTTATGAACCTGAAAAAATTTATTTCTACTTAGAGAGAACTAGTTAGCAATTGACAGAGTTGAAGAAGTTAATTTAACCTGAAAAGACTCCTTGTAAGCTATCCATGATGACAGACAAACAGACCAGAGGAGCCATGGTTGTGACATAATCCACAACTTGTTTCTCATTGCTGAAAACATAACCAAAAACACGCCTGCTAGCAAAGAGAGTTGCACTTACTACAATAGTCTCAGTGACTGCCATAAAAACCACAGCATAGACAGCTACACGGGCTTTTTGCACATTCCCAGCTCCTAGTTCATTTGAAACTCTAGTACTATCGAAGGAAATAATGGTTAATCTGCTAATTAGCTGATATAAAACAATTATTATTGAAATGACTGTTGAGAACAAACCTCACTGCAGCACCAAGTCCATATGGGATTGCATAGAGGGTTTGAATAGTATTGAGACTGCTCAAAGAAGTTGACAACTAATGAGCAGTAAAAAGAAATTCTAATTCCTTTGATAGGTGCTTTTCTTTATAGAACTTTCAGCTACAGTCTATGTCAACATACCATACAGATAGGACTGAAGTTTCAAGCTGTGGGTTAGGCAAAAGCCCTGACATTAAAATGAGCAATTCAAATGACCACCATTCTAGGCTGCAAAATTATAAACAAAAAAGAAAAGCATCTGAATTTGTGATGTGTCTACCATATTTGTGAGAAGGGAACACGAAACTATAGAAGATAATTAACATACCAAATCATTACTGCAGAAGGGATAGCAAAGTGGAAGAACTCTCCAACTCCTTGGAACAACTCCATTGAAATTGGAACCCTGGATTCAGCACAAGCAGTGGAGAACTTCATGTAAATTGCCAAGAAAGTTACATTCAACCAATTCGATATACCAATTGCCAATGCTCCTCCGAGGTTCCCTAGTCCAGACTTGTATACCAAACTCCAACAGATGGGAATATGCAAACAAAGAGCAGCACACGAGCTTAAGAACATGGGAATGATCAAACTTTGAGACTGAAAATATCGAATAAGCGGCTGCATTGCTGCATAAGCAAACAGAGCTGGAAGAAGCCAGATCATAAACTTGCCTACTTCATGTGAAATCTGGGGGTCTTGGCCTATCAAAACTAGCAGCTTTCCCGCGTAAATCCATAGAAAGGAAAGTGGAAAGCAAACTAAGAATAAACAAAATATTGCAGTGTAAGTTTGAGTTCCAATTCGTTGATATTGCTGAGCTCCATATGCTTGCCCACATAATGTTTCCAGTGCACTTGCCATTCCTAACTGTTTCAAAGTAAATATTACACAATTCAAAATAGCTATGGACTGAAAAAACAAAAAGCATTTCAAGTCCATTAAAAATTAAGGGCATTTTCACAAACAGGATATTAGTTAATTGTATGTTTTTAATTTTAACATCAGAAATTTGGCATATCTATTTGTTTAAATCCCACATGCAATAACGCAAATACCTATCAAAAGAAAGAATAAACAAAACAAACAAAACAAAAGAGACAAATCCTCTTGTGTCACGATCTTGATATTGTATATAACTATGTATGGCTTATCGGACTTACAAGCACACTGAAGCCAGTGACGCTAGCCAGAGAGATGGCCATGGCGGTGCTAGAAAGAGCAAGTTGACCAAGATGACCAACCATCATCATGGAAACAACTTGAAGCAAGTACTGTGATAAAGTGACGGCCACCATTGGTGCTGCTATGTAACCCTGCTTTTTCACTTCTCCACTCAACACACCCCATGTGGTGGATGATGAGGATAAACTCTGTTTTGGTATTAATAAAGTCTCTTCCATATTCTTCTCGGTTTCGTTGTCTCTCATGGCCGCCCCCTCTCTCTCTCTCTCTGTAAAATTTGCTAAGACTTAAGAGGGAGACTTGTTATGGTTTGGTGGTCTTTCAGGTCTTCGGATTTATATAGGAGAGGTGTAGTCCGGGGGGCAAAACGTCAGACATATGAAGTTTCCGGGGCTAAAATGTTAACATGGTAAAATAAGTGAGTCTCATAAAGTTTTCAGGAGAATGTTATATATGTTTTCAGCTGTGTAAAATTTTCATGCTCTACGTACACCACAAAAATACGGTTAGTGACACTAGTAAATTAATTAATTTCATTCGATAATTTAACGTATAATTGAATGAAATCCGTCTCTTTATTATTAATATATGTTTCTTTAAAAGATGAAAAAAAGACACTATCTAATAATTAATAATGCAACCTTCATCATATGTAAAATTTCATTTTGCTTTTTTCACATTCGATTATGACACGTGATACATACAAATCCAAAAATATTTGCCTCTTAATTAACACTTAAAAGTCCATATGGCTAAGGGCTTGTGGCCCGATGGTTGCCGCCTCACAAGATGAGGCGTGAGTTGGCCCTCCAAAAAGATTGCGCTTAAATGTTATAATTCTCTCCCACAAGATGTGAGTGGGTAGAGTGTCCTCCTCCTGTGGTCGTTTGTCTCGCACTTCATGTAATTGAATGTAATAATATAAGTCTAATATATATACGATTGTAAATATTGGAATAATATAACTTTAATATAATATTATATAAATCTAATAATGCAAAAAACTTTGTATAACCAAAAAAAAAAAAAAAAAACAAATAATTAAAAGTTATAAATGTTAAATGCTATGTGTGTATGTGGTCCTCGCTCAACCCACTTGTTACTCTTGCCTCCGAAGTAATGCGGATGCATCTGGCTTGGTCATGCTTTCCATTTTTTGCTCGAAAAATTATGACGTGGAGAAAAAGGTAGAAAATGAAGAGAAAACAAATACGGAACGTTTTATGACATTTTGTATCTCTTGTTATTTGTCTATTTAGATGAATAGAAAAAGATATGGAAATTTTACCTAACTAGTCATTTTTATAAAATTCTTATTAAAATTTCTTATTATAATATGCTCTAGGAGATTGTCGATCTCTTCTTACCAAAATCAATATATACCATTTATTTTTTAGAGTTTCTATAATAGCCAATAACCCTCTTAAGAACATAATTTTACAATATTATCTTTATTTTTAAATAAAATTTTATTTATGTATATTATAAATTAGATAATTATATTAATGAAAATTAAAATAAAAATTTAAGAAATAAAAATAAGAAAATATATTTTTTACAGTGAATAAAAAATTAATAGTAGGATATTTTTCTTATACTTTTTGTAATTTTTTAACATTTTTCATATATATATATATATATATATAATATTTTCAACATAAATTATCAAACAAATGATTCATCTACCACGGCATCATAGCTTTTTGGCTATTATAAATTTGTAAGGAGATAAGTGATATATATTGGTTTTAGTAAAGAAGAAATTAACAATCTCGCCTTATCCTCTCCATTTGAACCAAATTACTTTTAAGACAAACCAATCAAATCTAGAACAACTAGTGTTACCGTCCAAGGAAAAACTCACCATTGCCTAGATTGTGTTATCGCCCACATCTCCTATATCATCTATCACAACCCCCATCATCTCCATCACAACATCATAGCCCCTAATACTGATGATAGGTTTCCAGTCAAAGGTACAGCTCCCTCACACTATCGCAATAATTGATTGGTAGATTATTATTAATAATATGGTAGAAAATATAAAAGATGACAAAAATAGGAAGAAAACAAAATACTTACCATTATTGAAAAACGTTAGGTATTAATGTATAAATAGCTCGTGCTTGCTGGTTAGTTATAAATAGCTATAAAATAAAAAGTGTGAAACAAATTAGAATTCTCCAATCAAATTTAGAATGAAATTTTTTAAGATATTTTTACCACATTAATCACTCTCACATATATCTTACTCGAAAGAAGCATTTATCACAAGAGAATCTTGGTATGTATCACAATTCACATAATCACACATGAGTAATGAGTTGCAATTGTACGATAGACTGGTGTGGTACGCTCTCGTTTATTTATATTTAGGCCGTGAGGCTGCTCACTCTGCACCTAAATTTAGTACAAATTTTGGTGTCATGTCTCAGTCTGACATTTAAGATGATAAAGTACATACTCTTGCCACCGATCATTGAGAAAATGATCTCACGTGTCTATTAATCGAAAATCAAATGGAGGAGCCAATTAGCTGGTCACATTGATTATCAGTCAAAATATGTGCGATATCTCCATGAGAGGAATATTAATGCACGCATGCTGACAGCACTGCCCATACTGAGAAAATACCACCACGCATGTGATCAAGTTCATCAAAATCAAATGGATTCAATTTGTATGATTTTTTATTTTAGAGTTTTGAAAACCCAACCAATTTTCTCTCTTCGAGACTTCGACATCCTCTTCCAGATCATGCACCATTGACCGTCTGCAGTTTTTTTATATTATCATGGAGCAAACAGAGACAAATTTGGTGGGAACCCCATTTTTCGCCAAAGTATTTTCTCTGTTGTGAAGTATTTTTGTCGTCTTAAAAATTAAATTGAACGAAATACACAAGGACGGCTAATTATATGATTAATATATAGAGTATGAAGCGACTATTCTTTTGTGGTAGAAATGGTCTTTGCTAAATGAACCATAAAACCAGGTAGCTAAAATGGAAAGAGGAGATCAAAAGTCGAGTCTTCAATCTCCCCTTGTTCTTAGAAATGAAAGAGGCCAAGAATTTGATAGGGAAACATCTCAACGGCATAGTATTTGCAGTAGAGCAAATGTTATTGAAGAGGCAAGGAAGCAACTATGGCTAGCAGGGCCTCTTATAGCAGTAAGTTTGCTGCAGTATTGCTTACAAGTGATATCAATTATGTTTGTTGGTCACCTTGGAGAGCTGGCTTTATCTAGTGCTTCAATAGCATCTTCCTTTGCTTCAGTTTCTGGTTTCAGTGTTCTGGTAAGTGAGGCTTTCTTGTTTCTCTTCAATAATTTATTGGAAATTGGTGTCTTTGCTGTGATCATGAGTTTGATAAGCCTTGCAAAATACTTGGGCATTTGTAAGTTCTGAATTCTGATAATCCCTGGTTACGATATATAATAAAGTACCATAAATATACACACCAACCAAAAATATGTCAGAAGTGCTTATATGGAAAGCTATTTTTATCCTATACTTGAAAGTGCTTATACAGAAGTCGGTTGTGCATAAAAAGTATCTGGCAACATCAGTTCCTAGAAAAGCACTCAACCTATGCTTATAATTCTAAATATTATTTTCTCTATTCCTGCTGAATACCACAAATATGCACTTTTCATCGCACAAAAGTACGAGGCCACTTTTTGATGTTATCAAAAGCTCTTGGAAATACACCTATAAATCAAAAATTGGTCTCAATAATGCCTTGCCTTGCACACGTATCCCCATCTTTCATAATCCTTTGCAGAATTTAATAACACTCTTTGATGACTACAATCACTTCGCATTGAAGCGCTTCTAAACTAACTTTTTGTTTCAAAATATTTCACCATGTAGCTGGGGATGGGAAGCGCTTTGGAGACACTGTGTGGACAAGCTTTTGGAGCCAAGCAATACCGCATGCTTGGTATTCACACACAGAGAGCAATGCTAACTCTTCTAGCAGTAAGCATTCCACTTGCAATAATATGGTTCTACACAAGCAACATTCTCATAGCTCTAGGCCAAGATCACGAAATATCTACTGGAGCAGGAACATACAATCGCTGGATGATTCCTAGCCTTTTTGCCTATGGCATCCTTCAATGCCTAAACAGGTTTTTACAAACCCAGAACAATGTCTTTCCCATGATGATTTGCTCAGCAATCACAGCTTTGTTACACATTCTTGTTTGCTGGGTTCTGGTTTTCAAATCTGGCCTGGAGAGCAAAGGAGCTGCCTTGTCAATTACCATTTCCAATTGGGTTAACGTGTTTTTCTTGGCAATGTACATAAAGTTCTCTCAGGCTTGCATCAAAACATGGATAGGTTTTTCAGCAGAAGCACTGCATGATATTATAAGCTTTATAAAGCTTGCTCTTCCTTCTGCTATTATGATATGGTAACTAACCTCTTTTCTCTTAAATATAATTAATTTGGAAATGATGTCCATTTTGCCTTTGGTAACACTGCCTGTTCTCGGGAAGCAGCTTGGAGTATTGGTCGTTTGAGATGGTTGTTCTTCTATCTGGTCTTCTTCCAAATCCGAAGCTAGAGACATCTGTGTTATCGATAAGGTATCCATTGATTCGTTGGTCGTTTCATTCATTCAATGAAAAACAGAAAACAGATTAATCCAATGAAATTTCTCACTAATATTATTAATGTTTCACTTTCACAGCCTTAACACATGCTGGATGGTCTACATGATCTCTGTTGGTCTTGGTGGTGCCATAAGGTCAGTAATGTGGTGTCACTAGCACATTCTCCTTTTTGATAACATCATCACTTCTTCCTTCCCCTGTAATCAGAATTGTGCATCTTCTTTTTCCAACATAACCACCTGTTCTGCTGTTTTAAAGTACAAGAGTATCCAATGAATTAGGAGCAGGGAACTCAAAAGGTGCACGATTGGCTCTCCAAGTCATGATCATGATGGCCATTACAGAAGGTGCAACAGTTGGAATAACAACAATTTTGGTACGCAATGTTTGGGGACAACTCTACAGCAATGAAGAAGAGGTGATCAAATACGTCGCAAAAATGATGCCTCTGCTCGCATTATCTGACTTCTTGGATGGGTTCCAGTGCGTTCTTTCTGGTTGTAATCTCTTACGATCAGAAGTAAATTCAATTCTGCACTGGACGGTCAATATAATTATGATAAAAATCTGTTGATTTCTTAACTAGGGGCTGCCAGAGGATGTGGATGGCAAAATCTTTGTGCCTATATCAATCTTGGAGCTTATTATGCTGTGGGAATTCCTTCGGCAGTGCTGTTTGCCTTTTTCTTGCATATTGGAGGCATGGTGGGTCTCTATTTCTCTGTATCTCACACACAAACGACTTGCTTACTGCTAAAAGTTTTCCTTTGTCATGAGCAGGGACTTTGGATGGGAATAATATGTGGACTTTCTATTCAAATTATTGCACTTGTTACAGTAATTGCCACGACCAACTGGGATCATGAAGTAAGTCAATTTTCTTAGATCTTAAGCTAACTAGTAAAAATAAATGTAAACATACACGAGTAGGGCATTTCTCAATTTGATCATTAAAAGTTCAGTTAGAAGTTAAAAACTCATTTTGATGGAATGCTGTCTTCTCTTCTTACAGGCGACAAATGCCATGCATAGAGCTCAAAGAACTGACAGTCTTACCAACATGGCAATGGAGAGTTGAATTTTGGAGCAAATTAAGAAAATCAGTTTAAGCTAGACAGCATGCATTCTCTGTAAAAGGAAAGCAAAATAATGAGAGATAATTGAATGTCAGAAACCTGGTGTGTACACAATATGGCAATTGATTTTGTGCATAATATCAGTTTCCTGTGATTTACTTTGCAGCCTACATGACAACTATTTAGCAGATACATATTGTTCAATTCTGCCTATCAAAACATCTAGCAACTTGCAAGAAAAAAATCCCAATGCAAAAGATGGGGCAGATATTTCCTTCAAGAAACTGCAGTTACAGAGTTGTCTGATCCTCAGGCTGTTTCGGTTTTCCTTTTTCCAGTTTAAGTCAGAGAAAAAGAGAAACTAATGCGATAATGATGATCACACCCAAATAAGATGAGCACAAAAAATTTTAATTTTCCATTAGCGGTTTATCAATCCAAGAGCACAAGATGTTACAACACAATTCAATCAGAACTTTACAGTATTTTCAGTTACAGCCGAGCTTCTCAGATGGTGTATTTTTGAAATCTCAAAAACAAACCTTTCTAGGTCACCATGCTCACTACTGCTCATGAGAAGGATGATCTGGTGAAGGAAGTTGTTCTTCTCCATTCTCATTTGTTTCAGTAGCTTGATCAGGTGGACTCTCTTCTCCATGCTCATTGTTCTCAGGATGAAAGTTGATTGGAAACTTTGTGACTCTAGGCTTGTCAGCTAATATGTTTCTTTGAACTCTATCTATCAAAACCTTTGGAGGAGGCTCCTCTCTTAGTTGCTCGTCATCATAATCATTGTTCACGTAGTACCCCACTCGAACAAATTCCTGTCCTATATAAGAACATGTTAAAAGCAGTACAGTGACACCAATTATATCCTCTTCACGGATTTTTGATGGGTCCGGAGGGTCTGCCTGTTACAAGGCCAAAAAGAAGTAAGTTAATATGAGTCCATTATGCAGATTAATGCTGAAAGAATATTTTAAGGACATGAACAATACTCATCAAATTACCTGTAAGACAAAACGGTAGTTACCAACATTAACAGGACCAACAAGCACACTTTCTAGCAGTTGGTCATAAGTCTCATCCTCTGCAGATCCCACATAAATGAGTTTCCATTCCAAGTCTGTAAAAAAGGGTTTATGATAGGGTGTTATCACAAAAGCAATGTTCTAGCAAACAAGATTGGTTCCAGAGTTGCTTCAAGTTGAGTACAGAAGATGGTAGGACAGTTTAAAGATTAAAGAATGATAATTCTTACGTAAAATGAGATTGCCCCATATTGATAGACACAACATTACGATACTAAGCATAAAATTCATAATTAATAGGTGACTTTTTAATTAGGTAGATACAAATGCCCTTTATATAGAAAATTGGTATAAAAAATCCAAGAAACGCAGCTAAAGGCATATTGCAATGATATGAAAAAAGTCTGAATTAAATAGTCCATCTGAATCCTTATAACTGCTATTTAGAACAATTATTACCCTCAATGGTTCTGGTCCTTTTATCTCAATAATAATTTTCTGAATTGGACAGGGATTTGCTGCCAGTTCATCCTCTCCAAACATCTCATTAGCAGCTAACAAAAAGACTTCCAAGGTCAGCTTATTGTATCAAAAACCTTTTCGTTGACTAACTCCTTAAATGAGCAAGTTCTGATAAAATTTCATGCCATTATGAAATAAAGCAATTTCAATGTAGTAATTATGTTCACAATTCCAGGCATATTTAATAACTATTTGTCAAAAGATGAGACTATACCTTTAATCATATGCCTCCTTGAATGGACAATCCATAACAGTAGCAGGTGAAAAGCAGAATTCTTTACTCATTATTTCTGATTACTGAAAATCTAGGTTGCATGTATGTTCTGAAAATCTAGGTTTCATATATGTTCTAACAAACAAACACAGAACTACCTCAGGGATGGGCAAATGTGATATACTAAATTTCAGACCTAGGTATTTACAAAATCCTTCTGATACCATCTTTTACCATACTAGAGCCTAACCAACACGGAAACAATGATTTATCCACCAAGTGCGGCAATTAGCCATCAAAAATGGAAAAAATAGAACCATTTTCAATGTGATAGAGCTTCTTTCCAGGTTGATCACAAGCTTGAGCCAACAAAGACAAATGACCAATTCAATCACTGTTGGCACATAAACTTTAAGTTTCCTTTCTTTCCTAAGAATAAAAAACAAAACCAAATATGAGAATGCAAGGAAGTCTACCTAGGCTGCTAAATGTCAAAATCACGCCATATATATGCCTCAAGAATTTACATGCAATTTCAAATTGCTTTCATCAAATGGGTAATGTCGGTAAGTATATCATATATACAATTTGTAGGAATTGAATTATCCAAAGAGAAATTCTATAACAAACCAACAAATTAACTAGTACTATCCAATATTCATTATAATTTGTACTTCCAACAGATCCACTATGATTTCAGGGAACTTAATTTATTCGTACATCGTGTTATAAAGACTAATCTAATCGGTTGGACTTAAGACTGGTAGGACCCCTAATTTTAAATTCATCTGTCTAATATAATTAGATAAGGAATGCACCAATCGAATCAAATAAGTTACTGTTTACAAAACCCTAGTTCTGAAGCTCAAGTTCTAACTGCAAAATCCAAAAATGATCGAAAAATATTTTTAAAATGGGGGGATTTTGATAAAATTACCGTCTTTAAGAGGGGTCAAACACTCGTACGAGATTTCGAACTGAAACGGATTGAGAAACGCAGCAGGGTTATCCAAAACGGTGACGTTTGTGATATTTACGGCGCTCATAGTCTTGAGTTAGAACAGGATTCTGATGATTCCGTGGATTGATTGGCTCTGTTCCTGGATTCGATATCCTTCATCGAAGAAATCAGAAACCCTAGAGGCTAGAGGCGAAATAGAGTCTTTGAGGAAGAGAAACGGTGACTGGGAAATGGCGGTGCAAAGGACGGCTGTTTTGTCGACGAAGTGTTGGTTTGTTTGCTCATTTGAAGAATGGTTATAATGGAGTGGTTACCGGCTGTAGCCGGTGCGCGGTGTGGAGGGAAAGGAAATTGCGAGATGGCGGGAGATTTCAACATTTGATGCAAACATTGTAGTGATATTATTTTAAATGATAACAAAGATCCATCTTAGTAATCATTTTGATGGGAAATTTGCAGACATTTCCCAATTAAATTTAAAAATGCCACACTTAACCCACTTACATTAACGTAAGTCATATATTATGTTAATTATAATAAAATATTTATACTCCCTAATCAATTTAAATTATTTTATAAACCATAAACATTTATTAGATTGAAAAATTCATTGTGATATGACAATCTTGTGGTTGATGAATTAATTTATAATTTTAGCATAAACATAAGCTATTTATATATTGAATTTTCTGATAAAACCTTCATTTTATTTCATTTTCATCACATCGTAGATTATACATTAATTTTATTTATCCGGTAAGACAATGCATTCTCTCATAAATAACACATAAAATAAAATTTACCAAATCTTCAAATATTGTATTGCCCAATTTAATAAATACATAAATTAGGTAATTAACTTAACTTATTATGGACAATATTGTCAAAGCACATATAAAATATTTTATTTTCATAAATATTTACAGTTTATAAACCAACTTAAAATAATTAGGTTAATATGGACTTTTATTATAGACTTTTTATTATATTCATTATAGATTTTTTATTATAATTTAATAGAATGTATCAACTTTTGTTCATTAGGGGGGAAGTGTAATTTACTGTGATGTTTCTTAATTTAAAGGGGGTAAATGTCATAGCGCATTTAAATTTGAGTATAAGAGTTTCTTACTTTATTTGAGGCGATTTGCAATTTTCCTTTTGATAGAGCTGGATTTATTGAACTAAGATTTTATATTAATAATTTAGATGATAAGTAATTTATTTCAAATATTTATATTAATGTTATTGAATTATCTATTACGTTGAGCCATTGAGTTACGATACAGATATAGCAAAGTGATATGGCATATTGTCAGTCACTACGGTGGTGAACAAGTTTATCTATCCAAAAACTTTCTGAAATTGATCTATTAAAAAAATCAAATAATTAATAATTCTACATCAAATTCCAAATAAATTAACTTACAAAATTTTTATCACTGACACAAAATATGTTTTGGTTCCGGATAACGCGTAGGTGATACTTTTTTTTTTTTAGTTATAGAGATTTTGATTTTCTGTTGACATCCTCAAATTAAGATAAGCTAAAATTAAAAGAAAAAGTATGCTATATTTATATTTTAATTTTAATAAAAAAATATTTTTAAAATATGATTAATCTTAATATATGGATTTGTATTTTATAAATTAAATAGGGGTTTTTTATGAAATAAAATTCAAAATGGGTGTTTCAAGGATTTTAGAGGTGTGTTAAAAGCTCTACTTATGCTCTTAATACAATAAAATTTTTTTATAGTCATAATAATATTGGAAACATCTAATTTTGATTGTTATAAAGAGATTATAGCTTAATAAAGGTGTAATTAATATAATTATTATTTTGACTTTGTGAACCTCAGTGCAAATGATACAGAGGTAAAGTGTGTACTATATTAATAATTAATTAATAGATAGATTAGAAATATTTTAGTTTCAATAAATAGATGTTTATGTTGGTAAGTGATTACATACTCGTAAGTTCAAATAAGTGATAACAATTCTAAAATATAAATCATCTCAGTTGATTTTAGAAAATAACTTTATCTCATCTTAACCATTAATGCAACATAACCTATATTTTTGCAATATATAAATAATAATAACTATGCAAATGCAACTTCCTTAAGATGAGATTTAGAAAAATTACAACTTATCACAATATGGAGTTTATTCTTATTTACACCCAGGCTAAATTAAGATCATAAATTTTATGACCACGTGAAGATTATTCTTATATAAAGTATTGTTATATTATAAATTTAAGATCTCTAAAGACGATGTTATAGTATCATTTAAATACATTTTTATGTTGGTGGAATCGTAGTTTTGCTTATTGCCCGTCTCATAATCTCCAACTGAAAAAAAAAAAAATAGATAGAATCCCAATATTGTAACATTTCTCGACCACACAAATGTAACAACATCAGTAATTTTTTTTTTCATATCAACATGTTAATGTGGTTATTATTGTACCATTGTATGTAATAAAACGATATTGTCCATGTTGGAATTGGCACCCATGATGAGCTGGATCGGGTCCAACATAAAAAACAATATAGAAGCTTATTTTAGATAGAGTTTCATATGATTGTTAAAAGTCTAATTAGATTCTAAGAGTTATGAAGTCTTTTGGTTCACTTCAATTACTCTCGTTGGCTTCTATATAAAGACACCTAATGTATCCGAATTAGGTATGTGATATGTTTGTGACATAAAAATATGTAGAACATATTAGAACATACACAAAGTGATGCCAAAAGAAACAAACAGTGAGCTTTTATAATGTAATATGAAGGAATTTTCTTTTATTATGATTATCCTTCGACCGCTTAAAGCGTAAAAGTGGTATGAAATTTTCAAAAGATTGTCCTCCGTCTCCATTTCAGGCCAGGAGTCAGCAGGTCAAGCCATAGGGGACTCCATTGATTAGACCAACACTTTATTAGCCTGAAGCAGTGAGCTTTTATAATGTAATATGAAGGAATTTTCTTTTATTATGATTATCCTTCGACCATAAGCATATAGTGGTATGAGAATTTTCCAAAAGATTATCCTCCGTCTCTAATCAAATTGAAAGCATCATAATCTCATTGCAATCCGCTTTCGTATTCATAATCAAAAAGTGCTATTTTGATCTCCCATTGGTTATATGTTAAATATGCATGAATATAAAAAATTTAGTTAATAATTTTTTTTTAGGAGAGTTATTAAATATTAAAGCCATTAAAATTTGGAATTTTCAGTATTCAGTCTGATTAATTTATTATATATTTTTTATTTTCTTAAGCAATTCAAGTTGTTTTGTTTTGCTTTTTGGGTGATTTATTTTAACTTCTAATAATAACGATGAATCTAGCTGATGGGGTTTTAATAAAAAGACTGAATAGAGCTCGAAAGCTCCTGTTATTTCTTTGGCCCTATTTGAAAAATGATCGAGTATTCCCCCTTCGAATAAGCATTTCACCCCCAATCCCTATCTATTTATTTTTAGACTTTCTTACATTTTCCTTTAATTGGAATAAATTAACATTTATAAATGTTAGTTGAATCAATTAGTAAAATACGTTATATATAAGAATGTGTTGTGTGAGTACAGAGATAATAAAAGAATTTAGTCAATGTGTGGTTGGAAGAAATAAAAGGAGAAAAGAGGAATGAAAATGATAGGGCAAGAGAGAAAATAAATGAAAAAGAAGATTAATCTCAAGGGGATCACAATCATGATTTACTATAAAATTTGCCTCGACAAACCAATATTTATTTCCCTCTCCACTTTTACTCTCATCTCTTCTTCTATTATTCATTCAAACCAAAAGAATCAATTATGTATTCATGCATTATAGAATACTATAAGTAAGTTGAAGAAATTCTACTATATTTAATTATTTTAACAATTCACAAAACATACCTCCCAAATATATATTAATGTTGATCTTTGAAGTGGATATGGTCTAACTCAAAAGGAAGGCTTGGTAAGTGTAGTTTTCCTGGAGCTAAGGCCGAGTTCATGCCATCCAAGTTTTGGAGGAATGAGGTGAAAGACTCCTTGAAGGAGTGACATAATGAAATACAATGATCTTTCTAGATTCTTTAGGTTGTTGAGCTAAAAATATGAATCTTCACATAGTATGATGTTATTACCATTTTACCTATAGAATTAATAACGAAGAATTTGATATATAAAACAAAATTTCCCTTTAATTCCATTATATAATCATGTTATAGAACAGTCTCAATTTGGTTGGATGAATTTCCACATTATTCATTGATTTAGTTTAATGAAAGGCATACTTTCTTATCAAAAAAAAAAATAAAAATCTCAATTTCATTATTTAGTTTACTATAAAATTTGTTTACTTTCCTTTATTTATTTCCCCTCTCCACTTTTACTCTCATCTCTTCTTCTATTATTCATTCAAACCAAATATGTCATATGTATTCATGCATTTAAAATGATAAGTAAGTTGAAAGAAATTCTACTATATTTAATTATTTTTAACAATTCACAAAACATACCTCAAATATATATTTTCACAAATGAAGTGAAGGTCTAACTCAATTGGTAAGAGTGTAGTTTTCCTGGAGCTAAGGCCGAGTTCATGCCTCATTTGGAGGAATGAGGTGAAAGACTCCTTAAGAAGGAGTGACATAATGAAATACAATGATCTTTCTAGATATAGGTTTTAAAAAATATATATCTTCACATATAGATGATGTTATTACCATTTTACCTATAGAATAATAACGAATATATGTGTGATATATAAAACAAAATTTCCCTTTAATTCCATTATATAATCATGTTATAGAACATTTCAATTTAGTTACTTTTATCCCAATAAAAATATATTATGGTGGTCATCTATCTACATTTTATTCCATCTTTTAGGTAAATTTTGTGTATTCACATTTTTTTTTCTCATAATGTCACCCGGGTGTATAACATAGGAATTGCAATGGGCACCATCCGCAGTGAATTTACTATTATCAAATCCAAACTCGTACAAAATTTAAATTATTAAATTCACACGTAACCAGCTATGGGTTTTAATCTTTTTAAAAAAACTCACCAGCTGTGGGATTTGACAATTACCAAAGCTGCAACAGTACTCAACGAATTTTTTACGGATTCTCACATTTAAAATCACAAACGTTCAATATGTAAATTTATAATAATAACATAAAATTCTACATAACATACTCAATTATAAATTTAACCAATGTAAATGAAAAATTAAAACCTCAACATCAATCTAAAAAAAATTCTCAAATTTAAATATAAAATACACAAATCTATTAAAAAAACCACAAACTATTATCTAAAAATAATAGTTATCATTTCATATTATCATTCAACATAAACTCCAAGAGAAGATTTTACTTTCATTCACCACCATTAACACCCATCCAACATAATTCCTACAATAATAATTAAGACTAATATTTTATTAAGAATAATACTTTTTAAATACTAATCTAAAGAATAAAATTATAATAATGAAATAATCCATGCATTAAGCTAAAGAATAACAGTCCATATAAAATTATAATAAGTACATAATAATTTATACATTAAGTTAAAGTCTGTTAGGACTTAGGCACATTGCAACTTGCACATATGTTTGCAATTTACATTATTTACTTTATATATTTTTAAATTTAAATATTTTTTAATTAAAATTAAATTTAGAATATTTAAAAAAAATTACAGGTTGGATATCTATCATGTATTTTAATAATACCAAACTCACTCGTAATCTAATACGAATTTTAATTTATAATACCAAACCCACCCACAACCCATAAAATTATATGTAACAAACGAGTTTGAATGGATTTGAGAGTTTATTGGTATCATTGCCAATTTGCCATACAAATTGAAATTATGACCACTTCAAATTGAATAAAAATAACCCTTTATTTTTCTTATTAGACAAAATCAATTTAATTCTTTTTATTTAAAAAAGTCCATAGATGGAACAAAACATCGTTGACTTATCGTTACCCCATTTAGAGGAACGGAGTGAGCAACCAACCACCTGGTGCCTGGTGGGGCACTGCAATGCTTTCACGTCATCAAGGTTCCTCTTAAGGCTGTAAATTAGCACACGCGAGAGTAAAATCATTAAACGAAATTTCAAATATTCTCAATTAAGCCACGTAACAGTAAAAAAGGAAAAAAAAACAAAAAAAGAAGAAGAAAATTACAGAACCAGCGATATAAAGTGAGCTTTAGTAAACTTTAACATCAAACCCTAACTCACACTGTTCTCATTCTCTCAACATTGAAGCCCTGACCAATGGCTTCACGCAGAGTTTTATCATCTCTCCTTCGCTCATCTGTCCGCCGATCTCCCTCCAAATCTTCGCTTTCTAACTCATCTGTGTTCTCCCCCGTCACCACGCGCCGCGCGTCTCCTTATGGGCACCTCCTCTCGCGCGTCTCAGAGTACGCGACCTCAGCAGCCGCCACTGACCCACCGGCACAGACTCCGAAGTCGGATCTAAAGAAAGGGGGCGGTGGTAAAATCACCGATGAGTTTACTGGAAAGGGCGCGATCGGTCAGGTTTGTCAGGTCATCGGTGCCGTCGTTGATGTTAGATTTGACGAGGGGTTGCCTCCGATTTTGACCGCGCTTGAAGTGGTAGATCACTCGGTTCGGTTAGTGCTTGAGGTGGCTCAGCACATGGGTGAGGGTGTTGTTAGGACTATCGCTATGGATGGAACTGAAGGGTTGGTTCGTGGCCAGCGCGTGCTCAATACTGGCTCTCCAATCACTGTAATTGAACTTCGTTGATCAAATTCCTATCTTTAGCTGTGAAGTTTGAAAAAAAAAAAGAATCGGAGCTTTATATGTGAAATGTCTAATAGATCGAATCTATAATTGTTTGTTGTGAAATGCTGGTGTTTCTGTTGACTGTTGTAGAATTAGATGTGAGTTATGTTGCATTTTTATTTTTTGAACTGGTTGCTGGGTTTTTGTGGTGTGATTATGAATTTTTGTAGGGCGTTTCAAAGTGAATTTTCTTTTTTCTTTTTAGTTTTTGTTTATCTGAAGTAAAAAAAATTTAATGTGAAGGACCGGGTTGTGTTTAATGAGTTTAAAAATGTTAGGGTTCATGTCATAATTGTACGCGTATTTGCTTTGATTTGACATTTAAGATGCTGTATTGGTTGGTAATAGTGTGTTTACTAATTTTTTTTAGGCACTAAGTAGTTTTATTGGGTTTTGTTTTGCTGATAGTATGTTGTATTTTGACTATTTCGTTTTCTAAATGGCTCTATACATGTGCTTTAGGTACCTGTGGGGAGAGCTACCCTGGGTCGTATTATGAATGTCATTGGAGAGCCTATTGATGAGAAAGGCGATCTCAGTAAGATTCTGGGGAACCTGTAACTACTTGAGCAGTGTTTTTTTTTTTCCAGTTGTTGTACTGGTAGTGTAAGCAATGAAATTTTCTAACACTTCTGCTAAATATTCCAACAGAAACCGAACATTACTTGCCCATCCACAGAGAGGCTCCAGCATTCGTTGAGCAGGCAACCGAACAACAGATTCTAGTCACTGGCATCAAGGTACTTAATCTATATCAATTATATTTGATGAATGCAATTGGATGATTGTATCTTAGTTGCAGTTCTTATAAGAAGAAAGTTAATGGTTTCCTTTTCTGTCAAATATAGAAAGATAATTATATTGGATTCAAATTTACTCAATTTGCAATTTTTTTTCCCTACAGGTTGTTGATCTCCTTGCTCCATACCAAAGAGGAGGGAAGATTGGGCTTTTTGGTGGTGCTGGTGTAGGAAAAACTGTGCTTATTATGGAACTTATTAACAACGTTGCGAAGGCTCATGGTTTGTTAAAAAAAAAAAATTGCTGATGGCACTTCTTGTTTGCATGCAAATTCCTCTCCTTGTTTTATTGAATGTTACTTGTTTTCTTTGTTCAGGTGGTTTCTCAGTTTTTGCTGGTGTTGGAGAGCGTACTCGTGAGGGTAATGACTTGTACAGGGAAATGATTGAGAGTGGTGTTATTAAGCTAGGGGACAAGCAGGTCATGATATGCTGTTAACATTTTAATTCCAGTTTCTACTTTGTTTGCTGCACTTATGTGCTAAGTTTCTACATCCTGGTGTTTCTTATTGTTTTGTTATATCAGGCTGACAGCAAATGTGCGCTTGTCTATGGTCAAATGAATGAGCCACCCGGTGCTCGTGCTCGTGTGGGTCTGACTGGGCTTACTGTTGCTGAGCACTTCCGTGATGCTGAGGGTCAAGATGTGCTGCTCTTCATTGACAACATTTTCCGTTTCACCCAAGTGAGTTTTACGATAGAGATTTTTGGCACCATTCTTGTGCATTCCATGTTGCTGTTCTTGTAAATGTTTTGTGCTCTTCTTTCTTCTGTCTACCTGCAGGCTAACTCAGAGGTGTCTGCTTTGCTTGGTCGTATCCCATCTGCTGTCGGTTACCAACCAACTTTGGCCACAGATCTTGGAGGCCTTCAGGAGCGTATCACAACCACTAAGAAAGGTTCCATCACTTCTGTCCAAGCTATTTATGTCCCTGCTGATGACTTGACAGATCCAGCTCCCGCTACCACCTTTGCTCACTTGGATGCCACGACTGTGTTGTCGCGTCAAGTAAGGATGGATACATTTGATTTGATGTATCTTTAAACATTGTCACTAATAACATCTGAGAATTTATTTGATTTCTTTTTTATTGACAGATCTCTGAGCTTGGTATATATCCTGCTGTCGATCCTCTGGATTCCACATCCCGTATGCTTTCTCCACACATTTTGGGTGAGGAACACTACAACACTGCTCGTGGTGTGCAGAAGGTTCTTCAGAACTACAAGAATCTGCAAGATATTATTGCCATTTTGGGCATGGATGAGCTTAGTGAAGATGACAAGTTGACTGTTGCTCGTGCACGTAAGATCCAAAGGTTCTTGAGCCAGCCTTTCCATGTGGCAGAAGTTTTCACGGGTGCCCCTGGCAAGTATGTGGAGTTGAAAGAGAGCATTACCAGTTTCCAGGTACCTTTCTTTATCTTTGAACTCTCACATGCTTCCACAAATACACAAGCATGCATGTGCATAGATAATCGTAGACATTGCGTCAATGTTTTATACGAGTATACTTGTGTACAGATAAACTCGTGTACGGATAATCATTGATATTCTTTTAATGTTGCACGGTTTGCATGGTCCTTCCTCCTGAAAAGTATCCCTGGTCCAATCAATTATTTGGAGCCCCAGTTATGAACCATTTTTTCAAGAAATAGTTAGCCAAGCTTCGTGAGAAGATAATTTTCCTGCACCTGAATATCTTATGTAGTAAGCAAACCTGGTTTTAGCATGTTGAAAGCTGGTGGTAGGGTGAATTCACTAAATTGTTGTGTGGATTCACGTACGGTGTAAATGTAGTGTTGTGACAACTTGCACAAATGGTTTTTGGTAATTTGCACTTTGATCTTCTTGATAGGATTCAAGGATGATTCAAATTTTGTTAATTATATTACTGTTTGAATTTTGTATCAGTATGTGAGAACAAATTGTTTAGCCCTCAAGAATCTGAGTTATTGATTGTAGATGATTGCGATGAAACATAGTATTATTTCATTTTGGCCTTTGTGAAAAAATACCTCGATGATTCAGCAAGACTGTTTTGTGCATGATTTGATCTCATTATGTATGATCTTGATTCAAATTAATATTGTCACTTTGAACAGGGAGTGTTGGATGGAAAATATGACGACCTTCCAGAACAGTCATTTTACATGGTTGGAGGCATCGAGGAGGTCATTGCCAAGGCCGAAAAGATTGCCAAGGAATCGGTTGCCTAAAATCCCATGCTAGTTTCTTTCCTGTTCCTTTTCAATGCATTTAGGTTGATTACTGCGAAAATCAATAATTTAGGTGGTGCTGGCCATGCCGGCGACGGGATGTTCATTTTTTGAGACCAAATGTGCCAGGAGCTTCTATTTCTGTTTTAATGTTGTTGCAAAGTGTGAAATAGGAACATAACTGGGGCCTTTTCCGCGAAAGTCTGTTTTTTCTTGTTATTTAATAAGGGAAAAAAAAAAAGAATGCGGACATGTATATTTCTTTTGCCAAATTTTCAGAGAATATCAGTATGCCTTTGATTTTTAATGAGCAATGTACTGGCCTTATTTGCATCTCCCATGCAATTTTCTTTGGAACGGCTGAAAAGTGGGTATGCCATTCTCTCTTCTCTTTCAGTGGTAACAACTAACAAGTCCATCTGAGTCTTTATTTATTTATTTGTTTATAAGCAAGAACAGCAAAGGTGTCAAGGTTTGATAATGAGCTATTAAGGAAAGAAATAGGAAATGAAAAAATTTCAATGGTTATAATCAACCGATAAAAGTTTATCGTACGGCGGATCAATGCCAAAACCTTTCATTACTTATCTCCGCCATTGCAGGATCCTTCATCCACTATGACACGTGGAAGTCGCTCAGCCGTCCCCCGAATTTCACATTGATGCCTCAGATGAAGCGCCACCTCATCACGAGCCCGACCACCTTTAGCGCCGGCATTCTCTAGTCTGCGGCTCTGCGCCACCAAACACTGACCGACATAGACTCTCTCTCTCTCTAAAACTAAACATGGCCCTTGCGCTCTCTCCATCACCCTCCTTCCCCCATGCACACGTTAGCCAAGCCCTCCCTCCCATGTCTATCCTACGGCGCATTTCGTTACTTCACCTAAAACCCCAACGACGCCGCCTCGCCGCGCTCGTCGCCGCCGCCGTACGCCAAGACACCACTGTCTGGACACCCGCCCCGGTCGCCGAGATCTCTCCCGCTGCTGAGTCGCTCTTCCACATATCTATTGACATCTCCGACGCACCCGACATCGCGTCTTCCCACACACTTGCGGGTCAATACCTTCAGCTCCGCGTTGCTGACGTGGGAAAGCCTACTTTCCTTGCTATTGCTTCTCCGCCGTCGTTTGCTTCTGCGAGTGGCGCGTTTGAGTTCCTTGTGAAGAGCGTGGCTGGCTCGACGGCCGAGGTTTTGTGTGGATTGAAGAAAGGTGATGTTGTTGAGATAAGTCAAGTTATGGGGAGAGGATTCGATGTCGATCGAATCCAGCCGCCAGATGACTATCCTACGGTTCTGATTTTTGCTACCGGATCGGGAATCAGGTGAGAATCTCTATTTCAAATTTCTTTGAATTTAAATATACTGTTATTAGTTGAAGTTCTTGTTTTACCCTTCTTTATGTGGATTGAAGAAAGATGATGTTGCTTTCTTGCTTTCTTCAAAAGCTCCTAGAAGTGTTTCTTCGAGAAGTAGTTAATGCGTTTCTCAAGGAAGTGCTTCTGTGCTTCCAACTAAAGCATCTCCTATCGAGTTCTATTTGAAGAAGCTGGTATTTGCCTGAAAAGAAACGTTTTTGGATTTTGTCAATTTTTGGCTGCAGTAGATGGAAGTGCTCTTTGGAGATCATGAAAGCATTTAGAATGTTTTTATTGAAGCACTTCAAAAGTGGTGTATTAGAAAGTAGCTTTGATTATAGAATATGAAGTGGTCTTGGGCAAAGCCAAAGAGGCTTTCTGATGCTTTTTGCTACAGCTTTATTCAAAAGCACTTTTTTTACACAAAAGCATTGTGAAAGCACTCTTAGGGTATGTCTGAAACTTTGTGCTTTGCACAGTTTTGAAACATAACAACTAAATGTTCCGTAAACACCCAGTTTTACTTGGAAGCTTATGTATACCAGCTAGTCACCCACTTAATACATGATGGCTAGTGATCCATTCCCCAGCAGTTGTCGATTTGACTTAATTTTCTGTTTTGTGCAGTCCAATCCGGTCTCTTATAGAGTCTGGATTTAGTGCAAAAGAGAGATCCGACGTAAGACTCTACTATGGGGCTAGAAATCTTAAGAGAATGGCTTATCAGGTTTGTTTACCATGTGTTCAAATTTTATTTCTGTATTTGCAAAACAAGAATTTTATCATGTTGATTGAAGTTGAAATTGTGTTTGTTCATTTTATAGGATAAGTTTAAAGAATGGGGATCTTCTGGTGTTAAGATTGTACCAGTGTTATCGCAACCAGATGGTAATTGGTCTGGTGAAACTGGCTACGTACAGGTACATTCTTATGCTCTGCCTGTGTACACTTTATGTTGATTTATGCCTGCCATTTAAAATTATCTGCTTCTGATCCCATGGTTTGGCAGGCTGCTTTTTCTAGGGCCAAAAAGATTTTTAACCCCCAAAGCACTGGTGTTGTGCTTTGTGGACAAAAACAGATGGCTGAGGTATGCTATTGTTTTTGTTCGGAATTTTCAGCATTTTAAAATTTAATTCTTGTGGGTAGCTGCTCTTTTTCTGGTGTACATTGAATTTTGATGTGAAGATAGGAACAACTGTTTATGTGAACCATTAGGTGAGTAGAAATCTTTAAGTTTGTTACAATGTACAACTTCCTATACATAATTCAGAATCCTTAGAAAGTTTCCTACTTTCGGTGATGAGGATTAACTGATTCATATTGTATGCTCAATAACTCATTAAATACTGCATCTGCTTCTTGATTTCTGTTTCTTTATTCAGCTCTATAACAGATTCTGCTTAATAACATTGCCATATGTTTATATGGTTCTTTCACTTGTAGCTCTTGATGGTGTACTGCAGTTTTTGCCGTTGTTATTGAAGTGGTTATGAATATACCTAAAGAATTGCATTAATGTGCATGAAGCTGTTTGTAGAGTTAAAATAATAAGCCCTTGATATTTATTTCAGACTATGATAGGCTGACATTGCCAGCTCTAAATTTAGCCTTCACTAGAGGATGGTATTAGACTGAACTTTTTATTGGGATAGGATTGGAATGGAAAGAAATCAAGTGGTTTCTAATCCAACTCTTTGGTGGGATATCCCTTCTATGGGATAGAAAATCACCACAGGAAGGACATGGATTTGATTATTCCTACTGACAGACCAGTTGTGGCATATGGAGGCTAGAAGTCAATTCCACATCTTTAATTAATCATGGAATTATATTTCCGAAAATGATTTCATCCTTCCTCCATGTAAGCATCAGGATTGCAGTAAGTAACATATGAGCTGTCTGCTTATTTTGCAGGAAGTAACTTCAATTGTATTAGCGGAAGGAGTTTCGAGTGAGAAGATACTGAAGAACTTCTGAAAAAATTCACATGGGGTCCTTGTATTGTTGTATTATTGTTGAGCAGAAGTTGTAGTGATTCTTTTAACCTACCGCTGAGGATCAATTTTCTCTCAGCAAATAAAACCAATTTTGAAATTTTGAGTTTCAAAAAACAAGCTAATAGGATTATATGCAAATGTGTGGGTTGACACGCGAAAAAACAGGCACCCAAGATTTTTGCATAACTTAAACTCCAAGGTATTGGCTTTCAAAAGTTTCAGTGACATAATCATTTTTGTTGAAAGCGTAGTCTTATCCATGACATGGTATTTATTCAAGATTTGTTTTGTGAATGATTAGATAACGAACTAATTGACTTCTCATTTCGATATGATTTCACATCGTTTTGCATCTAGCATTCGGGCACAGATTAGTAACTGTAGCATCATTCTATGGTAAAACTAGAGTACTTCCCCAGACGAATTGGAGTTGCCTTTTGTTACACTCAAAAAATTATTTCATAATCCCGACCTCATTCGCCGCCAGCTGAAAGCATTGAATGAAAGGATAAGTTTTTATCAACCCGTGAAGATGCGAAATGTACTCCTGCGAACTCAAAAGTCTCATTAGGTTTTTATCAATCCTATAAATCTTTATCAGTGCTTGGGAGCCTGCTACAATTTTATCAGTGTTTGGAAGCATGCTACACGTTTTAATAGAGAGACACAGAGCATCTTTATTTTACAATCACTTCGTTTTCCTCTTCGGAAAGTGTATCATTTGTTCCTCCGGTGACCAGACATTAATTAATGGATGTAAAACAAGATCACAACCATTATTACATACTAGCCTTAGTCCACAAGATGATGTAAATTATCGAGAGAGCGAGAGAGAGAGATCGAGGGCAATCAGATCTGTGAAAACATGAAAGTAGGTTTGAACGTGAATTTTTAGAGCACATCGCAACTCATAAGCCTCCACAACTCATAAGCCTCCACGAAGTTCAAGAATCAATCACAAATACAAGTCCAAATCAAGGCCTTGAAATCTCCCAGCAACCACAAGGTCAATAAAATATAAAGAAAAGAAAAAAAATACCAAGAATCATTATCAACGCTCACATGCCTTACCCATTCTGATGTTCATTGAGTATCGTTTCTGTTCTCAGATCCACTCTAGTGCACATGCTCAATGTCGTGCTTCCTGTTGGGCTCTGAAGAATTTTGAAGCAGATTATTTTTCTCACCATCTGACTTATGGTGCTCAATTTTTTTCTCATCAGAGTGAAGTTGCCAGTTTCTGTCAACCACGTGATTGAGCTTATACTTGTGATGGTGATAGTGGTGGCTGCTTCTGCTTCTTGTTCTTCCACCTGCTTGGTCATGATTATCATCAGAAGACTTTCCTAGAGACAGGCTCCGCCGATTGTGTCTGTGGCAACTGGAATCATCAGTTTCTGAGTCCTCACTGTGTGTTCGCCCTGGGTGTTTCTGGTGCTTTTTTTGAGTTTTCCTTCTCCCTGCACCAGCATCCTCATCGGTTAAAGAATCTGAAGCACTAGACTCTGAAAAGCGATAGCATTTGAATTGCCTTGCATGAGTTCTTCGAATTCTACCATCATCATCTTCACTTGAAGAATCTGCACCACTTAATTCTGACTGCCAATTACGTTTGTGATGCTTTGCATGACTTCTTTTAACTCTACTATCATCAGAATCATCACTTGAAGAATCAGAAGCAGACCTTGAGTCGTGGTGTCTGTATCTTCTGTGGCTTCGCTTCTTCCTCCTTCTCCTCTCTTCTTCGGAATCCCACTCATATTCATCACTGCTATCATCACTTGGGCTCGAGGATCGTTTCTTCAGTTTTCTTTTTGATTTCTTCTCCTTCCTCCTCTCATTGTCACCCGAATCAGAGTGGTTATGCTTCTTGTGCTTCTTGTGGCCTCTTCTCCTTTTCCTTCTACCCACATCACTGCTCTCACTGTCACTGTCGGGGCCAGAATCGGACACAGATCTTCTTTTACGCTTTGCAGCTTTAGACTTCCTTGCCTTGGCTTCAGCATCAGCCTTCGCCTTCGCAGCAGCTTCTAGCTTCTGCTCCCACTTCAAAGGGGCTTCTTTCCTCTCCAAAGCTCTCTTCTTTTTCTCCTCGACCAACTGGATAAACTTCTTGCAGTCCATTTATATACAAAAACCAGCTCAAAACCTGCATTATGGTATGATGATGACCAAATGGACATCTCACAGAAGAGAAAAAACAATGTTAGTTCCTCCATAATCAAAGAAGAGCTTCATAAAATAGACAGTTGCATATAATTACTAAGAGGGGCACGGCACATGTATTCAGTTTTCCATACACACATTGGAGAAACATGATCTAGTATCGAAACAATCTTACGATGAAGCATGAATCAATACCATGGTACAGAATTAAAAACAATTTATAAGGCATGCCTACAAAGAGTATGACAACAGAAAAGACTTACAAATTGCACCCACATAGGATAGAGCCAAATAAGACAGAAATTAAACAACTAGATGATGGTCTTTTACATGAACTTAGTTAAAGTACCCATTATTTACTTTCTCATAACATACGGATCCTCTGACATACCAAAAGCAACATCAAGTTTAACTACCACCTAAATCAAACCGGAAGCTTCAGTGATCAATCCAGCTTCGAGTTAAGGACAGTCTCCAACACATTTTATCCTACCACAATACTCCATTGCAATTTAAAGACCACGAAAAGTCAATTTCAGTAAAGAACATGTTAAAAAATTAAAATCACCACCTCCTCCAATCTACGGATGAAATTTTAAAAGACTCAATGGATTTCAACTCAGAACTTTGGATCATGTATATCCTAAAAGAATTAAGGAATTATAAATTGTTCCCTACAAAATAAAGTGTTTCACATTATATGACAATCAAAAAAGGAACACACACTCATCTAATTATTCACATATAACATGCAAATCATTAACTTCCACGGAATTAATTAGCCCGATATAGCAAAACAAGGATGTTATAATACTATATGATTTGGGGGGGGGGGGGGAGAATTTATTTTAACTTTCTTACCTTATACGCAGAAACGAATTACCCAGACAAAAGGCTGCTTTCAAAAGCCAAAAACTAGGAGTCCCTTTCAGACCAATTTACACAAAACTATAAACAAGAAACAAAAACATTACTTGGTCACGTATCAGAATCATAAACCTGGCCGGTGAAAATGCCTAAAACCAAATTTTGATAATACAGGAAATCTAAGTACACAATAACAGTCATGAAAAAATGAAGCAAAATATTTGCAAAACACACATACATTAAACTAAAAGCAACAGTCTTGTTAGTAAAAACCCATGATCACAAATCAAACCAGAACAAGCACTATGAACTAAAATCAATTGAAATCATATCACGTAACGAATCCAGCTGTATAATACAACAGTTTAACAAACTTAGAATTGTCTTCAAAAACCCATGAACGTGACAAACCCTAGGATATTAAAGCAACTGAAGTTAAAACCCAACAAATTAATAAATATATCGAACCATTAAATAACAGTTACAGCAAACTAAAGCAAAGATTTGTACCCTCAGAAAAATCTATATCCACAAACCCTTGATCCAAGAAACCATAGACTACACTTAATATTTAAAATAGAGCCCAAGAAGAAGGAAATTTGTTCACTGAAAAACCCTAGATAACGTCAATGAAAGTAAAAAATACAATGATTACAAATCACATTCACACTAAAAGCATTAAATGAAAAAAAGAAGAAGATCAACAAAAACAACTCTCGATACCTGAGCGCAAGATCTGCGAGAGAGAGCAAGATCGAGAGAAATCTCAAAACTTCAGAGTTCCCTTGCTTAAAAAAACTAGGGCTTGACTTTCGCTTCGTGTTGTACACTCCTAAAAACGTCTATGCATTTTTTTTTTAAAAAATTATTTATAAATTCTTTTTCTTTTTGAAGTCTGAAGACTGCACGCGCACATGACATGCTGTCATGTGCTTGATGGTGCGTGTCCAGTACGTGCTTGATCGCGTTGTTCGCTCATTATGGCGTCGTTTCCTGGGCTATGTGTCTGTAACAATCGGTCCAAATAAAAGCCCATTAAGCACATTAAAGCCTCAAGTCCACATAACCCGTCTCAAACGTTCTCTTGGTGGGGCTAATGTAAAATTTATTTTCCTTCGCTAAGAAGAAAAAAAATAAAAAAAAAACTCGGTCAATACTCGAAACACTCAAATTCGTCACCTTTGTTTTCCTTCGTTAACTTCACCAATCGTTTAAGGAAATCAAATTCTCTCCTGATCTCCTGATCATCACCGTTAATCACTGCAATCATGGCGGCATCCCTGTCGTCATCATCGGTGGCTGCTACAACAAACATCATGCTCGCAATTTACGAGAAGAAAACCTCATCAATCGATCTATACCGTCCATTGCGAAATTACATCTCTCTCACGTACTCAGAACGCGAAGCCTTCAATCTCGAAGACGATCTGCAAACCGTTAAACAATTCCGATCCGACGTGGAGCGGGTGCCCGACCCTACACCGAGCACGCGCCGCGACTTGCTACAAAATTACTTTAAAGCCCTTTGCTTGATCGAAACTCGGTTCCCTATCTCCCCCGACAAAGACCACATTAATACGGTCACGTTTTTGTGGTACGATGCGTTTAAGCAGAAGCAGAAGGCGAGTCAGCAGAACATACATTTGGAGAAGGCGGCGGTGCTGTTTAATTTGGGCGCTGTTTATAGTCAGATAGGGTTGTCGTTTGATCGGACGACGGTGGAGGGGCGGCGGCTGGCATCCCACTCGTTTATTGCAGCAGCTGGTGCGTTTGCGTATTTGAGGGATAATGCAGCGACGAAGGCGAGTGTTGGTAGCTCAACGACTGTGGATATTAGTGTTGAATGTGCTGGAATGTTGGAAAGGTTGATGCTGGCACAGGCTCAAGAGTGCGTTTTTGAGAATACGATTGCTAAAGGAAGCACGCCTGGTGTTTGTGCTAAAATATCTAGACAGGTGAGTCTTTAATGATTGCTGAGGGTATGTTTTGTAATTGTTGTTTGTACTACTAATGTTTTCCAATTACCCACTCAATCGCACTAAGAGAGTAAGTGATTCTGTAAATTTTAATGCTATATGAATGTGGATGCTAATATTTGTAGAGGACAGCTAGTGATTTCATTCCGCTTTAGCTGTGGTTTCATAACTTCTCAATCAAACATACCTGCATGTTAGTGATTGATGTAATTGAGGTGCTTGTGTTATCTATGGGTTGTGAAACTATTTGTTGAGCTGGAATAAGTTACGTAAGTCAGGCTGGGTAAGTTTTAGGTATTAGATTAGAAATTTTACTGGATTTTGTTGGTACACTTGATGATATAAGAAGTGAAAACTTGTATAAAGGCTGCTGAATATAGTGTTGAGCTTATTGTATTTTGATTTTGTTAAGATTGTAGATTTTATGAATTTCCTAGTGCATAGCTTCTAAAATGTGTATTTTAGGTGATCACGTGATACATATCGTTTGTGAAAAATCACAATTAGCAGACCATATTCATAGATGCTTTGGAACTACTTTTAAAATTTTGGATTGCTTTGAATCTTAACAAATATCCATGTGAGGCCAAGGGTCTAGATTCAGTGGTAAGAAGCAGCCTTCCTAGACTTAGATCCTGGTTTCAAGCCTCACTGTTGTTCATGTGTGTGAAATTTAAAAAAAAAAAAAGGACATCTATCCATATCAAATTTTTTTTTTCAAATCTCAAATGTAACGGGCAATCACTTGTTTAACTTGCATAATGATGGGTGTTATTACAGGTTGGATTATACTATGAGGAAGCTTTAGGGGCATTGAATGTTGCACCACTAAAGGATCACTTTGACAAGGCCTGGGTAACTCACGTGCAGCTTAAGGCTGCCCTGTTCTATGCTGAGGCTTGCTATAGGTATAGTTTAGAGCTGCACGAGAAAGAAGAGATAGCTGAAGAAATTGCACGGTTGAAGAGTGGGATTAGTGCTTTAACTGAGGCAAAGAAATCCCCTAAAGGTGCTGCAGCCCAGCTTTTGGATGCAATTTCCAAGTTGGAGGCCAATCTTAATCGCAACCTTGATAGGGCTATGAAGGAAAATGATAGAGTTTACCTCATGAGGGTTCCTTCTCCCAGTTCCTTACCACCTCTGCCAGCATTTTCCATGGTTAAGCCTATGGCAATGAATGAGGTACTGGATGCTAGCAAGGAGAAGATGTTTGCAAGTCTTGTTCCAGATAATAGTGCGAAAGCACTTTCCAGGTACACTGAAATGGTTGATGATGTCATCAGAACACAAGCTGAAAGACTGCAGCAAGGAAGTGAACTTACCCGAGTGAGGCTCAAGGAAATGGACCTACCAGATTCTATTCTTGCTTTGGAGGGGAATATTACTCTTCCTGCAGATCTTAAAGAGGAAGTGGAAGCAGTGCAGATCAGCGGTGGTCCGGCTGGTTTGGAAGCTGAGCTACAGCAACTTAGGGATCTGAGGAGGGTGAACCAGGAATTGCTGGTGCAGACTGAGGAACTTTTGCAGAAAGAAGCAACAGAAGATGCTCAATTCAGAAGCCAATTTGGAACTCGATGGACTAGGCCACAGTCCAGCACTCTGACAAAGAACTTGCAAGATAGGTTAAATAGATTTGCTGGAAACTTAAAGCAAGCCGCGGAAAGTGATGCCCGAATTGAGCGTTCAGTGAGAGATCACTCTGCACTCATGTCAATCCTTGATCGCCGTCCCGTATGTGTTTTCAGCCTTTTAACTTCGGTTGATATGTGTTTCTTAGGTCTCTTGGTTCCTTTGCTTTTTCACATTTTTTGTAGAGGTTAATTGAATAAGATGGAATTTGCATGGTATGAAGATTCTTTCTACAATGGTGGTGAATGAGATCTATGATTTTGTTGATTTAGTTTGTTCTCATTCACACATTATCTGCTTAAGCTTTTGGCATTATTTGTTGCTATTTTTCTTTATCATCTATTTTCAAGTTGACCTGTCAATTCCGAAATTTTCTTTAGGTTCTTAATTTAACTAATCGCTTTTCCTTGCCTGTGGGGCTAATGCATGTGTTATAACTCATCTGTATTTTGCTCTTATTAGATAGAATCGGCCCTTCCTACTTTGGCTAGGCCAATAATGTCTTTGGATGCCACTGAGGATGCTATTGTTGGGGCTCTGAAGCAAAGCTTGGTAATTTCTTCTTTGCATGTTGAGCTTTCTGCATTTTTTGTTAGTCTTTTATGGCCTGTCAATATTTATATTTTGTTCATTGCGTTCCCCTCCATCTCTCACTCCTGAGGAAAAAAGGGAGTAGAAGAAATAAGGAAAATAAGAAAAACAATTGTTGATTATAGCAGACATCCATCTTGATTGTAGAAGCCATTTTTCTTATTCCAGTATGAGTGAAGGAAGTCCAGGACTCTTGCGATCAACTTTTAGGACCATGCTTGATTTGCCTTCTGGTTGTGAAGCTTTTGTTGTGAAGTCTGTTATTTGTCCAATCGTCACATTAGTGAACATCACATATTTATGCCTTTTTCTCTTCATAGACTAATTAAACCTAGTGATATTATAGGGCGAAGTGGAGTAAATCTAAAACTAAAAAGACGATTGGACGGGTTATTTGGGTGTTGGGGGAGCGGGTTTTGTTACTACAACACATCTATTACCGCATTATGGAATCTCTACTAGATGAATCTTTTTCCTTTTATTTAACTCTATCTAGGATCATAAATTTTTTTAAGTCTTTAGAAGCAAGGTAAAATGTAGAATTAATTATATGCTCACTAAAACAATGTGCAAGTACTATTTTTGATAATTGCCATCTTAACTGTGCAGAGGCAATTGGAGACTCTTGGTGCTCAAAGGGCAGGTCTTGAAGACATGCTCAGAGAGATGAAAAGAAAGGTTGGTTTGTTTAATGGAATAAATATGTTATAGGCACTAATACAATTAGATATACTATTTATAGATAAATGTGGGAGTTGTGTTGACTATCAACTATGGATTGGGTTGAAATTTGGACACTAAGCATCATGTTTATTTCTGTTTTCCATGTTTGGAAGTTTTTTTTCTTTTACTTTCTAATTTATCCCTGTGAATGGTTGAAATTGAACATACCATGGATATTATTGCTGGTTTTGGGAATTCTTTTGTATGGCAATTTTTATGCTGCTGAATTTTCACTTAGTGTACACTTGGCTTAGTTTATTTATTTACTTTTTTTATTTTTATTATCATTATTAATTTTTTTTTTTGGGTATAAATGGCTCCAGGATGACATTCTGCCAAAGTTGATGACCTCTGCTGGATCATATGAGGATCTCTTCAGGAAGGAGATATCAAAATATGATCACATTTGTGAAGAAATTGCCCAAAATATCGAGGCACAGGAACAATTGCTGGTGCAAATTCAGGTATGTTTCTCTCTCCTACCTTGTCTTTTTAAAATTTCTTTGCGTCTTTTGCTTCATATTTTCTTTAGTTTTGTACTGTTGATGTTTTTGTGTTTATCAGTGCCTTCTAGTTTAAAGGAAATGGCTGCTAGAAAATGTTTGCTAAGAATTGAAGATATTATGTCTGTTGTCACTATTATGTCACATTCAGTTGAACTTAAGTATTAAAGTTGCTTTTTGTTAGCGAATTCCCGGGGCCATGGACAGGTAGTAAAGTGGTTAGATGGTGCCTTAAATATGAATTAGGCCTGAAAAGGCAAGAGGAAAAGAAAAGCACGTTGTTGGCGAAGGTGATATATAACCACTGTTAAAGCTTGTGCCAGCTTTTCTCTGATGTAGTTTTTAGTTCAGAGAAATATGTAATCTTAGCCAATAGAAATCTTGCTTCTTTATCTGCATCTTAAGAATTAAATCATCCTGGATCAAGTGCATGGTATTCTTTACTTCTTATGTTCTTCTGTTGGCTTTCTGTCTGTCACACGTTTGAAGTGCTAATTTCTGGAATTAATGTATGTAAATAAATGCTCTCTGTTATATTCTTTTACAGGCTCAAAATGAAGAGTTCTCTGCCATCTTTAATCTTGAAGACTATAAAGGTAGGTTACCTTTTCTTCTGGTTTATCACTGTTCTAATATATGCTTGAATGGAAATGTTTCTTAGCATTGTGGTTAAAATGGCTACATCGCCATTTCTTAAATGTTTGAGTTTCAGTGATATGCTTGGGTGGTGTTTATATTTTGATCAATAGATGAAGCTGCTTTTTTTTTTTTTTTTATTTTTTGTCCCTGTATATGTGCTGCATTTGTGCTTTTGCCTCTTTTGATTTTATTCATTCTGGTTTCTTTCTGTCCCAGCATCTCGAGAGAAGTGTTACAAGCAAATTCAAGCTGCCATAGCTAAGTATCGGGAAATTAAAGAAAACATTAATGAGGGATTGAAGTTTTATGTTACTCTTCAGGTAAGAAATTTCTCATTTGCTGCATAAGGTTTATTCAACTTCTTTTTAGCCATCTTAGAGGGCAAGTGGCTAATACATGAAACCATCGTGAGTGTGGTGGATATTTAAAATGTCTATATCTGCTAAAACAGGATGCAATCACAAATATCAAGCAGCAATGCAGTGATTTTGTGATGACCAGAAACATCCAGTGCCGAGAAATGATTGAAGATGTACAGAGACAGATGGCAGGTCTTAATTTTCAGGATCGTAAAACCTCGGGTTCGTATGATGGCAGCTACCCTACAGTTGGACAACCTCACCAACCTCCGAGAATGAGTGCACCACAACAAAGAGATCCCCAGATTTCACCTCAACCTCATCCCCAAACTCCTTACTATCGACCTCCAGAGCAGCCAATGGTGGCTGGGTATGGTCACCCTCCTCCCCCCTATGGCAACCCACAGCCCTTACATCCTTACCAGCCAGCCCCTGTGCCTGGTGCTCCTTGCCCTCCTCCACAAGCCCAACAACAGCCACTTCCACCAAGCCATGAGTATGGACAACCTGCCTACCCAGGATGGCGGGGCCCATACTACAATGCCCATGGACAACAACCTGGATCTTTTCCTCGGCCTCCTTATACGGCTCCAGCTCCATATACTTATCCCAACCAAAGTAGCTACTATAAGCAATGACCAGGTAGTATCTATTTTTTGTCTGCTATATAATGTTTATTTGCAATCTGTACTTAGTTCCAGCGACAGTGGAATGATTTGATTTAGTTAGATCTTTCTTGTATTTATTTTCATTTGTTGAATTCCGGACCAAAGTTGTCTGTATAGCCTGAAGATTTTATAGATTGAGAAATATGCTTGATATGGATTTTATCTAATTAATAAATAATGCCCTTTATTTGTTGCTGTTGATGCGGTGACCATTATTATAATTATTTGGAAAGTTAAGCTGTTAAGCAATGGTTTGATCTGTTATTAGGGTAGATTTGTCATTTGAGTACCAAAAATAAAGGGTTATTATTGTTTGGGTACTTCAAGAGTTGAGAAATTTGTGGTGCAACACTTGACTATGTTTAAAAAGAACTTATATTTTACTACATTACCGTCCGTCAAATGATGACGTTATGTTGATGATTTTGGCAATTTCATGGGTTCGTTGTCCATTTCTTATCTCTGTTATTTTCATGTTTACATAACATTGTTTTTCGTTCATAACCTATTTCCCACCTTTTTTTTTTCGGTTTTTCTTCTTCTTTTAGGATACATTTTAATGTTATTCTATATCATGTAGGTGATCGATAATTCACCAACAATTGGTGATTGTGTCTATCAATCTTTTGTGATTTCTGTTACTGTTATACTATCCTTCTTTTTTTTTTTTTCCCAAAAAAATGTCTTCAATTCGATTTTATTTGTAACGTTTGTTCAGCAAAATGCACGTGTGGAAAGCGGAATTTGTTAAATGAATCAAAGCATGCATCTATAGTCCGAACAAATATTTACGTGTTATAAGGCTGCCGTGTATTTATTTATTTGTGGGATTGAGGAATAGGATTTGGGAATGAGAATTATTGATAGTGTTTATTTATTGATAGTGTTTATTTGTGGGATTGAGGAATAGGATTTGGGAATGAGAATTATTGATAGTGTTTATTTATTAAAAGCATGAAGGAATAAGAAAAAAATTGAGTGAATCTTACAAATTTCAGTATCCGATATGGAAATTTTATTCTCATGAGATGGAAATTTTATTCTCATGAGGAGGCAAGAATGAGAATGACTAAAATGAATTGATATGCATCTTTAGTAAAAAATATTATTATTATTATTATTTATTTATTAATTATTTGGGTAATAATAACAATGGTATAATTATTATAATAAATAATGATAATAATCAATTAAGATCATTTTAATAACTTATAACTTATAACAATTCCATAACAAAGTAAATATATTGACGGTAATATAACTTATTTCAATTTTAATTTGTATGTTTAATAAAAATATTTTGTTTTGATTCTCATGTTCCATTTAGATTCTAAGCTATATTACGATTTTATTTCATTTTGATTACTTGTTGATAATGGTGGTAAAGCACCATTGGAAGATTGCTGCTAGCACATGTTCACGTTGATAAGATAAAGAGGCTGGTTGAATTCCATGAAACTGAGGCTTTGAGGGTAAAAAATCAAAATAGGTTTATTCAATGTCAACGTGATTGAGAAAGACAAACAAGTCAAACATGGGAACGTAGTTCGAATCTGAAAGCAGACCCGATTGGATAAGTTTGTAGGTGCAAGAATTGAAAATGTTGTTCGATAACCTTTTCGAAACCAGCTCTTATACGCACTGCAAACTTGCAGATGCTTTCTCTGGTTATATCAGCCATGGGGCGCAAGAATTGCTCCATTCTTTCAAGTTTAAAGCAACCATTTCTTTGCATCAAAGACTCCACCTGTGCTGCATATGCAAAGAAGAATGGCAGATTGAACGACTCCACTTTAGCTTCGTCCACTAGTCCCTGTACATTTACACGTTTGAGGCACATAAAACTAACGCAGCGTGCACAAAAGAAACCACATAAATAACAATTCATCAGATAGCTCTTTAATATGCGTTAATCCTACAAGTTTCTACATGGCATCAGATAGAGCCAACTCTTGCATGAGTGGGGCTTGCAATACCGTTTATATTGACGATGACAATAAAAATTTAACTAAAAGGAATTAAGGTGTGGCTAAATTATATTAATTATGCAACTTACAGCCAACTCAAGAGTTACATCCAATAACTCAAGACATGTTAATAATTAAATTATTCTTGAATTATTGAGTGTAACTCATGGGTTGATATAAGCTACATATAATGTAACTAGCATGACCCAATTATACATGGTTTTATCCTTCGCGATCACCAACCATCACTTATCATAAGTTAAATGTTAGTTGAATTTAACATTGTTCATCATTAATGTAATATAATATTGCATTGTCAATATGATATCACAAGATTCCTTTTCACTTGGATAGAAACTACGGAAGTATAACATTAATCATAAGTTTATAACAAATGAATTAGCTAGCTTTTGATGAGTATGAGTTAGCCTTTTGAATTTCAATAGATTGATAACTGTCTCAAATTGTAATTAACGTGTAAAATATTATTGATTAATTGAATTCCACATAAGGTAAAGTTCGCGCGCGCGCGCGCGCACATGTATATAGAGTATATGTAATGTGTATACGCTCACCCGCTTAACGAGATCCATGGGGCTGGAGCACAAAACTTTAAAACTTGCAATGATGGAACATTCAGAAGGATTTGCTCCAGTTGGTATACATGGAAGGAGAAGAGCCATGAAACCTCCACAAACAAGGTCCATTGCTCTTATTCTGAGGAGTTTCTCCGTGTCATTAGCAAAACTGACATGCATAAGCCTCCCTAGCTTCTTTGCTTCCACCAAGAAGAATCCTCCCTTTGTTTCACGCAGCCGACCCTCTATCTCCGACTTCATTTGGGACACTAGACAGCCATCGCACAGAATGGGAAGAATTCACAAATGCAATGATTAGCCTTGGGAAATGAGGGGCCATAGAATGTTTCCGGCACGCTGGTGGCAAAGTAGTTTCTCTCAGGAGGGAGTGATTTGAAGAGAGTGTTGAAATCATTGGAAGTGTGATCATTAAAGAAGATTCGAAACTCTATGTTGCTATAAATAAAATAATTGAGTGGTGAAATGGACATTTTTATTCATTGAGATGTGAATATTTATAAACACTCACTGGAGCTACTTACAGTAAGGATAAATTTATGCCCTAAGTCTTGGAGATACAATTACAATAATTGATACAATCACAATCTTAAATTGATGTCATTACATTTGACATGGCTTGAACTGTGGGATGAGAATATCTAGAGAATCAGCTGACTTGGCTTGATTCGTGGGATGAGAATCTGGAGAAGAATGTGCTGATCCATTGGTTGCTGGGGTTCAGGCTCTGGTGGGATTGGCAACTGAGTTCTATTGCTTGGATTATACGTTGGACTTTCAAGATTGAATTGGGTCCAAATGAATATTCCAAATCTGCAATGTCGAATGAATTTGAATGTGAAGTTAGTAGTAGCTTTATGTCAAACTTCTTGCTGATTTCATCCTGTAACAATGTTTTGCTATGCTAATCCACTTTGCCGCAAAATAAAAAATAATAATAAAATAAAAAATAAAAACAAAAACAAAAATGGAGTATCAGAAGTAACTTCATTCATTGTTATAAAATATGCCATGCATGTATGTGATTGATTGTTAATAAATAAAAGTAAATAGAAGTAGCTTTCAAAGGTGAAACTAGCAAGAGAATTGAGAGTTAATGTAAACAGAAGATAAAAGAAGAAATTAAAAAACAAAAAGTCACCCGTCAGAACTTAAGAAGGTAGAGTTTGGCCTTTCATGGGATAAGATTTAATTGAAGCAACACCTTTGTTCCACTCACTAGTTTCCATGTTTCTTCAAAAACTGAATCAGAGAAAGAAATCAAAGATGATTGAAAGCTGAGAGACTAGTTGCAATTTTGAGCTGCAAGCATATGTTTGTTGCCTATGACACCTTGTTGTTTTATATATTTATTTTGAGAAAGTAAATTAACACATTTTACACATGCTGCAGGTTAATCATCAACCTTACCATCCCCGGCCCTTTGTTTTTACATGTATTGTATAATTTACTTTTAAATAAATTTTAAGTGATATGTAAAAATCGAAACTAAGATAGTCAGTGTACCACGATTCACGAGCATGCATGTTTTACGTTAAAATTAGAGGAGATTGAAATTGAATTGCAAACTCAGAGATAAGGAAAGCTTCAACGTTGTCGAGAAATTCAGTGTAAGCTTTTACTGTTTTACAGCTTTCTTCAGATGCTAATTCTTTGCTCCAAGCTGGAGATTTTTTTTTTTTTTTGTTTCCAGTGGCGGTGACAGCTTCAGGAACAGGGACGTTCGATAGCCTTTACAAGCTTGATACGGGACAAAGTGGCGACGAACGCAAAGCAAACAACAATTAAGCAATTGAAGGAAGTAAAAGCCCATATTTAAGGATTGGAAAAGGACTCTATTTGACGAAATAATCACGAAGCAATACAATTAAGTTACACACATAATTTTATTTTTTTTAGACAATTATACCAAATAAGATACAATTAAGTTATTATAATCAAATGACGCAATTGTCTTAAAAAGAATATCTGACCATTCCTGAAACCAAGATCCTACCAAAGCACAAAGGTGCGGCTGCCCTATTCACAATTTTAGAATAATTATCAATGAATACCACAGGGAGTCAGGCATGCTATTTGGTTCCCCAGTTAGTAATCCCAAATTCCCAATTCTCTTTTTATTTATGGGGGCGGTTATACAGCAGGGCCAAGTGCACGATGTTAAAACTCAAAAGAAAAGAGGCAATGTAATGAAATCATCAATATAGAATGTACAATTCTCTGTTTTGATGGGTGACGTTTGACAACTTGGGCAAAAATTCACACTTTCACGTATTTACCTTTCCTTTTCATCCCCTATTCTATTTACGCACATTACAACAAAGAAATTAATGAGCAGATCAACAAAACCCCATTCTACTTAAAACAACTGGTTTCATGGTTTATGTTGGGCATAGATCGATGATCGAAGTAATAGTTGAGGAGGCAGGGTTTTTCCATTTACAAGCACTTGCTCCAAGAAATCCACACGAATTGACTTGAACTGGTGACACTGGTTAAATTTACAAGAAATAAAAACTAAAAGTTAGGAATCTGATCATCATCATCCTTGGGTAGATCTATACAAAGAGCAAGTGAATTATGAGTTTCTTGGACAGTCTTTTGCTCTCTAACATGAAGGCATCCGTAGTTGAAACTTGAAAGAGATCATACCTTTCCTTTCCAAGAAAAATCAACCAGACAGTAGTAAGGTTCCAGCAGCGTTAGTAGGTCTCCTTCTTTAATCTGCAAGCAGAAGGTTCACTTGTTTATCAGTCAACTTGTTAAGTGCATGAGAGGGACCAAGAGAAAAAAAAAATGAATTTTCTTTGCAATTTTGCCAAAGTTCGTGTGGAAAAATGGGTTATAGGATAGAAGAGGATCACCTCTCACGGACAGAATAAAAAATGAAATAGTCAAGAAACCAACTCTTACCGCATCATTACGTATACCATACACAGATAGAACAAAGCATGTTTGATTTGAATCACAAACCAAAAAATACCTGCATGAGAAAAGAGAAACAAGAGTTGGGATGTGCTCTCAACATGCTGATAGCTTATACAAAATTAGAACAGAAGGTGATCTTATTTTGATGAGAACGTTACATGCAAGATGGTGCTTAAGAAATAAAAGTATGAAGCAACTATTTCCCAAAAGTCATCCTAAGGCCCTAACCAAGAATCCTATTAAAAGGAAGAACAAATAAAGATGCATACTATCTGCCATCCCTCAGTATCTCTAGATACAATTTTTTCATGGAGTTCAAAATGTGCACAATTTTCCCAAATTTTGTGACATACATTTAATATGCACAGTAAATATAGCAAGAAAATGTTGCACAGCAGACTACTCACAGGGGAGTGACATTCTCATGCTTCACAAAAAATAGCACCTTTCCCACTACTGCAACTGCTTTGTTGAGGCCCTCTGACAGCAAATCCACTGTAGCTCTTTTTTGTGAAGAACTCACTAACCAAATACCAAGTATGAAAAAAAAAATATACATGTTAAGTTTCCAAATGAATCACAGACTGAAACAAAAGGTAGAGTAACATAGCTTACATTTGACAGCAGCCAAGGATGATGCCAAAGATGCAACCCGTTTAGTTTTAGCATGTCCCTGTAAAACCAAATGCATTCTTTAAGAAATAACAAATAAAACTATATCAGATCAACCAATCGTGAATTTTGACAATGAATTAGGACTGGTATTTGGTATCGATAACTTTAAACTGGTCCAAATCAACTACTCCCTGAAAAGTTCAATATTTAGGGAAGATTTAGCATCAAATGTGCAAGAGTGTTCATCACATCTGTCTTTTCAAAATAAGTTTCACGAAATAGAGTCTTCCCCAGAGAAAAGCACAAGCGTTTCAGCAACTACTAATAATACAAAATATATTTACCTTCAACAAGTTCTCTATCTTATCAAGAAGATTAACCATCATCTGGACCTCCTCAGTAGCATTAAGACTAGGATCCTTTAAAGCGGCAGCTTCAAACCCACTGAGGGCTCTCTCGTAATTCTCTAAATACTTGTTCACCTGTAAACAGAAAGTCCATGAAAAATTAATGTACACCAATGAATTTTAAAATAGTACTTTGCTCCGAACTGGTAGGATTAACGTCCACTATCCAAATGACATTTTCACATCAGTGATATCATACAAATATATATCAATCATTAATCCAACTCTTTTTTAAACTATTTTTCCTTCATTCTTTTCTATTGATATATTTTCATTTTTAAAATCACCCACTCTCATCACGTAAGGTTGACGCCCAAAGCCTCTAATAAGTCACAAGTTCTATATTTCTATGTTATGATGATTGATGCCTGCAGCATAATATCTTTACACTGATAACGTGAGTCATCGAAGATAGAATCACAAGCATCTCCAAGTGCTAGGACTTATCTTGCAAATTGGATAAGAAGCTTGAATAGACAGTATGGGAGCTCATTCAAAGTGACAGAAAAGGCAACATAGAGTTACCAATATTTAGAAATATTCTCATTTTTCCTGCTAGATAGCAGTTCCTGTAGGTTTTCAGAAAGACACCAAGATGCCAGAGGACTTGTATAACCTCTAAATCTGTGGAGCAATTCAGCAACTGACAACCAGATAATCTGCAATGGTCAGCAGCTGATGGCCACAAAAGAAAGGAGGCCATATGAAGAGCACACCTTAGGCTAAAGAGGACAACTCATTTTTTATAGGAAACATGGGGATTAAGGACAGCTCCTCTTGCTTTACAGCAGTCAAGTGTTGCCCCCGTGTCAAAACAATCAGAACAACTCATGAATGTGATACGCCATTGAAGCCAAAAAAAAAAAAAAGAAGAAATGAATTGAGATTCTATATTATGAAAATGGGTTTTGTAAAACAAGTGGACAACAAGATTTTAGTGAATTGAAGGGAAACACAATCATACAAGAGAAAGACTATAATAATAGCACAACTGCACCTGATATCAACAGAAATAAAGATCAGGGTTACATAATTCTTTTGCTGTTTAAGAAAAATTTTCAAATAGAAAACTGGCAAAGGAACAAGCATACAGCCCAATGGGGTTAATATATTCTTGTGACTAAGGATCGAGAAGCACATAACAAATTTTAGTGACTAAAGGAAACCAAAAAAGCAACCTGATAGATATAAGAAACAAGACACTAATATAAGTTGATCCGACAGTAACAAAGACAAAGATCTGGATCCATTTTGATATTCAGTGTTTCGAGGAACTTTATCGTAGAGAAAACAGGGAAGGAAAACAGAACTTACAGTGGCACAGTTAAAATAAAGATCTGGATTGGACTTCATTCTCTCATCTTTCTCCTGACACAGATTACCAACAATCAAATTCACGAAGTGGAAGTCTAAATTGCAAAAATGAAAGGTAAACTAATGATCCTAATTAAATAATGTAGATAGTTTTAAAATGCTTCCTTGGCGGCCCTTAATCAAGAGATTCCTTCACAAATGAAACAACAATAGTAATAATAAATAACAATAATAATTCATATTGCAAATACATAATTTGAAGAAATCCACAGAGATACAAAAATATATTGGAAGGGAAAGCTCTACTCTGCTAACTCACGGCATTCTGGTAAGCTTTTAAAGACTGCAGAAGTTTGCTGTGATCCCAAGATCCAGTCGCAAAAAAACTTGTGAGGCATGCATTTCCAAGGTTATCTGTCAGTAGGAAGATGCATATACTGTTACAGGTTGAAGAAATTAAGAAAAAAATAGAAAATTAGAAAGTAGTTTCTTACATGTAAGCGTAAAAAATGCTGCATATAAGTGAACAAAAATTTGTAACAAATCATCATATAGGAATAGTAAAACGAGTAATACAGTCTAATAGACAGAGACTAAATGCTTTTCTCTATAAGCAGCAATAAACAAAGTGACCAATCATCAACTAGCATTGTCATTAGAAGCTACCCAAGAAAGCCAGCAACACATCGGATGTACAAATTAGATTTTTAAGTCCACATAAAGTCAGTATGCAGCATGTGAAACATATTCAAATACTAAAATAAGCAGATTGTAAGTTATATTGTATGGTTAGATTTGAGGGCAAATGCAATGCATGTGGATTCAACAAGAATCCAAGCGTAATAGAAAAAGTAGAAAAAGCTTAGTGTGGAAATACCATATCTCTCCGCATATATGTACAGTAAATAAAGCCTAAATATTTTTCTCCAAATGCAGCTGGAAAAGAAATGGTCTAACCACCAACTATTATTAAAATATCAAGTTAAAACTAAATGAGAAAACAGCAAAATCAGTTATGTCAATTAATTTAAAAAATCAATACAAACTAAAGAGATTAAATCATAAAGTAATTCTGATGTAGGATCTTACACCAAGAATTCCCATCCTTGACATCCAATGTGATAGCCTCCTTGGCATGTTGAATGCTTTCCTCAACAATTTCTGCTTGATTCTCAGAGCCTACAAAAAGAAGAAATATGTTTGCCACACAGTTCATAATCAAGGTCAAGATAGAACATGCTTCCTTTGATTAAATATGGAACAATGGGATCCAATACTTCAATTATTACGACCATATGTTTATTTATTTATTTATCTATAGATGAGTAAAATAAGGAGCCAAGATGCTAAAAACATGTAATTTGACAAGATGGCTTTTAAAAAGTTGTATCCTGGAGCATCTAAAAAGTGTTAAACAACATTAGGCTAAGGAAGAGAATTTCTTGCCTTGAGCCATGCTTCTTTCAAGCATTGATAACTGACAAAGTATCTTCTTGTTTGGACCCTATATTACACCAAAAATATATATCTATAATGATTATTATAACTGAAGCCAGAAAATAAACGCAGGTGGAGTGAATACAACAACAATTATTGAAATATCAAAAACAATCTCAATCTAATTTCAGATATAACCTTGCTTAAAGCCAGATTGAAGCAGTTCTTGGCTGCAGGTAGATCTCCCTTCTTCCAAATGCAGCTACCCAGGCATAGCCAAGCATCTGCAAGAGATGGGTTCAGCTTCACCTGGGGAATAAAAGCTTTGAAACATGAATCTGAGCCAGTGCATTGAAGCAAATTAAACTACAAGAATTTTTAACAGTCTATTCTTGCTCACAGCTTTACAGAGATGATCCTCAGCATCTTTTCTGTACTCAGGTACTACATCCAATATCTTCCCTTTCAGATACTCATATGTCGCCCGTTGTATAGTTGACTTCCTTTGCTCTGTACACAAATCCGCAGTAGCAATCACATAAGCACAAAGAGAAAACTTCATAAAAATAAATTTTTGTTACTAAATGTGACATGATATCCTCAAAGATGAAATTTGCAGCTAAAGTAGCCACAAATAAATAGTTGCTTGGGACCCAAAGGATATAGATTAAACCCACGGAAACAAAAATTAGACCACCAAGAACAATTGTCCGGAAAGTAATATAAATTACAACAATTCCACTAAGGGCATGTTTGTAATGATTGTGCTTCTACTCAAATTTGAAAGCATGGTCGCTAACATGTTTGGTAAACCCCCACTTTTGGCAGCTAATTTTTACCAATCACCCTCTCATTACACTTGCCAGCCGCAGCTGCTAATTCTACACTGCAGAAAATGAAGATTCGAAGCCTTAGCACCTCAACTATAGTCTACGGACACTGTTTTTACGGCTAAAATGTATAAGAATCAACAGAAAATTACAAATTCTAATCAAACAAATAACTTGCATTGCACTAAGCTCTAATAATCATAGTCTTAAATTCATTTATCTAAAGGAAACAGAAGAACAAATGCAAAGATGACCAAAAAAATAAGAGAAAAATCGAAAAGGGTATATAAAGAGAGTGGAAAAGGTACCGGGAGGGACGGAATCGAGGAGTCTGAGAGCGAGATCCGATTCGTTTTGCAATTTGGATACTTTGTCATCTGGGTTCGCTGGAAAAAACGTTTCTTTGACATGGTAAAGATCGTCAGCTGCTGTCGTGGCTCTTGCCCATATATCTTCTTCCACTTTCTCCATTGCTTGGTCACTGATTTTATTTTACTGAGCACCGTGGAAGAAGACAACAAACGAACCAACTCTCGCTGTGCCCGTGCGGGGACACCAAACAGAGGCCAATGACGAGAGAAGAATAGTAGAGAAACGTTCCCTGAAAATAACGACGTCGTAGGATTTGAAGATACTCTATTCTATTACTTTATTAGAATAAAATAATAACTGCTGTGTTGTGTCCTTCACGGCTATTCACTATTTCTCAACTCTTCATCCGTGAGAATTAGGTCCAATTCCACAGGAAATGACTGAAATACTCGATGAGGTGGTGCCACAAATATAAGGATAATATAGTCATTTCATCAAGGTCAGCAATTCATTTGATACAAAACAGCCAAAGCGATGTCTATATTTGAAAATATATAACTCTAAAGCCCAGCATTCAACTGCTGATTTTTTGTTTAATTTAAGCAAATATTTTTTAAATTCACAGGTTGCACCAAATCAACCACAAAATAATTGTGACTGAAAAGAATGTATTTTATTACTAGAAAATATTATAACAACAAATCACACTATTTACTTCATTTATTTCCAAAGTTATCACAAATTAAAAAAAAATTATATATTTGAACCAAAAATTATATTTAGACAACAACGGGGATAAAAACTGTCACAAAACTATGTCGTTCTATTTTTTTTTTTCATAATATAATAGTATCCTTTTATCATTTAAAAGAAAAGAAATAACATAGACTATGTAACAAGAGAACCAAATAAGACAAAAATCAAAATTAATATTCCCGCAATAATTTAACTCTAAACTGTTGTACATCATTCTGCCATACTTCGAACAAAAACTGGGGATCAGTTTATAGAAAAGTGCTCATATTTCTGGTTACTTTACGTTTCTTTTCCCTCTAAAAGGCAGAGATTGGTGCAAAATGACGTACAATATGGGACCATAAATATTAATGGGAACTTGCTTCTTGGGCAAAACGATTCATAAAGGGGAAATAAAGCAAACGGACCTTGATGCCCTTGCTCGTGCATTCTGTTACATTATTTTGTCTTGATTTTTCCACTTTCCATAATAAAACTTGCACTTCCCTGCAGTTCCAGTGCAGCCGTTTTGATCCAATTGCAGCTTATTTTGTTCCTTCATGGAGACACTTGCTCTGACATTTTTCTTTTTCAGTTCTTTACTTATTTCAGTCTCTTTTTCACTCCATGTCCCAGCAATCTTCACATTTGGTGACTCCATTTTCGATGCTGGAAACAATCACTTCAACAAAAATTGTACTGCTCAGGCTGATTTCCCTCCTTATGGTTCCAGTTTTTTCCATCACCCCACTGGGAGGTTCACTAATGGCAGAACAGTTGCAGACTTTATTTGTGAGTTTATAATTTATTTGTACGTTTATATCTATATCCATTTACTTAGCCTTTTTCCTATACCGATTTACTTTATTACTAAATCGATGACAAGCAGCACAATTCATTGGCATTGAGTTACAAAAGCCATATTTAGAGGCACGAATTGCTGTGATAAATGGAAGTAGGAAGGATTATCCAGCAAATGGCATAAACTTTGCAAGTGCTGGCAGTGGTGTTCTTATGGAGACAAATAAGGACTGGGTAAGACACTTTTGCCTTGCTCTATTAGGGGTGGGCACTTAGCGGTTTGGTTCGGTTCAGACTTCGAACCGAACCATACTGAAACCAAATGGTTCATGAAAATATAAACTAAATTATAGAACCGAACCAAATTAATTCAGTTCGGTTCGGTAGTTTGAGTTTATTGGCTTCAGCTGGCTATATTTAATAAAAATAATATAACAGTAATACACTATTACTACAACAATATATCAATAATCCTTAGTCTATAAATCCGCAAATAATAAACATCATAAAATAAAATCCAACAATAATTAAAAAATCTACTACATATTACAAAATAAACTTCAATCCACAAATAATAAGCATCATAAAATAAAATCCAACAATAATTAAAAAATCTACTACATATTACAAAATTAACTTCAAACTTTCACAGTTCCATAACCAACGAACATTCTTTTTAAGTAGAATTCATAAATAATAACCAATATAATAAATTAAAATAATAAAGTTCAACAATAAAATAAAGTGTACGGTGTATTAATTAACAAACAAAAATAAAAAAGATAAATTCTGAACTATTTTTTAATTTTAATTTTAATTTTTTCTCGAACCATTTGGTTTAGTTTTGAACCGAAACAAATAAAAAACCAAATGGTTCAGAATTTCTGAACCATTTGGTTTTTTGCTCCAAACCAAACCGAACCAAATTACCATAATACGGTTTGGACTGAACCGAACCAAATGCCTACCCCTACTTGCTATTTAGAAGTGATGAGTTGGGTAAATTTTAAGAAAGTTTTAAACATGCAAGTCTTGTTCTCTATTTTTAAATAGTCAAGAAACCAACTTGTCTTTTAATTGGGACCAAGATTCCCTTATGATCTATGTTTTTCACTTTTGCGAACAAAATATAAGTCTATTATTAGTGGTTCCATGGTAAATATGGTAACTGTTTTAACTAACCCATGAAAAGAAATAAGAGAAGACGGGGCAAATCATCACTCAAACATAAAGTACACCTCTACTTAAAGTAAAAATACAACAAATTCATGCATTTGGTGAGTATGTATCTACCATGAGAATTGTGTGGTCACTCCATCATAACAGTAGTAAAAAGATTGCTAGAATTGAAAAACAAACTGTTAGCATCATCAAACATATGCATCTATTACTTTTAATTAGTTAGTTGGTCAGTTAGAAAACTAATATTTATCTATACTTTCATTTCAATTTGTCACAGGGAGTGATGCCAATCCAGGACCAGCTTCAGCAATTCCAGGCACTAATAAAACAAAGCCAAATTGACAAAAATCTAGTCCAGCAATCGCTCTTCTTCTTCGAATCCGGCTCCAATGATATCTTTAACTATTTCCTGCAATTTGACACCCCAGCACTCGCCCCAGATACTTATGTTCAAGCGATGTTAGCAGAAGTGGCAAATCTGATTGACCAACTTTACAGTCTTGGAGCTCGCCGCATTGCCGTGTTTTCACTCGGCCCGCTTGGCTGCGTTCCGGCCAGGGCACTGTTGCCCAGTGCACCGGTTGATCGATGTTATGGGAAAATGAATGTGATGGTCAAGAATTACAACAAGGGATTGGAGAGTTTGGTCCAAAATGTTCCCACTAAGTACCCTGGCGCAGTTGCAGTTTTTGGAGGCGTATATGATCTCGTTCAGAGATTTAGAGCAAATCCAACACGCTATGGTAATCCTATCGAAGCAGTTACTTCTACTACTAAGCAACTTAATTCAATGACTTGAGTAAATTAATCATAACTTATTGCTTGTGATTGCAAACAGGTTTCAGTGATGTTTCAAGCGCATGCTGCGGTGATGGAACTCTTGGAGGATTGGTGCAGTGTGGGAAGGAAGGTTACAAGATTTGTGAGAACCCCAATGCATTCTTGTTCTGGGATTATTTTCATCCATCTGAGCATGCTTACAAGCTCATTTCCACGGCCTTATGGCATGGAAAGGCTTCGGTAATCAGGCCTGTCAATTTGAAGACTCTATCCAATAATAGTACTTCCACTCCGGTTTGAGCTCTATACATTAATTTCAAAGAATGTATCAATTTTATTTTACTAAGAAGTTTTATTTAAAAATTTTAATTTAGACCCTTGTTTTCTTTATTACAAATAAAAATAAAATAAAATGAAGAAATGCTTATTTAAAATTTACAAAACCATTCTTTTTTGTAAGCTATTATCAAAATGCGGAAAAACAAATGCGTTTCCACCTGAGTTGGCACTTGGCATACACAATACACTTAGATGAGACGACAGCTGCTATAAAGTATCCCATTTTAAGTACTTCACCTTAACAAAGTACGTGCGACGATAAAAATCTCTAAGTACTTTTAAGATAATACAATTATCTAGCATAAATATGATATGTAGATTTTGTTTTAAAACAAAAACTCACTTCTCTGTCTATTTTCAACTTATATACAAATACAAATAAATGTGGTTGATTAATTTTATGAATGATTAATTTTATGAAGGACGTATGACAAAATAAAAACGTAAAAGATTGAAGATAGTTGAAATAAAGTTTCTCAATAATGAAATTTATTGAATGATTATGAATTGACAAAGTTAGGGCTTTTGCCCTTATATATAATAATCCTAAATATTATGAATTTACTAAAATAAACAAATTCGAAATATTATTTTATAATAAAATTCTCCAAATTTAAATAAGAAAAAAAAACAGTATGTAAATTCGAATTATGGAAAAAAAGATAAAAATTCTAGAAGAAACAAGAAAAATATTTTAAAATTAAAAAACAACCAAGAAAAAAGCGGAATTTTCAACGTGACTAGTTTTGGATTTGGTTTTCTTGTCATAAGTTTTAAAACTAAATATTATAATATGAAAACGGATACCTATAGCCTAAATTATGTCCTCTAAAAATTATTTCGCTTGTAATACACAGCCATCCTAAAGGGTTGTTTGTTTTTTTTACTTAATGACTTAATTGACTTAATTTTAATCAATTAAGTCATTAAGTCTATTTGCTTTTTTAACTTACTAAAGATTTTCAACAATTAAGTCATTAAATTATTAAGCTAACTTTTTTTTGCTTTTTACTTAATTTAAAAAGTTTAAATGCTATCATTAAAATATATTTATGTTATGATGATTTATTACCTTATTTATATTTTTTGAAATGTTTATTATTTATTTGACATTATAATTTGTAAGGGATAAATATAAAAATATTAGTTTTTAGATTTTTTTAGTTAGAAAATCAAGTAACAAAATAATATTTGTTTTTAACTATTTAGACAAAAAAACAAACATGTCATTCAGATTTAGACATTCAGCTTTATTCAGAATTCAAATTAATTTAAGTTTATATAAATTTCAAATAAAAAAAACAAAAGTCACCTAAGTCGTCGTACTCAAATTAATATAGAAAAGAATTTATCGTTGTCGAATGAATCAATTTTGTGGAATATGTTAGTTAGCTTTGGTACCATAGACTTGAGCGTCGATTGTGGTACAATGACTGCCTAAATTGTTGGTAATTTTTCACATTATTTTCAGTGACGAACACGCAAGAAATTGCTGCAATTAATAGCCCCCCACAGTACTGCATACGCAACCAACTTCCAGAATTGTTGAGGCCTAACTCAATAGATAGAAAATAGTCCTCAAAGTTTGAAATTTCTACATTTTTTTGTGACGACTTTGATCTTTTTTTCTCTAGACTTTGTGAGAAATTAATATACGTATTTATATCGGTAATCACGAATTTAGTGCGAGTCATATGCAATTTGAGTTTGCTTTAATTATTACATCACTCTTACGCCAACATGATTTACTGATGGGAATTTATTTTTGTTGGGTGGAGAAACTTTTTTTTTTTTTGTAATAAAAAACCACCAATATATGGGCTTAGCGGGATAGATCCCTACCTGTAATATAAATAAGTAATAGAACAAATATATCAAGAGGGGGACACAAGCTAAAATTTCTTAAAGTAAATAAAAATATACATGAATAAAAAAAAAATGAAATGATGTGGAAAGCCATCAATGCTGAGTCTACATGGGAAATAGATTGTGCGCCTAAGTGTAGAATATCAAATAAGTCTACTGAAAAATCTTGAGAAGACAAGAAACACCTACTAATTCGATGAGTGTCGGCTTAATTAGTTAGAAAATTAGCAGCATAAACAATACCGTAAAGTACATGTGTAACCAAAATAAGAGAGGAAAATGTTAAAGTGCACACCTGACACAACAAATAAGCATAATTTCATTGAATAGGACCCCTTAAATGAATTCGTGGCGAAGCTTATGATCATCTCACCTCAAATAAAATTACAATAAAATTAGGTACTATGTGCTTACAGTTACATATCACACATATTAGGTAAAATTTAAAAGCTTTTTACATGGAGCTTAACACAAACAAGTTTGAATGTTTTCACGTTTTATAATTTTATCATTGAATTAGGTTCCGATGTTTGTTTTCCACAATAGTAGGTAATAATAGAAAAAAAAAAATTGCTTTCCTTCTTTTTTTTTAAAAGGAAAAAATTGATTTCCTTAAATGATAAGTGATCGAACCCGATGAAAACAACAAGGAATATCACCAAACAAGCAAGCAATAGAGAAGCAGATAGGGTACCACCATACTTTTTATTTTTTATTTTTTCTTAATGCACACTATGCTGCACCATCATACCAAAAATTTAACTAATCTTTTCGAAAGTTAGTGAGAGCGGAATTCTAACTCTTCTTTTATTATTTTCACTTGTAAAGCGTCTAATTAATCTGGCTGTCTCCTTGAAAATGACAGATATATCCACAAGTATGAGAATGCATGTGATTGGCATTTTAAATTAAGAGATGATCCTTATCCTTCTCGTAAATGTCAAATGTACAATATCAATTTGAGACATAATTTTTTATGTCTTAATTTTGTGTGCATTTTATTTTATTAGTTACTAATAATCACATCCGTATATTTGTTACAGCGAAAACTGAGATAAAGTGAGGATTCTTGACATTATTAAGAAAAAAAATGCTAAATAATTAAATCTAGAAACACACTGACATATTTATATATTAAGAAAAATTACCGCATAATCTAGAAAAATTACTTAAAGTCTTAAGTAATAGTCATCTTTTTTTTTTTTTAACATCTAATGCTACATCAATTGAGGTGTAATCATATTAATTACTGTTCTTACATGAAGCTATTTCATTTCATTTAAATGTTCAATGTATTATTTTATTCAGTACCAAAAAAAAGAAAAAAAAAGAACTTCGATATAATAGTGAACACCATGACAATCAAAAGGATTAAAGAAAGAAAGGAATCAAGTGGCAAATAGAGAAGCAACGAGGGTGCCACCACATTTGACTTCATTCTAATCGACACATGCATAACTCGAAAGAAAGAAAACAAAACAACTCACTCTCCAACTGGCGTTGTTTCTTGAATGCATGAAATTAAAATTTATAAAAAGAAAAAAAGAAAAAGACAGCGGAAAATTCCACTCGTTCTTTGATTTATTCTAGCAACCTGGAAATCATGTCGAAATGGCCTTGTAGATGGACCCACGCGCATTTGCAGCCAACAATGGCCAGAACTTAAATATCATTTCATTTATTGATGAATGGAAGCTGATTACATAGCGTGAGCTTAACACATGCACACAGTGCACAAACAAACCAACAAACATCCACCTTCCCTCTCTTTTCTTTGTAAAAGCCTAACGCGTCTTCTTCTTCTCCTACCACTAGTAACTAAAATTTCTTATCGGGTAATAACTTCTGGGACCCTGAGGTTTTGTGCAACCCTGAATCAGGACATAGTTCGTAGCCTTTTCACACAAGTCCCCACCGTATGGTCAAAATCAACTTTGAATAGGTTTATCAATAAAATCAACAATTTAAATATCTTATACCCCTCAAGTAAGCTTATCTAAGGGATCGTTATGTTTCAAACTATTTAAGGGTAACATATTGGAACAACTAATTAATATTAATCGATTATAATATGGATACTATTTTATAAGAAATAACTCAATTGCACGTCTACACTTTCTCTTCCTTTTAAATGAAAAGGAAAAGATAATTAAGTTCAGAGTATAACTTAATTACATAGGTCGACTTTCTATAACTAAACTTTTTTAAAAATTAGCTCTATCCTCCTTTAGAAGTTTGTTAGTAAAATTTATAATTTAAATCTTTTGCCCCTCAACTATTGAAAGGCATTTTTTTTTCCATTATATTCTAGGATAAAACATTAATTTAAATCACGACTAAGAGAATTACTCTTTTCTTTGTCTGTGTAGAAGTAATACTAAGAGAATTATCGTTAGATTACTGATGACAGTTCATCACACCGTTTATACATATATAACTCTTGAGATATAGGAGAAATTATATATGTCTCTTTATGATTAGTCATATACTCTTAGTGGATTAGTTATAATTGATTTAAACTGTATTAACTTAATTAAAGAGATACATCCCTTATCAATAAGTATGTCTACAATATGTTTATATATAAATATTAACATTCATAAAAAAATTAACTAACAATTTTATAGTTTGTATCTACATATTAGGCCATCAGAACTTGATGATGCTATTCAAATTAGCTTACAACTTTATCTACGCAAAAGTATATAGCCAACCAAATAAAAATATAAGAAAGGGACCTATATGGAAACAAAATGTAAACTATATCTATTTTGTGGATTGTACACGGTATTTCCCCACTGAATAATATTCTTTTTATTTTTCCCCTTATTCCGCAGGACTTCCACGATCATTTCCCACACTATTACTTTGATTATTATTTTGGTTAACTCGTCAAAATATTCTGCCTACCATTTGACCCCCGTTTTACGTTTATATATAAACCCTAACATCCCCCAACATTCTCTTCTCAACAAACATTTTAACGAATCTTCAACAAGTTTTCAAGAAGCCTTGCTACCTCTATATATCTCTGCGTTTTTGTTTGTACCATGGGCAATTACGTGTCCTGCACTTTACCAACTCCGTTGATGAAGAGCCCCAAGGCGGCCAGAGTCATTCTCCCCGGCGGCGAGATAAGGCAGTTCCGGGAACTCGTGAAAGCTGCAGAGCTGATGCTCGAGTGTCCCAATTTCTTCTTAACAAACGCCAAGTCTCTTCACATTGGAAAAAGATTCAGTGCGCTCGCCGCTGACGAGGAGCTGGAGTTCGGGGACGTTTACATTATGTTCCCGATGAAGAGGGTCAATTCTATGGTGACCGCAGCCGACATGGCTTCGCTTTTCATGGCTGCGCGCTCTGCTGCCAAGAGAATATCGGGTGGACAGATTGTGAGGGTGTCACCTGAATTTGGTGCCGCCGCCGCCGCCGCCTGTGCTGACAAGCAAGAAAGATTGAATGATGGTGGTAAAATTGATGATGATAACATCAATAATGAAGAAGCATCGAGATTGAGCTTGGAGGGTGTTCATGAAGGGTACTTTCCGGTGCCGGAGTTCAAGTATAGATTAGTTTCATGTAGGTCGAGGAAGCCGTTGTTGGAAACTATAAAGGAAGAGCCAGTTCGTTCTAGGTGATGATGAATTGATTGATGGCCATTTAAATGTTTTTGAGAGATAATTGATTGTATTTTCTCTCATATTTGTTTACAAGGCAGAGAGAATATTAATTAACTATCATCATGTAGTGGGTGGGATGTGATGATAAATCTATGTAGATAGAGAGAAATTAAAGCAACAGACAGAGATTGTGCCTAGGTTTGATCTAGAAATATGTTGATAGTCTTTGGGGAGCATGTTTGTTAACTACTCTAATTAAAGTAATAATTGTTTTACCACTAATTAATTTGAAAAATTTTTGCATATTGCTATGGCTTGAATTTAATTGTTTCATTTTTGCTACTCCCCTTTAATTTGTTTGTATGCTCTTGATACGATCAAAAGTTGTTCATGTAAAATTCTATCTAGCTCCTTTTTGTTTCTGGCATATATATTCCATATTCCAACAATTTTAAGTTGTTAAAAATATGATGATTTGAGCTAGAAAATTATTGGATGCTCCTTTTCCCCATTTATTGTTGAAGAAAAAAACCGGTGAAATGGATTATTCAGATCAATTACCACGCTATTCAGATTCAGTTCTGATTTTTGAATCGTGGATGTATGTGGGCCTGGATAACAAATATTGCGCACTTCACATTTCACGAACATTGGTGTACTGAGACAATATAAGAGGGCTTCGTTTTATAATTTTGGACTTGGGCCTTCGTAGCTTTTACCTTGCTTGTTTTGCCAAACTTTTTTAAGTACAACCCCATTGGCTCCAAAGATTATCACTCATGCGCATTAAAATATTGCATCAGAAGAGATGATGATGCATGCCATCATTGATGTCATCAATCAGTCATCACTACTGCAAACGTGTAAAATGATGATACAAAATTAAAAAGTAGGGGCGGTTTGAGTTGACTTGTGAATTATTTATCGACAATTTCGAAAAGGATTTATATATTAAGCAGTTTTTGGGTGCTACCCTATGAATTATGCAATCCAATATTGGGACAAATATAGAGAATGAATGAGCAATTGAACATGGAGCCTTGAAGTTGAAGCTCAGTTGCCTGTTCTTGCAAGTAACTTTAAAATGCTCATAAGGGTAATTTCCTTATTGTCCTTTATTTCTAAAAGTTTCAATTTGCTCCTTTTTGTTGACAAAATAAACATAAAAAATCAACTCACTTCTATTTTTTCTTTTTCTTTTTTTTTTAACAAAAATAGGGCAATTTGATGTTTTAAAAAATAAGAGAATAATTTATGGATGGGCTGTTTGGGATTAAAGTTGAAATTTTATAATTTGTTTATTTTCATAATTGTTGACAAAAATAGTGTTTGATAAAAATTAAAAAGCTGCTTATTTCATAAATTTTTTTTTCTATTTTAATAGTAGTTTTTAAGAGCATATGTGGGTTTATTTTTTTATCTACAACGTACTAAATAAGTCATCACACTTTTTTAAATTTCTTTATAACCTCGTTATTTTAACAAAAAGAAAAGTATGTCTTATTTTTTAATAAACCATAATATATAAACCATAGATATCATATTACCATCATAATTACTATATATTTTATCCAATATTAAAACTTTGATTGAATAAGTTTACATTTTTTTTAATTTTACGTTTGTTTTCTATTACAAGAATTAATAAGACCTGCATATTATTATGTAAATTTTCACTGCAACCATGGCATTGCACAATATATAAGGGGGCATGAGCACAGCGTGAGCTTCATTTTGAAAACATTGAAAATGATCCTAATTCAATTTTTGATTAAGAAATAGAAAGAAATAACGACACTTAAGACAAGTATCACAATACTAATAATAACAAAAGGTAGAAAATTCAATTTTAATTAAGAAATAGAAAGAAACAATGGCACTTAAGAAATGTAGTACAATACTAATGGCTCTAATAATAAAAGGTAGAAAATTCAAAATTTGATAGAGTGAGTGCAATACATATTACTTTTTATTTTATTTGGAAGTATGTATTAATATGGGTTTTTATCATATTTTATGTAACGGACTCTAAAGCTTATTATAGTTAATTAGTTGATTTTTTGGTTTTATGTAATCTTACCTAGTGTTTTAAAAAAGAAAAAAGACATGTCTAAATAATTTTACTAAACTTATTTTGAAAAATAAAGATAGTTTAAATTTATATTTATTTTGATGATTTACATAATAGAGCATGACTTTTGTAATAAAAAATTTATCGGTAGCATCTTCTATTTTTTTTTATTTCATGGCATTTATCATACACTAAAATACTTTTTCAATAATTGACTTATTTCACCCACACAACGAATCAACTTATTTAATCAATCAATATAGTTGTAAACTAGTGCATAATCAATTCACAATAAAGATAATTCCAAATTTACCCAGCTCATAAACTAAAAGCTATTTGGGAGTTTGAGACAGTCATTTTCGTTGCTTTTGCTTTTTAGGGTAAAAGTCACTTGTAGTCATCTGTAACTGTCATGGGCGGAAAAAGGAATGTTGAGGACGTCTATTCCGAATGAATAAATAAAAACAGAAAACAGAACAGTAATCTGCGTCTAGGCATATCATCAACACTGAATGTTGCAGCTCACAGCTTTCGTTCTCAAGCAAATAAAAAGCTTCCATCACAGCTATGCCACTAATATATATATGTAAATTTGACCTCCATGTGCATGATGAGCAAACTCCTATATCTTATTAATCCCATCACCATATTTATTGCCTTTCATATCTCCCCTTTTTATAATCTCAAAGGAACAAGACGATCTTATCCTATAACACGAAAGACAGTAATTTCCCACCCTTTTTTAACTACTATATTACAATCTCTTGGATATTAAAATCAGGATTTTGTGGCACAGCTTTGAATATTTAAACTTAGAACATGTCGATTTTTACTTTTAAATATTTGAAATAAAATTCTTCCTCAAATTGGTACATGAGAGGACTTGAATTGGACTTCTTCGCATAGATTTACAATCTAACTAAAGATTTGATATCCCATATCATACATGACTGAAAGAGCTTTTGGAATTTTAAAAGGATAGTCTTTTTTTATTAAATTCTTTAAGGTAGAGGGGTGGGTAAATTCGAAATTATTTTTTTAATCCTGTACATATCCATGATTTAAATTTAAGTAGTCATCTAAATAAAATTACTTGAAAATTACTTGATGAATAGTCTTTTTTTATTAAATTCTTTAAGGTAGAAGGGTGGGTAAATTTGAAATTATTTTTTTAATCCTATACGTATATATGATTTAAATTTAAGTAGTCAGTTAAATAAAATTACTTGAAAATTACTTAAAAGGATAGTCTTTTTTTATTAAATTCTTTAAGGTAGAGGGGTGGGTAAATTCGAAATTATTTTTTTAATCCTGTACGTATCCATGATTTAAATTTAAATAGTTAGCTAAATAAAATTACTTGAAAATTACTTGAAAATTACTTGATGGAATGATAACCTGGTTAGTTTAAGTATTGCAATAGAAGCAAAAGGTTACAAATTTAAGTCCAAAGGGGATTTGTTTAATTTTGGAGCGGAGTGACTGTAAGAACGGGGAAAAATTGAAAATCTAGTTTGGATGGGAATTTTAATAAATACGGCATTGGCTTTATATAGACCAAAATATCCTCTATATGTCATTGTTGTATTTGTTATGATCCACTTGATTCAACAAAGGTTCGTATTCGGATCCCCTGGTCAAGGGACGGTCTATGTATATATCCCTTAGTATTTGTTAATAAAACAAAATGTAATATTAACTCATTTGTATATATTTTGTGTGTGTTGTAAATATAGAGGTTCACGAGTTTAACTCATACTCAAAAGCTAATTCAAGAGTTGAAATGTATCTCTAACTTATAATATTAGTCCATTCGAATTATTCTTAACTGATATGAGATGATATCCTCAAAACACTTGTTATGTGCAAGTTGGTATTTTTTATTTAGTCCTTATCATGTGAAAAAATAGTGTGTGAGTCAACTCGTGCGTGAATTTGACTCTTATACCATGTAAAAGTTCATGTATCTAACTCATACTTAAAAATTAGGTTAGAAGTTGAGGGTTGTCTCAAATTTATATTATCAGTCCAATAACTATTCTAAAGTGATGTGAGATAATATCCTAAAAAATAAATGACCTTAATTAAATATACCAGTTTTTATCCGGACTCGTAGTATATATTGCAGTTCCTTCGATAATAATGTGCTGGAAAAACTGACTCACGACTCCTGTAACAACTGTCTGCACTTGGGTATCGTTTTGGAAATCTAGATCGAACCCTAGTTGTAAAATAAAATATGGCAGATATTCAAAAATGGCGGCCAGCTTTCCCTTTTAAACACACCATGACATATGTATTATATCTTACATCATCTATAAATATAACACCTATCTTATTAAGCTAAAAAATAATAGTAAGTGTGCAAAGTTACAAGCATTAATCAACTTATTCGCTCAATATATTTCATTTGATTGAAAATAACTAATTAAGTTGCTTGCTGCCACAAGTTATAACACAAAACAAAAGAAAGGACATAAGCTTATAGTGGTGATAATAAATCAGAAAAAATATTGGAGAGACCTAATTACTTAAGCTACTCAAATTAACAAGAAAGGAGACGAGGAAGAGGCAAAGAGAGCCGCTGAGAAAAACAAAGCCAACAGCCCCACCAACAAAACCCATCATCTGTACCGATCCGTACAAAATATCGGCTCTCTTACGATTACGATAATGATCATCATAGCTACGTTTATAATTCCAGCCATTTTCAAGTCTGCAATACAACATCTCCTTCTTCTTCACTTCCTCTATTCTCTTCCTTAATGTACTCAAATTTGCATCCACAATATCCGCTCTCTTTCCTACATATCAAAAACAATTGTTGAAACACACCATTATTATTATTATTATTATTTTTTGGGGGGAAAGGGAACTTCGGGAGAACATTACAGCTAGACAAGGAACGTCATGAGTCTTTGTATAAAAAAAAAAACAATGATAGTGGAAAAAAAGCCTTATTAGTTATTGTATAAATATCCTCTTCTTCTTCGTCTTCATCAAATTTAATGGTTTACCTTCATCTTTGAAACTTTGAGATGATCTCACATGAGGGAACTCGAGCTTTTTCTTCTTCTGCTTGGGACACGAACAAAAGCTACAGAAACCAGCTGTTAAAGAGGAAGCCATTAGCAAAGTTGATCAACTTGCTCTGATTCTTTTCTCATATATATTTAAATAAGAAATTTGTATGCATATAGACAGAGAACGCAGCTGCGGCTTTAATCGAACTCTTTCTTAAATTTTCTATCAAACATATATGACATTAATAGCTATATATAGCTTTTTTTTTTTTTAAACATGTAGCTAGATAGGCTTTCTGCCAAATTAATTTATGTTTAAATGAAAAAGGAAATATGACATGGCTTGAGGAGGATGGATTACCATGCATGAATGTACATATATTTGTCTTTTGTTCAATTTTCTTGTATATATTTTTTCACTAAAGCATATAATTATTTGCCTTTGCATTTCCATTTCCACATGCCACCAACACTTGTCCACAGTCTTATTGGTAAAACTCCCTTTGGTAAAGAGAAATTATATATTAACCATTATCAAAAAAGAAAAACAAAGAATATATATATTACAGAATGGGACAAACTTTGAGAGGATTTAGGGCTATAACCTATAAGTCTAGATTTATTTGTTTTTTTAAAAATTCTTTAGTCACAGATATAGGATCTTCATAAATCAAGAAAATAATGCATGTGCTTAGACGTAAGCGGCGTTAGATAAATGTCTCCTTATCAATCAATCAATCAATCTTTAATTTTGCGTTGAATCTTGTGAACTAAATGATACGAATATGCAACAATGTATGGTCCTAAAATATGCAACAATTTTGGGACCATTTGCAATCTTTAATTTTGCTTCGTCTTAAATTAGTTTAGAAACTAATTTTGGAGAAAGTGTTTTTGTTCTTTCCTAAATATGTAGCTCTTCTTGGAAAATGTTATTATCAACCAGCATATAAAAGGGATTTTTCAAGCACTTTAATCTTTTTTTGCGTTAATTCGCTATCAGAAATTAATTGTACTCATTGATCTGATAAATATAGCATGTAGACTAGGGTTGGGAAAAAAATCGTATACTAGTGAAAACTGAACCGAACCGATTCGAATTGTACCGTTTGGAGCGGTTTTAATTTAAAAAAACCGAAATATATAATTGGTAAAAAAACTAAAATATTGATTCGGTATTTGATTTATTTAGCTGAACCGAAAGACCGAACTGAAAAACCAAATTATTTTTAAAATTTTATTTAAATTGACACGTGTAAGTAAGTTTTATTTTTTTAAATAAAAAAATTAGTATCTTATTTATATAGATTGTTTATTTAATTATTTATTGTTTTAATTTTTTTATAGATCCAAATATTGAGTTGAAAAATATCTAAAGTTGATGCTGATATTGAAGAAGAAGGGAAAATATTGTTGGCGTTTGTTTTTTTTTTTTTTTTGTGAAGTTTGGAGAATATTGTTGGTGTTTGTTTCTAAATTTTCTTTTTATTTTGTGTTGTAAGTTGCAATTGTTGTTATTTTTATTTGTCTTTATAACATTATGTTTGTGAGTAGTGAGTACCTTATTAGTAGTTAGTAAAATATTAGTGATAAAATATATTTTAAATATTTTATATTTATTGTTAATATTTGTAATGAAATTAGGATGAATTAATTATTGAAAAAATTATTACATTCATGAGGCCTAATGGGCTAAAAATTTATAAATTCAAAATAGGCTCAGAACCGAAAAAATCGAACCGAACTAAAAAAATCCGTTTTTGTTCGGTTTTTATTGAGTTTGGTTCTTTTTATAAAAAACCCGATTTAAATTGGTTCTGCTTAATTTTGATTCGAACCAAACCGGATTGAACCGTGTCCACCCCTAATGTAGACAACGTGAGAGAACAGGAAACTAATGCATATATACCTCATTTAAAACATATCAACTTGTAAGAACACCCCGTAAACAACTTCGGTTAAAAGAACAGAAAAACATATGGTCCTCAAACAAATTTTAAGACATGTAAATTTTAGTTGCGGCTACATTTGCATCATTTAATTTTGACAAATAAACTATAGGGAAATTATCAGCCATATACCCTTAAGTGTCACCGGTATCAAACGTACTACAACACTTTTCACTTGTATCACTCGTATATCATAAGTTGACAAAACACTTCTGCCGTCCACCATTCCGTTAATCGTTATCATAAGGGTAATTTAGTCTTTTTAAACTTTGATTAAATAAACGACATGTCATTCCATTTACCTAGTAAAAAATGACATGTCATATAATATATATTGATAAAAATGACATGTCATCCCATTTATCTAATAATTGTTAATAATTACTTAAAAAAATACTTTACAACCGAATCTACTCCTCTAAAATTTAACCTAATTTTTGAAGATCTACTCCTCCAAGCTCCAACTAAAATTTTTTATGATATAATATGTATAATTGTAAATAATATCTTGTTAACAAAATTTTTATGGTATAATATGGATATTTTTATAGATAATTATTAATAATATGTACCATTAATAATTTATATTTTTTAATAAAACATATATTGTTAATAACAAAATTAAAAAAAAATTGTGTATTGAAAATTTATGTTAATTTTTAAGGTACATTTATCTTTTTACTTCATTTTGAGTTTTAAGGGCAAAATAGTCAATTTACCATAATTCTGTTAACATTCTAACCGCAATTAACGGAATAGTGGACTGACAGTGTTTTGTTAACTTAGTGTATCTGGTGATCTGAAAAGTGTTGAAAAGTCGTTTGATCTTAAAGGTATATGATTGATAATTTCCCTAAACTATATAACCAATGAGCAAAAGATATACGATTGATCATATATCACTATATCACATTGCCCCATGCTTGTAGCTTGTATTTTTGTTATGTCCATACAATATCCATCTCTTGCTTAAGACCCTAACAGCGATATTAAAAAATACATAGATTAAAAGTTTGCGAATTTATATTCTGAATAAATCAGATTCTTTCTTTCTTTTTTGAAAAAAAAAACTTAACCTAAGCTGATGAGACACACTTTAATTCCCGGAATATAAATATATTAAAAAAGAAAGAAAGAAAGAAAGAGAAGAGATGAGACACACTCACTGTTCTAGAAAAATCGATAATACAGCGTTTCATTATTTGAGTCGCTTACTAAACCTTACTTTTGTAATAAAATAATTCATATTTCATGCAGATTGGTCAACATGTCACAGCGTTAAAGAATAGGACAGTGTGGTTTGGTAACAAAACAACGTTATTAACAAAACATCGTTAAAGAAGAGGAATTTGTAGTACTGTCTAAGTTAATTGAATGAATTAATTACTTTGTCTGTCTTAATCACTAGTTAAGATTAAGAATATTGCAATTGCATGTCAGGAAACTCTTGTAGTTTTGGTACAGATTTGTGTATGCTTGTGATGCTTAATTGTTCTTAGATCCCACGTTGAAGTTAAGTAAAAATGAGTTGGTATTTGTGATGCTTAATTTTTCGTCAAGAAAATATTATTAGAACTTAACTAATTAAATTCTTAATTATAGCCTCCGATTAAATGATACTTGCACACTTAGGTTATTGTTTGATAGTGATTTTTCACTAAAAAAAAATGGTGGCTTTTCTTTAAATCTAGAAATAGTGTAAAATGACTAAAACAATTTTATAATAGTATTTTTTGTATGCAAAAAAAAAATCTTAAACAAGTATTATATTCTAAGACACACAAATTTGTCGAATTAATAACTCTCTAACATCATATCTTAACACATTGGCACAATTCAAGTACTCAGTTATTAACACACATCGTGGCGAAAAAACAAACAATATAATAAAAAAATAGGGAGGTACCCAAGGAAGATCGTAGCATACATTTTAATCTTTTAAAAACGATTAAAATAAGGATGAAAATCGATCCAATGACACAGAATTAGAATCAATAAACGCAGTAGTTAGGCGAGATAATTGAAGAAGATCCGATCAATGATCATGGTGCTTAAATAAAATGAGGAAAAGTAGAAAGAATACAGAAAAAGTAACGTAGCAAGTGCGCGAAGATCCGATACAGCCAGTTTAAGTTGAACACGTGGCAAACACCCACGGAGCGTATATGAAATCGCACCACGTAGCACATTGGAAGAATCCATGTCTCCAATGGGATCGACGATAATGAATTATTCATAGAGGCAGATTCACTTTAATCAATTAACTGACCGTGTGGTTTTCTATTAGATAAGTTAGTTTGATCAATATATGATTTATGTTCAAAAATCTGTTTTTAATTGCAACTCTAAGGCAACACAACCAATTAACCATCAGTTCTGTCAATTCAATGTGGCTTAATTTCCCAAAAATTAGATCCATCTATACCATAAATCAAACAACAAATTCCAGATTAGATTTCTAGGACTTCTTATATTAAGCTTTTGGTATTATTTTAGATTTCTAGGACTTCTTATATTAAGTTTTTAGTATTATTTTTTCAAGTCGTCTTCCAGACATCAAAGGACGTCATCAGGCAGCGGACTATTTAAAAATCTAATAGAATAGTTTTGAGTCCCCTTTTCTCCTAATGTTTCCAAAAGAAAAGAACATAGAAAGATATGCATCTATGAACGATGGACAGCATAAAATTGTGATGATTTCGTACATGTATAAGTAGTCCACATGTCAGTTAATTATTGTAGTCCGTCCAGAATAGCCATGTAATCACATTTTCTCTGTTAAATTAAAGAGTCGGGACGCGATTGAAGTACAGATGTAAGATGATGGATTCAAAAGATCGCGGAAAAATTGGAAATTGTTAATTTGGTTGCACTTTAATCATGGGACAAATGAACAAGTGTACCTATTACACGGTACTTTTTAGTTATGTAGTTAGGCAGATATAGTTAGTGGATTTCAAATTAATAATAATGATTTAAAGGAGAATCAATCATGCAGCCAGGTACCTGTAGTTAGAATCCAAATAGATAAGAAAAAAGATAATTTAATTAATATCTTCTAGATATTAAAATTTGGTCTAATAATATACATAAAGTTTTGAAGTTCGCATGGTGGGTGTCAGTTCAATTTGTATAATGTTTTAGAAGATAGAAGAGAGATGAAATTCAGACCTTGCATGGGGAACGATAGTTTCCATTGAGGCAATGCTTATTCTAAAAAAGAAAAAAAGAAAAAAACAGTCCCTTTGTGCATAAATCTAATCATGTAAAATCATCCAGAAAAGGAATTTATTGAGATCCATCAATGCCGGGAAACAAACAAATACAACACATTCTCATCTACGCACGTGGCACATCGTGCTTCTAAATTAACCATATCCAAAACAAACTACCAAATAATAATATTTGTCGAAAATCTTCAAGAGCATGTTACCCGTCCACAGCGGCCGGGGCCTTGGAGGATATTCCACCTCTGACTTGGGCTTGCTCCTCTCCTTTCTGAGTCGCATACATATTTAACTTCTCAACAACAAACATCACAAAATGTCATCGACCATCGTTGGATCTTTGACATGCAAAATCAGTCTGCTTTTTTATTCCATACAATCATTTTGTTCCTGTCTGAGGTAGGGTACAAGATATACAGTGATTTATTACAAATTTATGGACAGCGTCATTCCCAATTAGGAGTAGCATATGCACAGGGAAGCAGAGAAGCTAATCCTACACCTTAGCTCTACCGAGATGGAAGCCACAAGTACAGTACAGTAACTACATGCAGAAGTCATGAGTATTGTCATATAAACATTGCACTAACAGCATAAGTTTGTTAGTATTCACATATCCATGTCATCAAATATTTCTCCATCTTCTTCGTAAGTTGAGCCATTGACTAGAAATCCCTCCGCCACCAAATTACTGAAAGGAAAATCAGTTATGAGACAAATTAAGTCCTCATGGCAGTTTTTACAAAAACTGAAATATCTAAGGGGATAAAAACATTTTCACCCACCTTAAGCAAGAAAACCGGAAACTGACAACACGCTTTAGTTTTCTGTTGTAGAAGAAGAAATTGAAAGACCATCTGAAGAAAACAGGACAAGTTATAAAGCAGCTTCACAAAAAAAATCATGCGATGTACATCAGTAATGCAAAAACTTACATTGCTCCTTTCTCAAGGAATGGGTCTGAATCAGAATCTGGATTGTAACTGTAAATTTCGCATTCAGGTAACTTCACAACCTGCAACACTATGTTATCAGAAAACTGTCTCCAGGAACAACTTTCATTCAGCTTCTTGAAGTAAAGCTCACCTCATCCAAAGCCTTGTATAATGTTTCAAGAAGGGAACTGCCCCCATATGTCTCACTCCATTCCTGCAGAATCGTTAGAAGGGAGAAACCATAATGGAAAGCTCAAAGAGATACATATAAAAAAGACAAGACCATTGGTTCAGGGAATATAACAGAAATAGTTTGACAGCAAATCAAGCAATGATAATATGCCACGTCAGTTTATACAATAATATTTGTACAAACGTGTTTGTGGCTGTATCATTACTCTTCCATTTTAAATAGTGAGCAGACTAAAAGGCCTCAGAGTACAGATTCCACAAACACTGGTCATACACTGTACAGATAAAATTACCACTCAGCCAAGCTCTCTTCTAAATTGAGAGACATTTACAGGCAAAAGGGGCATGACACAGAGCAGAAGAATGGCAGGATAAAGAGTACATCCGCAGCAAATGTAATTCATATCATGCAAAGAAATGAAATGTTTTCTTCCCACATGCCTCTGCCTCTGAGTCCTTCCAATTTGACAGGGAAAAAAAAAGGTGTATCCATAGCTTGGAAAAAGAATAATTCAGACAACAAAAATATAACTATAGTAATACCTTTGAAGCTTCAAACATGTAGGTCTCAAAGATCTGCTTAAAAGTGTTCCAGCTTTCCTCTGTGAAGAACTGGTGTGCTTTCACAGCACTAGGAACCAAAAAATGCAAAGAATAATAATATAAGGAAATCACAACATAACCCCCACACATTAGTACATACGCAGATGCAATTCATAATGCTAATGTGAGTAGCATCGTAATACTGATATGGTAGAAGCAGACAAAATCCAACAAAAATGGCCAGAATAAGATTTGGGAAATGGAGAGACTTGAACTCTCAGCTCCTAGAGCAACAGTTTTAGAAACTGTCTGTCAAACCTTTTGACAACACTCCCACTGCAGTTAAAAGAGGATTATAAAGTGGGTTGCCATGTCGCCCAATAAGCTGACAGTGGCATTACCCATAATCCTCCTTCTAAGCTCCATGTACCAAAAAAAAATTATAACCGTACATTTTCTTTTGCTAACATGCAGAGATACCTGAAGTCATAGTCCGGATACATGTGATAGAGGGTAAGCACCAGGTAGATCAATGCCTTTCGGCTGGAATGAGCATAAAGAGAAATCAGTTAATAAACATACAGACAATCCACACTTCATAACCTATCTTGACAGCATGCACCACCTGGATCTGCTCAAAAGGAATTCAGCTGGTGAGGAAGAGTCAGTATCCGATGATTTCCCAAGATAATCAAGAATCTGAAGTGAAAAGGAACAGTTCAAAATCAAAATATGAAAAATGGCATCTACAAAGTAGGAAAAAGATACCAAGGTTAATCGGAACAAAGGATAAAATTGATGCAATATCTACTTTTCTTTTTTAAGATACTTATGCTATATACTCTCCACATTGTTTCAAACTGAATCATTGAGCAAAAGAACATAATGTAAAAGTTCATGGTTGGAGAGAGGGCTACTATTTGGTACTCTCAATAGAGCAACTAAACTGGCTGATATTATAATATGCACAAAAAAGAAAAAAAGGGTAATGGAAGAAAATGGTGGATTAATATAGAACAGAAAAGTAAACAACATATATTTAAAATGTGCGCGTAGTTACTCTGTTGGATTACCTCATGTTCCAAGCTGATAGACAGTCTTTTATCAGTTCCCGTGTGTTTGCCTATAAGAAACATGAAAGAAGCTGTGTCTATCTTCAATAAAGCCAAAAATCCATTTTAAGATCAAATTCCACTTACAAGAATATGCTTCGAGGCATCCTTTGATAGTACGTTCCCCAAGATTCAAATGATCCGAGAAATCATTGATGCTGGAAAAAATAAGGTGACAATACAATAAAATACGAAATAAAATTGAAGAGGGATAAAGTACAAATTGTAGAAACTTAAGAAACAAGTAGAAGGAGGTCAAAAAATCAAAACTGCATTTTACTCTTGAAAAGCAAAGAATTACCGGTCTAGAGGAGTGTATTCTAAGAACTTCATGGTGGTCAATAACGGATAAAATAAATTTCAATTTAAATTGCACAAAGGGATCAACAATCTTTCGAAGATCCTGCGAAATGAACAAAACCAAAGCTGACAAACATAAATCCAAGGCACATATGTTTGCAGATTTCTAGCATCAAGGCAAAACATGATCCAAATCTATAAAGCATAACACACATTGTAAACTGTAAGGCTAGCACTTACAACGGCCAAAATTAGTAACTTTACAAACTATCTAACTTTCAAGATTGCAAAGAAATAACTAAAATAACAACCATCGAACTTTACAAGATTTGTTCGAATGTGGCTGAAGTGACATATGCCAATCATGCTTTCGTCATTTATAACCCAACCACATTTCTACACAGATCTTCTGCAAATTTCTTAATCACTTCAGGTTACTTGCAAGTTTCATGGAAATAATTAACTAAACAATTAGACCATGTGCTATGAATTTGTGAATTGCTTTCTAGTGGCAACAAGCAAAATTCAAAATGCTAATGCTGTTATACTAGGCTAATTTAGCAGTAAATTCCTGGTAAAACATAAAGATATTCTAAACAATAAAAAAAGTGGGATTAATCATTAATGTCTATCTCAATGCTAAGTCCTTGCTTAATACAGACTTTAATCATAAATTAATCACATACTCACTGCACCCCCGAGAATTATCACAAAAACAAGTTAATTATAAATTCACGCTAATGAATCGAGTAACTACCACCTAAAATGTAAGGAACGCGGTGAAATTCAAATAATTAGAGCTAGAGCCTAGAGAGCAAAACTTCAACAAAAGCTGAAATGTAAGAAATGAAAGCAAAACAACTGGTACGAAAACGAAAGTTACGGGTATCGATTCTGATACCTTAAAACGAAAAAGATTGCAAGTCTCTCGCAAGTTCGATTTCGCCGATTTGCTAGATTTTAACGTTTCAAAAAATTGGTATCGAAAGCGGTCCGAAAGAACCCTAAATTCGAATATTCGGACAGGCTCCGTCAGATAGGGGATAAATGTTCAGTTGATTTTGTTCGATTGGGTGTGACGTGAGGTTGGCTTCTTTCGAAACGGTAATAACTGCACCCCGCCAACCTTCCACTAACACCCGTTTCTGATTCTTGGCTGTTATTACCATAAAGGGTATCGTCTCTTGTTATATTTTCGTACTTGTTGGTATGGTTTGCGAGGCACTGTTATTTCTACGAGGAGTAAAATGTCATTATACTTTTGGATAACTCAAAAGAGGGAAGGCATGCTAAAGGAGCGGAAAATGTTTGCCTTTGTGATGCAATTTTATTATATTTTTCTTATAGAAGGATGCAATTATGCAGCATGCTAATTTCGTATTAATTTATTACCGTTATGTCCCTACTGTGGATGCCTACCCACTTCTACTATCCGTATGTCCCTAATTAATACGGTGAGACTAGAGCTAATTAGCAAGTCCCGAGGAAGAGTAAGGCTATATTTATAAGTGAGGATTAATTGTAGGTTTGGATTAATTTTTGGGATAAAATATTAATCTCATATTTGTCATGTTCATTTGAATCACACTATGGATTAAATTCAAAATTTAATGCTAAATTCATGTGATTAGTAATCTTAATTTTCATGTGGGTTTAGTTAGGATTAAATAATGAAAAGAAAAATGCTATTTATTTGTGATATTTTTCATAATTTATTACACTATTTTCATTTATAACTTAAAAATTATTAATTTATTTATTGTTATTAATTAAGTAACTTATTTTTTGTTATCCATGATTTACTTAAAAACTTTTATTTAATTTATTATTTGAATAGTTTTATTTATTTTATTTAATGAAGTGATATATCTCATATGAAATAATTTATAATTATTTTCTTTGTTATAATTATAACTACTCAATAACTAATTGACTGTATATATATAATTTTGTTATTGATTTTATTTTTAATTAATTATAATATTTCTTATTAAATATCTATAAATAGTTGATATTTAAATTTAAGTATTAACCTAAATACTATTTAACCTCATTTAAATTAAATTTAAAATAATCCAATCCAATAGTATACTAAACATAAGTCAATAATATACATAATACATCTAATCCTATCGAATTTATCCAATCTAATCCTGCTTACCAAAGCAGTCTCCACTAAGACTTGTTGGCTCAAGTAGGGAAGATTTAGCCAAAGCAAAGTTTATAGATGGTAATGGTATTCGCAACCCGCTCAAACCCGCCCACCATGGGTAATTTACGGATTACAGGCTGGTTCAGTATATATTAAATATCTGGTGAATACCTACATGGGTATCCACCAATACCCGCACGGGTATCCAAAAACTCATATTTTTTTCAATTATTTTTTAAAAAATTTGAGAATTTTGATGCTTATTATAATAATTATATACAAATTAATTTCGTTTTATAATACATCTATGGTTATTATATAATTCTTCTAACTATTATATAATTTTGGATTATTATATATTTATTTTTTTATTAATGTTTAAAAAGCACTAGTGTTTGAGAATATATTAATCTTAAATAATTATTATAGGAATTATGTTGGATAGGTGCTAATGATGGTGAATGAAATGAAAATCTTTTAACTTTTAGAGCTTGCGTTGAATGAAAATATAAGATGATAATTGGTGGTGATGCAGCGGTAATACTTTTACATAATTGTGTTGTTACTTTTAGATAATAATTTTTTATTTTTTTTTCTTTTTTTGAATTGAAAGTACTTTTGCGGTTTGATAAGCTTGTATATTTTCTACTTAAAATTGAGAATTGGTGTTGGACTTTGGGCTTTTTTTATATTGATGTTGAAATTTTAATTTTTTATTTACATATATTAAATTAGAATTGAGTATTTTGTGTGAAATTTTAGTTTTGCTATGAATTTACATATTGATTTATACAATTTAATTTTTTAGGTTTTATTAAAAGTATGTTTTAATATTTGTGATTTTAAATGTGGAAATTCATAAAAGATCTGCCATGTGCTATTTATAAATTTGATAATTATCAAAACTCACAGTTAATAAATTTTTAAAAAATTTAAAATTTATAACAAGTTGTGGGTGTGTTTCATAATTTAAATTTTGTACGGCTTTAGTAATAGTAAACTTACAGTGTGATGCAATTTTATTGTTGTGCAATATTGTAGCTATTGATCGATCCCACAGAATTTTAATTATAGATTAATAAATGGATAGATGAATTTATGGTGAAAGGAATTTAAACTATGCTAGAATTTAAATTAAAATGGCAGGAATAAATTGAAATTGGAAACTATTGAGATAAAGCACTTGGGTATCCGGATCTGCATCAACATGCTCCATGGGCTAAATATTCTATATTAATACCAATTAAATCATGAGGGGATTCCACACCATGAACCACGCCAAATAAGTATGGTCTTAATGAGCATAAATGAATAATAATAACCTTAGGGTCTTGGGTTTAAGGCGGTATCTGACAAGACTATTATTATGTCGTGAAAAATCAAAACAACCACAAATATTGGGGAATAGAAAATAAATTTACCAAATAAAGCATGGAACATGTTGAGACTTCACCTTGAGCTTAAAAGAAAATTAGCTACTCATTTTGAACTAGGGGTAAAATGGAAATTTATTAAAATACATAGAAAATACAAGAAGGAGAAGGAATTACAAAAATCTAAGCTTATAAATGAATTCAGGGATATCAAATTAGGGGGGAAAGCCCCCTTTTTATAAATACGTTGGTGAATCATGACCATCGATTAAAAGCAGTTTGGGCGTTGAGTTGCGCGTCGTGATCAACACGGTCAACATCCACTATTTGAGCGAGTATCTTATTTACGATTCGCGGTTTATTCTATTTACGATGGCGGTTTTACCTGATAAACCGATTTTTGCACGATAACCCGATTTTGTCTGATGGCGGTTTTTGCACGATATTTTATGCAGTCTGACAAACGATCTTATCACGTATAAATAGTTAGTATATGTGAAACGATGACATTTTTCCTTTTATGCTCCTCCTGGGTTTTCGATCGTCACGAGTTCAAATGTGGCGTCCGTTTCTTTGTCTGATCACTCGTTAATTGTGAAACGATCGTGATACCCCTGAAATACATAAAATAACTAATTATAATGAAACACACGTAATTAAATAACAAAATACTTAAATAAATAAAAATAGCAAAGTTAGTGAGACTTGAAGTGTAAAATGACGATTTTCTCCTTTATAAATATACACTTTCTAACACTCAACACACCCCCCAACCAGCTTATTGCTAGTCCCTAGCAAATAAAGCGAAGATAAAATTCAAAACCAATATATATATTTTTTTTTTAAACACACGTGTTTATTCAATCAGATTAATGATAGCAATCAAAGAAAAGTACAAGTATTATCTCCAGTCTAAAGAAATATCACAACCACATCAACAATCCACGTGCATCAGTCCAGTAGACTATAGTAATCAAGCCACTTTCAAGAATAACATGTCAAACCCCAAAATCTTACCGGTAGTAGTGACACTCTCACAAAGAAATTAAACCCAATAAAATTGTATCTACAATGTATGTTGAATTGAGAGAAAATAATATAGACTTACCTCAAACTCTCACCAAGATGAAAGAAATATCTTAGAAATAATCTGACCTCAAATAAATTACTAGTCAACCCAATTTATTTTATTTTTTTTTTAATGCATCACTACATCTTAATAGTCATATAACTAGCTTTTACTTGGACTATAGTTCCCTAAAATCAAGAAGGACTTTTATTAGGACGTAACGTAGGCTGCGGACATGGCTAAAAAAGAAAGAAGAATAGTAAAACAAAATATATATGTTTGAGAAAAAGTTCAAGAACTTTTGAAAATTACAAGATGAATTTTGCTTATTTATTGCTACTGTATATCTTTTCTCTTTTTTTTTCTTTTTTTTTCTTTTTTTTCTTTTTTTTTTGAATTTTTTTTATATGGCACAACTTTGTTGAACAAAATAATTATTTATCCTTTTTCTCAAACATGAATAGGTGATGGAACTTGTATGATATCGGGTAATACTCCAAATTGGAGTGGGTCGGGGATGATAAGTTAACGAAAAAGCTTTTCTTTTTTCTTTTTGGCTCGAAATGGCTACTATGGATATTTTCTGATAGGGATGGCTTGAAAGACTCAAACGGATCAAAGATGGCCTTAATCGTCTCTTGAGCTCTAAATAATCTTAGTATCTACTAGTTAGGTGGGCGCTAGATCTTGACAACACACATTTTTTTTTAAAGGGTTGACTTAAGGAAATCTAGAGATCATGTATAAAATAATAAAAGCTGCATGAATAATGGGCAAAAGGGTTACTCTCAAGAAAAATTAATAGGCTCAAAACTCACTTGGAATTTATTATGACATGCATTCCTTCAACAACTCATATTTGTCCCAACATCGTACATAGAATAGTAAACGTGGTGTAACGTCACCAAGACCAAGATAATACTGAAATACTAAAATTCGAAAGTCATCGTATCATCCAATATCAAAACTCACACAAAATTACCAAATATTTTTTTTAATATTTTTTAACGAAATTCTACCCCAACCTATTCTAAACATAAAAGAAAACATACATGCAGAAAAATTAAAGAAAAATGTCGAATTTTTTTTTAAAGAAGATGCGTTTAGAGTCAACTCCGTATTGACCATCTTGACTTAAAAACTTGAAACATATATTTATAAAGGAGAAGTCAAAAGAAAAGTTAGGAAAAACATAATAATAAATTTTTTTTTTTTACTAAGAAGATGCTTCTAGAGTAACTACACTCATATTCACCATCTTCTATTCAAAATGGTTAGTTCTACAAAAAATTAGTAAAAACTTAACCAATATTCCACAATTGTCAACTATTCCTCCCCAACTGAATGAAACATTGTCCTCAATGTTTGAAAGGAAAAAGAGTTTAAGACATCACAGGTAGTGCAACACGTAAGAAAATATTTACAAGAGAGTTAAATCTAATTTGTACTTCATCATGCTATGTTACCATCATTATTTGAACACTCCAACACAATGGTCACGGGATCATCTCGATTGATAAACATAACGGATCAAGTAGCTCATTAGCGATATGTGCACAAATAAAGATTTTTTAAGCGAGGAAGGAATGAAATAGTTTTTATTGCATGGTTAAGAAATGCGATAAAGCCATCATAAAAATTTGACATTTAACAAACCGATGGGTTTCGGTGGATGTTCGGATGGGCCCAAGATCTTAATGTGGTTAGTGCCTCTAGAGTTGAGATCTCACGGAAGGAAAATAAAAGCATCGGCGTGATTTAGCATTTCGGTTATGCGTTCTTGCATACAGACAACTAACTCTTCTCCAGTTGATGAGTTAGACAAACAGGTTTTAGGATTGTTGGGATGATGCCAACACTTGGCTCCTCGATATAAGCGACTTCGAGACCATTTTGGATAACCCTCGGTCACCTCTTCCATACACCAAGTGCGCTTTTCTCTCTATTCTTGACCAAGATCTATGGCGCCTCAACGAACTCTTTATGTTTGCCATAGTTAAATCCAGAGAGCACAAATGTTCTTGAATTGTTTCTTTGAGTAGGCCATTAAGATCGCTCAAAACAACTGTGTTGCAACAAAAAAAATTATATTTAAGAACCTTGGTGACAATGAGTCACAGCTGTGTATGAGGCATTATGTCAGTGTCAATTAACGCGTAAGGCACATGGCTCGAGAGTCAAAAAGAAAACAGTAAAAAGGAAAAGCAAAACAATGATAACAAGAAAAAAAAAATTATTACAAGCAATAATGCGAATGGTAAAATAACAGTAAAGTAAAAAGGATATCTACAGGTAGTTGCGACTGTGGCTCACATCTTCCTCTGATTTTACGTCGGAAGCGGCAACGCCTCTACGGGTCGAGGATAGGCTTCCCATCCGCTTTTCTTACAAACCGCAAACAAGGTCGTTTATAGTCGATTCGAGGATATCGTGCACGTTCTTTCTCGAATAATGGCCATAACTGGAGAATCGCTCTTTGTACATATCCACTGGGATGCGTTTCAAAAGACAAAAGGATATTATCCAATGACTCTTTATTCAAGCCATCCCTAATGAATCTAATCTTATCTTCCTCATTATCGACACCATTCACAAGAACATGGTTTTTATTGCATATCGTTACTCGCACACTTACAAGCAATGAAAGTCTTTTAGCTCGTCGTTTTCGCATAATTTCCTTTACCACAATCGGGCATGTATGCGATAAATTTGGAGGCAACTCACCGCAAACGATTTTGACCTCGATTAACCAATGGATGTCGCGGTATGCCATTCTTCATAAGCAATCGCATGCGTTCGGTTCGGGCTTTATAGATTGAAAAGAGTGCATTACGAGGAAGCCGAAGGAATCGTTTGTGAAGCTTTGCTAAAATCTCTGTCCATGCCTTCGTCTCGAATATCGCTTATTGTGGAAAGCCAAGTAACTGACTTGATTGTCACGAGTCTGCTATCCGCCTCTTCACCGGGGTGACAAACTTAAACACACAAAGCAAACTAAAACACACAAACAGAAAACAAATTAAAACACACAAAGCAAATTAAAATCGTCCTCTTATCGAATTACCTCAAGCTCCAATTGCAGATCAAAAATACCATCCTCTATTTCTGTGAGTTGTCTTTCTAGATCTTTAACGTGGAATACTAACTCTGGCGGTTGTAGATCCCAGATAGGATGAAATTTACAAAATCGTATCTGCTTTCTGAGATGAGTTTGAATACGTTGAAGTGTTCTAATCGTGTACAAGAGGTACTGACTCATGATTAAAATGATAAGAGAAAACTATAATGGTTAAACAAACACACTTAAACAAAAATAATTTCAATCGACAAAAGAATAATAAAAAGAAAGAAAAGAAATAAATCAAATCAAATTAACGAAAAGAAGAAAAAAATCTCAATTCAAACTTGGTGGGTACTCTAGATATGGCTTTAATCTTTTACCATTAACTTTAAAAGTGACGTCGTTCTTTGGATCCTTAATTTCAATTGCCCCATGTGGAAAAACAGTGTGAACAATAAATGGGCGGACCGTGAGCGTAACTTACCTGGGAATAGGTGCAAGCGAGAATTGAATAAAAGCACTTTCTGACCTGGAGTGAAAAATTTTCTCATAATTTGCTTGTCGTGAAAGACTTTCATTCGTTGCTTGTAAATCTGGGTATTTTCGTACGCATCATTGCGAATTTCTTCAAGTTTTGCCAGCTGTAATTGTCTTTTTGGGCCAGCTTGCTGCGCACGATGCTCGAGTTTTGGTGGTAATTTTGATGATTGGCTGAGTTTTTTTTTCTGATGGCACTAGTTGTTCAACTCTTGACTTCCATTTATTTGTGTCCATGGATGGTGCTGAGTCAAGTAGTGCATTGACCTCATCGATTGATATCAACAATTCCATCATCCGCATTGTGAGGTTGTTTGGCAATGTTGAAGATGTTGAGCTCAATGGTCATATTACCAAATGACAACTGCATATTTCCAGTCCTGCATTGAATGTGAGCATCAGCAGTTGCCAAGAAAGGTCGGCCTAGGATAATGGGGATGTGCTTCCTTGAATCCTGTACTGGTTGAGTGTCAATTACAATGAAATCAACAGGAAAATAAAACTTGTCTACCTGAATAAGCATGTCCTCTACAATACCACGAGGTATTTTTGTGGACCGATCTGCAAGCTGTAACACCACTGGAGTTGGGTGTAATTCACCCAGTCCAAGTTTCACAAATACAGAGTAAGGCAACAGATTTACACTAGCTCCTAAATCCAACAAAGCATTCTCAATTGTGTGGTTCCCTATACTACATGAGATAGTGGGGGAGCCTGGGTCTTTGCATTTTAGAGGTATTTTATGTTGGAGTATAGAACTAACATTTTATGTTAAAAAGGCCTTTTTTCTGAACATGAATATTTCTCTTTTTAGTGCAAAGATCTTTAAGAAACTTGGCATATGATGGCACTTGTTTTATAGCTTCAAGTAAATGAATGTTTACACTTACCTGTTTGAAGATTTCAAGAATCTCACCTGTGGATTTTCCTTTATTCCCTTTAGCTAACCTCTGAGGAAATAGAGCTTTAGGAACATATTCTCGCGGGTTGGTTTCCTCTTTCTCCTTTGGTGATGAATCCTCAACATTCACAGGTACAATCTGAGTTGATTTTGGCATCTCCACTTTGTTATCGACTTCTTTCCCTTTTCACAAGGTCATCACTGCTTTAACCTCTCCATACTGCTGTGGTGAACTGGAACTTGCTTCATGCACTGCTTTAGGGTTAGGCACTGGTTGACTTGGGAATTTTCCTTTCTCAACGGTCATTGTCAAGGTTTGAACTGAAGAAGCAAGTTGTCCCACCATTTTCTCGAGGTTTGAAATTGATTGGGCTTGTGAGTTGAAGCCCGCCCTCATCTCATTTCGTAGTTCATCAATAGTGCGGTTCTGTTGATCGATTCTGGAATGAGTAGAGTTCTTGAAATTTTGGAATGTATCCTCCCATGGTCTGGGTTGAGAGTGGTTTGGGTTTTGATTGTATGGTCTAAATGGTGGTTGAACGACTTGAGAATTTTGAGGAATTGGATGAATTGGTTGGATTGGTGGAGGTGGAGCTGTTGGTTCATTTTGTTGGAGTCCTTGAGACCATGAAAAATTGGGGTGGTCTCTCCATCCAGGGTTATATGTGTTGGAATAAGGGTTGTAATTTGGCGGTTTTCTCATGACACCTATGGCATTGGCTTGATCTGAATATGAGTCATGGTCATGTGGCTCATTGATTTAGCGTCGATGATGCTATTTGTCGAGAAAGACCTTGATTATTGCTTTGACTTCCGATTTAAGCTTGACTCACCAATGTTAACCTCATTCACTTCCTTAATTCTTACGGTATTTCGGTGATCGACTCATTGTTGGGAATTATCCGATTAGCTGGAAGAATTCCCAAATCTGGCGCTTTTGACATAAGCTCTCCTCCATTTGGTCGCCATTAGCCATTCTTGCACATGTGGCAATAATCCTCAAAAAGTATTGGCATTGGTGCCATTTCTACCCATGATGTGGACACTTCAAGAGTAGCCCATTAAATCGCTCATGCTTGAAAAATTGCTCGTCTCTTTGAGTAAATTCAAATTTCCTGCGAATAGCATTGGTTTTATGAACTGGGAAATATTTATTTAAAAATTTAGTTACCATTTGTTCCCATGATGTAATGCTATTAGCAGGCAATGTATTAAACCATGAACGAGCTCTATCCTTTAAAGAAAATGGGAATAATCTAAGTTTAACATCATCATCTGAAAAATTCTCATATTAAAAGTTTGACAGATAGCATGGAAATCATTCAGATGATTATATGGATCCTCATTTTCTAGGCCATAGAATGTTGGGAGACAATTTAGCACACTAGGTTTTAATTCAAAACTCCTAGCAGCTACATTTAGGTACCTTATGCATGATGTGCTCAAATTAGCTAAGGGACTAAAATAGTCCTTAAATGGCCTCTCTTGTGGTTCTGGTTGTTGATTTTGCAAATCCATGTCAATTTTATTTTTAAAAGAAATGTGTTTTTGTGTGCGAAGTGTTTTTTCAAGATCAAGGTCTAAAGGCTCAAGATTAGGTGATAATGACCTTCGACCATGCATGCAAAGAATAAAATAAATAAAAGCAAAATAAAGAAGAAGGGGAAATTACGATACTAACCTTGCCACGTTGTTACAATCTTACTATGAAAATAAACTCAATTGCTATAAGAAAAAGAAATTACGTGAAACAAATATTAACAAAAATTAAAATAAATTACAAAGAAAGATAACAAGATAAACAAAATTAAATTACAAAGAAAAATGATAGGAAAATTAAATTATACAAATTTAAAGAAAAGAAAAAGAAATGAAATTCTAACCTTAATTTTTTTTCTTTTTTTTTTAATGAGAAAAGGAGAAAAATAAAATTACAAGAAAATAACTATAAAAAAAAAATTAATTCTATGAATTAAAAATCTTTTCTCAGAATCTACCAAAAAACTTGTTCAGGTACAAATTTTATTAGTTCATCGAATCGTAATTAATGGTATGATGTCGTCCGCAGGAGGTGATGATGGAGCGATTTTAATTATATGTAGAATTAATTTTCTTTAAATGGATGGATGAATTTATGGTGAAATGAATTTAAACTATGCTAGAATTTAAATTAAAATGGCAGGAATAAATTGAAATTGGAAACTATTGAGATAAAGCACTTGGGTATCCGGATCTGCATCAACATGCTCCATGGGCTAAATATTCTATATTAATACCAATTAAATCATGAGGGGGGATTCCACACCTCATGAACCACGCTCAAATAAGTATGGTCTTGCTAACATCGCCAAATAATAATAACCTTGTACTTAGGGTGCGGTTTAACCAGGCGGTGTCTGACAAGACTATTATTATTGTCAAAAATCAAAACAACCCAAAATATTAGAGGGGAATAGAAAATAAATTTACCAAATAAAGCCCATGGAACATGTTGAGACTTCACTTTCAACCCAAGCTTAAAAGAAAATTAGCTACTCATTTTTGAACTAGGGGTAAAATGGAAATTTATTAAAATACATAGAAAATCTGAAGGAGAAGGAATTACAAAATCTAAGCTTAGAAATGAATTCAGGATATCAAATTGAAGCCCCTTTTATAATACATTGAGTGAATCATGACCATCGGATTAAAAAAAAGCAGTTTGGGCTCGAGGATTGCACGTCGTGATCAACAATCAGTACCACTATTTGAGCAGTAATAATATTTACGCATTCACGGTTTGACCACTATTTGCACGATGGCGGTTTTTGCAGAACCGATTTTGTCTGCGATTTTTTGTCTGATGGCCGGTTTTACAAGATCTGTATTTATGCAGATCTGTGAAACGATCTTATCGTATAAATAGTTAGTATATATGAAACGATGACATTTTCCTTTTATGCCCTCTGGGTTTTCGATCGTCTGAGTTCAAATGTGACGTCCGTTTCTTTGTCGATCACTCGTTCATTGTGAAACGATCGTGATACCCCTAAAATACATAAAATAACTAATTATAATGAAACACACGTAATTAAATAACAAAATACTTAAATAAATAAAAATAGCAAAGTTAGTGAGACTTGAAGTGTAAAATGACGATTTTCTCCTTTATAAATATACACTTTCTAACACTCAACACGGTGGCCATTACCATCCGAAGCAAAGTTCGCTCACCGCTTTTGCCGGTGATTGGTCAGTTAACAAAATACCTCACGCGTGATATGAGGCAAGCTATATAAATCGCATGCATATGAGTAGGGATGGCAATAGGCACCACCCGCAGCGGGTTTGACATTACCAAACCCAAACCCGTATAAAATTTAAATTACCAAACCCACCCGCAACCCGCAGCGGGTTTTAATTTTTTTAAGAAAACCCACCCGCAGCGGATTTTGATAATTACCAAACCCGCAATGGTACCAGATTTTTTTTTTTTTTTATAAATGTTTAATATATAAATTTATAATAATAATCTCAAATTCCATATAACATACTCAATTTTATATTTAAACAATATAAATGAAAAATTAAAACTTCAACATCAATCCAACACAAATTCTGCATTTAAAATTATAAATGTTTAATATATAAATTTATAATAATAATCTCAAATTCCATATAACATACTCAATTTTATATTTAAACAATATAAATGAAAAATTAAAATTGCAACATCAATCCAACACAACTTCATGAATTCAAATATAAATTACACAAATCCATTTAAAAAACACAAACTAATATACAAAAATAACAATTATATTTCATTTTATCATTTAAAATAAGCTCCAAGACAAGATATTTATTTCATTCACCACCACAAGCACCCATCCAACACGATGTCTACAATAATAATTAAGATTAATATTTTCAAATACTAATTCGAAGAAAAATATTATAATAATAAAATAATTCATATATTAAGTTAAAGAAAAATATTACATACAAAATTATAATAGGTAGATGGGCATGCGGCTAAGTTAAAGGAAAAATGTCTTTAGTTTTCTTTAGTCGTGACGATGACGATCTGTCTGTGACGAGCTACATACATTGTAATTTAAATAATTATATTATTTTCCTAATACATTTTAGATTAAAATTAAATTAAAAATGTTTAAAAAAATATTATGGGTTTGGTGGATATCCATGCGGTATCCAGGATATAAATATCTAAAGCCCACCCGCATCCATGTATGCGGGTTTTAGTTTATAATACTAAACCCGCCCATAGCAGGTAAAATTACCCTTGTTGAGTGAGTTTTAGTGAGTGAGTTCTTGGGTTTGTGGGTATAATTGTCATCCCTACATATGAGAGCTTTGTAATTACGTCATACGGCTTAAATGGTGGCAATATTTGATTTGCTAGAGAACATTATTATAATAGAGCCGTGAATAGGTATCCATAAATTAAGCCCTTTTTTTTTTTGAAATAATGAAAGGAAGGAAAGGGAGGGGAAGAGGAAATGAGAAAAAAAAAAAGAATTCCAGCTATATTCTAAAATTAAATTACATATTTTTAAATTTTATTTATTTTTTTATAAACTTAAATAATTAAATTAAATTTTTTATCTGTGAATCGACGTTGGACTCACTGAGTTATAGTATAACTAGACATTCTTATACGTGGGAGTAAATTAAATAATTTTAAGTCGTGTCAAGTTTTTGGCACCGTAACCAGAAAAAAGTATTTATTTTGTTTTATTTTCTTTTTATTTTTTATTTTTTTACTTTTTGTGTGAAGTTTCATTACCCCCTTTTTCTTTTCTTAAATTTTATTCCATCCCCCAAATCTTTTAGAATTTCACATTCACCCCCAAAAATTCTTGTTTCAGCTCTATTCTTCTCCTAATTTCAGTTTGACCACAAAATCACAAAAAGTTTTCGAATAGGTCCCTAGATATTTCCTATAATTCTCAAATTCAGACCTACAACTTGAACTTCTTTAGACCTTATTCGGACTCAATAAAAAGAATATTGACTTAAAAAATTATTACGAAGGCCCATTAATTTGAATTAATCAACTTAATTAGTTGGTAATTTTTAAAATAAAAAAAGAGTCTACACTTTGAGATAATTATTTCTTTTTTTTCGTTCTTGTTTTTTTTTTCTATAATTTAATTTTCGTATTTATTTTATTTTTCTTTTTGGCATTTACTTTGTTTATATGTTTGATTTATTACTTATTTAGTTATTGTAATTTTAGTTAGTTAATTTTTTTTTTATTTTGTATTTTTTTCTTGTACATTTTTCTTGTTTAATTTTCATTTTGTTTTTTATTAGTGTAATTTTTATTTTTTTTGGTTATTCATTTATTTATGTATCATCTTTATAACATAATTTCACACTCACACATCATCATCATCATTGAATAAGACGTTGATCTCGAACTTCAAATGGCAGGTTAATTCATAGATCTCAATCACTACCATCAATTATGGACGAGATTCAAGACGAAAATATTTTGGGCCAACTTAATCCTCCAATTAAACAGGGAGACAACCAATCTCAACATGATCATAATCAACCAAGAACTTTGAGAGATTACATGAATCCAACGAGAACTGTAGCACCGTCGTGTGTAGTATTTTCTCTAGAATCATCTTGATTCAACTTCAAATAAGGTATTATCTAACTTTTACCAACATTTTATGGTTTAAAATATGAGAATTCATACTTGCATATAAGAGATCTTGAGAAAGTTTGTAATATATACACAAACTCATGAGTTTTATTTTCATTTTTTAAAACTTAAATAAACAAATTAAGAGAGCTGATGTTAACTCAATAAGAGGACGAATGTAAGTTTATTTTCTTAGTAAACAGAGAGTGGTATATATGAATTTCAATATATGTGTGTGGTGTTAATAATGTATTAGTATAAATAGAGATGGGGGAATCTACGATTTAAAAGTAAAAATAATAATTTCAGACAATTGAGGCTCCAAACAAATATAGGGATGTTAAATTTAAATTTCAGAAGTTTGAGAAATTATGTCATTATCGAGGAAGATCAGCTACTTTTGTTATAAATTTATAAGTTTCTACTACCGTAAATGCAGTAATTGTAAAATTATAAATTTTTACTACGTTAGCTATGATAATTATTAGTGGAATGTATTGTATGTGTTTAAGTGAATTAAATTAGGTTTATATTTTATTAGTGGATAAATATAAAGGTAAGATGTAATTAGTTTTATTGAAGTCGTGACTTAATCCACTTGAGACAAAATTACCGAGAGCTTTTTTTGTTGAGCTATGTTTTAAAATTTACAGTGTGTCACTAATGATCTTAATGAATTGTTGACAATGGTTTTTGTTTTTGTTTTTGTTTTTTTGTTTTTGGAATTTCAAAATCATATTTAATGTCTTAATTATGTCTAAGTTACAGGTTACCCAAATTAAGTCGCTGCAATAACGTCATTGACGTTGGAACTTAATTATCCATCACTAATCCTGAATCAGTCTGCATTTGTCAAATATAAAAAAAATGGAAAGGAAGAAGGGTTAAGAAGCGTAGTGCGCATCGTTTCCGCCGGAGTTAGACCTACGTTACCCGACACTCACCCACCGCATAACAGATCCACTTACAACAACAACTAACGTGAAAATTGAAGGGAAAAATTCATCTACATAAAAGATAAAATACCGAAAACTCTTTCACTGTTTTCGGTAAAGAAGAAATCGATTAAACAGATCAGAAATAAGAATAAGCGCCTGCCTTCCCATGTCTCGAAGACCTGCGATACTGATTGTGAATCTACTGCTTTGTTATCTACTGAGGTCAGAGGCGGCGGCGTTTTCCGTTGGATCGCGTGCGATCCTACGATCATTAGGCGATAAGGAGAACAAAGTGGAGGTTGATCACGCCGTTGAATTGAACGCTACTAATTTCGATGCGGTTCTCAGAGACACCCCTGCTACTTACGCCGTTGTTGAGTTCTTCGCTAATTGGTTAGTTTTCTTTTTTAATAATTGCATTTTAAAATTAATATCAGCTTTGGACTGTACTGTATACAAACTATTTTGGATGATAGTATAGCTTTATTGTGTTTTATTAACCGTTGTACTGGAGTAGGTAGAGCTGTTAGAAAAGCCTATGGCCTATGCCTTATATCTAGTGACAAATAGGAGTAAAAAGTTGGTTATTCCGTTAGGACTTGTTAGGATTTTGTATTTCTAGGTTTACCATTATGTTTTATGTTTTCCTGGAGCTTGGATTGGATTGGTTATTGATACACGATAGTTAGGGCATATGGCAAAGTCGGATATGTGGGAGTCTCGGGTTAGTATATTTTTTCTTCAAATTTATTAGCATGCGTGGCTCACTCTGTCGTTTATTGAACGACTGTTTTATATGTTAATGTAGTTCGGTATCTGTTGAGGGGATGACACTTTGCCGAGGCTATGCGTACGGAAAATGATTGAAGACATAAGCTTTTTGTGCATTTTATCTAAATTTTCACTTGCTGCATTGGATTTTAATATTGTAGAACTCATTGCATGTTAGAAGTGCTCGTTACTTGTACCAAAAGTTGATATCATCTTTTTCATCTTGTGTGGACTACATGCCGGCTATCATTTTAAGATAACAAAGTAACTAGTCTAACTGCAATGATTGTGCTGTTTGATTTACTTCATTGTTTGCACCATTATTCTGATATCATGACGTTGTTTCCTTTCGTCCAATTACTGGCTTTCAGGTGCCCTGCTTGCAGAAATTATAAGGTATTATTTTGATTATTTTGCGTTTAACGTAGCCCAATTTCAGTAACTTATGATTCTCATCATGAGTTCCAATATGCAGCCTCAATATGAAAAGGTTGCAAGGCTTTTCAATGGACCCAATGCTGCCCATCCTGGTATTATATTGATGACAAGGGTGGACTGTGCACTCAAGGTATTTATGCTATGTCTTCTTAGTGTTTTTTCCCCTTCAAGGATGTGATATTCTTGAAATCCTTGGAATTGTTTCCTTTCTCTGAAACAAGGCTCTCCCAATTTTGGTCTGACAAAAAATGCACGAAAATTATTCAAAATTTTGTTTTTTCCCCCTTATAATTAATTTGGGCTGGGGAGGGAGTCAAAGGATGACATCTATCTTATTTTAAAAAATAATCTACCTGTTTCTTCTTTATTTTAATTTATACATGAAAAAACACTCTGTTTTAAACTTGTTGCATTTATCTGTTTTCTGACTTGACTTTGACATTTGTTTCGATATATTAAAAAATATGGCTTGATGATCAATTGTTTCTTTTCACTGTTTTTGGCAGCACAGATAAATACCAACCTTTGTGATAAGTTTTCTGTGGGTCATTATCCTATGCTCCTTTGGGGGTCCCCTTCAAAATTTGTAGCTGGTAGCTGGGAACCGAATCAAGAGAAAAATGAAATTCGTGCAATTGATGATTGGCAGACAGCTGATGGTTTACTTAATTGGATCAATAAGCAAACAAGCAGGTCTGAGCTATCTTCTTCTATTGCTTAATTGGCAACATTAATATCTGTATTCTTTTCACTCAAAGGAATTTTTATCTTGGAACTTATGTATAGTTTTAGGAATAATAAGATAACTAAAAGGCTTTTAGCACTTGTGTCTTCAAAATAGTAGCTTAAAAAGAGTTCTACATGTGCTTTTCTGTTTTGTCTAGAGCTTTTTGAGTTAGCAAACAGGCCAAACTTGGGCTTCATTTAACTATCTGTGGATAAAGTGAGCCTGATCTGGACCAATATTGTTTATTAAAATTAGATATCTCAATATCTTGATAAGATAATCATAACAGTTTCTTTGTCAGAGTTTTAAACTTCTTGAGTGGATGGGGATGCATCTAGTGTATATATACAATTATGTGAAGGAACATGCATTCTGATTGGGGTTGTAATTCAGATCTCAATTGAAGTCTTCAGCTGATTTGTGCAAAAGTTGGTAGAAAGAAAATCAGAAATTATGAGTATTTGTCATATCTGAAGGAATAAGTCACTGTGTCAGATATCGCAGATTTTAAGATGTGAAGAAATCCAGTAGTCTTTGTTTATGTGTTTTGTGTCACCGCCACTGTGATTTGACCCAGAGATAAAGCGAGGAAGTTGTCCTTGAATCTAACTTCTCCCCATCCAATAGTGTTATAAATATGCTTGTGATTTTTAGGTTAAGAATACATATTTCTAGGGATATCTTTTGACATTTGTTTTCGTGTGTTTTAATATTGTGACTGTTGGCTTAAAACCTTGTTCTTATTTCTAGTTTGTGTACTATACAGCTCATATGGCTTGGATGATGAGAAATTCGAAAATGAGCAACTTCCATCAAATATATCAGACCCTGGACAGGTTTTTCTGAGAGGATACCTCCAATTTGCTTCATTAATCTTAAAATCATAGTCTTTTAGTGCAAGATACTAACCTATGCATTGGACTGCCTGTGAAGATTGCTCGAGCTGTATATGATGTTGAGGAGGCAACGACCACTGCCTTCGACATCATTTTTGATCACAAGGTGGACATTTTCTTATCTTTGCTATTTATAAACTTTTAAAAAAATAAATAAATAGTTATTACAGTTTCTCATTTACAATGTTCTCCAGATGATCAAATCAGAAACTCGGGCTTCACTAATAAGATTTCTTCAAGTATTAGTGGCTCATCATCCTTCTAGGAGGTAAAATCATCTTTCAGTATGCACTTTGCTCAGATAAATGTAGTGATGCTGCTATTTCTATTTCTTTTTTTATATTTTATTTTTTTGGTTTTGCTTCTTTCATTGTTTTACTTTAGATTTTCTGGATTAGGTGTCGGAAGGGAAGTGCCAAAGTATTGGTGAATTTTGATGACTTTTCCCCATCACATATGCCGTCAGCTGATAAACAGGAAGTTGTCAATAATAATGGGAAGGGTGGCCTGGGGAATTTCCCAATTTGTGGAAAAGAAGTTCCTCGTGGATATTGGGTAAGTACTTGATGGTACCCTTTTGCTTTGCATACGCTGGCCTGTGGCTTTAAGTGACAGAGATTTGGAGAGGCATCAGTGTTGGATTTAATTCCTATCAAATTTGAAAAATAAAAAAGAGAGGGAGAATCAGCATTAGAAGCTTTTGATCCAATAGCTTAAATTGATTCGCTCCACCCAGTCTCTTTGGAATCGGACCTTCCCAAAATTAGGAAAGACTCGACTATGTCCATAACGTAACAACAAATACAACTTATTTTATTATAATATAATTCATAGATTGGGATCTAACATAAGAGAACTTGGTCAACTTGGCTTTGATACCATGTCAATTTACCACAAAACCCAAATTGTAAAACTAATAAGTCAGGCTTTATAATAATTTTTAAGCTCGAACGGGTTTTATTACAATGTTTTGTTTAGGCGGAGTTGAACAGATACTACGTTGTTTCACTTACCATAAGTCATGGCTATTTCTTTTAGTTATAAAGTTGAGCAACCTAATTATTAAAAAAAATAGGAATAAATTTAAGGACATACATAACAGAATTAAATATACCTATTTGAGTAATTCTATGATTGATTATGTCTGAGAAATATGTTTTGTTGTCCTGTGGATCACCCGGCAGGGGTGTTTGAGTTGTTTTTTATTTTCTAGCAAAAGACAACTTATAAACTAATTCACCATTTTAAGTATAACGATAATGCCTTATATCAGGGGCTGGCCGGTCAGCTATCAATAGCTATAAATTTGCTATTGAACCAAGAATTATTTATTTACTTCTTCATGTCTCTGCTGATCAAAAGCAATAATTGAGCTAGTGTATGACTTGCTTTGTTAATCTTAAACTTTTAAGAAGTTTGGTTTGTTTAGATCTTTGATGTATTATGTTTTGCAGATATTTTGTCGTGGAAGCAAGAATGATACTAGGGGATTTAGGTAAAATGCTCTTTTCTTCAAGCTATATTTCGTTATCCATTCAGCTTCATATTTGAGAGCTCTCTTCAGTTGTATTGTTTAACTTAGTAACAATTCTTTAGTATTGTTGCAGCTGTGGCTTATGGGTTCTACTGCATTCTCTCTCTGTCAGAATTGATGATGGCGAGAGCCAGTTCACATTTACGGCTATTTGTGATTTTATCCACAATTTCTTCGTCTGTGAGGAGTGTCGTCAACATTTTTACCAGATGTGTTCAAGGTAAGAGCTTCCCAAATCAAATTTCCCTTCCTGAATTCTCTAACATCCCTCGCCTAATAATTAGTGACTTTGTATTTCAGTGTTACCAGTCCTTTCAATAAAACCCGCGATTTTGCCCTTTGGTTGTGGAGCACACATAATCAAGTCAATGAGAGATTAATGAAGTTAGAAGCATCTCTAAAAACTGGTGATCCCAAGTTCCCAAAGATTATATGGCCTCCAAAGCAGCTTTGCTCTTCATGTTATCGTTCGCATCACCAGGGAGATATGAAACAGATTGACTGGGACCAAGATGAAGTATTCAAGTTCTTGACTAACTATTATGGGAAAATGCTTGTATCACTGTACAAGGACAGGGAATTTCTCAGGAATGATGGGACCGATGGAGCTCTTGAAGATTTGGTGGTCTCAACAAATGCGGTCGTGGTTCCTGTGGGTGCAGCATTGGCGATTGCTCTTGCTAGCTGTGCATTTGGAGCACTCGCTTGCTATTGGCGTTCACAGCAGAAGAATCGAAAGTATAAATACCAACTACACTCTTTAAAGAACATATGATACTTAGGAGGGTAATGAGCCCTTTCAAACATTTTAAAATATAGAAAGAAAAGGAAAAAGAGTGATGTCAGGCAGGAGGGAGAGATAAATAGATTGATCGATAGATAAATGTAGAGAGAATTTGGTTGTCAGGAATTAGACTTTCTTATTGTTTTCATTCCGCAACATTTCAGGCCAAGGAGAAGCTGGAACTAAGAATGTTAAAATGCAAAACCATATACGACCATTAACGTGCGCGGCCGAGTGAAATTCAGGATCTTAATAGGAATCCGGATGACAACCTTTGTACCACAGGCCTGCTTGAGGTCATCTTCTGTGCCCTTCTCTTCATCTGGCTTCATCTAGCTTTTTGTTTTGAATTTTTTGTTCGGACTGCACAGATTCATATCGTAATCATAACAAAAGAGTTATCCCTATAGCCCAGTGTCATTTTGTTGTTTTAATTTACTGTTGTGCACTGCACTCATTTACTTGTGGAAACATGGCAAATTGCTCAGAAAATACTTTATTGATGTTCAACCCCCTTGTATACTACCAGATTCTGAGTTTCTTGTTATAATGCAGAGCAATTCCTTGTCAATTATATGAACCTGTAGCCATTTGTTGTCCAATTGGGGTCCGAAAAGGATAGTGAAGATAGCTATAAATGTGGAATGCAGATGTTTTAGATGATCAGCTTTTTACCTTTGCATTTCCCTCTTCCACTTGACATTTATATTTACATATGATTGGACCTGTTTTCTACTTTTTGAAATGCTTCTGACTGTGTATTGATGTTCACAAGTACAAGAGTTCTGAATGCTGTTAGCTTTCCTTCCATGTTTTTTTTTTCGGCTTTTAATTTTTGTCTGGGATTATGCTACTGTTAAGAACTCGATAAGTTAAATTAGAATAATCGGTATTATATGAAGTGGTTAAATTTGAGTTTTCGCGATGTCAGCTGCGGTTAGCGGTTGAGCACTCCCTATCTTTTTAGATTCTTTTCTTTGAAGTAATACAATTTTGTGTATTGACAATGAGATGTATGTCGAAATCTGTTTTGATATAGTTCAACTTTTTGGAGTAAAAGGCCAATGAATCACATCAATGTTTGAGCACCTTTTTAAAAAAGAAAAATCATAAATTTTAATATGTTATTGATTCCTTCCCACTTTTGGTCTAACTATGAGCAAATGTCACTAACTTGGCGGTCTGTCAAAGACCTTCGATGAAATTCCAAAAATTGTCATAATGCTTCTCTAAAATTATCATCGGCCTCCGTATTTTTCTCAAAATGACCATCTGTTGAAGTCCTATAATGACATTAACCAGTTTTCTAGATTAAGCGAAAGATGAATGCCTGCGGTACAACAAATGAAATTCGATTTTCTTATATTGAACCTTCTGAGGGACGCCCAATGCTTGATTATGAGGGGAGTGGGTGTTCTTAGAAAAGATTGGACTACAAGAAGTCAATAATCCTGGGTTTCAGGTTACTGTCCTATTAACCCTCTGCAGCCTGTCGATTTATTTTTTTGGGCGATGTTTTTTTCTTCAGTAAATATTAAATAACCAGTGCAGGGCAAGAAAAAAAGGAAGGCGAATACAAAACCAGTAAGTGGCCAAATAGGGCCAAGTGGTTGTAGCACTTTATTCTGTCACAGACAATTGCCAAGTAGTGGGAACATCTTATATACAAGTCATCTTTGATTGCTTGACTTGGGTAATTCTGAATATAATTGTATGTATGTACAAAGGGGCATTTTCTGATCCCTACAACTTCAATTAATACACAGCAGCAGAAGTGTTGCCGGAGCTGCTAGTTTATCTCAAAGACGACCATGGGATGTAACATTCTTTTCTTTGCAAACCCCATATTTCCAGTATGGCTGGCAAATAACAAGCCAGCTACAGAATCGTTATTAGAAGCTTATTTAATGAACGTGAAGTACATGACCTGTAGGCTGCGGACTTGACTGCTCGGTTTCTTCATCAGAATCGGATGAAGCAAATGATGAATTTGGTGACACCTAATGGTTACCAACAAAAAAATCAAATTAAGAAATGAACCTGGGCGAGCACTGCATTTATAAGCTTGATTGATACTGCAGAAAAGATAAATGACAGTAAAAACTCTCACTCTAATGGGAACTTACTTGTTGGTAGCGACGGCGCTGAAGAGCAGTTACTGCTTTCACCATGACATAGATTGGAAGAACAATCCCAGCAGTCCTTAGGAACAGCTGCTGCAGAAAAGAAGAAAACTTATTTTAAGTAAGAAATCCATAATTTTGTTTGCCCGAAATAGCATCCAAATAAGGTAATCTTACCAGGAACATTGGGAAGGAATAGTCATTAGTTCTGCTTAGTATGACAGGTAGGGTATGTCGTAGGATAAGAAGAAACATGAACTGCCACAGAGAAAATAAGTCTGTCAGGACTCAGAATGACATTAAAAATTAAATGCTGCTATACATCAAAGTTCAGAATAGAAAATTTCACTTGTCTGATTTAACCAAAGTTGGCCAAGATGGAGAAAGAAATTTACAATTAGAGCTATTGAACGGCAGCATATCATGCTTCTTGTGTTAGAAGCCGAATACTCTTCATAGGTAGGAGATTGCAGGAAACTATGATCAGCTGCAACCATTATGATTCGTGGATTAGTTAACTCTCTTCGGGAGATTTCCCAGTTTCCCCTGATTAAAGAAGTTGGTAAAGTTGGAGTTAAAAATGAAAAGAAAGGCAGTGGTGAAAATTTTAACTGGAAAAACAAAATGACAAGTTACCTGAAGTTCATTGGAATATTCCCAAACTGAAACAGGGGAGGCGGCGCTGTATAACCAGGCTTGAATTGCTGAAATTCAGACAGTTCAACATGATGAATATGTGAATTTTTGAGACCCCGTGGCACTAATGCAGCACAAATCCAAAGAAGGAAAAGTTGCCAGCAAATAAAAATATGCAGTCCAAGAATATACAGTCATTGGCTGATGAAAAGTGGAATGTATAGGAAAAGTGTCCACCTGTTGACATATCTCACAAGTAGTGTTGCCCTTTTCATTGCACCATCTTTGCACACATCTGCGATGAGCATACTGCAAAAATCAAGCGTCAGATATGACAGGGCAAATTTCTTGCTATTACCATTTGCACAAGTAGCAGGGTTTATGCAAATTATGGTTGCTTTTTTCATTTTAAAATCCAGTGGAAGATTGTAATATCTTTTTTAATTGCAAATTATGGTTTTTTTTTTCATTTTAAGTTGTTTTTTTAATTTTAAAATCCACTGGAAAATTGTAATATCGATTTTTTTTATTATTATTATTGGAAAGGAGATAGTATCAATATATGTTGCCAGGCACCAAATTAAATGAATTCAAAGCAACCTAAAGGGATACTGTTGTGACTACAAAAGTGATATGATCAATTGTTTATAGGTCTTTAAAACTGACTTGAGAAACTTATGTCCAAGATTAGATGCTTCAGGTACAAAAATTCGAATTAGACACAAAAATTGAATACAAGAATTAAAGCTTAAGATCTTTCTGTCTAGATACTTGCATTCAGGCAATGCCCTCTTTATCAAGTGCATGCTTCGTTGCCTTACAATTACACTGCTATTGGTGAATTAAATGTATTATTCAAAAACAAACATGAAGGCTCCAATTATCTTGAGGGAAAACGACAGTGAAAATGCAGTTGAATTGGTGGCATGTACATGGTGGTTGTGAGGTTAGGTATGCAATGTGACTGGATAATTGCGTATTATGATATGTTAACAAAAAGCCCTACTTTCCCAATGTGACTGGATAATCGCAATGTGACTGGATAATTGCATATTATGATATGTTAACAAAAAGCCCTACTTTCCCAACATGCAGAAAGTAACATCCATATCACCATCAAATTAAAAAATGACTACTCTGTATTTCAAATTGGAGGATTGGAGTGAATTAACAATAAACATTTCTCAAATGCTCCAATGATACCAAAGGCCTGTAATTTGGTCCACCATGTGGCGGTGAACTGTTCTATAGCATGAAATTCTTCCATGGACACACTTTGTAGGGAAGAATTTTGGAATAGTATAAACCCGTATGAAAACTTTAAAGGACAGACTTAAGAATCTAAGAAGATACATGAACACAAGTATTTATAATTACGAGTTAAAATAGAACCTAACCTTCAAGCTGCCACAACAAGAACACGGAGTCTCCATATTTGAATCTGCATCCTCATCCTGGCAAATTCTGCACTCTACCAATTTCCTTGGTGTCGAAATATCTCCAAACTCCACATTTGGAGAAGAGTAATCAGCTTTTGAATCATCAACGGCTGATGGTGTGGCTTGCATAGACCGATTTCTGCTCTCATGAATTGCAGCTTCAAGGGTGGATTCTGTTAGTAACCGGTCCACCAGCAATACAAAATGATCTCCCATATTCAAATTCACAACACTTGAAATACTCAAATTCTCTAGATTCCAATAAATCCAAACCTAAAACTCCTTGATCAAGCTCTTTGCTTTTACGTTGACTCCTGAAAATAAATATCATTATATGTACATTCAACACAAATTACAATTCATACTCGGGAGAAAACCCTCCATCACTCTAGAGCCAAAAATGGAGAAATTCAGAAACTTGACTCCTCAATGCAATTCAATTAACAGAAACTTTTGAAACTTGCAAGGAATTGGCTCTGCAACATGCATAAAGTTTTACAAAATAAAATTAAAAGCCGCGTCAAATAAAGGAAAGAGTTAAGTAAAGTTCTCTTAAAATGAAATAAAAGCTACAAAACAAGCGTGAAAGAAAGAAAAAGAAAAGAAAAAAGAGACTTTCGTAGGAACTACCTACCAAACAAAAGAATCTAAACAATTAAGAGGAAATGGATACAACCCAATCAATAACAAAGACAGATTAAAACAAAACAAAACAAAAGCAAGAAAGAGAAAATACCCAGAAAGGGAAAAAGATTAATGGAAGAAACCCAGAAGGTAAAAGAGAGAGACCTTTAACAAAAAACAAAGGCTTAAAGAAGGCAAAAAGCAACGAAAAGGGGAATTTGAGGAAAAAAGATACAAAAGAAACAGGGTGAAGAAAGCAGAGACTTACAAGAAGGGAATCGTATCGTATTTTCTTCAAGCTAAGAAAGAGATTGAGTGTCTGTTGTCTTCCTTGTAGGAGGAACTCAAATCAATTTGCAATGCAAGCCAATAAATATAGAAGAAGCAAACGAAATTGAAAATGGAAATTATTTTATATTATTTTATTATGTTTATTGAATTATTGCAGCATTAAAACACGTTCCTGTTTTCTCGTTGGTTTTGCGTTTTCATTGCATGCTATTGCCGCCTTTGCATTATTTTATATACGTGTTTGTGTAACTTTGAAGACAAAGCGGTAAAAATAAAATTAAAAAAAAAAAAAAAAGTGCTAACAGATTCTACCGCCAATCGAGCTAGCTCCACAATTGCTTGTCTTATGTCACCGTTTCTGTCATTATACTGGCTCGTTCTTTTCCCAAGTTAATAAGATATAATTTATTTATTAAGTACATATTAATTATGATCAGGACAGAAATTATATGTTTGCAATATTGAAACCGTTGCCTTTTTCCAGTCAATATATACTTGCATCAAATTGCGCGTTTTTCAATGGGTTAATTTCATATTATCTTAATGGATTGTTTTTAATTTTTTTTTTGTATTTTTAAAAATCATAATTTATCTTATTTTTATTAAAAAGACGAAAAAAATTAATTCATTTTTTTAAAAATAAAAAAATTAAAAATTTTAAGTATAAAAAATAATTTAAAAATAACTAATTCATAATTTAAATTTTACTTTTTTTTTAATTATTAATTGATTAGTCTAATAGTGCAAATGCCCCAAACGCGTCTTAAATGGCCTAAGACCCGGACTCGGAGTGACGAGTGAGTGAGTGACAATTTCTTTGATGATTTTTTTTTTCTTTTTTATGGGTTACAAAGTATGAAAAATGGGTTAAGCTGAAGCCCTCAGATTTGACCCTGTTGCTGCTGATTCAATAAGCATCCAGAAGCCGGGAGTGCGGCCAAGTCCTTGGTTGACCCATTTGATTCTTCACGAATCTGTTTGGTTGACCAGAAAATAAAAAGAAAAAAAAGTTGGTCACCTCTTTAATAATTGTTTGGTTGACAACCGCCCAAAAACAATGGAAATTATCACTTCGTGCATTGCGTTATCTAAATTTGAGAGTTCAAATCTCTCATTATAAACCGATTTATCTTAGAACTAAGCTTCAAATGATTTATATTAAGATAAGTCTTACCATATACCTATGATTTTACTATCAGTAGACATGTAATTTTTTTTTTTAAATCTCATTTCAAGAGAACTAGTATAAATTACAATCAAATACTCAAAGGTCAATAAAAAAGAAATTACTTTAATTTCATCTTCTTAATATCACTTCAATTATCTGGAAGCACTATTTTCATATAATATATAATGCATCTTTATCACATTAAATGGCTACTGTGTTTAATTATAGACTAGAGTATTTGTGGGGTTTTTTTTTCCCACTTATATATATATATTTAATTTATGGGGTTTTTTTTTTCTATTGGTAAAAAAATGACCATACGCAAGTCCTGCGTGATCACATCATACAAATATAAAAACTTTGAAATTTAAATATAACTTAATGATATTGCTCACAATCTTTCATTGGTCTTTACACATTAAACCTAATTTGATAAGAAATAAATAGCCAATCATTAAGAAGAGAAGGTGTGGTTGATCAACCAATTCTAGTTTCTTCATATATTATCAAATAATCAATGATTTTATGCGCATGATAATGTACTTATGTTCATCAAATAATTGAACATAATTTTTTTTATAACAATTATTGATTAATCTATAGTAATTAGCTTAATAAATGATTGAAAATTAAATTAATGTAAACAAGATTCAGTGACGGGAGATTATATATATAAATATGTGTGTGCATGGCCAACTATAGAGTTGAGTAGGTGAGCTGTTGATACAACATTTAGCTAAAATTAGATGAGTCTTTTGACTTTATACGTTGCATGAGACGTGGTATTATAACAGTTTCACTCTCTATATATATAAGAAATGAATCGAGGAAACATACACACATGCAGGGACGTATCCAACAATTAATTCAGCTGGGGCACATTTAAAATGTAATATAATTTTAAAATTTTATATTAAAATACATAAAATCGAATCTATAATATAAATTGATAATAAATTTAAAAAATTTAGATAACCGTGTAAAATATCACAACTATAATATAAATTGATAATAAATTTACTTATTATAATTGTTTTAATCAAGAATTTCTCGACGGATTTCATGTGTTGAAAATGTTGTAAAATAATTTATTATTAATACAATCAAAGACATCTTTTTTAATGTACACAATCAGGTTATCATTCAACCATTTATCTCTCATTTGACTTCGTAGTCGATTCTTCACATAATTCATAGTTGAAAAAACTCTTTCAACAATGCAGTGGCAATTGGTAAAAGCAATGTTAATGTGACTAATAAATAGACCAATGAAAACACCTTGTGCTTGTTAGTCTCAACCATTTTTTGTGCAAGATCACCACTCCCATTTAATCTTGAAAACTCAACACTAGATTGCATATCTGTTATGTAAACATCAAGTTGAGTATCTAGTGCCTTGAGATCAACTAGAGAAAAATCTTTTGAATAAAGTTGAGTAGGGCACAATAACTTTTATTTATTGAAAACTCCAAATGAATCTTTTGGACATAAACAAGCCACGTAAAGAAGTAATTTGGTGTTTATCTCATTAAAACGAATATTTAACTCTTGAAGTTGCATATCCAAAATAGCATAATATAGGTCAATGTGATAATGATGAATGTCTGTGATCTCTTGAGCTTTGCACCTTGATCTTCCAAGTGTTAGAAACATATTTTCCATGATAGGAAACACTAATAAAATGCTTCTCACACAATGGAGAAACTTGACTATGTAAAGAATTCCATCCATGTTCCCTCATCCTTTGTAGACCTAGTTTGGAAATGCTAACTAATTTCATGGAATCTACGATATCTCGATCTTTTCTTTGTAATACTTGTGACAATTCATTTGCAAAACCAAGAATATTTTTCATCAAGTATATAGTAAACACAAAATCAAATGTTTGCATGAACTGCAAGGTTGAATTTGCTTCCAATCTTTGCTCAAAATTTGATGTATCATTTGCAATAACCTCAAGCACATCAGTTGTGGATGAGAACATGGTAATACTGCTTATTAATGTACCGTAATATGAGCTCCACTATGTGTCGCCAGAACACTTTAAAATAATCTCTTAATTCATACCTTGTCCACTGTCAAGCTCTCCTGTTTTAAGTGCTTCAATAACTACAATAGCATGCTTCTCTAAAAAAATATCAGATCGTTTAGATGAGGCTGCATTAATGTTAATAACTTTAGCAACTAAATTGAATAGATCATTAATTTCTTAGTGCTTTTTTGCCAATTGTAATTGATAGGCAAAGCAATCAATGTAATAAGCAAATTTATTATCTTTCAGAATGAGTATTTTGAGGCCATTAAATTTGCCTTGCATGTTACTAGCACCTTCACATCCTTGTCCATGAAACCTAGACATGCTTAATCCATGTTTAGCAAATAATGTGTCAAGTGATGCTTTAAGAGAGATAACTTTGGTATCAATAACATGTTCAGTACCAATAAAACAGTCAACTACATGTCATGTTTTATCCATGTAACGCAACATAACTGCCATTTGCTCATTTATGGATATGTCACGAGACTCATCAATCATAATAAAAAATAAAGAGTCACTAATTTCTATAATGATAGCTCTAGAAGTTTCAACTGAACAAACATTTACAGTTTGTTTTTTAATATCAGGGGATGTCATTTAGAGATTTGCTAGGCATTGTTGAAAATAACACTTTTAATTTCCTCATTGTGATCAACAAGAAATCGTAAAAGCTGAAGAAAGTTTCCTCTATTGTTTGAACTTTGAGATTCATTATTACCACGGAATGCATGACCTTGTCTCAAAAGAAATCGAATGCAATCAATTACAATAATTAAACAAACTCGATACTCCCTTTGAATTTTTTTTAGAATGGTTAAAGAAAAATGTAGCAACATGTGCCTTCTGTTTCATTAATGATTCACAATGACGCCTTGCTTTGTTATCAGCACTATTTGCACCACCAACATGTTGTCTCAACATTTATTTTTTCTTCCAATTTCTAAACCCTTCACCGACAAAGCATGGATTACCCCCTTAACTACCATTTTCTTCTGAAAAACATAACAGTAAAGACAAAAAGCTGCATCTTTTACTATGCTCTATTCTAACCAATTAGGATAATTATCGAACCAACTCCAGAAAACATCGTGATTTTTCTCCGAATGACCTAGTAGGAAAATTATGGCTCTGAGGTTGAGAATGACCCATTTGCAAGTGTGCTCTCCAAACTTCATCTTGAATATTAGGATCTAACTTAGAAATTGCCATTTCTAAATCGAGATCCCTTGAAAGATCATGCAAACTAAGTCTAACTTTTTCTTTTGAATTGCCACTTATTTGTCCTAATGAGGTTGCAACTGCTGAATTCTTTCTTAAATATTTATCCATGAATATTCAAAGAAATATTTTTTTATTGAATAAGTATGATATTTATTGCTCAAAGAAAATTTTCAGCATAAATAAAAAGAATATACATGAAAATTACAGTTTACAGAACTAGACAAAATATTATGGATCTTGATTAAAAATTTAGTGTACAGTGCATCGATCTTAATAACTTAATTTGTTCTTAAATATTTTAATAAAATATATGGCAACACAAAAATCAAACATGAATATATAATAAATTAGGGGTTTAAAAATAGAACAAACAACAAAATAATAAAAAAAGAATTAATAAACTTAAAATTTTAAAATATTAGACCATACAAATGAAGAAAAGTGAGAAGAAATCCACGTACATGGTGACGCGCACTGTTAATCACCTAATCTGCTATGGAGTCCGCACTTTATTCCACAGAAGAGAAGAAAGAAATAATAAAGTTTAGATTTCATTTGTTTTAATTGATTTTTTAATGGATTTCATTTGATAAGGCAGTTCTCTTGTTGTCTTTATTAATTTTCATGAAATTATAATAGCTAATTAAATTATTTAGAATTAGACATTTAAGTTAGGGGCAGCATGAAAATTTCTTTTAAAGTACATGTGGCACTTTCAGAATTTCGCAATTCACCTAGGACATTTGTACAAATAATAAATAAAATATATTGTTTTAACATAACCATAAAAATAAATTTTAAAAGTGACCCCAGCTGGTCCTATGCTAAGCTACGCCCCTGTACACATGCACTTTTCTCCAAAACCTAAAATGAAATAAAGTAGTGAAAATCCTTTGAATAAATTTAGGAGATTTGTCACTACAAGTCTACAATTAACAGTTCGCTTAAAGATAGATACATTCATCCTTAATGGCAAATTCTTCTTTAGTTCCGTTGTTGTTTAAGTCTTATAAGTATCAGTATCTTATTCTTACTTATTTCTATTGTTTAAGTCTTCTAATTATTTGTGTCTTACTTAGTTCCATTATCTAAGTCTTCCAATTATGTGTATCTTACTTTCATTTGTCTGCTTTACCAGCGTTACAGAAACACATCGTATATTAAAGTTAAGTGATCAACACAAAATAGTAAATAAAGATCATAATTTAATTCCATTATTAATATACTTCAATAAAACACATGCATGCAGCCTACTAATTACTAGAGAGCAATTAACTGCTTAACAACGACCTTATAACTTCATTCCATTTCATCTTCACAACAGTTTAAAGCAATTCGATCACCCTCTTGAGCATGGCAACTTACGATGCTCTTCCTTTAAAATTTCTAATTATTTTTAACATCTTACTTTCGTTTGCCAACTCCATATTTTTGCTGCTTAAATATTTTTATATCTAGTTCTAGCTGCCTAAAAATTGCTAATCACCCTCTTGTATTTATAGGTAATAGGCTAAGCTGAATTTAGTAGTACTGGCTATTCAAGTTCTAAAATTTCTTGAAGCTGCATTCATCAATATCCAAAATGGGCTACCCAACGATGACAACCTAAGATTGAGAGAGAATTATGCTGGTTTGACGTTGCAGCCTTTTTGAGATCCTTCTATCCTTGATCATGTTGATCTTGTGTGCGTTAATTGCTCATTTATAAATTCTATCTGGCCAGTAGCTCGCCAAAAAGTTTGAAACCTCTTTGCATACGAATTCCTCAATTCTGTTTTTTGGCAATATGTAATCTTGATAACTCATTTAGTCCTCAACTATTTAACTTATGGTTGGTTTCTTGTGCTCATGTGTTTTCGGTAAAGATGGATTTTTTACGCCAACTTGGAGTTGCTAGTATACTTGGTAAAGCTCCTAAATCTATTATGTTGACTTGGACGCCACCTCTTCATATGGCTGGATTGTAGCTAATTCGGATGGCCTCTATAGGAACAATTTGGGTTTAGCTGCTTGTGGTACTATTTTTATAGACTCTTCAGGGGGATTTGTTGGTGGTTTTGGTACTCCATTAGGACACAATACAGTTTTCTTTGCTGAAGTAATGACTATCATTCTAGTTATTGACAACGCTTTTTATAGGGGTTGGTTCAAATTTTGGTCAGAGTCTGATGCCATGCTGGCGGTCCAACTCCTTCTCAAGCCTTCCCTTCATCCTATATCGATCCATTCACAATAGATAGTTAAACCGTCGTCTGTTGCACTCCCAAATGAACTTTCAAGTTACTCATACAATTAATATACTCAATTCACTTGGTAAGATTCCCGTCTTTAGGAGGAGAAATTCTAGAATACATCTAATGTATTATAACCAATTAATGCATGCCTAACACGAGTGATTGAATTTAATATAATGACAACTTGCATGATGATTTTTCAAAATAAATGTACATATATCATAGCATCATTTACTTATTGTGTGGTTGATATGGTACATTTGATGTATTGTATAATTTCTCCTTTAAGAGAGTAAGATTTTTCTTTATCGGGAGATAGATAGTTTTCTAAATTATTGCTTTTGTTAGTGTGTGTCGTGCTTTCATATTGTCTTTGTATTGTTTTAAGATTTTGTTTTATCTTAACTTTATGCATTTAATGAGACTTAAGGCACATTGTGACCCTCTAATTAACTGTTTTCATTTTTATATTTTAAACAAAAAATTTTTTTTCATTCTATCTCGCTTAACAAAAATAAAAAATGAAAATAGATAATGATTAATCGACACTTAGAGCATCATAAAAAATCTCTTCAAATAAGATTTTATTACTTATTTGAAAAACTATATCAATGAAAAAAAAAATTAAATGACTCTTCAAATAATTATCTACCACATAGAAAAGCAAATAAGTATTTGAAAAATTAAATTACAAGAGTTTTTTCTATGATTCTCTTAGATGTTTCAAGGTACTACTGAAAAAAAAAGAGCTTTATGCCCTTAATCTTGCATTTCTAAGTAAACACATGTATGTGTTTACTTAAAAATGTAAGATTAAGCGCATAAAACTCATTTTTTTTTTCAGCAATTGGTATTAGAGCTCATGGTTATGCATTTCCTTGTAAATCATGATCAATTTTGTTAATGAATCAAACTTAACTCACTCATGGAATTTTTTCTTTAATTTTGATTTTTTTTTATTTTGGACATATTTGAGCAAAAGGTTGTTAATAATACATGAGTGATGACTTTGGAGTTAAATTATAATTTTTTTTCATAATTTTTTGTGGCTAAAATTGGGATGGCATGAGTAAGGGTTATTGTAGTACATTACTATGATTTATCTCGAGGTTGAAGATGAAGTTATAGAGATAATATCATTGGATCCCTAAACTTTATAAAATTTCAGTATGGCCCAACATTTGAAAAATGTTTGCACTTAGAAATTCGGGGTTGGTTCAGACTTTTGCACACTTTTCAAAAGGGCCCTTAGCCTAAGGTCAACGTGACAAAATATCCTTTTAGTCTCTGATATTTTAATAAATGTTATTTTTGCCCAATAGCTTATTTTATTTTATTTTATTTTATTGCTGAAAAAAATATGAGCTTTATACCCTTAATCTTGCATTTGTAAATAAACATATGTATTTGATTAAATTTCAAGATTTTCCTTGATTTGCCATGAATATGAGCTTGTAAGCTTGTTATGAAGCTTCTATAGGTAGCTACGAACTAGATCCAAACCTTTGAATCTTGCTTCTTTCACCTTAGCTCAAGATTTGAGCTTTTACTTGAATTCATTGTTCACACGTACATGGGAGAGGAAGAGAAAAAGAAAGAAACTGTGCACTACACTCTTTCCTCAACTTGTTTAACAATAAACTTCCATGGGCTGAAGTTACTTAAATATTGTGGCTGAGTGTAGGGATTACCTCATGTGTTAGTACAAATTTGTTCATCCCATCATGAGCTAAAATAACACAATTAACGGTTATACTTGTCTACAAATATACTACTGTATAAGGTATATTAAAATCAGACTCATTAACATAATATTTAATTACTTAATAAATGAGTCTATCAAAATTACTCATTAATATTTGACATTAGTTACATATTAATTCGGTAAGATATAGAAAACAATTAGAATGATTTATGCCAGTCCACAAAATGTGAGAAATAAATTTATCAATCTCCCACTTAGACGTCAGAAGTCATTTTAATGATAGTTTTAAAATAAAATAAATATTTTGAAAACATCCGAATTAATCAATATGTGACTATAACAGAAAGACAAATACGAGCAATCACCTAAAACATAAATAAGTCCAAAATGTGCCATAAACCAAAATCATATGTGCACCGACAAAATGCTGCATACAACAAGATACCTAAAAACACGTGACTATATAGTAGTATATAAGCATAATTATGGAAAGAGCATGACAATGTGATCAATATACTCATTTCCATAAAGTCCATATGTCTAGCAAAATGAGATGAAAACAAAATATCTCCTAGACCATCGCTTCTTCACAACCATAATGAGACTCGATTAAAATGTCTCGAGAAACGAGCTTTATTTTCATCATAATAAGACTAATACCAAGATGTCTCAAGGAAGCCGTGTTTTTTTATAACCATAATGAGACTAAAACAAAATGTCTCAAGAAAACATACTGAAGCCAAGCCATAATGCTTCGGTCCATAATGTCCATATTGAGTCTAAACAAAATATCTCAGACCACAATATCCTCGTTGTATACATAATGTCATACTCAACCAAATGTATACACAATATATGACATATCAATATCACATAACAATATGCATGCATAATAACCAAATGAGTAATACATAATCTCACTTAAGTTGTAACTCATAATACAAACCAAAACTCCCACTGACCTAGCATATATAAGTGGATTCTAATAATTGCAAATGAGTCACATGCTCCCTAAACATTTTTTAAGCTAAAGCTTTAGTAAGTGGATAAGCTAACATGAGTTATGTAGATATGTACTCTACTGATACATAAGATAGAGTAATTTTCTCTCTTACAAATAAATATTAAGCATGCGAAAACAAAATCATGCTATAAGCAATGACTTCTCATTCTAATTTTGTTCAATGGTAACATAATAGGTTAGATATCCTTTAACAATATAGGAGTGCACTACCCTAAAGATAAAGTAGATAAGTTAAATATAATACCAATATTAACCTATTACCGACAAGGTAATTAAGCCACTTAGTAGAAAATACCAATCAAATCTCTTAATCTACCCAAGCATCCTACCAAGTAGTGATTCACCGACAAGACAATATCAACATCCGTATGGATCTCGGTAATAATAATAATAATCCATCGCATAATTCATAATTAATAATTATAAATGGGCATTTGATTGCAAAACACCAAATAATTTATCATGATTGGTGCTCTAATAGGTAGATACACAATCACTCTAAATCGTAGTCTTCCATTATGTATATATAGATATTCATACATTAGCAAAATTGAGACTAAATGAACTTTATCAAATATAAATAAAGTTTCTACCAAGATTTTAAATCAAATAAAATATCTATATGCCTCAATGAAATGTATGAATGCTATGCCCATAACATCCAACAATGTTGGATTATTCTAAATTTAAAATTCTGAAAAATCGCCAAAAATTGTAAGGATTTTGGACTAAAATGAAGATTTTTCAAAATTATGGTTACTATTTTTACTATCAAAACTTTTAGCCTAAATTGTAAATAAAAATAAAATAAGTTATTGGGTAAAAATAATATTTATCAAAATATTAAGGAATGAAAAGATATTTTGTCACGTTGATCTTAGGTTATGACCCTTTTGAAAAGTGTGCAAAAGGATGAACCAAACCCAAATTTCTAAGTACAAACATTTTTCAAATGTTGGCCCATACTAAAATTTTATAAAGTTTAGGGAACCAAGTGATATTATCCTTACAACTTAATCTTCAACCTCAAGATGTGTCTACAGTAATGTTAGGGATGGCAAAATTCGAGTCCAGGTTCGGGTCCGGGTTCAACCTTCCCGATTCCGGACCCGGATATTTTTGTTCCAGGTCCGGTACGGGTTAAACCTGAAAAAATACGAGTTTTTGGATTCCGGGTTTATGACCCGGATGATTACTAACAACATGAGCAGCTTTCCATCTCCTTCTTAAGTGAACTCCTTCTAATCCCTCATCTATTAATACCAATAATGGAAAATCAAAATAAAAAATTAAACCCAAGATATCAGAGCACACAAATTCAATTATCAAACATAATCATGATGTCTTGACGATGATGATGACAAATTGGGCTTTGTGGGGTTAGGTTAAGAAAAAGGGAGAGCATAAAGGCGGCTGAATTTTTTTTTTTCCCAAATAGCAAATGAACATCCGAGAGTAAATCACAACAAATTTTAGATTTCTAGACGCAAACCAACTGGGGTTAGAAGTGCAGCGACCAAAACCGAGATCTCGACTCTGAAGGTGGACAAATGGTGGCCAAAACCCGTGACATGGCTGGACAAATGATAGCTGATGATGATGATGAACACGAACACAGTAAAGGTGGTGAAACGATGATGAGTGACGATGACAATTTGATGAAAGGAAGGGCTGAAAAGAGAGAGGAAATGTTTAGATTTAGTTTGGAGGCCATGGCTGTGAAAAAGAGAGGAAATGTGAAAGAGAAAGGAAATGTTTAGATTAGGGCTGATTTTTTTTTTACTTTTCTATTTATATCAAAATAATTTAAAAATTAATATTAAAATAAACTTATCTGGGTCCGGGTTCTGGATTTACGGGTTTACCAAATTTGGATCTAGACCCGGAAACGTCTGGGTTGTAAATATTGAATCCGGATACCGGATTTAAATTACTACGATGCGGGTTGAACCCGGTACAGATTTTCCGGGTTTATCCAGGTCCGGGTTAAATTGCCATCCCTGAGTAATGTACAATGTACTATAATAACCCTTACTGATACCATCCCGATTTTGGCCATAAAAAATTATGACAAAATTATATTTTTACCATAAAGTCATCACTCGTATATTATTTAACAACCTTTTACTCAAATATGCCCAAAATAAAAAAATTTGAAATTAAAGAAGAAATTTCATGAGTGAGCTAAATTTGATTCATCAACAAAATTAATCATGGTTTACAAGAAAATACATAACCATGAGCTCTAATACCAATTGTTGAAAAAAAAAAAAGAGTTTTATGCCCTTAATCTTGTATTTATAAGTAAACACATGCGTTTAATTAAATTTCAAGATTTACCTTAATTTGTCATGAATATGAGCTTGTAATCTTGTTATAAAGTTTTTATAGGTAGCCACGAACTAGATCCAAACCTCTAAATCTTGCTTCTTTCACCTTAGCTCAAATTTGAGCTTTTGCTCAAATTCACTGTACACACATACACGAGAGAGGAAGAGAGAAAGAAAGAGATTATGTACTACACTCTTGCCTCAACTTGTTCAATAGTAAACTCCCAATGTGCTAAAGTTACTTAAATATTATAGTTGAGTATAGGGACTGCCTCATGTGTTAGTATAAATTTGTCTATCTCATTATGAGTTAAAATAACACAATTAAAAGTTATACTTATCCACAATATACTACTGTATAGGGTATATCAAAATAAGACTCATTAACATAATATATGATCACTTAATAAATGAGTTTATTAAAATTGTTCCTTAATATTTGACATTAGTCATGTATTAATTCGATAAAATATAGAAAACAATTAGAATAATTTATGCTAGTCACAAAATGTGAGAAATAAATCTAACAGTTATTTGATACAATAGGCATGTATTAAAATGACCGATGAACAGAGGAGTTCAATGAACATCGAGTTTGTGAAAATTAATTAAGAGGACAGAGCTATCCAATTAAACGAAAATATAATGAAAGATCACGATATATTTATGTAAGGAAATTAATTTTCTATTAAAAATTATTTAGAGCTTTATTGAAAAAAAATAATACTAGTTCCGTTGACCCGAGCATGTAAATTTAATTTGCATATTATTAGTCGTACTCCAGGATATTTCTCTTGTGATAACCAATTAAATTAAATTTGCATACGACCGTATTAACGCTTAAACGATGGCTCGACTGCAGTGCAACCCAGGTGTTAAATCTTACAATATCTTGCCGAGACAATTTGGCTATATATGAGGAAATTTGACAACCAATTTATATCTGACAACCGAGAAAATAAATATAATCGATTGTCGATCAACCAATTTCGAGTATTGCATATGTTAATACCATATATATAATCATCGATAGTTGCTATATATGATTATGTGCGACAGATTAATGTGCTAAATCGTTTCCAATAATTTAAAATAAATAAATAAATAAAGGTAAGCTATAAGAACTTATGATTAACACAAGACAAATATGGAAGCTCACTCTCATTCCATTATTCACGTCAATTCTACACACGAACTACTCAAACATATAGACTGAGCAACAAATTAACTAGTTAAGAGGAGAGATCCTCTTTTTTAACTGTGTACAAATTGAACGAAGTAAAGCATGGCAGATTCAAACCTTTTCATTTTTTCAATAGCCATCTCTTATTCTCTTTATGCTACATAAACAGAAGAGAAAGGATCACTTGAACCACAAACCAAAGACATTCCCAAACGAACCTCCTCATATTTGCAGATTAATTTTGACTCTTACAAAATTGTAATTCATCGACCCTCTTATATTTTGATAGGCTAAGCGATCTTTATTAATGACTTATTCGTAAATTAAATACTTATTTTGAAATTTGAAGTGACAGATTCATGCATCAATGCATGTATTGACGCATAGATTTTCCAAAAGGGCATGTATTGACGCATAGATTTTCAATGCATGTATCCCTATTCCCACCCAATGAACAATCGAGTATTCGAGTTCGATTTATGATATAATGTCCTTCCAGTTTATGCAATTAATTTAAATAAGAGCCATTAAATAATGAAAAAACAATGAAGGGCTAAGTTCGATACACAAGATAATGTACTACAAAACGTCAATATAATGGTTAATTTAATTATTCAATAATTGGGAGCTTAATTAAGTTAAGTTCAAAAAAATTAATTAATAAATTTCAACCTTTAAATGGATTTATTATCATATGAATTCACTTTGACGTATAATCTAAAGGCAGCGCCGGAAGCATGAAAATACAAGGTGTAACAAATCTATCTACCTATTATGAAATGAAAGGCATTACAGATAAAATGGAAGAATAAAAGGACCCCAACCCCTCTTTAATTTATTGATTTAATTATAATATATCATCAGTAGGAAGTTCACCAGAGCGAGATTAATGTTCTTATCACGATCAATCTATTCGAGTACTCCCACTTTAACTTTTTATTATTTGTTAAACGAACACTGCCGTCACAAGAATTGAAGCATAAAGGAAGAAAGCCATTGTTACATGGCAAGCAAGTGTACCGCTGATTAGGGTTTTTGGGTGCGATGTTGTTATCAATAAAGGATTAATAAGCTCCCTTTAATAAGTGACTTTTGAAGTTCTCGATTATTTTTACTAATTTCAAGTGTAATCATTCAGGGATTGACTCATTAATTTCCAAAAATATTTTCACACTGTGTTCAGTGCATATCAGAGGACAAATGACCAATTCGAAGTTATAAATAATTTGATGAGTTTAACACATTTTTGAACGCCTGAGTTAGCAGCTTATCGATCATGGACGCTTTACATTTCTTGGAAAGGCCTCCACAACTCCATCATTTTGGTATGTATGTATTGAGTTTACTTATATATTTCTTTTTGAAAAATGAACAGTTCGAATTATACAATGTGACTCGTATCACATGATATTGTAAATGGTGTTTTAATTACCATGAATCAAATGAAAGTTAAAAATAAAAATAAAAATTTTCATGTATGCTTTGGTTAATGATTAACTATGGATCAGAATTTTCCCTTTGATTTGAACTTTTATTTGTTTTGAACTTTTATTCGAATATAATCCTTCAAAACGAGGACGAAAAAGAAAAAAAATAATAATAAAAAGATCTTGCGATGAGTAAAAGAAAGCGAGGACATTTCCGTCATTCCATAAATCCGCCTAACAGACCAGCCCAGCCAGCCAATTCTCAACCCCAACGGCATCAACCAATCCCACTCGGCAGTTCTCCACGTGCCATCCCCTTTCCCGCCAAAAGCAACACACCGCCCTCGCATCACAACAAACGACACCCGCTCACCAGCACTCCTCCAAATTAACAGAAAAACACAAACGAGCATCTCCAAATCTTCTTCAATGGCGATCACCAAACTGCTCCTCATCTCTTTAATCCTTCTCTCTCTCCTCTCTCTCTCCTCCTCTCACACCCCCTCCTCCTCCACCGTCCACCGCGCAGCCGACATCCTCTCAAACTCCGGGTACCTCTCGATGTCCCTCACTCTCCAACTCGTCTCCAAAACCCTGACTCGCGCACACCACTTGCCGTCTCTCACCATCTTCTCCCCCTCCGACTCCGCATTCGCTTCCTTCGGCCAGCCTTCCCTTTCCCTCCTCGAATTCCACTTCTCTCCCCTCTCTCTCCCTCTCCATTCCCTCAAAAAGCTCCCCTGCAACTCCAAGATCCCCACTCTCTCCCCCAATCACTCCCTCATCATCACCTCCTCCCCCTCCGACTGTAACGTCTCACTTAACGGGGTCAATCTCACTCACAAGCCCATTTACAATGATGGGCTGTTGGTCATCTACGGGATTAATGAGTTTTTCAATCCGGGTTATGGGGTGTCTGATTCTCCTTTCAAGACTGATCAAGATGCGATTTCATCATGCGGGTTCTCGTTTAATGATTCAGTGAATGCTTTCGAGGAAGCCAGTGAGGTATTGAGATCTAAAGGTTACTCTTTAATGGGTTCGTTTCTTGAGATGCAGTTGTTAGGGTTTAATGACAGGAGTAGGATTGCTGAATTAACTGTTTTTGCTCCTTTTGACGGTGTGATGATGGATTATGTGGGGAATGTGAGCGAGTACTCGTCGTTGCTTTTGAGGCACTCCGTGCCTTGCAAGATTTCGTGGAGTGATTTGGTTGGTTTTGATGATGGGGATGTGTTGAAGACTTTCTTGAAGGGGTTCAAGATCAATGTCACGGGATCTGATGGTGACGATGATGTTTTGATGCTCAATGGAGTTGTGATTAGTTCGCCGAATTTGTATTACAGTGACTGGCTTGTTGTTCATGGTATTCATGAGGTTCTTGTGGTGCCGGCGAAGCCGAAAGAGGCGGCAGAATCTTCTTCTCAGATGGGTGGGGAGATTGCTCCTGATCGTAGTGAATTTTGAGGCCTTATGAAGATCTCTTGATGATAAGATTTTGATTCTTGTGCTTTTGGGCACTTCTAGTGTTAATGTTGGATACATCTTGATGTAAATGTTTGTGAGAAACAGAGAACCTTTTGTTTCGCAGAAATCAACTATATATCTTTCATAATTTTCCAATTTTGTTATCTCTGTATCAGTGTTCAGTATAAGCCTGATTCTCACATTTGCCAGCACAAATGAGTTGATCATGAATAGAAACTGATCTCATGGTTAAAAATATGTTTCGTCATATCATTCTTCGACCCTGCTCCGACTACCAGCTGAAGATGCATATTAGTGTCTAGATTTGGCTTGTTTGAACGCTCCAACAAATAAATTTGAATTGTACAGATCGACTTGTTTATGTTAAATGCAAATTATGTGTGCTAATCGTATTACACCTTATATCTGAGGACTGTACAACTGGCATACAAAAGCTGGTACATCAGGTTAAACCAGTATCAGATTGTTGTTCCTGTTTCTGGATCCGAGTTGCTGCATATTTCTGTTCATACATCGAGCTTTCTTTTCAATAATAAAATGGCTTTCGAAAATTGATGGGCTACAAGGATTGTACTGATAAGCAAAATTTATGATAGCAAGAAATAGCAAAAACCAATCAACAATCAAATTTTCATTTGCTATACAAACATATATCAAAGCACTTTAGTAATGGCTACTAGCTTCCAACTCAAAATGGAGCTTCGCCCCATCTTGGTTTCTTCCCCTAATACAATACTCAGAAATGAACCTATTTTTTGTATTAATTCTACAACTTCAAGGCCTAGACTTCATTCCAAGTGTTAGGCATTGCTACATGATTGCCGTTACTACTATTAACACTGTTCTTCTGACTCCTACTAGTGCATTTTATTGGGAAGGGTAGGTTTACAAACACCTCCTCCCTTTGGGGGCAGTTTGCATAGAGTATCCAAAGAAGGAGACAGAGCAAGACTCCAACCGCGATCATACCCAATCCGGCATTTACAATTTTCAGGAAATGCTCCAGCGGAGGGCAGTAATTCGAGGTGATATTTTGGAATGTATCACGGACAAAATTGCAATCTTGGAGACTTAGTAGTCGGGGGGTGTAATGCTGAAGAGCATAAATCTCCGTCACCGCAGACACCAACTCCTTGTAAAAGTATGGGGTCACCCTTCCCACCGAGTTGCATCGCCCAAAGGCTGATAAACCAGATGTTGATAATTTACAAGTGTAGTTCTGCCAAACCTGATGACAATCACCATTTATAGACTTTAACATTTTAGATTGTATAATCTTGCAGAATCTCGATTTGAAAGATTTTAAATGAAAGGAAAAAAGGGGAAAAAAGGCATTCAAAATAAAGAGAACAAATGATAATACCTCCGAAGCATTTGCTATTGACACTTCATAAGACCCACACTGGCTATCTTGTAGCTGAGAGTCATATGGGTAACACAAGGGAGGCATCACAGGTCCAGTCTGATTGTAATAATAAATGTAATCCTGAGATGGATTTGCATTGGCGATGTTGTAAACAAATTGGTTGACAACATTTACAATGTCAGTGATGACTTCTTTACTCTGGATGAGCGATTTGTTTGTGGTTCTCTGGTCAACACATGGAAGGATGTTGCTAAGAGCGGTCTCCGCATGAGGATGATCTACCCATTCATCCATGGCCAAGCAGGTGTCTGAGATTGCACTATAATACAAAAGATATCATATTCTGTCAGGTATTGGGATTTATTGGATACACCACTACTGGATCATAAAAGATGAGAAAACCTTCATGCTAAAAACCTCAGAATTGCCAGTTGTCACCAAAAAATGAAATAATTTTCAATTGCTCAAATAGAAGTAGAGATCCTTCAACTAAAATTAAGCATATATAAAAGTCTATAGTTTAGGATGAATTACATGGCATGGTTGGTAATAAGAGAGGAAAAACAAACAAGAAACTAAATCTTAATAGAACTAGACAAAAAGATATTCGTAATGAGCCATATCTTAGGCTTTGAGGATGTACCAAGCATTGCATGTAAATGGAATTCAGAAAGATGATAGCTCATTATACATTAGTTATTCATTACATATAAACAAATGTTGTACAAAAACATGGTGGAGATATATCAAATGACATCGGATACTTACTTGTTAAGAATTACAAATACTCCACATAGAATGAATGTAATTGCCACTAGTAACCATCCGCTCAAAATGAATCTGCAATGACATATGTTGGCAACATTAGTTCGAGATAGGAAAAGCATTCAGCAAACGAACAGAACTATTATCGATTGAAGAAGAATCTCATCATCATAAACTGAACACATCAATCACATGAAAACGGAAAGAAAAGAGAAAACTCACATATGAATTGTATGTTTGTGCCTGAGGATAGACAAGACTGCCAAAAAAAGCCCAAAAAAAAAAAATCAATGATTTTCAATCAAGCATGATGATCGATCAAGTAAAACTTTTAAACAATACATACAAAGACCAATGATAGACAGAAGAAGCATCAAAGCTGCCACAGTTATCAATGCAGATCGCCTGCAACAACAAATTGATCAATTAAAATCACTAGTTTATACAGATTCAAATCTAGAAATAAATACACAAGGTTTAGGAATACATACACAGCATTGAAGACTTTTCTTATTTTAGCAGAATTTTCACTTGTCTTCTCTGCCAGAGTATTGGCTGCTGTACTAAGATCCCAATTTAACTTATCTATATCATCCATGACATCAGAAGGAAGGAAAACCTGGGCCACATTAATAGTCTTTGCAAGGGTAAGATACTCTGTGACATTTCTCAGGGTTTTCACAGTGTAGTCTGATTGGTTCACAACATATTTCAGAGTATGCATAACTTCACGATGAAATTCATCCTGTCCAACAGAAAGAAGAATACATCCAATCCTGCATGATAAAAAGATGCGATATCAGTGGGCAAGATGAAAAAGGATACCACTACAGAGAAGAAATGAGTTATCGCATTAAAAAGGATTAGGAAAATCAAGCATGAAAAGCATCTGCTGGGATAGGATAGATGTCAATTACTTGAGACAAGGCTACAGATTCTTCAGAGATGATGGTTTGAAAATTTTGTAATATTTCTTACAGTGCAACATAACAAAATAAAATTTCACTCATAATTTGTAGACAGATCCAACAGAATGTTTCAATAATCAAGCGGGGTTCAAGGGGCTTTCTGAGGTTAAAATGTGCAAGGATGTGAAAAAAAGTACAATTGGTCCACTTTCTAACACACTTAAGTGTGTATATTGACATCATATTGTTGACCAACTGATTATAGAATGGAAAAGTCACATCTTTCTGAACAACTAGAACAAAAAGAACTTCATTTACAAGGTTTATTATGTAAGTGATTAAAATACTGAAGTTGAGATGCTTACGCTGCAGCACAGGTGAACACAATAAGCAAGATTAGACAAATCCTTTGTGAGCTGATTGATTCTTTGCCTTTAATGTTTATTCTCCATCCACAGCAATGATGTGCCACGAGAACCAAGCCAAATGAAATAAACCAGATGACAGCCAGAATGAAAGCGGCAGCACCAGTAAATCCAACAGACTGCATGCACAATGATGAAAAGATTAGGTACATTAATGTTAAATATTTTGCACATTTCAGATCTCTACAAAGTGATCACAAGAAAAAATATGTCTGCTAGAACAACCAAACACTGGAAATACACACTCTTTAACAAGTTAAATACTTTTTCCATGATCTTATTGGATCTTGGGGAACCAAACTCTTCATGACTGTCAAAGTGATTAAAATATGATTATACTTTGGAAAATTTCAAACTGACTATCCAACCAAACTAAGTTAAACAGCATTCCAGCAGAGTAACTTATAGACGGGGTAGATTGCATTTCAAATAAAATTCAAAACTTATTGTCCTTTTAACTCAAAATCCCGAGAACCATTAGGTGCCTAGAAACAAATGATCATGCACCAAATGAACAGAAATATCACAGTTACCAATAGGCATAAATATAATAATGCTCAAGCAATCACAAACTTCAACAGATCAATCAAATCTCTACTGCAAGATAAGATACAAATTGCAGGACTCACAGCCCAGTAATGCTTATTTGTGATATCCCAACCGCCTTGATAACGCCTGAAGTGGTTAAGTATGTCAGGCCTCTTGGTCCTGTTTGATGCTAACAGTAGAGGCTCCAGCATTTCTGGCCCTGGCGCTACTGCATCCTCATTGATCCCATTTTTCAAGGGTCCCAAATTATGCTCTCCTGTATACGCAACAAGCATAATACAATAAAATCAACCGTTACAAATACACTGAATAAAAGCATCTAATCTTGGCCACAGTAAGCATTTAGACATTGTTATGAAAACAAATAAACTGAGCTGTTTAAGGAAACAACAAGAAGTTTTATTCTTCCCTTGCATATAAAAGACAAAACAGGAAACAATAAAAACACATGATCAGTCTAGTGTGCCTAATCCAACTGATCAGCTGAGTTAAGCTCTAAAATTCACATTTCTTGACACACCAAAAAATAAAAATAAAAGTAGAAGCATAAATCCTCCATTCACAAGTTATTTTCCACCAGTTTTCTCAGAAACCAAAAAAAAAAAAAAGGTAACAAAATTCAAAACACATTACTAAACTCAAACAAAAACCCAGATACTAATTATCAATATCGATATCAAGTGGTGAAACAAGTTGAAATACGAACCTAAAATTAACTTGAGGGCATCCCTGCCAGACCCATCTTGTGAAAAAGCTGAAATCGACCTCAAAGAAACAAGAACAAGAACAAGAACAAAAAATGAAGCCTTCCCAGTTAAAAATGCCATCTTCATTCGCCCCTCGTCTATGCGAAATGATATTTTTTTTACGACAGAGACCCCAAATGAATTCGGTCCATAATCAAGAATGGATCTTTTTTACTCGGTAACAAATCAGGAGAGCAAAAAACAAAACAAAGTAAATCAGATAGCATTTATTGTGATTTTGTCAAAATAGAAAGATAAGAGTCACATGAGGAGGAGCTAACTAAAAAGGCGGGTGTGTTTTAATGAGAGAATTAAGCTCAACAACAGCCTAAGCAAAAGCACATGCTGAAACGCTTACTCTGCTTCTGCTTCTTATAAGCAGCGTTGCACTTTTTGTTATTTTGTCTCATACTGCTTTTCCTTTTTCTCTCGCTTCTTACTTTACCCTTTGGTCTAAATTACCCTCGTTTGCGGATGAATAGGATAATAGTGTTTGGATCCTGAGTTTTCTTGATTTCTCTGGTAATGCCCCAACACTTTTTCATTTGGTGTCAAATAGGTCACTAATTTTGAAATGATTGAAACATAATCCAGTGTTAAGTTGCATAATGCATGCACTTAATATTGTAATGGTTAATGCTCAACTCTATAAATCTCCTTTGGTTATTTTAAATAAGAGTGACAATTTAAATTGGTGTATCATATCCAATTTAGATAAATATAAATAAACTTATTTATTAATTATGTCAAGTATTTTTAAAACTAATTTGAAGCAACTGTTAGTGAATAAATAAATTATATATGATAGAGGTTATTTTCTTAGTGGATAATATCAACTATATTGGGTGATAAGCTTAGTGTTGCTAGAGGTTAAGATTTTTGGACATGTGTAATTATATGAGGAATTGACACCCATAATAGATTAATTCAAGGTTGTCTATAAAAGGGCAAGGTTGTGGGAACGAAGATGGGTGTTAAAAAAAAAAGAAAAGCAAAGCCAACATAGAAACAACATGGAAGCAAAACAAGAAAGAAGCCAAGTAGTTTAGAACCCAAAAAGCAACCGAATATCATAAGCTAAATAAAAGCAAAAAAAGAGCGCAACAACAATAAATAAAACAAATAGCAGTAATAGTAGCGAAAACAAAGAGAAAATTAAACAACTTAAGAGTAGTCAAATGACACAAAAATCGAGAGAAAAAAAAAAGTTAAAGAAGCTAAGAGAAAAGACAAAGAACACAGATAGAGAAAAAATCAACCAAAAGAAGAAGATAAGGAAGGAGAAGACTATAACTAACAAGTTTTTTATAAAACTTACTCACCTATCAATATGTTTTCGAGAAAAAAAAATTTAATAGTTTTAAGAAAATTTTAAAATACTTACAGTAGTAGCAACTCAATTTTTGATCAAATATAGGCCAAATACATAGCTATATTCCTTTTATTTAACTAAAAATAATCAACATAAATTATCAGTTCAACCATTAATTATATCATAAGTAGGTTCACATACTAAAAATTTTAAAACTTGAATCCATGAAATAATAAATGAGTGATACATATTTCATTAAATTAAAAAATATTTTTTTTTAAAGTCAATCATTTTCCTAGCTTCATATCATGTTGGTGTTGCACTAGTTGAGTCACAGTTGTCACTCTAATTAATTAAGAATTTGTATCAGATAGATGATAAATTATGTGATTATATTCAAAATTTGAAAAATTAGGGACCTAAATGTTATTTACATCAAACGAATTTACTGAATATCTGCTGGTAAGGGTATTACGGGAAAAGAATATAAAGTTGTATGGGACTTGAATCCCAGGTGAATGGGAACAGAACCAAAGTGGGGAAGTCCCTTTTTGCGGCGCGTTGATTTACGTAAAAGCTTTTCTTTTTTTTTTTAATTACACTGTACTCATGTTCAGGTCACAATTTAATTTACGAGATTAACGATTGATATTTATAATTAGATAATTATTAAGGTTAATTTATATTAATTTTTATATAAAATATTTAAATTTTATTTTCTTTAATATTTGAGAGGTGTTTATTTAATTTATATTAAAAAAAAGACTGTCGTCACTTAATAATTAAAAAAAATATTAATAATAATAAAAAAATAAACTCTTATATATATTACGGGAATTCAAACTGCTGCGCTCATAATTATAAGTGCAGGGTTCTAATCACTAGGATAAGGCCCGATAAGGCCCGATGGTTTACGTAAAAGCTTTTCTTAGTTACGCGGATTATGGAAAAATTATGATCCCGTGTGTTTAGGTGCAGCGTAAGCATCATTTGCTGATCGGATTTATTGAGCTGAAATATTCAGTCTCGTTGAAGCGCGGGAACTACCAACAAATCTTTTTCTTTAGGTGGGATCTTGTGGCGGATCATGACGTGATGATGATCGGACTGTTTGTTTGCGCGTTTCTAGCGACTGCTGTGGATACCTGTTCCCTGTTTAGCGAGAGTGCGCATGAAGAAAAGGGAAAGTTAAAATTTTTAGACAAAATTTACAGCCAAAGAATAGACATGACATTGAATACAAATGATTTCGAACACGATGAATTTTACAAAACTAACAATTGAGATTTGAGAATCTTTGTTGACGGATACTCATATCAATTTTGTTTTTTAACTTTACTGATTCATCATATCATTGGAATTATCTTGCATTCTGATTCATTAAAGCGATATATATATTCTGATCCGTATATTAACATATTATTACATTTGAATTACAAATGCGTAGACAATGGCCTCGGAGAGGAGACGCTCTTTCATTTCGCATCTTATGAGGGAGAGGAAATTATAAACATTTAGTCACGCGTCTTTGTGCACATTCTTGCTCATGAAGTGGTAGCTGGCATCGTATCATTGGAACTAATAAAAGAAAGATTGGCAGCACTGTCCTAACGTACAGCAATTGAGATCATTAAGAAAAAAAATCATAATTGAAAAAATTAAATTAGTTAACATTTTTTTTTTTTAAAGTCAAGTTGCTTCAGGCCTATATTCTTAATTCAAGAATAAATATATATAGGGAACATATTTTCCAAAAATATCTTAATGATACCATACCTACAAGAAATGGAGTTATAATATAAATTACAATAATAAAATAAAAAAAGTATGGGACTGTATCTTATGGCAGTGCGGTGTTGGAATGGTCATGGCAAGCATGAAAAGTGCAAGGGATCACCAGCCACGTGACAGGCTGCTCGACAAAGAGGGCAGAAGGGGCCCACGCTGGTACCGAACGTCATAATGGTGGGAGCCACGAATGGAAAGGGGTGGCAAAAAGCAACGAAGCGTATGCGACATCGGATCTGGTGGTCGCCACCAAATCCGCTGCGAGTAACACAGCATCGGTGAGGGACGGTAGCTCAACGCTGCCCCTTTTAATTGAGCCGCGGCGCCCTCCAGAAGGGGTATGCGGATTATAAATTCTTATACCTCAAGCATTTTGGGGAGCTAATATTTATTTTATTTAAGTTCCATTAGGAAAAGTAATCTTCCTTGAATTACGGCCTCAAGTTGCTACAATAATGTACCAATACATGGAAGTTGTAACGATGGAGGTCCTAATACATTAGTTCTAAATTAAATTTTAATTTTTACGTGTCACTTATCTTTTAAATAATTTTTTCATAATTTATATAAAAAAAAATTTAATAAATGCGGGTATTTTATTTCAGAAATCAACTTAAAGATAACTATAATTTATAAAATTATGTGTGTTGTTCAATTTTTTTTTTTTTTTTATGTGCGCACCACATATAGATATAGATACACGGTAAATTAATTCACAATTAAAGTCTAACTTAGAGTGAGTTTCTAACTAAGGATTTCTATCTATATTAAATTTAAGAATAGATTAAAAATTAAAAAAAGATCACAAATTTAAATATAATATATGACAAAATACACTATATTAGGATGCATTTTTTTCACTTATCTATGGTTTTAATACAGTCAAAAATATCTAATTAGGACAATTCTGTTTTTAAATATAAATATTAAATTTATAGTGTAAAAGTCATAGATACATTGCATTTTCTTCATATTTTGACAATTGATAGTGACCTACATATATGAAAGTCCAACATAATATTTCCCTTTTTATGTTGAAAGGATATTATAATATATTATATCATAAACCATAATCACTAATTGAATGCTTCAATTATATTATAAATGAAAGCAAATTACTCCAAGTAACATTTTTGTTTTTCAAATTACTCCAAATAACATGAATGAGGACAAGTCTCCATCTATTCTTCTATAACCCCGAAAGACAAAAAATAGTAAAATACCAAAGCGTACGTTATTGTGTATTCTTGGCTTGCCCGCTATAAATAAATAGCCACACTGGAGTTAGTTTGACGTCGGCATCAAATTGGAGAATTAGATACTCTTTTAGAGTAATGTCCACATCTCCTAGTTTTAGTCATTTTCTTTGGCGAAATGACCAAAATACTTACAAGCACAGATTAAATCATCATTAAGCGAAGCAATAAAAAAAAAATGATTGAATAATTATGATGGCTCATGCATTTTGCATTATCGGATTTGGTTTTCAACGCTAATTAAACTGCCGGTTACGCTAATTTATATTATGTATGTTATCTGGTATGCAACTTGTGATAATATTACAACAGGCGTACGATAGGTGAAACTAGTTGTCCCATTAATTTGGCCTAATTTTCCATATTTAAATGAAGTATTAATATATATTTTATTGGTAGTTTGATTTTTATATAATATATAAACACCAGACTTGGTAAGCATGGTGAGAAAAATATAAGTCAAAAAAGAAACAGAAGGATTCGATTCTTTTGCTTGCATGAGAGTGAAACAACTCATGCCTGATCTTCGTTTGCGCATTTTTTAATTGTGGTCAAATATATGTTTCAAAGGGATTTGGCTTTCTAATTCTTTGTTTATTGGGGGATTTTTTTTTCTTTCTTTTTGTCCAAAAGGATTGGGGTAGTTGTTATGTAGATAGATATGCTTTCCATGTGTATGCACATGAAGGTTGAAGGCAACACCTTTTCATCAGAACATGGATATAAAAGCCATTAGTGTCAGTGTAACATTATTTATTCTATAATGAAATTATGAAGTCAAAATGATGAAGTGAGAAACCCATCTAATTGATGGCCCAGAATGGTTCAGAACAGGTTGGTAGAATTGGGGCCAAAAAAATTTAATGAATAGCTAGAATTGATGACTCGCAGCTATTCTTGTTATCAGTCAATTGTATTTGCCTTCTGAATTTGGGCGATTCTTTTTATGTACCTTGGGACCATATTGCCTGTTTTGCTTCAGGGAACAATGTCAAATGCTGAAACCATATGGCCCAAATTTTAAGGGTGAAGCTAGTTAATTCTATCTAAAATTAATAAATGAAATCATCAAAATGAAAAAAAAAAAAAAATGAAGCTTAAAGATTTTTTTTCCTCCCGAAATTTTCAGAGATTAAATGACTTTTTTCTCTTTACAAAAAATAATTTTTTTTCTTTTTTTGAAAACAAATTTGAGAGATTTATGAATTTTAATGACCTTTTTTTTTATTAAAAAAAATTAGAGATTGAGTGAACTTTTTTGCCAAACTATCTTCTTCTTCCTCTCGCACTTTAGCATTCTATCTTTACAAAAAAATAAAGGTGATATTTCTTTTTTATACTTAGGGGCTAAGGTTAGCCATTGGGCCTTCAAGTGGATGCTTCCATTACTTGATTTTTCAGGCTTGAAATGAACTTGCTCACCTTCTCCAAGTTGCTACCTGGTGGAATGATTCCCTGGATTTTGCTAATTATGCATATTCGATTACAAGGAAGCAAATAATGATAATATAAATAATTGACACACTCTTGAAGATTCTTGATCATGTACTTTCAATGGCCTTTATCTAATTGCTTTGTGGTGCTTCTTTTATTAAGGGTAATTTTTACTTTCCTCCATTGAATTTTGGGTTTTGAACACTTAGATGACGAAGATTCATTTATCGGTGAAAACCCCTTAACATTAGTTAATTTTGTGGTTGACTGTTAGTGAAAGTTAAAAATTCTAAAATGTCCCTGATGAGATTTTCAAGAACTTACACATGTAAAACAATTGGCGCCAAGTTTATAACAACCATAATATTATTATTATACCCCTTAAATATGGCTAATTTACAATTAAATTCAACAAATAAAAAGACAATTGTAACCCTAACAATAAACATATAAACCAAAATACTCACATATAATGACAAAATTTTATGTAAATGACAAAAATTTATTTTAACCAAAATACTCCCATTCACATAGAGTCTTCATTTGGAATGACTTGTTGTTCCAATTTGGACTAGCGTGGATTCTCTATGCACATCCCAGTCTAGCATATCTAGTTGTCATTCTAACCTTTTCATTCTTAAGTCTTGTAACTTGAACTCATTTCTAATTGTATATACCCTCAGTTACTTTGTCGTTAATGACTGCTTCAACATCATAATACACCACACTGCAATGCCATAAAACAACATAAATAAATAATACATATATTAAAGAAAAAGCTAAAATGTATCAAATACCAAATGCAAACAATATATGACTATAATACCAATGTGCAAATCAGTCTAAAACAAGTGAGAAGATAATCCATTAATTACATTACAACATTGAATAATATTCAAGGGTGTTTATTATTGTTTCTCAAAGTTAGTTTTCTATTTTCCACAAACAATCGTGAAAAAAATGATTTTCAAAATAAACATTTTATAAATGACTAAGTGTATCTGGATAAATTTTTTGTTTCTCGTCTTTATAAATAAAAGTTGAAAATGTCTTTAACAGTTTCTGGACTTGTACTGTTGTTTGATAACATATGCTATGATAAGAGTATTATTAATTTAAGGTAAACAAATTTACTCTACAGTTCTATAAATCACATTAAAACCGTGTCAATTAATAAGAAATCAAGCACCCACTAGATATTTTCCACTTAGAGTAGTATCAAAACGCTCCAAATTAGGCCAAAAAAATATTATAAGAAACTAACTTGTTATTGGCTTCAACAAAGCAATTTGGATCCCTGGAGCGTCGGAAAAATTTAGAGCGATGCATAATGTAGGCCTTGTGTTTCTTATTCACTTTACATAGGTAATGGATACTGCTCTACAGCAAAGAAGATTTTTTGGCCTTCTAAACAGAGCTCTTAATTGTGCTTCACGAAAGAGAAAAGGCCACAACCGTACTTTATTAAAGAGAAAACAACACTTTGAATTATTTTACAAATTTTGGTTTATAAATTAAGGCACAATTTTTCAAACTGATTTGAAAACTCACTTGCTTATGTCAACTAAGAAGTACCATAATTCTTAGTTACTAAAGTACCATAACTAATTAACAGAGAATTAACGCTTGCAATTTGTAAGGGAATTTTTACTAATAAATGGATCTTTACTATTTAAATACAAAAAGTCCAAAACTCAAGGAAGGAAAATAAAAATTACCCTTTCATTAAGCACTGAAGGGGGAGGATTCCCTAATTTGTTAATGAGAAATAATATGCATTGGATTTCCTTAATGAAAAAGCTATTCCTTTCTTGATGCATTGTACACAATTTTAATTTCAACTTTGACTGCAAGTGACAAAAGGAGACTTAGTGCCCACTAGAGAAAAAAGTAAAAATGAAAAACGAAAAAAAAAAGTTGAAAAGCACACCCTCTATCGTTTTCCGCAAATTAAATTCAGTATTCTATGAACTGCTTCCCATACAATTTCTTTGCTTTTCCATCTATAAAGAAAAGAATAATACATGTTGCAAAAAGTGGGATACATCAATAAGCACTTTATATCCCATTAACATGATGCAGAAGAGAAAATGCCAAAACCTAATAATCACTAACTCTCAACTAAAAGATCCTTATGATATAACAAAATGAATAATAATCTTAGCCTTTTTTTTTTTAAAGATAAAGAATGGGTAAATTTTAAATTCATTTTTTAGGCTTCTTATCTCTGTCAAGGGTCCGAATAACTAATTAAATAAATCTACACTTGACCATACCTTTGTAGGCAAATAAACACCTTAACGTAATTATAATGTATTAGTCCATGCTAGAGTTACTTATGATTCTGAAATTCGATTGCGGCTAGCTGCCCAACTTTTCTAAAAGTCGTTTGTTTGAGGTCTGAACAATAAAAATAACTCAATTTAATCATTTTACACCATGTACTATTACTTTTTTTTTGTTGGGGGGTTTTTGTGGGGGGGTGGGGGGACTAAAAAAAAAAAGAATGCAATTTACATCTTTTGTATACAAGATATAGTTCACAAATTATTGTGCACAGATATGGATTTTGGGGTAGCGACATTCAATCAATCTAATATCATGTTTGTAAAACATCTGAAAAATGTTCATTCTCAAAATCAAATTAGAAAAAAAATAGCCCGCAATAGGCCCAGACGTCATACACCGAATACCGCAGTAGACGTCGGTTAATACATATTAATGGGCCCAATAAATTTTTCCATCCTTATGTCCAAGATCTAGGCCCAAAGTATTTTCAAGAGACTGGCAATATCAGCAGCATGTTGTTATCTGCTTGTCTAGGCAAATTCCGAGATGCCACAGATTTTTCCGACAGCAGCAGATATTTATTTATATCCAGGCATTCAAATTTCAATGTAGGCAACAGATAATCAGGCACAAAACCTGTTTCCGTCCTGTTCTAATTTCTGGGCTCCTGCACAATAAGAACATGCATGCAATAATATCTTGAAGTTGCGTCCCAAGCGACAGAAGATGACAGATTCAATTGGTACAGATTGTAACTGAGTGAACTTATCACAAGTATAAAAATTCTCCACAACTAGGAAAGAATACACACACCCTTAAACCCCTTTTGATATATATATATATATATATTTGGCTCTTGAGTATAAAAAACAATAGATACATCTAAATACAAATTTAGTAAATAATTTCAACCTAATCAGAAAAACTAGATTAGTCTGCCATGGTAATTCATGGTCAATCCAAGCCGACTTGCAACAATAACATTGTGACAGTCAGAAAGGCTAAAAGGGGATTGAACTTCTATCCAAATCCAAGAGAAACAAACCGTGATGTTGAAGAGTTAAGATGTAATGGAACTAAAAAGTTAAAAGCAGCATGGATATTTCCCCAACTCATTTGCTGCTTGGAATAACACATCGACTATTATAACAATTAAGTTATTCACATATTTTGTTTAAGGGATAAGATGACACGACCATTCAATTCCTGGAAAAAGAAAACTATAAATCTTCAAAGCGAATTCACATCCTAACTCTTTGTCAGCATGCATGAAATTGCCTTCAAAGAAAATGAGACTACCCAAAAGAATCAGATACATGATAAAATTCAAACCACATGAAGAAGATAAGCATGGGCGTGACCGTCAAAAAAGAACAAAGAGAGAAAAATCATACTTATCAAGAAGGCCAAGTCCCAAGCCACCTAATTTCTTCAAAGAGAAAGAAAGAGTACAAAATTGGAGCATATTTTGTGCAAATCTTAAGCATATGGGACAATATACAAGTCATTTAGTAAAATTTCCTTATTCAAAAGTAGTACATATGCAACTCAATCCAGAAGGTTGCATTATTCACTATTTTATAGGAAGCTGATCACCCAAATGATCCATACAACAGGTACCCATAATGGCACAAAGAGAACATGTAGCGAACTGTTTTCACATGCACAATTTTAATTTCTTCTGAAATGTCATAATACAACTGAGTAAGACCTAGTTACAACAAGAAAAAGAAAGACATAAAGACATACTGTTCTATTAAGAGAAAGACATTGAGTAAAAGCTAGTTTATCAGGAATCAGTACAAGAGGGTGGAGTCATGCATGAGTAATCTTGACACTACGCAGACCTGTTGCTGTGTAGTATCCCCTTGAATCTCATAGTTGCAACTACATCTGCGTCATTATAGATTGGTCCAACTGCTCCCTTGAAGCATTGAGTATATCCAGCTTGCCGGCCTTATAATCCTCTCAATTTTTTAAATTCTTAAATGATTTCTCATACAAACCTCATATTCAACAAATTCTACAAAACACAAAATCCTTTCAGTGGCTTATGATGAGAATGCCACCATAACAACCTTCACTAAATCGAGCCTGTGGTACGAATATGCTCAATGAATATGCATGCTTGTTGGCAATCCAAATAATGTGGGAAACTTGGGTTTCACAGGCCCAGAGCACATTCAGAATAACTACAGACTGACTAATATCCAGAATTAAAGAAGATGAAATTATATTAAATCCTTTCAAATATTCAGGAAAAAGCTTAAATTCACATAAATAATGCTTACCAAGTTTGGGGATATTTTATTGTGTGTTCCAAAATAATGACACATCAACACTTGTTCAGCTTAAGAGTTTCAACAGCCACTTTCAGTTAAATTAGCATCATACAAGTTGCCGACAGGTTTTAGCATCATACAAGTTGCTGACAGGTTGAAATTGATAAAAGATACTTCAAGCCATGATAAACAGATACCTCCTCAGCACTTCAGTAGATTAACATCAAAGGAATGATATCATGGCCCTGTGCTAGTGCTACTACACAATCCTCAGTCTGCAATTTTACTCTGCTCCTGAGAATTCAGAAATACAATTCACAATTCATAGCCAAAACCAAAAATTGCCCACCCAGAAAGTGAACAAAGGCATACTAAATAAGAATTGCGCATGAAACATGCACAGCAAAAATCATCTCCAATCAGATTCCATAGTCAAAGTTTGATTGCACCATAGAACTGGATACCAAGCTCAAATTTGTCAAACATAAACTGCAAATTTGACAAGTATCAATCACAAGGAAAGAAAGAGGCAATCCAAAATAACAATTAAAAAAAGGAACAGCAAGTACCAATTCTGACCAAGTCAATTCCAATGCGTTTATAAATATGACATGGAAATAACCATTGAAAAGAACATGATAACTGTGATACACCATTCTTCACTCATCCTTCAGTTATCTTCAGAACCACCTAAAATCCTCTAATACCTGTCTCAAACAAAACTTGGAAGTACCTCCTAATACAGGAGAATTCATCAGTTTCCTAAAAAATGGACCCAAAAATCCCTTTTTTGTTTTCGTATAACAATAACAGTGTGCCCAAATTCACTTGGGAATTAGACTCAACATGTTAAAATTTTTTTTAAAAAAACACTATTTATTCCTAATTGTAACGCCGAGCTCGCTTGCCACAATCACAGTAGTAGCCATATCAAGAAACATCCCGTGCTCAACAACACCGGCAAGCCGCAAAATGTTATCGCTTGCAACTTTCAAATCGCCAATGTCTTTCTTCAAATACAAATCAATAACATAGTTGCCATTATCGGTAACAAACGGCTGCTCGCCGGTGGTTCTGAGCTTGGCAACACAGCCACAATCCTCAAACAAATCCCGAAGCCTCTTGGCCGTAAACTTCCAACAGAATGGCACCACTTCAACGGGCATGGCCAGGCCGCTCCCTCCGAGATGAGGCACCAGCTTGGACTCGTCAACAATAACAACAAACTTCTTACAGGCACCCTCCACCATCTTCTCCCTCAACAAGGACCCGCCCCGGCCTTTGACCAAATTCATGAAGGGATCGACTTCGTCAGCGCCGTCAATTGCCAAATCAACGACGGGATACGAATCAAGATCTGAGAGAGGAATACCGAGCGAAACGGCCTGTTCGTGGGTCTTCTTGGAGGTGGGTATCCCCACAATGTTGGTGAGCTTGCCTTGGCGCAACAACTCGCCGATTCTATCAACGGCGTGCTTGGCGGTGGAGCCGGTGCCGAGGCCGAGAACCATCCCGGATTCCACAAACTCAACGGCCTTGTAAGCAGCAATCTTCTTGAGCTCGTCTTGGGTTAGAATCACCGGCGGAGGGGGAGATAAAGGAGATAAACCAGCCTCCACAGAAGACGGCTTCTCTGCAGAAATAGCAATAGCCATTTCTACAGGGAAGGGAATTCAGAGGAACGTTAAGAGAATCAGCGGGGTGTTTGATGAAAAGATTGAATGAAATTTTTTTTTTTAACTTTTAAAATGGAGAGGAGGGATTGGGATTGGATGGCTGTGAATGTGTGTGGATGAGAAAGCCAGAAAGGGTCTTATTTATAGAGACGCTAGAGAGAGAGAGAGAGAGCTAGAAAGAAAAGGGAAGGTGGCGACCGGCGGGGCAAAAGGGTTTTCCTTTTGGTTCTTCTCTTTAAAGATATTATTCTAGCAAATAAAAAGTATTGTTGCGTAGTATTTGTTGATTCAACACCAGCTAATGGGCATCCGATTTGGGCTTTTTGAATTTTGACAATATTAGTCTTGGTGTCAACCAAATCGCCTATATTTACAATTATACCCTTATTGGCAAGTTGCTTCAAGTATCTTTTAATTTTTGTTTTTTTCTCATTTATTATTGACTAACATAAATCATCGTTCTAATTATGAAATGAAATTATGAATTATTGAATTAATCTATCACTAATATAAAAATTGGAAGCATGTTTATTGCTTCCAAACATTTTGCAAAAAAATTATTCAAGAAAATTTCATTTGAAAAACAATACTTCCTTCTAATTACATAAGACGAATACTAAGTTACATTTAATAATATAACTTATGCCATACACAACAATAATAACTAGTTCCACCAATGTGGTATTGTTGCTGCGTGTGACGTAAGTTACTTTGAACATAACTTTAGGGCTCCTTGCATAATTAGTTCATGATATTCGTAAAAGACTTGCAAATAAAAATTAAGTGTTCTGATATTATAAAAGAAACTTTGGGATGCACGTAACAAAAGAAAGGCAAACTCAGGGATTTATGTGAAATTTAGTGGAATTCTTCAGGGGCAAAATAGAAATTTGATCCTTAAATCTCGACTGTGCATTGTACGCGTTAGCTAGCGGACTGGCGACATGTGCACCATACTCCATACAGAGCGCTATTACCTCCGTAGGGATTTCTGAAATTAAAATAGGAACCAAATCGTTGGTTGATAAATCTTTTAAATTTCAGGGATTCGAATGTTATTACTACTTAAACAAATGAAGAGAAGAGGGAGGCACTCCCCCTCGTCCGAATAGAATATTGTTTTCTTGATTGTTGGCCATTTTTTGAGTTTTTTTTTTCCTATACGAGATTGTGTGTCCTTTGCTAGTGAACTAATTTCATTAATTAATTTAAAGTGTGTATGTTGGGATATGATATTTATGTTTTTCAATTTTTTGATATTTATGTTTTTCGATTTTTTATATTATAATTTAAATTCTAAAAACAGGTTTCCACAGCTAAATTTTTTTTTTTTCAACTTATAAAACTTCTTAAACAAAATGTTTCAATTACATTTCCTGATTAACACAATATTCCCTCAAAATATTTGGCGGAAGAAAGGCCAACTTTTATTTCCCGTTACGTACTTACGTACTTACGTATCATTTCATTTCATTTTCTCCTTTTATAATCTTTTCAGTAGATTTGATTTTGTTTCGTAGTAAGACAAAAGACAAAACGGGTTCATGCCGTTTGCTGTTCGAAAGCTGTAGAACAGAAGTCAAGTTGCGTGTCGGAGGCTTCGGCGTGGCTTCGGCCACGGACCACGGTCCTCGGTCGGTCAAATCAAGGTTGGGCAGTTGGGCACCTTTCTTACTTTCTTCCTGTTACTTATCCGTTTTCAAAACGATGACCACCAATCAAAGTTTTGCCGCCGATTCTGGTCTTTGATTTTTCTTTATCAAAACTTCCAATCTCAATTTGATTTTGGGTTTTTATTTTTTACCCCTTTTTACCTTTCCAATGTGCATGAACCAAAAGTACGACAAAATATACGTTATGACCCGGTGAGCCATATTTTTCGCCTACACCATCGCGTTGCATTAATTAATGGGATGCCTTATTTTTAATCACGTAGTAATACATATTTAGACTATACGTTTAAATGTCTTTGAAAATACGAGCAACAATGCTTGTTAGAATTATGTTTTATGCGTGTGGAGAAAACTATACTTGTGTTGTAAGTTTATCTAGTATTTAGTTTTTCCGATGATCTTGATACGAGGTGTGAAATTAGATCATAAATTGTGTAATGGATTGTAAAAGATAAATGACAATCAGTGTGTTATATTATATAATCATTGCTTAGACAATCCTTGGATTCCTAAGAAATGCTTCTCATGCCAAACATTCTTTGATTTCATACCTTGGACATAACTAAAACTGCAAATTCAAGAGGAAGAATAAGAGACTAAAAACAATCACAACCTGTTGTACAGGGAATCCAAAAAAAAAAAAATCTTTCAAAAATTTTGAAATTATTACTATGAAATTTATTTGTGTGTAAACAATTGAAATATACATCGTCCGTATTTAGTCATTAATAAATTAATTTTATATGATAGCTTCGCAAAACATAAAATGATTTAGATTAATGAATCAAGATATCGCCTCATTAAATAAGTATGGCGATGGGGTCAGCATAGCTTAAAGAGAAATGAGAGGAATTAAGGCATGAAATGTGCCACCGATATTTAAAAAATGTTCAAGGTGTTGCAATTCTATCGATCTTAGTAATAATAATAATAATAATAATAATAATAAATGGGACCTCCAAAACAAAGCAATTACGTCATCGCGTGAAAGAGTAGATTCTCATTCTATGATCCAGCGAGGTCCTGAGGGAGTGGGTCTCTTTCTAGCTTGTCGTTTTGGGTTGGGGGGGCAGGCAATATGAAAAGAATCGAAGTAGTATTATTAGGCATTATTTAGCTTCGTAATCGTATTATTTATTAATAATGACAGACAAGGCGTGGAGTTTGCTGCTTTCATTACGTTTCTCCGCATATTCCAATTACAAATGCGCATCGGTTCACGGTTCTACATAGTATGTGGTAAGTATATTTAATAAATCATTAATGTTTGATTGTTACATATCATGTGACATGTAAAATTTGTATCTAAATTTTATGTGCGCAATGTTCTCAAAATTTAAAACTGTTTCCACTTCCTTGTAAAATGTTAATCCTTTGATTTTATTGGATTTTGCTGGCGTTAATTATTTTAATTTTAAATTTTAAATTTTTTTTTTAAATATTGAGAATTATTTATTCTACTTATATTTTATAAAAAAAAAAAAAAAAGACTACAACTGACTCCATTCAATTATACTTAACTAAAAAAGAATAAACTCCTAAAAATATAAATTTTTACTCTTATATTTATGAGAACAAAGAATCCACCGCTCAGCATATTTAGATATGCGGAGAAAGTCAAAACAAAGGGAGACTACCTAAACCTACCCTTCATGATTAACAGGACACTTCAAATAAAAACCATCATTAAGGATCTCCGTAGATGCAAAGTTGGTGGTGCGGTCTAGTGCTACTTTCTTTAAGTTTAATTACCGCCGTCCAAAGTGCGTGCACAAAATCTATTTATTTTAGAGGCATCTTCTTGGGAAAGTCAATTTGCTTACGGCCCCAAACTATGTCACATGCGTGGGCCATGTTTTACGCATGATTCTCTACTTTTGCATGCACATATCTTCCACAGATGTCATGGGCCCATAATATGAGATATGTAAAGAAAAAACATCGCCTATACCCTCAAAATTTAAAAATAGTATCGAGATCCTCATTTAATTATAATATTTTTAGTAAATAATAATTAAAAAATTAACTTTAAAACTTTAAAACTTTAAATAAATATAAATAAAATATAAATAATTTAATTTATTTAGTATATTAATATTTTTTAATATATAAAATAATTTTTAAAAAATAATTTATAATATTTATTTATTATAAAATTTTTAAATAAATATTTGGGTTAAATAGACTTTATACTTAATAAAATATATATCATGTATTAATAATATTAAAATTATTTCATAATATTAAAAATAAATTTAAATATCTATATATTCATTGTAACATTATGTTTCTATTCATTATAAAACTTAGTATAATATAATATAAGATTGTAAAGTATTAAAATATTTTTAAATATTGAAATTACTTTAAATTTATACATTTATATATTTATTTTAATATTATATTTATACTTATTATAAAATATTAGAGTCAATTTTTTTCAAATTAATAAAACAAAAAAATATTTTAGTTAAAAGAGAATTTTAGTGTCTAATACGAGAGTCCACATTTGCTTAAACAATAGATTGCAAAGTTCTTTGAAAGGAAAAATAATAATAAAAAGACATATTCAAATTCAAAACATGTTCTTGTGGGGAGGAAGACCTTACTAAATGTTTCAAGTCGATTCATATCTTGGACCAGACCGGACTGCAGAGGAAGATGAGGAGGACAAGAGTTACAAGGCATAATGACCATTAGACTTTTGATAACACACTAGTAGCCCATGAATTTCATGTGCTTCTGGCTAAATTGGACCATGAATTTTAATAAAACACCAGGAATTTTATTTTTATTTTTATTTTTAAGAATCTGTTGATGGGATAGGGCGTGGCAAGTCGCATTTAAACTCATAATGAAGACTGTAAGGAAACAAAAAAATTCATCTCTCTCGTGCACATGCGTAAAGGAAAAAGGGATTTATTTCCGCAATAAGCGGTAGAGAAGAGAAATATAATAGCAAATAAATATTGAGCAAAAATGAAGGTGAAGGAAATTGCATGTTGTTATAATATTCAAGAGCTGAAACTTTTCCAAAATTAAAATCTCAACCTAAAAGTAGTTTAAATGCAAAGAAGCAAAAGGTGAAGGCGGAGGCAGGTAAGCTTGAAGCCAAGCGCGGAACCAGTTAACTCAGCTAGCCTAAGCCTAGCACACCAAACTGAATGCTACGGTGGCCGAGACCCAAAACGAATCCGCTGGTAAATAGGGTTCAACATTATGAAACCAAAGGTTTCAATATCTTTCTGACTTCTCAACAACAATAGCTACTATATATGCTACCATAGAGAGTTGAACCAAGAAATAAATAGGATTCTGTTGTCGGGGTTTGGCTACGATAGAGGTGCATATTGATACGGGTCCACGACTTTTACAATCTAACGCATTAAATAAAGCATGAACAGAAAAATTTGCAAGCCTAACAGTTAAGGCTGCAAGTTTTTTATGTCTCAGGTTTTAAATTTCTTGTATCCATACCAGTAGCCCTCCAGTATCATAGCAAATTCATTGTTTCCAAGAATGATAGTCGGCCAGAAACCTCACCGACGTCTTAAGTATCAGTAATAACAGCTGCTGATTGAGGGGTCATCTAGCAAGGCATCAATGCACTGGAGTAACTGGAGGATTCCACCTTTAGAAATAAATGAAAATCTCATTCACAGCAATCAGTTATTCCGTTAATGATGTTTCAGCCTACCTTTCGTACCAATAAGGAAACAGGAGACATTTTAAAAGAAAAGTATTTTGTCCAACTTGCTCTCCTACGCATGAAACATTTAACTTAAATCTATTGAAAAAACAAGTTAATTCCAGAAGTTAAAACCATGGAGATCTGTACTCAGAATCTTCAATCTCACAAGTTATTTTGGTGCGCGGCTTAGCTTGTTCTTGTTCTCCTGTCTAGACCAAAATAGTCACCAATATTATTCTCGGATAAAAAGTTAAACTTAGTCGGTCGACAATATCAACATGAAAAGAGAAGAATCATGCAACCACCGTCCAGTAAAGCATACAATGCCAACAAACAAGTTTGTCTTACTCAAATGATCTACTCTAATGAACAGAGTAGAGAGCATCAATAAGAAAGCATTTACATCTTAACCAATCACAAACAGAAAGCAGTAAGATATTGGGAAACCTCAAATATATGAGAGTAATTTGAAGTAGACAACAATGTATAATGAGAGGGAAAAGAGTGCAAAGATATGCTGCCAGAAGAGAAGTGCAGAAGCCTCCTTAACTGCATAACCTCTCAAACTTGCAATGGCACCCAATAAGATGGCGCTCGGAGTTGAGTACTGCAACAAAAGCACAAAAACGAACATTGAATCACCTTCGACAAGAAAATGGAGTTTATCAGCCAGTGCAACAATCCCAATTCCTATCAACGGGAGCACAACCAGCCTTGCTACTATTATTCCGATTGTAGTTCGACACCCAAGTGTAGAATCATTTGGCCCTTCTGCAAGCATGCCCCCAAGAACAAGCATCACAGAAGGCACCATTGCACCACCTAATATCTCTAGACTGTCCGTGATGAAAGATAATGGAGCATCAGATCCAAAGAAAAAAGCTTTCAGCTGAGGCACAGTCCCAATGATGATCGCTAAAAGAGAAGCAATTGTTGGGGGTTGAAGTATGTGTTGAATGGGAGTTTGTTCGGCAACAATCCTGATCCTTCTGACAACTCTGGGTTCAGCCAAACACCTAAGCGCCCGGGGACTGTTTGAAGCACCTTCCGCTGAGAGATCAAGTTCGGGAAAATTGGTTTGAGAAAGACTTGTGATGCCATTAAAAATTCTGGCTATAAAGGGTGTTTTGGAATGTTCAGTTTCTTTATCCTCAATACCCGGCCATTCAGCTTCTACTAGTAGTGGGCGACTAACATCATTATTAACTGCCAGTTCCTCCTCCATGATTTCCCCATCCTCAACAACTTCATAATACTCCAATGGGGGCTCCATCATGTGATAAACAATGGTGTATACAAGAATCACAGAAACCCATTGGGCAAAAGAGACATAAGCTACCCCTCTACTATGACAATGGGCGCCAAACGGACTACCGTTACTATGACAAACAGATGAAACAATGGCCAGAGAGAGATTTCCACTGTTTCCAAAGGCAGTCATGACAATAGTGAATCTGTTCAACTGTGGTGGTGGGCGGCATATAACCACCACCAAGCACCCAAGGAAAAAGCCAATGACCGTGCTTACTAACACATTAACTGGGATAAACCACCAATGAGAAATGTTACGCCAATTAACGCTTTCACCCAATTCAGTAAAGATCAGACAGGGCAAAAATAGGGCAAAAACAAGCTTGCTTAGCAGCCTAAACGTTGCCCTGGGAACCATTTGCTGTCTTGGGTGTGCGAGAATCAACCCAATAACTGTGAGGGAGAGAAGTTTCAACAAAGGTACAATTGCGCTAAGCACATTTTGCTCACTAGAGTTTACTCTATTGTTCAACAAACCGACAAAGGAACCAGACATCTTTCCTTTTCACTTGAAGATCACAAGTAATACTTCTTTCTGCAGTATGCCAAACATGGAAAGAAATACACAACAAATCAAATCGTATTAAAACAAAAAATGTGTACAACTCAATCTAAGAATTTCTACAATAAACAACAAAAAAGGGTTTCACAGATAATTCATAACCATAAAACTAACAAAAGAAAAAAAAATAAACCTTTGATCTAAAAAACCAAAACATCAAAACAACAAAAAAAATTGCAACATGGGTTTTGTATAATTGAAGCAACTAACCCAAAACAGCAACAATTAGCCCAAGAAACTAAGAAATCACCATCAAAGATATCAAATTCAACGGAAGAAGTTAGAATTAAACAGTAAATTACAGGAAAGACAGAAAGAGAACTTACAGTAGAGAAGAGAAGAGAAACAAACTAAATGGAGAATCACGAGAAAGATCTAAATTTTACGGAACAAAATAGGGCCCGTCACCATTTATTGGTCCTTGGAGAAAAATTTGTGACGGCAATCGGCATCATCAAGATTAAGATTTCTGCATCCCTGCATTTCTCGAAAATCACAAAAATAAGAGATAAATTATATTTCTATTTACAGGGTCCCTGCCGTGGGCCACAAAACTTTATTTCTAAATGTCAAATTTTTTTTTTTTTAATTACATGAGACTATTACTCAAACTACAACTCATATTATATGAGACTATAACTAATATTTATAAATTAGACTATTACTGGGACCAACTATAATATTGATGCTAATAAAACTCTACCCAGATTTTTAACCCTCACTAATATTAGAGGGATGTCTACTCCACTCATTCATGGGTAAGAAAAAAGACTATTTTTATTTAATATAATTAATAAAAAAAATACCCCCATAATACATTCATGGTTATTCTTCCAAGATGGAGCAATACTGACAATGAGTGACTCTAAATGTTAAATTCCTTAATAAAATTTGAAAGTCTTGACTGTTATATACTTATATCCTGAAATAAATAAAATCTACGGGGAAACATAATTTCGGCATTATTAGAAGAATTGGATCATTGAATTTTCATTTGCATTTAGCAAGCAGTGCAGCGTGCATGCAGCGTGCTCTGACGACATGGGACTTATACGCAATAAGTTGAAATTATGTTCTTTATTTTGGTTTTATTAGTTCTCAGGCGTTGGATGTTATTATCCTCCCGGAAAAATCAACAAAATTGTTTATCATGTCTACTTTCACATGATCATTATTTATTTTCGCGTGGTTTTCCTTTTTTATTTGTCCTTTTATTTATTTATTTATTTATTTCCCCAATAACATGTAGTTTTCGTGTCGGTGATTCCGTGCTTTAATCTTTTTATCCATACCGCCATCTAACTGATCATGTGGGTACGGACCCTTGGACTGAACTTCTACCTGACGGTTAAATATCATTGCGAGGGTAATGAGTTGAGTTCTATATAATTATGTGGATTTATTTATAAAATTTTATAATTTTTCTTTTGTCTGGGTTGTTTATAATTTTCATAGAATTTAATATTATTTATCTACATAAATACTTCATAAAATTTAATATAAAATTATAATCTTGAATTATATGCCTGATTGTAAATATCAATATAGTTATATGTTGTAATAATCATTATAAATATCTGATGTGATATCAATAGAACTGATTATGTGGATTCGTTAATTTTGAATTAACAGTTAGAAATTTCTTCAAAAATTATACATATAAATTTTTTTGGGGTAAAATTTGAGAAGATTTTTCAAAAAATTATACTTCAAAGTGTGTTTATGAATTGTCCTGTTTTAATGTTTATTAAATACTAATGCATGCCTTAAAAAAGAATAATGCACTGTAGTTGGATACTTTTGTAGTAAAATGTTATAGTAATAAGAATAATTAAGTTTTAAGGAGGGATCCGCCACTTTAACCAAAGTGCAGGATACAAATTAGAAATTGAATGACTCGTAAAATCTGCACATGCTGACCCGCACTATTTGTAGATTGTAAAAGAAAAAAAGAACAAGCCATTCGATTTGATTGAGGGCGGGTTTACTTATTAGAATCTAACTAGCAATAACAATGTGATATTATATGTGTATTATATTAAATATACTATTTAAATTATAACCAAATTAACATCACCAACGAATTAAAATAATAAGTCTCCAGTTAGAACTTTATTAATATATATATATGGATGAACAGAAGTTTTAATTAGCAATATGATATGTTACAAGAAAAATATAAGTTGTATAAAATTAAAAAAACTGTTGTATAAAATAAAAAAATTAAAATAACTTTCTTGTAGGATTTAAATTGTAAATAATTAATTGATGATTGACCTAACTTTTAATAAAAAATCTCAAGGAAAAATAGTACCGAACCTCAGTGTAGTAAGACATAGGATAAGCCTTTTACATGATGGGCTTTTAATAAACTACAAGTGGGCCAAACTTGCAAATGGATGATGCTATCCCCAAGACCAGCCCAGTACCCCAATTCAAACCCAAGGCTAAAAGCCTAAAACATATCAGAAAATAAAAATTTTTAATAAAAATGATGGTGTTTGGATTTGAAACCAAAGGTAAGAGGTCGTGAATTGAAAGTTAATTTTGTTATATAATTTAATTTTCTTTTACTCTTTAAAGTCGTAAAATCTTCATTTGCACAAAGTTAATTTAAGAGCTTCCAATAAACGCATAGTATGTCTTGCCGCAAAGCATATTTGACATTGAAAATCCATCAAGAGCAAATTTTGCATTACGACATGCATTTATAATGCACTTATATGGCAAAATGCACGGCTAATTTTAACACATAAGGTTTGGCCAAAAAGAGAAATAATAAATCCAAACAAATAAGTTTGGGGAATCATAACATGGCATATGTACTTATCAAGAGGGCAAATCTACTTATTGTCTCGAGTGGGAAATTGATCCCTCTAAAAAATAATTTTCCTTTAATTTCTTATAAATTTATAGGAAAATTATCTTTTAGTAGGGGAGATTTTGTAAACTAATTTTTATAATGGATCATTTTATAACTTATCTTTTAAGGCTATTTTAATTAGTATAAGGGTACGTTTAGAAGTTATTTTTGAAAGGTTTAAAAGTGATTTTGATATTTAGTAAATTTTTTAAAATTATTTTGGGAAAATCAACCTATCCTACAATATATTTTAAAAAATTATTTTGAAAAGGATAGAAGGAATAATCTTTCAAAATATAATTTCAAAAATCCCTTTTATACTTAAACAACTCTATATATATACTCACACATATTAAAGAAATCTAAAATTATCATCATTCAATTAGAGAATATAATCATTAATTTAAAAAATTATTATTATTATTATTACCATTTGTGTTAGGTAAAAAAAAATAAAGAAATAAAATTGATAAAATGTCAATACTTTTCACTTAGCGATTATAACATATACACAATAAAAGATGTTGTATATACATGCATATAATGAATGTGCAAGTAAATTTATTTAATATTGTATCTATTTCAGTCAATTACAATCTCAAAGCAGTTTAACGCTATGATTTACCAGGTATATATGATTAATTTTAAAATTGACAACACTTTTAAAATAATGTGTACTAAACATATAATTAATTGTCTTTACAACTGATTATTTTTATTGTAATTATTTTAACTGTAATATTACCAAACTAGCCTCAATACATATGAAACTTTGAATATGTATTTTTATTAGTTTATTTTTCTATTATATATAATGTTACTGTTGGTGATTAATTTATCTGCCTCCGCCCCTTATTTATTTCTAAAGTTTGAAATAATTATAAGTATATTTTATACATGTTGTGACATGTAACTGAATGCTAAAATGATAACATGGTAGTGTCAATACCACCTAATTAAGACCTAAGACCAGTGTAGGATTGTAGTATCTGAAATAAGTTGTTTTTTAGGGTGTGAACAAAATAAGTTGTTGATAAAATAAATTGTATTGCTGCAGTTTTTTATGGGTATAAAAAACAAGAGTGTACATGATAATAAATTTTTCATCACAAAAATATTATTTTATTATACAATAATTAAAATAAATATAACTTTAAGCTAGCGTTTGTTTATATGGTAGGAATTATTAAAAAAAAAAGGTCATAATTATATTTTTGTTAAAATTTTAAAATCATAACAAGAATTTTACAAAATTGGTCGTAATATTTCAACGTCACTTCACTCCGAACCTTGACTATCCATCAAAGACTTGGGAAGATAAGTACAACTGTACAAGAGCCAGCTAGTGTTAGCGAGCAGCCTGCAGAATGCAGATGGCTTGAAAAACGATTTATAAAGTGGACGGAAACAGGGAACAATTGCGTGAAGAAAAGTAACCCAACAAGTGAAATGACAATACGTGATGGTACAAACCTGAGTTATCATGATTCCTGCTTCTTAGGTATATCATAGGTCCCACTCCCACACAGCATTTCATATCAATTATTTGAAAGCAGTGAGTGTGCATTGCCAAGTGAAAACTACTTACTGTTACTTCCAAGTCATCTGAAAAATCGATAACCCCAAAGAAACAAAAGCATGCATTGCCATCACACCCCAATCTGCCAAAACGTACAATTATTACGCAGCACCCTTGTCGTAATTAACATGGCCATGTGGCCACCGCCAATGGTCTCTCTTTGTTGCTTTCTCGTTGGAGAGGAACTCGCCTGGTTGCAGCGAAGATAATTTAGTTAGTGGTCAATGCTAAAATACATTCATATATCTTATAATTCTCTCACATAAATAGTGAGCGGTGTAGATCCACTAACTGTCCATATTTATGGGAGAGAATTGCAAGGACATAAATATACCGTAGACAAATCTTAGTTACATGCTAATTAGGCTGCTGAGACCAGATCTGGATTGGTTCGATTGAAACCAGAAATGGAAATTCAATAGTTGTTAATCAGTTGTCATTTCACAAAGCAGAGAGCAGTACATGCGTACTCTCTATTCTGACTTGAGCAGGTGTGGCCGTATTTTATCTGATACCAGGCGTGAGAATTTAGGTTTGCAGGTATTGAAATTGGTTTACACTCTTGTTTGTTTCAGCATCTTATTTGTACGCAAAAGTTAATTTGACGAGAAGCCGTATATCATTTTAGCTTAGAGAACAAGTTATTAGATCTATGATATCCTTTGGAGAAATGATGTGCAAGAGAGTACACTGCGGCAAAATGTATTATAAAAATTATCACTTGTATATTACGAAGATACGAATTTATCAAATATATTACATTCTATCGGTTAGTTCATCTTAAGTTAATAAAATATGTCCGTCGTCTATTAAAGCATTAGTTATCATTTGAAAGTTAACAAAATTAATAGTTAATTGATGATTGTAACCCTAAAACTCAAATAATCACTTACATATTCTTAAATTATCACTTATATCCCTTATTTCCTTTTGATCATATTAGCCCTGACTGTCTGACATTATCACATTTCAACGGCAGCTAATTGTTTAGTGAACAACATATATATTTTATCAACTTAGAGTGGATAATTAATACGCCTTAAAAATATTGTAGTACATTTGATAATGAAGTAAATTAAGCATATACAAGTGGTAATTTCCCTTATTATTATTATTTTGGAATGCTTCCCATCTCACAAACATGTTTCCGATTTCATGTTCAAGTTAAATTATTCTCATAAAGTAATGTTATAATTTTTAATTATTATTTTAATCATTTTAATGACACTCAATCGTGAAACAAAATAGTAGGTAATTTTTACATAATGAAATTGATTATACAACAAATAATTGCATATTAGCCTCCTCTGCTTGTTTTTTTTTTTTTTTTTCGTGGCTCCCCTTGCTTAATGACTCGTCAATATAGAATTACATGTTTAATGAAGACAATAAAGCCAATCTTTCACTTCGTTTACAAACGAATCAATTTTTTCACTAGATTATGAACGTAAAAAGAGAAAAATCCAAATAAGGAGAAAGTTCCTTTTCTTAAAATTAGATGTTACTTAAATTAAAAGGTCTGGTTTTAATTATTCTTACCAAAACTTTTCTATTAAGTGAAACAAAAGTGATGAAAATAATCGTTCGAATACTATTTCTATTGTTTAAAGGGTCTCTTTCACTGCATCGCCAACCTATCCATTGATGCCTTAGTTCCGGTTTAATATTTAACAGATTCAAGCACAATGTCTGAATACAAAGACCACATACTTTAAAACTGGGAAAGAAAATTTATTTGGTTCCAAAAAAGGGGTGATATTTTCAATAGGAATGAAAATGAATATCATAGGAATCATATTGATCGGATTTGGCATTTTTTTTTTCAGCACTACTTTGATTATTTTGACATGACACGAGCATGAAAAAGCATTAAGAGTCCCTTTTTCATTTTCAATTTCATATTTTATGGTGAATCTCCTCCAAAGGTATAAAAGATCTCTCCGTTACTGTACATATGACTTGCTTCGAATACGATTTTTTGCATTATTCTATATGGTATTTATGAAATCGTGTATGAAATTTTGTTTATTCATTTTAAATTGAGTATTCGATATCCCATTTCCTGTTTTCTGAAATATCCCATTTCCTTTTAGCATTGAAAATCTTATATTTTACTTATCCATAAAACTGAATCGTTAGGCTATTAAAATAGTGTTAAAAGAACTGCTTCATATCATTGATATTTGGCCCATACCTTTTGTGAGTCATTTCAAATTATTTATTGACACAAACAAATTTAGGAAAATCTCTATAACTATTTTAGTATTAGACTTTTGATATATAGTGGTTTCAAATAATAACTAATTTTTCAATAAGTGATCTTTTATTTTTAAAAATAAAGGATACATTAAAAGATTAGAAAACACACACTGCATGTAGTGTATTTTATCCTGTCATATACTAAAATTTTTTCAGCCTATTTCTTACTATATGAAATTAAGGAATAATGACTCTCTAAATCATATCTATTTTTCTTATTAATTATGGTCAAAATTAAGAATATTATCCAAATAAGGCAAGAATCATAGTCATTATGGAAAATGCAAATATAGCAAGATTTAATCGTGATTATTATGAAATGAAAAATGTGAAAGAATCTCCAAATTATATATTGCATTTGAATATACTCCTTTTCGGATATTTAATTTCTTTATAAAATCAAAGTTTGAATCATATCAGAGCATAAAAGTTGTTTATTTTTGTTTCTCTAAATTCTTCAACATTTTAAGGATTGTGACTAGGGTAGCGCTCATTTTAGTACTTTCAGATGATTAAAAAAATCAATAAAATTAATTTTTCAACATTTTAAGGATTGTGACTAGGGTACGCATCATTTTAGTATTTTCAGATGATTAAAAAATTAATAAAATTTGACTATTTAGCAATGTTTTGCTGTGAGGTACAGTATTTATTTTGATACCCAGTTATTTTTTTCCCTGTTCTGAGGTGCTTTCTAACAGTTGTAGTAGTTTTTATTGGAAATTAAACTGAAAGTCCATAACCCATAGATATTCAGCAGGTCTCTATATGGTATACAGTGCTGTAACAAAGGTAAGAGAAAAGGGCAAAATGTGTATGGCTTTGAATTTTTTTTTTTTATTAGATGAGATTATTATTTATATTATAATTTATATTACATGAGATTATAATTGATATTACAAATTAGATTATAATTAAGACCAATTATAATATTGATGCTAATAAAATTTTACTTAAATTTTTGACCCTCACTAATATTTAAAGAATATCTACTCCACTCACCCATAAATTAAAAAAAAATTATTTTTATTTAATATAATTAAAAAAAAAAATTACTCTCATAATACATCCGTGGGACATTTGTGGGAGGGCAGCAGCCCTCGCCACTCGGCCAAAAGGCCGAGCGGCGTGTATGGCTTTGAACTTTGAACGTGTGGTAGAGCGCAAATGTTTGTACTGCAAAGCTTCTACAGTTCACTCGATAATTTCGAGCCATCCAGCTGTATTGAAATGATATTTTAGCACAGTGCGAAAATAGAGCAAGCGTATAGTGCTGCGTGATGTGTGTGGTGTTGTCTCCTTTTCAATTTTTGAAAAGCCAAGAAGAATCTCGCCATATATTGTCAAATAGCTTAGTTATCATCATCATCATGAATATGTCTGACCCTGCCCTAAATCTCTCTCTCAGCCTGCACATAGATTTGCATGTCGGAATTTCATTTACCAGTCACTACATTTTTCCTATTTATACGACCTCAGCCTCGGCTATCCCTCCTCGTACCTTCCGTAGCAAAACCATTTATCCCTCCCTCGCTCTTATTAATTAATGTAAAACCCTAGTTATGGCTAGCTAGGGTTTGTAAGAGACTCCTTCTTTCCTTTCTTGTTTTTTGTAAATTAATTAAACCCAACAGCTTGTTCTTGCCTGTGAGGCGAAGGGAACCCTAATTCATCAGAAACGAAATGAAGGAATAAGCCCTTAATGTTGTTTTAATATTTTATTCCTGTTTTGCTTTTGTATTACATGTTCGTTTTATTTTAGGGGTTATGGATGAAGGAGCTCTCTTCAGTTCACTTCGAGGCAGTGTAAGGCTGACACTCAGCTGCTGACTCGTTGGTTCAAGAGCTCATCAATGGAAAATGAAGAATCATGATGTGTTTTTGATCCAACGAAGCGGGAGCTGCGTTTAGTCATGGCTGTCGCGTCTTGGACTGAAGGGAGCTCCCCCTTTCCACAATCTTTTGGCCTTTATATCTTAAATCAGTTGCTTCATACGTTTTGTAAATGAAAAACTTGCTTAATGTCTTTGAACTCTAATACTTTTTGTGGGTATTTCAGTTCTTCACGATCTTCTTGATAATGTTTTATGATTTATAAAAATGATTAACTACTTTTCATCTTTGTTTCTACTATCTTCTTGATAATCTTTCATGATTTAGAAAATGAAAAACTACTTTCCATCTTTGATTCGACTTAGCTTTTTAAGCACTTAATCTTTACAAGAATCTTGTTTGATTTGTAAATGAAAACACGAGCATCATGATTCAACTTAGGATTTTAGTGTGTACTTGGTATTTATCTACACCTAAACCTTATATATGACTTGTAAATGAAACAATTGCATCGTGATCATGATCATGATTCTACTTAAGAGTTCTCTGGTCTTCATCTTCACTAGATTCTCACATGATTTGTGAATGAAACACTTTGCAGCCTGACTTGGGAAATTTTTGGGCACTAGTTGGCTAATTAATTGGCAAAAAGTCTCTAGGATGTCTTACCTATTAATATTAAATATCTGGGATAATTTTAAATATTCATACTGCTGATGCATGTTTTGACTCTGCATTTCGATGACAGGAAATCTGAAGATTGGAGAGCTTGTTATCTGGACCTTAACTGGATGGAGATCTGTGACATAACTTTTGGCTTCTTGCTGGCATTTCTGTGCATTTTGGAACTTGGAATATGCATCAAATGTGTCCTGCAGCGGCTGCCTTTTATATCATACGGCTGGACTATGGATGAGAAATAACTAGGTTACCACGTTTAAAGAAAGGTTATTTATCTCTCATCCCTACAATAGGGACTCAAGCTGTTGCTTGAATGTGTACAAATTTTAGTGTATATGTTTCAAATTAATAAAAGATTAAATGCGTTCTCTTTAGGATTGTTTAAGCTCTTCCAATTTGTCCTCTTCTTGAAGTTGGATAGTTGTGTGTTTGCGTATTGCAATTAAGTTATTAAGCTCTCCCTATATGGCTTTCTTCAGTTTCTTTGGTTCTCTAACTCAAGAACATCCATTTTATGTGTTACCTTCTTTCATCATCAGCCAGCACTTAGCTTGGTGATCATTGAGCTGCTGTTGGTATTAATCTTGAGTGCTCATGGTGAGTAAAATATTGGTGTAGCCTCATCTGGATTTAAACATTTTAAGGTATTTAAACATTCTCCCATTGAATTATATGTATAATCCATGACAATAAATTTAATAAACTAAGTAAATTATGGCTGCGGCCTGATCTGGACAACGCACTAGATCAACGAAGGCCTCGATTAAGGCTGTCTTGATGAAGAAAAGGCCCTCTGATTGAGGCTGGACACTTTCCTTGTGTTTTTCTTTTACAATTATATATTTTGGTAGATCAATCAATTTTCCTATTAATCAGTCACATACTCGGATCTGCACGTGTATTATGAAACTTAAGAAGGCAGAAATATTATTTGGTGATCACTGATCAAGCTGGAATTAATTGGATTCTATCCCTACGAATTTTGAAATATCGTTCAACAACTTTTGATTATTTAGTTATCTTGCAATAATTTCTGAAAGTCAATTGTTCCTAAAATAAAGATTTTGGTATTGGATATTAAAAAACAAATAAATACTAATTCTTAACCTTTTGATTATTTAGTTATCATGTGTCAAGAAAGCATTAACAAAAAGGGAGAAAAAGTTCATCCTCTGTTAACTAATGAAACCATACTATCAAATAATAATAATAATAATAATAATGAAACTATACACGTGGCAATTTAGGTTAACAAGTCATATCAAAATTAGTGCATCCGTTAATCATGTCAAGATTCTCAAGCACCAATTCCCCCTTAATTATGAAACGTGTTATAATTGTGTCACTTTTTAAGTCTTTAAATATCCTTTGTAACAAAAAAGAATATGTCTCTAAAATGGCCAACTCTATTATACGGTTAACGTAACATACATACACTCACAGCAACAGTAATAGATCCCATTATGAATATTGTTACTGTAAGTGTGTGTATGTTACGGTAACCATAATATAGAGTGATCCTTCTATAATATTTGTAGTACCACTTAATTATATTATTCTAATCAATTTTGATAAAAGATAATCAATTACTCGTTAAAAGTTAAAACATAAAAATACGACATACTTCTATCGGATAAAAAGTGAGTAGTTATGTTACAAACAAGTTTATTAACATATTACCACCTCTAGAAAGAAAGCTGTTTGCCTTTTTCAATGATTACAGTTGGTTTAAAACATGCATGTTTTACTTAACATCGGAGAGTATAAAACGTGTTTCGTATGTTATATACAATCCAACAATGGAATATTACTCACTTCGGACACATAATCGATCATGATTTAGTTGTTTGACTTTGTAAACTAGCCTAGAGATGTTACAAGATATGTGCTCCATTACATACACATCAAAAGGGTTTTTTTTGAATTATTAAGTACATGTCTGTGAAGTTGAGTTTAGACCACAATCTTAATTAACACATTTTGTCCCCATCTCTAATGTCTATCTCATTTGATGGATTTTCTTTTTTAAAATATATTTCAATACTTTTCGAAGGAATCAAGCGGTAGAGTAGTTAAGTGAGTTAGTGAACACCATATTCATTGTAACTGTCCCTGAAAAATATATACATATAGAAAAAAGATATATTTGGCCATGATACCCTAAACAAACCCAATTTCTCAAATAGGCAAATGTGTTTGTTATTGTTTTTCAAGTGGTGTTCTCTGGACTCTTTTTAAAAAAGGAAAATGATGTTTTTGATATGATATCTTTAAAAATGAAAATATGTTTGGTAGCTTGTTTTCAATATAGTATATAAAAATGAAAATAGTAAAAACATGTTTGGTTGTTCATATGGAAATTTAGAGACAATGAAAGAGAATGGAAGAATTATTTTATGGGAAATTATCATTGCCCCACCTCTTTTTTATTTTATGGTCATCTAACCACCACTAAATTCTAACATATTCTTTGCACCACCTTTCTTTTTAAGTTTGTATTAATTAGCCACTTTTGTACTACCTTTCTTTTTAAGTTTGTATTAATTAGCCACTTTTGTACTAACACCGTTAAATAATTTTAATAAAATGACAATTTTACCCCTAAATAAATAAAAAAATCATTTTTATTTTATAAAAACTTTAAAAATAAAAAATTATAATTATAAAATACTCCTAATTTAATAAAAAATAAATCCAAAAATTAGAATATTTATTTTTTAAATAAAATTATTTTAATAAAAAATTATAATTATAAAAATAATTACAAAATTTTGGGATTTAATAAAAATCCCCTAAATTATTAAAATTTTGGGATTTATTTTTTAATAAATAAATTCAGTTATTTTAATAAAATCTTTCAAAATTATAATTTTTAATAAATAAATTCAGTTATTTTTATTAACATATTACAAAATTATAATTTTTAATAAAAATAATTATTAAAATACAAAATCTAAATTTAATAAAAATTAGCTGAGCACCTCTATTTGAATTTTTTTTTTAAATTTAGGAGTATTTTTATAATTATAATTTTTTATTTTTAAATCTTTTATAAAATAAAATGATATTTTTATTGTTATATACAATCCAACAATGGAATATTACCTACTGGACACAATCGATCATGATTTAGTTGTTTGATACAAATTTAAAAAGTAAGGACTAGCCTAGAACATGTTACAAGATTTTATGCCCATTAACATACACATCAAGAGAGGGTAATGATAATTTCCTTGAATTTTATTACATGTCTGTGAGTATTGACATTATATTTTGTCAATTTATGCCATAATTATCCAAATTTGCGATTCCGTCATCTATATATATATTGGTATTGTTCATGTTGATATATTTATTTTTGAAAAAAAGACATAAAATTAATATATTATTGTCTTATAAACATACACATATATACATCTACCTATGTGTATCTATTTATATGAAAGAGCATAAGAGAGAAGAGTTTTATCATCTCATGATAATTCTTAAACATAACTGTTAGCCTAAAGGGCTACACATTATGTAATTTTGATGATAACAAACATGTGTTTAAATGAGTTAATAAATATTGTATTTCACAAGTTCACTAGTTTTTGAAGGATAATATTTATGCAAGTGAATCAAGTGAAATCAAGCTCAAGACACTCAAAGGACAACGGCGAAATCAAGAATATGAATTGAAGCTCAACGGATAAATCTAGTGCGACAATTTCTTGTAAAGCCGGTATGATTTAATTGATGCATGATTTAGCATTTGAGAAGCTCAAGTTTTGTCTAATAAAATATTACTTTTTATAAACCAAAATGTTTTATTTTTAAGATAAAAGTATTTTGTGGATTTGAGTAATTTGGATTAAAATGAAAATGGTTTACAATCTTTGATTTTAATAAATATTATTTTGAATTTGATTTTAAACCTATTTGTAAAGATTTGAAACGTTTTGGGTCATATTGTAACTTATAAAAGATTGAGGGCCTAAGTGAAAGGTTTTGAGAACTTTAAGATTTATGTTGATTATGTTAAAACCTAAAAAGGGCTTATTCTAAAAGTATTATTATATGTTGGGCCATAGCATAATTTCAGAAAGTTTTGGGAATGGCAAATATTTTTTAATTATTTAAATCTAAATGAAATTAATTATTTTATTATAAAAAAAAACTTCATAAATACAAAAAAAAGTTTATAAAACATATTGAGCTTCCATTTAGTAAATCATCATTGATTGAAGCATCATTGAGCTATTATTTGTAAATCTATTAAAGAGATTTTTGTTGTAATTTCTTTTTTCAATTTATGCATAATTATGAGATAATCTGATGATCCATTTATTGGTAAAATTGTCATTGGATTAAATAAATTTATTTTTGAAAAATGACATAAAATTAATATATTATTGCTTTCTTTTTATCATTTATTATTACATCTGTTTGAATTTATTGTTTTTATTTGATTAAGGCATTAGATTAATTTGCGCAATTTATTAGATAATTTTTTAAAATCAATTCAATCTTGGAGTTTTATCATCTCATGATAATTCTTAAACATAACTTACCATCAAAAAATTAAAATCATTAATTTATTTTAAAACAAAAATAAAAGTTATATTAAATTATGTAAAATCAAGTAATTTGCATGTTTCAAATTGAAATAATTTTTTATTTAGTATATATGTATTTATTTTAGAGAATACTAAATTAATTAACTTAATGACATATATTTTATATTTCCTTAATGAATTTAGTTATAGTTTGGATGCAGTTTTCTTTTACCTAATAAAAGCATTTTTAATAAACTATTTTAATTATCTAGAATAAAAACTAATAAAAACAAATAAAAGAAAAAAAAATGTTCAAAAAATGTGTGGTCCAATGAGAAGCTTTCAGCTATCACTTATATAAATATATTACTAGAAATATAAACTTAGATAAAATATTATAAAGCATCACTCATTTGCCAAGAAATTTGATAGCATGTATGGGACCATTAGAATAATTGCATCCTTATGGTGTGACCCGTGTAAAATAAAAATAGTAGAACATCATAAAGTTGTTTTCTGCTTTTCTTCTACAAAAAGTGAAGAATGAGAACATCTCTTTCTCATAAAAAATTATACCAGTGCAGAAACAAGAGCTACCAAACAAATTTTCTTAATTTTTGTTTTTGGAAAACGAAAATATTGAATGAAAAACATTAACAAACGGGTCCTTAATTTTCTACAATCATCATCAATTCAAGTGAAGTGAATTTGTCAAAATTAACTTACATACGCGCAAGGCACACACCGGGCAGTAATATTTGCGTATAACTACGAGCAACTAAAAATCATGAGCAAAACTTAATTAGCATATGCAAGTTTAATTTCTTACCAATAAGCAAATTAATAGAGCCTAGTTAGAACTTCATTATAAAAAGAACTAACTAAATAAGTAAATAATTAATCCTAATGCTACAGTACTTGTATATGTATATGAAATTAAGAAAAATGATAAGTGAACATTAGGACGACAAAATGAAGACAGAAACGGCAGCCACTTGCTGTCGTATTGTTGACTTATAATTCCTTTTCATTGAGCCCATAGATACATTAAAAAAAGGGTAAACATTAATTAAAAAAATTATCTACATTATCTCTAAATAAGAGAGCAAACCTTATCTCAACCTTCAACCTTCTCTACCGTATTGCTTCAAATGATTTTTCATCTCTTCTCTATTGTGACCATCACAGAACCAACTAACCAACCTTATATCTTCTCTACCGTGATGCCTCTTCTCCACCGCGACCAGGCCAAGCATCATTTCAAATTTTCCTTTGCTGTCGACACAGCACGGAGCCAACAAATCTACGAATTTTGCAGACTTTCTTTTGCAAATTTCTTTTGTCGTCACCTCACTTCTACATACTCTCTCCCTCTCACTTTCCTTCCATAGAGGAACTATTTTTGTTCGTTAATTTGTTTGATTTTGTTTAATATTTGTATTTAATTAAATTTGATTAAAACTCAAATTAAATTGTGTTTTATATTAAATTCAAATTAACATTGTAGATTTGATTTTGTTCAATATTTGTTTGATTTTGTTTAATATTTGTGCTTAATTGAATTTAATATTCTTTTGCCGTTTTCTCTTACCATTGTGTTTATTTTGCTTACCGTTTTTGCTAGGATTTTAATTAAATTCTTAGATATAAATTTTGAACCTCAAATAGACAAAATTTGAACATTTTCTCATATCTTTCTTGCTGGATGTACAGATTCTGCACACCATAACTAACTTTTACCTTACTACAGCATCTCCTCACATCTTTTCGCCACCTTGATAAAATGTATATTTTTGGAAATAATTCAACTGAGTTACATATCAGCACTGCAAGGGCATGCGTGCAAAGAATCCCCCTAAACTAGAACTTTGAATAGATACAATTAACTTCACACTCAGCTTCTTCGAAAACAACCTCAAAGATGCCTCTCTGATCTTGCCCAAATGATTCAATTATTTTATATATCGATCCCATATAATCCAATATATCACAATATATAAGTGCAATTAATTCTTGTTGGAATTCTTTAAAATTGAAAATGGTGTACACCTCTTCAACTTGATTCTCCATCTTATATCTTGTCACGCATGGTGTCCTTTTACTGAAACACTTGGCATCTGCTTGCCATTCTAATTAAGTTTTCCTCCTCAATGCATTTTCATATTGCTTCGCAAACTGTTTTGAATTTATTTTTGAGTTAACAAACCCATAAAAAAATGCATTCATACTTTCACATTGCTAGGTAGTTGACATTCCTGCTTAAAAATAGTCTTTTAAAAATCATGGGACCCAACAATGCCTCTCCTCGTATAAATCATTTAACCAATCATTATCCCATAAATCATATTCTATAATCATGTCATGCCAAGTGATTAGTATTAAAAATTGTATGTTTGTTATAAAGTAAAAATATTATTTTGTGTTATTAATGTAATTTATATTTATAATTGTGTAACATATTATAAATTTCTAAGTATTTGATTTTGTGTGTTTATTAGGTAAAAATAATAATTTCATGCAATTGGAGGGTCCAAACAAATGTACGGATGTCAAATTTGGATTCCGGAAGTCCGAGAAATTATGTCATTGTCGAGGAAAATTCGAGACTTTTGTTCTAAATTTTTACTTTTTTACCACGGTAAATGTGGTAATTGTAAAATTATAAGTTTTTATCTTGTTAGGTATGGTAATTTTTAGTGGAATGTGTTGGATATAATTGAGTGAATAAGTTAGGTTTATATTTTTTAAGTGGGATTATTAGTGGGACAAATGTAAGGTTTGAATGTAATTAGAATTTTTTATTTGTGTGGTGTTGATTTACCATGTATTAGTATAAATAGAGAAGGGGTGAACACATCTCCTTGCACATTCTCTTCTCCTCTTTCCCCCTAAATTATTCTCCTCATATCTCTTTATAATATATTTTCAATCAATAAAATTAGGTTTATTTCAATTTTCAATTTTCATTTTAATTATGTGTTTTTCAATTTTAATCATTTCTTTTATTTCAAAAATGTTTACCTAAACATTCATAGTTAGGGGAATGTGAAACTCTTAGTAAAAAAAATGGTTTAATTAAATTCGATTTTTAATTTTATAAATTAAGTTGTTTTCTATTTAATTTTGTCCATATTTTATATTTTGAAATTTTGATTTATTGTAGACAAATTAAGGAATTTGGCACAACGAATTCTTAATATCTTAGTATAAAATATGGTAAAATAGTATTTTGATTTAGTGTAGACAAATTAAGTTTTGGCACATTAAATTCTTAATCCATAATAAAATAAATGAGAAAATAATTTTAATATATAAAATTAATCTTTTGGGAAATAAAACAAAAATAAAAAAAATTTGTTAAATTGTATTTATTATTAAGAGTGGATCCATAACCCTAACTAATTCAACTTCATAGTTTTCCTCAAATTAAATTGTGTATTTTTTATTTTTATTTTTATTTTTTTAGATAAATTTAAATAAACAAATTAAACACTTTCTCTGTGGATCGATCTCGGACTTATCGAGTTATATAATAACTAGGCACTCTTATACTTGGGAATAAATCAAACATTTTAAGTTGTGCCAAATTTTTGGATGAAAACTTGACAATGACATAATTTAGACTTCATAGTTTTCCTCAAATTTAATAGTTGTTCATCTATCCCCGCCAACGGCGCCAAATGCAAGAAAATGGAACCCTCTTGTTCCGTGCCATTAATGTCAATGACTCTGTCACCAAGAGCAAGGTAATTTACTTTGATTTGCTTCAGATCTCAACTTTATTTTATTTTATTTTATTTTATACCATCAATTCATTAAATGTTTGAAATATTGGAAGAAATTAAATACTATGTTTGATGATGCAATGGGGGAAACAGTTTGATAACTTGTATAGATGCCGCCACTCGCTCCCAGAGCTACTGATGTTATGATTGCCGGGAAGGTTGCTGTTTTTTGCAAGTTATGGTGATGTTGGCAAGGGTTGTCTTCTTGCTCAATGTTTCTGCTCGTGTAATTGTTACCGAGATTGATTTATACTATGATGATCTGTACTAAGATGTTAGGTTTAAATTTCATAGGAGTGTGTGTTGAGGTTATGGGAAAGTTGGAGGTTGGCAAGGGTTGTGCTGCTGCTTTGAAGCAAGCCGGTGCTCGTGTAATTGTTACCGAGATTGATTTGTACTATGATGATCTGTACTAAGATGTTAGGTTTAAATTTCATAGGAGTGTGTGTTGAGGTAATGGGAAAGTTGGAGGAAAGAAACAAATTGGTTTCAATTGATTGAAGACCATTTAGGATTTGAATAAGGTTTTGGATGAGGATGTGGGGATTATTTTGTATTTGATGCAGTTTTAAAGTTATGCTTGCTTTGCTGCATCCTGTTATCCTATTGTTTACGAATGAATGATTAAAAATATATATTTCTTTTTCCCAATTTCATATGCACATAAAAAATCATTATAAAAAACTAAGTTCAATTTGACCATTTATGATCATTTTACCGTATAAGACTCTAAGTTATTTGCTTAGGATATTTTGTGATCATTTTACCATTGCAATTGATAGTTCAATCGGTTCTTGAAGTCTTACTTTATAATTTATTATTTTGACGGGGAGAGTATTTTTGTAATTTTAACAGTTTGCTAATAGTCAAACTAACAGGATACTAATGACAGAGGAGGTGCTTGTAATTACGTAGATACATTTTATCTATATGTTAATACGCCAAACCCCAGGAGAGGTCCCTAAAAATTACCCTTATATTCTGCTTGCTTTTTTTTGGAATTTCTTTAAAAGTGTCATAGCATCTCATTCCTCAAGTTGTAATCGTTTTGTTTTGTCAACAAAATTTCTACAATCTTTTTCTAAGAATGACACATTTTCATACCCATCAGCTTCAACAACAAAAATAAAATTGAAATTTTGGGCAATTCTAATTCACGCACAATCATTCATTTCAATTCGCTTTTTAGCACTTGCACTAGGGGTGGGCAAAAAAAGTTAATTAATCAAAAATTGAACCGAACCGAACGGTTCGGTTCAGTTTTTATGCGATTTTTTTATCTTCAAAAAACCGAATTACTAATATAATAAGAATAATAAAATTAATCGGTTCGGTTTTTAATTTTTTAAAAAAGCCGAAAAATCAAACCGAGCGTAAAATAAACGAACTAACAAAGCAACTAGCAAGCAGCAGACAACAAACCCTTTAAAATCTAAACACTTCTACTGTTCTTCTTCTTCAGCCGAAAACCGAACCCTTCAGCTGCAGCACGCCAGCACGTTCAGCCGCAGCACCTTCAGCTGCTGTAATCTCGTCCCTGCTGCTCGTCGCCGCCGCTGCAATCACGTCATCGCCACTGCTCATTAGTCGTCGGGCTGCTCGTCTTTCACGAATCCGATCTGCTGCTATTATTATTGATTGGATGAACAGAAAATTTCGGTGCAGGTGTGTGTATTGCAATGTCGATTTAAAATCTGTGAAATTTGTGGTAGCCGCTTCGTCAACTTGTCTGTGAAATTTTTGCACTGGTTTGGTAATTTCAATGTCTAATGAAGCAACTGTAGTAAAAGGCTTTAATTAACCGTTATCTGCTTACCTGAAGTCATAAAATTTTGATCATCATGTTCTATTTGTTTGACCTGATGTGCAAATTAAAAGCAGATTGAAGTGGCAAAAGTGGTTGAAACCCAATCTAACTTGGAACGACAGCTGGAATTGATTGAGACTCATCAACAAGAGGTATTTTCTATTAGGGCTATCTGTCTGGGTGTTGTATACAAAGCTCTTTGATACCAGAATTTTTTTACATAATCCCCCATTCTCACAATGAGGTCCAGCACAATGAGTGAACAATCTCAATCTTTGCTTCTTTGTAAACTTTTTTAAATGTGAATGGGTGATCAATAATTTAAATTTTGTGTCATGATTCGTGAATAATTATGGTTCTTTCTCCTTTGCAAATATTGTCAGGTTGATAAGGCTTTACAAAGTATGGAAGAAAAAGCAGAGCGTATCTACAAGGATGAGCGTGGATTGCTTCTTGACAATGAGGCTGCATCAACGAGAGATGCAATGTGAGGGCTTGTTTCTTTGGTCATTTTTTTCTTTATTCTACTTAGGTTGTCTTAGTCATTTTACTTTGGTTGTCCATAATCTTCTGGCTTTTGTCCATTACATCAATTTAGAGCCAGCAATGAGCTCTTTGAACTTGGGGAAATGCTAGTAGTCTGGTCCACTACCTGTAGTTAAAGAACTAACTGAATTAGTATTATTGTTTACCAACATGAAAATTTTATGGATGATATACAATGATAGCACATTTATTTTTTGGTCTAGACTCTGTTTAACCTGTTACACAATTCTTAATTTAGAATTGTGGGTATGTGTTTGCAGAACCTGTTTTCCTTCAGGAAATTGCATGATTCAAGTTCTGCCCTCACCAGAGTTTGAGACTTTCTTTTTTGTTCTTGTTACAGGTATGATCTGGCTGAATTTGTAGAGAGGGAAATGGAGCATATGACTGAGCAGATTAAATCAATTATCAAGTCAGTTTCTACCTTAAAAGTAGATGGGCCAATGTTTTTGTTTAATTTGTTAATGTAGAATTTGGTAGGCCAATAGCACCTCAATAAGAACAACGAGCAGAGGAGTAATTAGGATTTGTGAGTTGATTGATGTTTATTGCTTTGTAGTTTTGTTAAAGTTTAAATACATTTTACTTATTTATTTTGATTTGAACTTGTTATTTAAACATGTTATGTATTATTGAACATACTTTGATACATATTTTAATTTTTTGTTTGTCAACTTTTTATATTTATGGTAGATTTATTAGTTTAAGGTTTTAAATTTTAAAAAGCCCAAAATAAGTCCAATAGTCCCATAATCGAAATAATCGAACCGAACCAAATCGAATTATTTTGATTAATCTAGTATTTGATTATTTTGGTAATTTGATTAATTGCGATTATGATTTTAAAATAATCATAATCGAACGATTATGAAAATTTTAATAAAAAATCGAACCGAACCGCGTCCACCCCTAACTTGCACTAATTCTGCGATTGCATGGAAAATACCTAGCTTTATCTAGACTCAATCCACGGTTGCGTTGAAGATTTAAAGTTTGAAGAACCCATTTTCCATCTTCGTTTAGACAACTTCTAATTTTTGCATCACAACCATTTTTCACATTAGGTTTCGGCTTCAATGCATTAGCAGATTTACGTTCTGACTTGCCGCTACGGCCACATGCAAATGTCGTATATCTAACAATTCCATCAGTCCTTTTCTTAGTAGATCGAACCTTTACAAGAAACCCCTCTTGTTTACCATAAACTTTGTAAAATGCAAATATTTTTCATAACTATTAAATAACATTCCAAGAGTTGGCTCATATTTTTTTCGGTTGCACAATTTCATCTACATTGTTGGCTCCTTTTTCTTGCAACTCTTCAAATGCATGCTCATTTTCCAAATTCTCCATTTCTACAAAATAATTAATGTTTGTATTAAAAAACTTATATAACATTTTTTGTCCAGTAACAAAAAATCCTAACAATTTAAATATATAAAACACATCCACAAATTTTTATAATTTATTCCATTATCTCCAGCAATTTCAATTAAAAAATCCTAACAATTTAAATATATAAAACAAACCCAAAAATTGTTATAATTTATTCCATTATTTCTAGCAATTTAAATTTAAAAAAATCCTAACACTTATAAAACACATCCAGAAATTGCTATAAATTTAATCCATTACTTTCTAACAATTTAAATTAAAAATTCTTGACAATTTAAATATATAAAACACATCCATAAATCGTTATAATTATTCCATTATTTTCAGTAATTTAAATTTAAAAAAATCCTAACATATATAAAACACATTAAAAAATTGTTATAATTTATTCCATTATTTCTAGCCATTTAAATTTAAAAAAAAATCATAACAATTTAAATATATAAAAAGCACAAATCTAAGAATTTTTACAATTTAAATTAAAAAATTTCTAACCATTTAAATATATAGAACACAACAAAAACTTTATTTGAATGTAATGAGAGAGACCAACTTACCAATTAATCAGTAACAATTTCATCAAGCTACCTTTGATGAAATTGCCACTGGTTTTGTTTCACTTTTTTTTTTTTTTGGCTATTGAACAAATCCGGATCTAACTTCTCTCCCTTCTTCCTTATGGCCACTTTTTTTTTTAAATGTTACTAAAATCGAGCAAATACAGGGCTGGAAATGCAGATATTGGTTGTGTGATAAACAACTAAAAGAGGTGCGAGAGATGCAAATAGAGTTATGGCCTTCCACTTTAATCCTCACGTTAAAACTTTTGTCCAAGGGGGAAAAAAAGCATAACTCTATTCATGCACTATGTTAAATTTTTTTTGTTTTTAAACTTATCGTGGGCCCATAACTATATTCACACATGTAGAGGAGAGGATAAGATAACAGAAGAGTGAGAGGACAGGAAACGACATCATGCGCTGTCGTTTTTGTCTTCCTTTTGTCTTCCCTCAGTCTAAATAACATAACTCAAGTGAAAACACTGAATGAGAAACATTACCAAACATATTTTCTTAGTTTTTGTTTTTAGAAAATGAAAACACTGGATGAAAAACGTTACCAAATGGGCCTTAATTTCCTACAATCACCGTCAAATCAAGTGAAGTGAATTTGTCAAAATTAACTTATATACGCGCAAGGCACGCCCTAGTCAATAATATTTGCGTACAACTACAAGCAACCAAAATTATGAGATCCACTCCCTCCGCATTGTAGAGATTTAATTTATATTTCCTTTCTTAGAGCTCCAGAACTTGAGTGAAGGATGTTTTTTTTCCTAATATGAAAGTTTGACTTCCCTCGAATATTTGAGAATGTTTAAAATCTGAGCGGTGCCTATTAGAATTGATGTAAACGAGTTTCAAATAACGTCACTTGAATATTTGAGAAAGTTTAAAATTTGAGCGGTGCCTATCAGAATTAATGTAAACGAGTTTCAGTATTTATACAATTGTAAATATCATGAGAAATAATCTCCAAAAAAAAAAAAAACCTAAAAATCATGAGCAAGACTTAATTAGCAGACGCAAGTTTAATTCCTTTGCAATAAGCAAATTAATAGAGCCCAGTTAGAACTTCATTATAAAAAGAACTAACTAAATAAGTAAATAATTCGTTCCAATGCTACAGAACTTGATGTGTATATAAAATTAAAGGCTAAAACTTGTTGTTACGCTACGTGTTGAATCCCGGCTAAAATCCCATTTGTTAACTCCATCAAACGAAAACATAGCACAGCAGCAGAAGTAGGGACGCTCAAAGCAATCAAAGCCAAGACCCCCAAAGCGAAGCTTGGCCTGGTATTCATCAACTGTGCTTGCAAAACTCCCATTGCTTCACATATGTACGAATCGTAGCTGGTGTAATACTTTTTCTCCCACTCCATCCAATTCTCAGGCGGCTCGTAGTTCCTCTCGATCATCTTCATTTCATGGATTCGTTTCCGGAGAACGATCATGTTCTCATCAACCAGCCGGTGCTGGCGGCCGCCGCGGCGACAGTTTTTGTCATGTGCATCCCTCCTAGGCCCAGCAGATGCATAAACCTTATTATTAGCTAATGAAACCCCCTTGATCCGGGGGTTCGATCCATTGAAAATTGATGAAGAGGGGAGAGATGACGAACATAGAGAAGTTGACTCCATTGAATTGTGCGTGAGTATTTTGAGTGAAATTGATGTTGTGAATGTCTTTTGTTTTTAAGAAAATTAAGCCGCGGCAACATGTATTTATAAAGCGGGAAGCATGTGATCAAGCAGTGATATATCTAATTATTTACGAATTAGGCAACCTGGCTCGCAGCAAAACCGTGTCTCAACGGACAGCTGCAGCCTGATGATGATGATTAATTATTATCAATCAGCGCCTAAATAATGGGGTGGATCCGGAGACGCCGACGCCTGTCACATCATGAGGTCGATATGTGGCGGGGCCACCCAGCAGCTGCAGCTTCGTTTAAGAGGCATTGCCTTGCTTGTATGAAAAGGCATTTTAAGGCAATCGACATCAAATTTCTTTTATTTTATGTCATAGATAAGAGATGGAAAATATTAGACAATAATATCTACAAAGCAAGCGCGTTTCAGAATTTTTTGATGTGCGCATTTAAATTAGCCCAAAAAAAAGAAAGAACGTTTTTTTCCCAAAAAAAGAAAATTAGTAATGAAGCATCTATGAAGTACCTAGTCTATATTTGACTGGATACAATAAAATTAGAAAATTTATTTTGAAATATTGAATGATTATATAGTTAGATTTAGTAGTGGTCGTTAAATTTTACTCTTTCAAATGGTGAAGAAGGTTCTTTTCTTTCCGTCCCCAGAGACAGAGAATTTAAAAGTTCACAAATTCTCCGGAGCAGTGGCAGTTAGGATTGGCCTTGACTTCTTGTGTAGGACGACGGATTTTTTTATTCGAGTTCATTGAATGTTCCATGTTTTCTCCAGGATTCATAGTTCCAATGAATAAAATAGTTTATTTTTGGGCATAAATTTTATCTTATAAGAGATGTACACTTATGAATGAAGAATTGAGTTAACTAGTATAAGATAAGTGTAATGGGTTAATCGAAATTATAAATTATTCAACTTTAACGCAAATATAATATCATAGCCTCCCTACTATTTTATGATGTTAAATATCAGAAATTTGTCGAAACTTTCTATTCTTCTTCTGATAAAGAGGCGATTTACCATTGACGTAGTTAAATGATTACCATTGAGTATTGACGTGGATAAGTTTTAAACATGGTGGCTTTTTCAGCTTCTAGAAATTTGTTTAAGCTGATTAAATTAATGCATTCTTTAAAAACTCTAAGAACTTTGATTAATTTGAAGTGTTATTTTCATGAATTACAAACTAAATTTGTAAAAATTATATTATTAAGGTGTTTTTGGGAAGGAATTCATAGTGTTCGCATAAACGTTTCAGGTTAATCACTGATCAATTATGCTTTAAGAAAAAATTATGTAGGAAAGTAATTATGTTCAATTCTAAATTTGTCGCATCTCTTAACAACATGTCTAAAGACTTGAAAAAAAAAAAGATTTTTGTAGTAACATTATAGTTTATTTCTCTCTCATCTCCATTATTTATTTTTATTTTTTTTGAAATTTTATTTTTAATTATTATTATGGTTGATCGATTTTTAAAATAGACTTGCGAAGAAAATTCCATCGAAACTCTCTCTCTTGAATCCAAATTTAACGTCATGTCTTCCAGAAGTTGACTATCACAAAACATTTGTTTGAAAAGAAAAAAAAAAGAGAGAGAGAAAAAAGCAAGTAATTAATAATTAGGAATAATTAGCATTGTTGTAATAATTAAGCATGCTAACAGTTGATTCCCGTCAATTTGTGTAACCAAATGCACACTAATATTAATTAACAACGACCGTCATTGTGAAAAATTTAAGTTGATTTTAATAAAGTGTAGTAAGACTGTAATGTAACTCTATTCTTTTGCGCCGATGCCAGTTAATTTCAAATTCATGGATTTATTAGATTTGTAAGTTGCAAAGAAAGAGTTTCCAAAGATTCATATGCTTGTTCAATTTTTATATTTGGATGAGTTATTTACTCTCTAAATAATACTATCAACACTCTAATGCGTAGGACACTTACTAAATTTAAATTCTAAACTTTTATTGAGTATGTTCAATAAAATCACAAAAATATTATAGATAAATCTTTTTTTTTTTTGTTATTTATACTCTACGCATATGTAATATGAAAACATCTCATAAAATATATTTCATTGCTTTATAGATATTTTATATTCAAAGAAAAACTCCATTTACCACATAAATAACTCTCCCTCTTACGTCTTACCTATAATGGTGCTTCTCATTTGGCTCGGTCCTATAGGCGATTGTTTCACAGTACTCTTTTTTTGTTTTTAATTCTTGGTACAGAAAAGCAACTTGAAATCTTTTAAATTTATTAAAAATTTATTGAATTGATTGCTTTTAATCTCTCCATTTTATCACTATAAACTACAGTTCATATTAAATGAGTGTTAACTGTTGAGAATAATTTCATTTGATTTAATTAAATTAAGTTGTCCCTTTTAATTAATTTACTGTAAGGACATTTTAATAATATCAAAATTTATTATCAGTGAGACTATTTGAATACATAATTTTACTCCCTAGAGCTATATTTTAATAAAAGTTCATATTACAAGTATGCATTTTCATCATTTTACCATACACCCAATTTATTTTGCAAATCTATTTCTTTAATTCGATCACTCATATAAAAAACTATGAAAGACTGTTAAAGATTTTAGAATGATCATCAGGTTTTAGACTTTCCAAAAACCAGTAATGAACTGTGATGAGTTCTCAAGTTCTAATCAAAGAAAAATATTTCCGATTTAAAAAAAAATCGATAAAACATAAATTTGGGATTGTTACAGTGAAGAATTTGTTGTCTGGTTTCTATAGAAAAATATTGTTGCAGTAAAGAAAAACAGAGAGAAGAAAGAGGTTGAATATTGGCTTGTTGCATAAGCAAATTTTGTGGATTTAGAAAGAAAATAAGACTAAGAAAAGGAATTATTGACTAATGTTAATTTAAGAATTTTGAGAGGCTTGTGAAGTGAAATTTTGAAATTTTTTTTTTGAATTTTGATAATGGGTATAAAAAGCAAATTATTTTAGTGAGAAATTTTATAAGTTTAAATAACCTCATTCTTTTAATATAATTAGAGTGTTCAAAATGTTATTCAAAATACAAATAACTCCATTTTTTACAATCTCACTACGTGGAAATTTTAAGCATTTAACATGACTTTTATTCTTCTAAAGAGGCCATCCATATTCCCCCTTGATTATTATGAATTTAGGATTATTATTTTCACCGTTTTCTTCCGATTCCGCGTCAAAATGACTTCACGAGGAGGTGCCTAATCAAATGAATAATGATGAATTAGAGTTATATACATTTAAAAAAAAAAAGTCATGCAACATGAATCAATGCGCGTTGAATTAATAATCTGCTAGCTAGCTAGAGGATTACAATCATTCCATTAGACCATTAATAGAATGTTTTGATATATAGCATCTCACTTCTCATGCAAATCGAAATAAATACATATATCAATTAATTACGGATATGAATTCATTGGATCCACCTATGTTACAATAATTGCACCATATCATATTTTTTGTTTCTATTTGGCTGAGCCGTTGGATGTTTTATTGTTCAATCTAACGGTTGCAAATATTTTTTTTAAATCAAACAACTATTGGTTAATGGTTTAGACGGTTGTTTTAATACAGATAAGATTTGACGGACATAGACACTTGAGGCAACTGCAAATCGAAATTAGTGTAAGAAGATCGCAAACATCAGGTAATTGAAACTGAAAGTGATTCTTACATTGATCTTCACTTCTTGAGGCAACATATATGATGAAAATTGGTACAAGAGAATTGTAAAATTAATTCAACAATTCTAATTATGCATAAGAACACGGTCTCTCATGTGCAAGCAACTGACGACTGAATTGTTATGCTATTAGGACGAGTGATTTGGTTGTTTAGTTGTTGTTGGGTGGCTTTGTTGCTGGAGTCAAATTGAGATTGAAGAGTCAAAACCAAATTGGTTTTTGATGATTTAATACCTGGATATAGTACCAAGTGCTTCTTGAAGTTTAGAAAATTCTAAACTTCAAAACACTAAACTTGCCATTAATCGGTAGTTGTTGGTGTACTTGGCATTGATTTGGTGCTTGTTGGGCATTGATTCACCCATCTCCATGACAGCAGTAAGGCAAGAACCCTAATTGTAGAAAGCGACTGCACCATTGACCAGTGGATGTTCGATTTTAAAAAAAAATATTTGCAGCCGTTAGATTTAACAATAAAGCATCAGCGGCTCTGCCAAATAGAGACAAAAAGTATGGTATGGTGCAACTGTTGTAACATAAGTGGGTCTGAATTCATTAAATTGTATGCATTCTCAAACCAAAAAAAAAAAAAAAAAATGATTTTCGGCTAGACTAATACCTCTTAAGTGCTTCTTCTAAGACTAACAGCAGTTTAAATTCTCCTTCAATTGGAAAAATATTTTTAAACAATAAAAGAGAGAGAGATAGAGCAAGCACATTTTATCCAATCCAATCTTCTTCGACACATTTGTAAAGGAAATCTAAAGATAATAGCTTCGGAATTAATCCTCATTACAACTAGAATTCTACAAGGAATTCGTTTTTCAATATACAGAAGATTCACACAAGCGGAGTAACTGCTAATGTTATTCGTGCTAAAGAGTAATGCATGCAGCTCACTGGCTCAAAAAAGGCATGAGGCCCTCCCTGATTGGCTAGCTATTGCAAAGTGCAAGACATCTTCTGTTACTTAGCACCTGTATGAGATAGATTAATAAATATTGGCTCAGCTCATAACAACATTATACAATGCCCAAACAACTACAAACCTTCTAGGTTATACATATCAAGTGGTGGTGACTCTGACTCAACTTGCCGGGATGATTTTATTTGCTCCTTTTCAGGACGCAGGTCGGTTTCTAGCGGTTCGAGCTGTATCTTTTGTTGAGTTTGTTCCCGGTTAGGTAGCTCAAGCTGCTGGTATTTAGGTTTCTTTTTCTCTAGGAGAAGGTAAGTGGTGCAATACCAAAACAATAAGATTCTGCTTTGAGCCATCACTGTGTCGCTAATGCGACTTCCTCCAAAGGACAGCCGTTCAAGTGCCTGTAAAATTTCAACAAAGAAAATAACTTGTTTTTAACCCATCTGATGGTACCTAACGCTTCCAGAACATCTGCAGTTCAATTCATGTGTTTACAAGGTCAACAAGGATTTCTTGTTCTTTTTTTTTTGTGGGAGGGGGGGGGGGGGTGGCGGTGGGTTTGTGTGTGTGTGCATTAAAAGTCCCCACCTAAACTTGAAATCCTATAAAAGGGTTAGCAAATGCATATTTTAATTGTCGATCCTACCTAGATATGTCTCAATAAAAGGGAGAACAAAGGAAAATGACACCTAATTGCATGTACACCACCTTGAACCAGGCATGGCATGTGCCCTTAAAGTAAGAATTAAGATTCCAGGAAATGGTTATTAACAGCCACATGCCACATAATCCATAAGAAACTTGAGTATAAGGTATTTATATACCATAAAACTTATGCAGCTCAAAATAGAGAACATGTATCTCTGAAAATCAATTTGGTAGTACTGTAGACATGTAGTAATAGTTTATGAAAAAGCTAGTGAATGGCCATTTTTTTATTCTTACCATTTTCCAGGTTATGAAACCATGATTTCTGATGGATTTTTACAATGTCCCCCATGGTGCCATGTAAGATATGGTCATTTTGATGATTTTCTTATTCTGTTTGCATTCCATTATCTTTTTAATAAAGCAGACAGGTTTCTTGCCTTCCCTTACCTGTTCCCCGGTTTGAATATCAAAAGAATGCTGATGGTCAAATTGAAGGCCTGAAAACTCATTGATGCAAAGCCCTTGAAAGGCCCTGAAAGCATGTGAAGAACTAAGTGAGTTATAAGAGAATGAAAGACAATAGATTATTCATATGCATCATCAAGTCTGATATTTAACAAATTCATAACAAACACTTTCATATTGACAAGTAATGATTTATGTACCATCTTATCAGAGAAACCCGAGGAATCCAACGGAAAATTATTGGCGTATTGTCTGCATTGACATAATATCCTCCAAAAACAATAAAAACAGTCATAAGAGAGGGCCCCACAGCCATAGCTGCTTCTGTGGTTGGAACCATAGCCCCCACTGTCAGACCCATAGCAGATGCAGCAAAAGATTCCACAGTCACGATTCCACAGAATTTCCCGAATCTAGAAAGTCAAAAAATTATAAGTCAGTAGTTTCATCCATTATGATGGGAACATTATTTTCAGCCAGCTTTATTTCTGTACATTTAAAGATTAAATCATTTACGTGAATCTTGACATATGGAAAATGAGCCATCTCCAAATGAGTAAAAAATAAAAAGCAGTTGGGAGGCGTGGTAAATTAACACTCAACGAATCATACACTTAACAACTAGGAGATTCTACAGGAAAAAGGGAAAAATGAAAAAAATCCAAATCAATGGCTAGGATCTGAATTCCAGATTTACATTTCTTACATTTCATGAAAGTACAAACCTCCATGATATTGCTAAAAGATAAGGAAATCCTAGAACAGAAATCCAGAGCCAGAAATCAAAATGGTACAAGAGAATCAAACCTGGACAAAGTAGGATGAAGACGAGCCATAGGATACAGCACAGCTCCAAACATTAATGGAAATGCTGCTCCAACAGGAATTTCAGCTATCAATTTGGAAAGCAGATAGGGCCCTAGTGCATAAGACCCCTTTGCACGTTCTCTATCCACGATTGCACGCTCCTTAGGAAACACACCCACAGTCTTTGTGAGAGCAGCCATTGCTGTATTGATAGCAGCAACCTGAGAAAGCAGAAGTGGTCTCAAAGAGGAACCAAAATACCTTGTCGATAAAAAATTAAGCATTAAGTATTGGTAGAAGTGCAAAGCGACAAATTTTTTTGAACAAGATTTAGGTCCTCCATTCTTAATCACTCATAAGCATGCACTGAACATGCGATGCTGACACTTCCAGACCTCAATCCTCGGGTACATCACCCAACAGAGTTAAAGAACAAGCAGATAATTCTTCCATACTTTCACTACAAGAATTGGAAAATTCAAGTCCATTATTCAGAGTACTTTAAATAAAAATTTTTATTTTTTATCAATAGTTTACTATAGTCTGTCACTCCAACTATGGCAGCACTGACAGCCTATATTGAAACATTTACATACTCTCCTCTCATCAATGTTTGCTGCAAAAGAATCATAAAGAAGGGCAGTTGCTTTACAGGACTCAATAGCATCTTATACCTGAAGCAATCCCATTCTATCTTGTATTGATGTCTGAGATCTCCCCATTCTCCAAAAAACTGACCCAAATATTATAGCTGACGCAATAGACATTCTTGCACGGACTTTGTTCGTCGGCCCATCCCGAGAAGCCTAGTCAGTCAATGGAGTTCAGATATAAGGAGAAATTCATTCAAATGCAATTTCTAATCATTAATCAGAAAGGCAGCATAATGATCAGCACTCAATGTCTGAAGCATATTAAATAAGAACACAATGTTTTCTAGAACTCATTAAATTTGATCTAGTGATTTTCTCCTCTTGTTACTCCACTGCCAATGACTTGTCAGCCGAGATAAAGAAATTGCAATAAACTATGTTTTCAAAAGCATCTGTCTGAATTGTTAATGAAGCAACTATATAAATAACCAAGAAAATATACCAAACAAAGTAGAATAACATACAATTTAGCAGGGCTTAGTATGTTTTCTTTTTCTTTTGGTTGCAATCAATTTGTGAGGCAAAGGAATGGGATGTACTTGAGTCCAACCATGTATTGAGAAGAGTAATACTAGGATCCTCTTTCCTTTTACTAGGCGGGTCAGAGACTAAATCTATGAAGAGACAGTTGAATTAATGACCAACCTGCATCCAGGCACGTCTTAGGAGCAACCAGAATTGCCTCCACCAGCCTCCTTTCTTCTTAACAATAGTCCTCTTATGTAACTTGCTCTTTTTGTAGCCCTCTCTGCTAGTAAGTGGAGAGGCATAAAGAATTGTTGATGACTGTTGCAAGAAAGACTTGGCAAGACTATCTATCCTTTTCTGTGAAAAGTACACACTTTCAGCAGAACTGTAGTCTACGGATATGAGATCAGCCAGAAATTCAGCGGGATTCACATGATCTGGGCAAGTATACCTGTTGGATTAACCATCACTAATTTCAAGCAGCATTTTCAACTGAGTTACGATACTGTAACCAAACATGCATTCTCACCAACAAATGTCATTGGAACTATCAGGGTGGATAGTCAGTGAAAAGCTTTAGAAACATAATCTCCATTATGAAAAATGAAATGGCAGGAGCAGGGGCCAAGAGGATCCATTGTTCTCATAGTAGTAATATATATTTGAATCCAATGAATGAACTACAAGGCCAACAATTAGCTGCTAAGTACATAAAATCCTATCATTCTAGTATAAATTTAAATTCAAGTGAGTTAAATATTAAAATATACCACATGTTCAAAAACCAAAGAAATATCTCCAGACTGTTTCCAATCTCATAAACGTTCAAGCAGCCTACTCCTCGTTAGTAATTTTTTCCCCCCTTTTCCCCCTTTTTCAAGTAAGATTTGTTGCAAGTAACATAGAAGGGCATTGGAGATTTCACTTTGAGAAGGTTAAGTTCTGCTTCTTCCACTTTTGGAGGCCGTTTTATATATCCTAAAATAACTTTAATTTAACATGAAGATTTCTCTATTCTATCCCTTTGCTAGCAAATAATTTGAAAAATACATCAAGGAAGAAGGGGGGAAAATGACTTTGGCAATAAAAACTGTGTGATGCCCATAGTCCTTGTGCAGAGAAAGCATTAACATAATAAATATACAACAAAGGAAGGGGTTAGTTAAATACCCAAATCTTGAGAAATATGCCAATGGTTCATCACGAGCAGGACCAGCATAGACAAGTTTGCCCTCTGTTAGCAACACAATGTCGTCAAATTTGAAATAAACTGAACCTCTAGGCTGATGTATGGAACAAATTACAGTATGCCCATCTTGAGCGAGTTGTCGTAGAGTTTCCATTACTTTCTCAGCCTGGAAGGCATCAAGCCCTGAATGCACCACAAGTAATTTTAGAACAGAATGGAAAAACCAGAATCGCTTAGAAGTCAATCATTTCTATCACCAAATCAAAGGTTGACTGAAAACACTATAAATCTGCCCCATTGAAAGACAGACCCAGTACAAGAAAGCAAAGTTGGAAAGCAGTTTATACCTATCAATTATCATAAGTGCAGAGTTACAGAAAGATGCATACCAGTTGTGGGTTCATCAGCATATATAACAGATGGGCTAGCAATCAGTTCACATGCAAGCGACAGACGTTTCTTTTCACCACCACTTATTCCACGAACTTTTGCATCACCCACATTGGAGTCAGCGCAACTGACCTTTTAAAGAAAGAAAATAAAAGCAACCACCCAAAAGAACACTTGGATAAGAAAACTAGAAAAGGGGTAAAATTATCTACAAAATGTATACTATAATCATATTCACTTCTTCAACTCACAAGACCTACACTCCAAATAAAATATTAACTAAGGCTTACCAAGCCCAGCTTGAATAAAAGACTGTTCACATATTCATCTCTCTCTTCCACAGAAAGTATTTCTGGAAGCTGAAGTTCAGCTGCAAGAGAGAGTGTTTCCCGCACTGTTAACTGAGAGAAAAAAAGATCCTCCTGTCTCACATAGGCAAACCTGCAATACGAACAACGCACTCAACATCTGATCACAAACATCCATCTTGCTTCTAGAAGATTTCTCCAGAAAAGCTTACTTATAAGCTTTGTTTGAACCAGGCTTTCCATTGACTTCCAAGAGGCCGGATAAATGCAATCGTGGCGATGCCATTAACTGACCAACCAGAACATTCAGCAACGTTGTTTTCCCTGACCCTGACGGTCCCATTATCGCCAATAATCTTCCAGGTTTTGCCTCTCCACTCACATTATTTAGAAGAAACCGCACCTATGGATAGGCAACCGTTAAAAACATAAAAGTTTCTAATTTTCTATAATCTGCAATATCAAAAGCAGCCTAATGTTTTTTAAAATCACAATTTTCCACGTTTTCTTACTTCCAAACAAATAACTTCTTGTTTGGTTCCTAAGAATATACTGGAAAAATGAAAATGAAAATAATGAAAATGTTATTTTAGGTTATAATTTAAATGCTGGAGAAATTATAAATTAGGAATGAAAAAAGCATACTGATTTTGAGGATTTATCGGACAGGGAGCAAGTGATGTTTTGCCAACGGATGGTGACCGGGAAGACTTTCCCGTCAACCGGAGCTTCACCGTCACCATTAGCTTCTTCGACGTCGTTTCTTTCATCGTCGTCACCATAGGTAGAGTCGTCATCTGTTACCAATGCCGGACCAGGTCCGGTAAACAAGCGGAACAAAAGAGAGACGGCAAAGGCTGCCAGTACCTGGCCTACGCCGTTCCCGCCAATTCCTGCCACCACTTGGCCCACCTTCTTCCCTCCAAAATTCACCATTTTTGTCTTTTTTATTTATAAAATTTAATTTCAACTTTATCTTCTTGTTGCTTAGCCTCCGTTGCAGCAGTGCACCTGGAGTATAACGATATTAGTTGTTAAGCTTGAGCTGAAATAAAGCAAAAAGATGTTAATTAATGTGTATCATTAAGGACCCCACGACGTCGTTTATCTCGGTAATTACAGTAAAGCGATGTCGTTTTAGTTGGTAGTTGCTGATTTTAATTTTGAACAAGCCAATGGTGGTTTAGAATTTAGATTGGCTCCAGATCGAGGACACGTTAGCATTTGAGGATAAGGTGGGTAACGGGCTGTTATGGGCCAGTGGATCAATGGGTTGAATTTGGGGATCAGATGTGGATGCACGAATGGCATCAAGCTCGCACGTTCTGGAAGCGCGCCATTAAGTACCAATTCATGCCCGAAACTCCATGACGGGTTTGAATTTTTACAGAAAACTAAGCGGTTTGACAATTACCAAACCGCAATAATATTTCTGCGGATTTAGCATACAAATCATGATTTCATTTAAAATCATAAATATTTAATTTATAAATTTATAATAATAACATCAAATTCCATATAACATACTCAATTTTATATTTAAACAATATAAATGAAAAATTAAAATTTCAACATCAATCCAATATAAATTCTCAAATTTAAGTATAAATTACACAATTCCATTTAAAAAATACAAACTAGTATATAAAAATAACAATTGTATTTTATATTATCATTTAAAACAAGTTTTAAGACAATATATTCATTTTATTCACCACCACAAGCACCCATCCAACATGATGCCTACAATAATAATTAAGATTAATATTTTCAAATACTACTTCAAAGAAAAAAATTATAATAAGAAAATAATGCATGTATTAAGTTAAATAAAAATAGTACATATAAAATTATAATAAGTATATAATAATCCATGAATTAAGTTGGGTACAGGGCGCTAACTCACTGTCACAAGCTCACGGTTGAAGATAGAGATGAGAGATGGTTAGATGGGTGTGAGTCTATTTCAATGTTGATATGCCTTTAGTTTTCTTTAGGTCATGACTTTAGAATGGAAGATGAGTCACGTACACACATATATAACTTTTGGCCTTTGGCTATTTGGTAATTTGAATAATTATATATTTTTTTTATACATTTTTTAGATTAGAATTAAATTAAAAATATTTAAAAAAAATATTGTGGGTTTGGCGGATATCCATGCGGGTATCCACCGGATATAAGGTTAATACCAAACCCACCCGCATCCATGTGCGGGTTTTAGTTTATAACCTAAACCCGCCCGCAACGGGTAAAATTACCCGCAGCGGGCGGGTTTTAGTGGGTGGGTTTGGACGGGTTTGTGGGTTTGCGGGTGCAATTGCCATCCCTAAGTGGGAGGAATTGATTATAGATAGGGTCCCGCCTGTTATAGTTTTTAATATTATATTTAGATTTTTTTTGTAATTTTATAAATTTTAAGTTTATTTTAATAAAATTTGACATGAAAATATAAATTTTAAGGTCATGTTTAGTTTAAAGAAAAATAGAGGAGAGAAAAAGAGTGGAATGGAGAGGAAGTGAGAAGAAAAGAATAAAGAAGAATAGTAAAATTAGATTTTATTGTTTTGTTTTGAAATACAAGTTGTGCAACCCAAGAGGGGAGTGAATTGGGATTTTAAAAATTATGTTAAGCAAATCACACAACAATTTAATCTAATACCTTAATCAAATCAAAAATAATAAATTCAAGCAAGCATAATAATAAGGGAGTAAGGGAAGAGAAAACAAACACGAGAATTTTTACGTGGTTCGGCTATCCCTGCCTACGTCCACGCCTCCAAGTACACCAGGCTTGAGGATTTCACTATCCAAGCCTCCGAAGGCTTCAAATGTTCTGATTGACTTCTGTCACAATGAACCTTACAATGAGATTATCACGTCTCTCACTCAAGTGTTTCCCACACTTATACACTCACAAATTTGGTGAGAAAATAAATAATACAATAAATAACTCTCTTTTATAGTACATTTACAAATGATAGCACAATGATGATTCAATCAATGATGATTTACGAAATAGAAGCTCAATATATGTTTTATAAACTTGTTTTGACTTGTTAGAGTTCTTAAAATGAAGTTAGAATTTGGTTTTTATAGTTAAAGCCCGAAAACTAATAGTTATATAGACAATTTTAATGGCCAGATTTAACCATTGGAATGAGCGATGATATCTTGTTATTTTGAATTTCTTCTGATGTAATACTGTTAATAAAATTATATTTTTACCCCAATTTTTTTTGTAATTATACTATGGCCCATAAAGTCACAAAAATTTGCAAATAAGTCTAATTTTGGACATCAAAATATTTGAATTACATTCGAGTCCTCCAACTTACATAAATTATATTATAGCCCAAGTTGTTTCAAAACTTTTCAAATAAGTCCAAATCTGAATTTATAAATAATACTTATCATTCCCAAAATTTTTTGAAATTATGAAATAGCCCAATATATAATAATACTTTTCATAAAAGTCTTTTTAAGTTTTAACATAATCAACATAAATGTTAAAGTTCTCAAAACCTTTCACTTAAACCTTCAATCTTTTATAAGTTACAATATGGCCCAAAACGTTTCAAATCTTTGCAAATAGGTTTAAATTCAAATTCAAAATAATATTTATTAAAATCAAAGATTGTGAAACATTTTTATTTTAATCCAAATTACTCAAATTCACAAAATACTTTTATCTTAAATATAAAACATTTTGGTTTATAGAAAAGTAATAATTTATTAAACAAAACTTGAGCTTCTCAAATGCTAAATCATGCATCAATTAAATCATACCGGCTTATGTTAAATGTCGCAATAATTTTTCCGTCAAGCTTTAACTTCATTCTTGATTTCGCTGTTGTCCGTTGAGTGTCTTGAGCTTGATTTCACTTGATTCACTTGCATAAATATTATCCTTCAAAAACTAGTGAACTTGTGAAATACAATATTTATTAACTCATTTAAACACATGTTTGTTATCATCAAAATTACATAATGTGTAGCCCTTTAGGCTAACATGTTTGATATAAAATTTGATTAAAAAATATATAATTTTTTTTTAGACAAATTTATCATTCACATTAAAAATTAAACTATTTATATTAGTAATTATACATACACACAAAAATAAAATAAAATAGTGATCCGATGGCCGACGACAAAGGTCCAGTGACGTATAGCAAAGGTTTGGTGACTTTCTGGCGATACGATCACTTTCTGGCGACGTCCGGCGGTGGTCTGACAACTTTTCGGCAGAGGTCCATTTATCATATTAAATCAATAAAATAAAATTATAAATAATAATTATTAATGGCATTAAACAAGTTAAAAAGTTAAAGGGCAATTTTGAAAACTTCAGTTTCTAACATAAGATGAATTTAATTTCTTCCCTATTAGGTGTGGAATTCAAATTCTATATTGTGATAGATATTAAATTCTTATATGTTTTGTCAAACCAAACAATGGGAATAAAAAAAGAATTTAAATTACTTTTCTCTCCTCCCAACCAAACACTATCTAAGTATTTAAAAATTTATATACGTATAATAAATAAGTCTAATAAATATAAATATTTAAAATAACATACATTTTATAATTTATTTTAATAAAATCCGGGCTCTAAACTGAGCTCTTGGTTTATCAAGTAATGCTTAAGACCGGTCCGTCTTCATATTTAGGCTGGGTAATATTTAATTCACAACGTTCATGACGCTTAAAAGGGTTTGGGACCGACCGAATATATATTTTTTTAGTCCTCTTTTTTTTAATTACTTATATGGATAGATTTAAGAAGCTACTAAATTGCACTTGCACTTGCACAACAAACGAAGTTTAAAAATCTTATATTCCATGGCAAAAAAGAAAAAACTTATATGGCTGTTGAAATTGACAAAGACGCTAGCTATAAAATTCGTATTTTCATCAATTTACGTTATCGAAAAAAATTCTTTCGAGTCTTTAAAAGAATTCGAATTTATAACCTCAATTTTATTGAGAAAACAAATTCTCCAACTTAACCGACTGAATAGCCATTGATAAATTTTATTAGCTTGATATTCAATATCATAAATTTGACATGGTTCTATGATATTACGATATTATAAATTTGGCAACCTAATGTTTATCCTATTACTTTTTTTTCCTTTTTTTTTGGTTTCATTGATATGGGTACAGAAAAAACGATCTTATTTGCCGAGAAAATTTTTAAAAATACTAATTATATTGCTGTAAAAAAATTGATAATAGTAAGGTAATGTTTAGTGTTATTACCATAATACCACAGTCCACAGAAAGCAAACAAACAACAAGAGTAACTTGATGAATGAAACATGAACTCGACCAGGTCGCTGTAAGTCCTTGAGGCCTTGAGGGCACGTGCGCGCCGCGTTCCGCCCCGTTCAGTACTTCAGATATTCAGTGGCGTTTGAGCATCTATTCAATATTTGCCTCCTCAGACTTGTCACAACTTTCTTCGAATCGCTCAAATCCACGTTACGCAATTACTCCACGTGGCACAAATTACACCATCCGCAACTTAATATCCTACAACCTCCCACACCGAACTCAGATTCCAAATTCATCTCCCTCACAAAACACCCTGCAGTCGATGCGTTCCTCCCTCTAGTTACTAAGTTGGAGTAACATCCAATTACATCTTGCCATGTCAGCACCACAGGGTGCAGGTGGGGCCCTAATGCTCTTCTCTTCTTTTCCAACAATCTCCTGATCTTTATCGCAAATGGCGAACAACTCCAAGGAGGAGCCAAAGACGGGGCCCGAGCCCGATCGCTGGTACAATCTAACTCTCGGTTCCTCATTCAAGGACGATTCATCAAATAAATACTGCACTTTACGATGTAAGTTAAAACTTCTCTTTTTCTTTTTGTGGGAGAAGAAAAATGGGAAAAAAAGGATCGATAATGGTCTGTTTGGTACTGAAAAGTGCTTTTCGAAACAACTAAACAAACAGAATTTCAGATATATCAATGAGGTTACGAATTTCGACTGTGTTTATTGTTGTGAACCAGTTTGTTTTATTTATTTTGGCATTGCTACAGATCAGTTCATTAACATTTTGACCTTTCTTTTTGGTAAATTGTTTTTGCGGTCAAATAACAAGTTAAAGTTCAACTATGATTAAATTAGGACTCCTTTTTTTTTTTTATCAGTTTTTCAAATTTATTAGATTGGAATTGAAAACCTTTTTTTTTTTTAATTAAGAAAAAGGACCATGATGGTGTGTTTGGTTGCTGAGAAAATAGCTGCCAAACAGAGACGTTAAGTTTATTTTTAAAATTTTTTATTCTTGTGGATCAATTTGCTCATTGTTAACAACTCAGTTTTGGTTTATCCTTTTCAAATCAAATGAAAAGTAATTTTTTTTAAAAAAAAAAATTAGGAACCATTGAGCTATAGATTTTATCAAATTGGAGTTGATTTTATTGATGCTTATAATCAAATTTTGTTTTGAATTCGGGCGTTGTTGTAGATGAATTTAAGCCGGCTTCAATTGATAAGACTAAGCCTGGAAGCTTGCACAAGAAAAAGGACAATAGAGTTTCTGTGGAGTTTCAAAACAATCAAATAGGGAAACCCAAAGTGACATTTGAGGGAAGTAGTGAGGACTACAAAGAAAATGATGCGGTGTTGTTTTTTGATGGTCAAACATTCCGGTTGGAGCGACTTCACCGGGCCGTGAAGCAGCTCCGTCACGTTCGACAGCCTGGGGAATCTACTTCCGCTGTTACTGCTGCTCAGCTTGGGGCAGTATTGGAACCAAAATTATCTCCAGTTGGAAAGGGTTCGAAACCAGTTCAAGTGGGTAAAAGCACAATTCCTGCTGTGCCGGTGAGCTCCTATTAGTAGTTGATTTCTTTTGGCATTAATTGTTTCTTATGAAGAAAATTTAGGATGGTGAATTGGATTTTAAAAACAGGCTATGAATTGTTCTTTTTGCTGTATCTACTGTCCAAAAGTTTCAGTGTTGGTTCATCTTTTTGAATGGTACCCAAAAGCTATTGCATTAATTTAAAAAAATCACCCTCCAGGTCGGAACTTCAAGGATGAGCTTTTTCATTTATTTGGTCGTAAGAGAGTAAGGTCTTATGATCAGCTACACAATAAGTACTGTCTTAATTCAATAAGAGTTAAAATGGCACAGCATGCGTCAATCCTTGAATTGGTTGAACTGACGGCTGTCGTATGCGTTGCCCATGATTGAGATAAGATATACTCCTGTTTCTTGTGTGTTTACATAATGTGGATATTATATAGTGTATTGAGTAATGATGGCAATGACCCCATATATATGATATATTTGTACATCTATGAATCTTTATGTTTTCTTCCTTCCTTTGATTACACGTACTGATAACTTTGTATTGTTTGCGCAGAATCATATTCCAAGCTTGAGGATTGTGTTTCCTACTGTGTTCTCTGTTCTAATTCTATATAGAAAAGGATACCTGTATTGACACAATTCTTTTCTTTTCACATTTTAAGCTTTATCTTGCTCTGGTTTTGAACAGGTTGAGGTGGAAAGAATTGATATTGGCCCGCCGGAGAATTCAGGTTTGTTTAATTTGCTTCTGCAGCTCCAGTACTTACCTTCTCAATGCGAAAAATAAATTACTGCTGAAAGTTTTCTGGCATTATTTCAAGTTCCAAAAGATGCAACATATGACTAGCAATGAAATATGTTACATTAGAAGCCTTCATGCATAATTTCATTAAAGTGAAAAGATTGTCAAAAGCAGAAATTGCTTTCTCTTCTTGCCATCCTGTGCACTGCTTTTAAATCTGCTTCAGAATACCATCTTTCAATACTTAGATGTGATTTTTATTATTTTGACATGGTGTTGTTGGTTCATGCCTCTCTCATCTGTTTCTTACCCACTTATCATCCAATTTCCTATGTTTTGACCTAATATTAACCAGGCCCACAGAACTGATGGTTTCATGACTTCATAGGAGCTGCCTTACTGGTTTTCTCATCCATTCAAGTTCCGTTGAAGATAATTTGAACTCTTAAAACTTAAAATCAAAGATATCGTCTTCTTTTTCTCTTTGTTCTTCTCTCTTGATCCTTTCCTCGGCAAGCATCCTACTGTAGATATACAAAATCTGGCAATAGGTGCTTTTCTTATTGCATTGTGTTCATCTAAACATGGAGCTGAGTTTTTATAAACCTGGACCACATTCAAATCAAAGTATAAATTCATTAAGCCTTAGTCCTCAGGAGGTAGCTTCTCACTCCACTATGGTGCTTTGTATGCACTTCGATTTTAAATGTAAGCATAAAATCTTAAGCCATAAAAATAAGCATGCATATATGGCATCAAAGTGCAAAAAAACTGTAACACATAGTCAGGTCACATTACTATTTAGCAATGTGTCTATTTGTTTTCTGTAATTGGAACCTAGTAACCTGCATTTCCATGTGAAGTCAGTACTCTACTTACACAAATAAATAAGGTAAACCATTGCCTGGCCACGTTATCATGCGGAATGAGATATGTCAAACTTGATTCTCTGCAATTGGATAACATACTCAAATCTTTTTTTGTTTATTATTTATTATTTTTTAACTTTCCTTACCCCATATGCATTTTCTTGTTTTGGGAGAAAAGCTGTTTGATTTGGTGATACTCATAATGAGTTATATTTTTTTGGTTTTGGGGATGATTGTACTTTGGTGGATTAGTTCCTTAGCAACTATTGTATTGTTGAATTTATAATAAATATAATAATCACATGACAGGTGCAAAGCCTGCTGCCACTGTTAAGGGAATTGTTGATCCGTTTGAGCAACCAAATGTGACCATTGGCTCACCAGACCTGAAAAATGATGATGCTGATGAACATCAAGATATAGATATTGATGACATTTTCGGTGCTGTATCACCTGATGAAGACAATGCTGCTGAACCGAAGGCTGATGGTGGGTTTGACATCATTATACCCCGAAATGACTCTGATGATGAGATTGCCGACGTAGATGACAGTGGTGATGAAGCAAACAAGGGGCCAAATGCAGCAGAAGCCCTTAGAGCACAGGTCCATGCAGCAGAGAAGGATGAGCAATCATCCAGCTCTAGCAGTAGCAGTGGGAGCGGAAGCAGTGGAAGCGCAAGTGCTAGCGGGAGCAGTAGCAGTAGTGACAGTGAAGGCAGTGATGAAGTCTCAGTTGACTCGGATTGAGAAGTTGAACAAAATTGCAAATGATACGCAGGTACACAACATTCCAAGAGAACCAAGAGAAAACATATATAGTGAATATTTCATATTTATACGTCGTGCCTGGCATACAAAGCCAAATAAGTCATCCCACTTTCAGGGGAGGGTATTTTGTTTATTTTATTATTATTATTTTTGTCCTGTGGAGGGAGAGGTTGTAGAATTGGTGAGTGCAAAACCTTTAACAATTATCTGATGGGGTTTTTTTTTTTTTTAATTATGTCTTCTAATTTGTTTAAATTTTTTTTCCTTCTTTCTGTTTCTTTCGTGAGAAGTTCTATTGAGTGTAATTGAATAAAAAGAAAGAAAAACAAGTTTTAAAAAATCTGATTGGAAGTTGTATCTAGACATGTTCGACGTGGAAGGTAAGAAATGTGAGCAACTCATTGACAATGATTTGGAAGGCCAAAGCGAATGCTACAAAATCCATATTGATATGCTGAAAAGGGAGATAAAAATTGTTTTATGGTGTTGGATATATAACACACCCATAGCCCATATGCTTTGATAAATTATACCATTCCAACAATGGCTTCGGACTCCGTAAATCTTCCTTCTTCTGTTGCTGTATAATCCTCCGTTTCGTATGGCGTTTTGTGTTCCTTTGGATGTCATTTAATAAAATCATATTCGGGTTTTTATATTTTTTTTACAATATCTTCTTAAAACTCAAAAATACATGTACCCACTACCCCAACTACAAGTGGTTTTTAAGTATTTTTTTTTTAAATTTTAAATAATCCTTTTAATAAACTTTCAATTAGAATCATTAAAGTCATTTACTTTGTAAATTAAAGTCATTTACTTCGTAAATACATAAAGCGCCGGCAAATAATATAACCTTATAGTCAAACTGACTCTTGTTTTTAAAGGAAAATTTATAAGCTTAGTCATAGTGACAAGCCGTACACTAATTATTTATATCACTAGTATGGTAAACATCATTATCACATTATAAACTTCAATTTCATCGAACGCAAGACAATGGAAAACGTATTATACAATAAGAAAGGAACCAAAACTCTATAGGTTATCAACCGTTTACAAGCCCACATAAAATATGTCTACATAGAATCAGAAATGAGTGGGACAAAAAGTACCTTCGGTCATTGATGGTAGACCTAACGTTAAGAAATTGGAGACTTTTGTAAACCCACGCGCCGTTTTTGACCTATTCATAAAACACGTGGCCTATTTTTGTCATTCTCATCTTTTGGGGGGTCAATTATCTTTGCTTTGTTTTGATTTTACTACTTGCATCTAGTACAACTTGTCTGACCCAATTTGGCACATAATATTTATGAAAACCGATAGGCGCTACCTATTGTGTAATTAAAAGGGTTTAATTCCCTCTTTACCCTTCTTTTTTTTTTTTTTTTAAATTTTCGTTTTCCTTTTAATGATCCGAATCTTTAGTAGTTAATAGTTGGTTCCCATTATGTGTGCATAGTAGGTGTACTTGTGTTGCCTTTCCTTATTTAACCAACATCATGGAGTGAAGATTAGTTAATGGGGTTGTTTTTAACTTTAAATCTTTAAATTGGACCGTGTTATAAAAATAGATATAATGTGTAAAGTAGAAAAACATTTCAAATTTGATTCATACAAACGAAGTAAAATTTTTTTTTTTATCAATGTATGATTTTGATGTATTATTTTATAATAACAGCATAGACATTATTATATTATATATTATTAGATTGAAAGCATTAATAAGTTAAAATAACATCATTAATCATATTAATCGATCCAATTTTGTGGCTAGACCCGTGATTCCCAAGTGGCTGCACACAAAAAAAAAAAAAAAAAAAAAAAAGAAAAGAAAAATCTCTTAATTAATTAACAGAAAAAGAAAAACCAAAAAGAAATTTTTTACGGGAAATGGCAAAATTTTCTGAGAGCAAAAACAGTACAGTTGCAGATCGCTTTGAAAATCAGAAACCTCGTCAACCCTCACCTTCCAACTAAGCGCGTCTATGCACACGTCGGTCCATGCAATTAGGAAGTGGCAACACGCGCGACAAAGAAAGTGGGCATCTGCGTCAAGAGAACTGTTTACAATGCAAGTAAAGTAAAACTTAAACACAGCTTTGGTCTTCATCTTGTTTGCTCATCAGATCAAACCAAACTGAAAATCAAATCTCCCAATTCAACTCTCGTCTTCTTCATTAACTCAAATCTCAGCTTGTGACAGAAAACCTAACTCTGACCCTAATCAGAATCCTAAATTCGAGCCCACAAGAGAAATTAAGTCAATTTTGTTGATACCCAATTGTTAGCAAACCCCAAATAGCGAGGGAAGCAGCAATTTTGAAGTCAAATGAGGGATACCCATTAATGAGAAATCAGGAAAAATCGAAACTTCATTGTTAAATTTTGTAATGGGGGCAGAAAAGAGAAGGCTTTTCACTCTCTTTTCAGCTGCATTGCTAACACTTCTACTTCTCTTGCTCTACTCTTTTTCAACTTTCACTTCTTCTAGGCCTTTTCCTTCGGTGATTCATCACGGGGCTCACTACCCACCTGCTTTTGCTTACTATATTTCGGGTGGCAGAGGAGACAAAGATCGGATCTTTCGGTTACTTTTGGCGTTATATCATCCCAGAAATCGGTACCTGTTGCATCTTGCAGCCGATGCGTCTGATGACGAGAGATTAAAGCTTGCTGCGGCGGTTAGGTCGGTGCCGGCGGTAAGGGCTTTTGCTAATGTTGATGTTGTGGGGAAGCCTGACAGAGTTACTTATACGGGGTCTAGTAATGTAGCTGCAGTTTTGCGTGCGGCTGCTATTCTGTTGAAGGTTGATAAAGGGTGGAATTGGTTCATTGCCTTAAGTGCTTTGGATTATCCGCTTGTTACTCAAGATGGTATGCTTTCCTTTTTAGTATTTTTAAATGTTTTTGTCTGATGAGATTGTTGAACTGTATTTATTGTATTTGTGGTTATGTGATTTGAGTGTATTACTAAGTTATAATTTATTTATTGGGTTTTGCTTGCTCTTTGGTAATGATCACAGGAGGATTTGAAAGTGTTAGTTTTTCGGATCAGGATTTGGCGAATTTATGTTGGCTTAGCGTACGATAATAAAACACTGAATTATCAAGTAGAGTAGTAAGGATTATCTGCTTTTTTAGATTTTTGTATTTGAGTCATATTTAAGATCGTTATTGTGGAAATATGGAAATGATACATAGGACTCAGAACTTTCTTATCTTCAAGTAGACATTTCATTATTATTATTATCATTATTTTTTTTATATATTTCAGTTCGTACTTAAAAAATCAAATCTCTGTAGTTATCAGTATGTTTGCCTTTTCTTTGATCTGGAGGGGGAATTGTGGTGATTAATTTTATATCAGTTTCTTTAGACTCTAATAGTTTACTGGGTATGAAAGAGATTAAATATGGATGCCAATTAGGCAATGTTTCTGTAGGATGCAATTAGGCATAGGGGGACCAATAAGTTGTGTAGGAGCAGAGTTGGCCTCATGGAGATCTGAGGTCTCAACATAAACTTTTCTTGCATTGCTGGTGGCTTACAGAGTGGCTGTACCTTTTCCAAATCTTAATTTTAGCTGACAAACAAATTGACAAAGTCTCTTTCATTGAAACAAGCTGTTTGTCCCAATAGATGTTAGATGGATTGGTTGGTCCACTTATTTGTCAGATTGTGTCTAATATTGTCTAGTCTCCAGTTAGTTGTAGGTCTACTGTGAATTGTCTAGCCCATGCCCATCAAAGTCCCGATTTTCTAGTTTTGGTTTTACTTAATTGGCTGTGTAGCTGATGTGTGCATGATAAATGTGCAGGGGGGGTACCCCTAGTCGTAATATACACACACTGAGACTTGTTGTGTTCAAATTAGGCTTAATTGGCATCAAGTTAGCAGGTAGAAAAGAGTCGCGTATTTCTGAGATAAATCTTGAAAGAGCCTATGCACATAGGTGAATTGCCTTCTGATAGAGGAAGGAACTATGTTTTCTCACAGAGAGAGAGTAAGGGAGGGAGGGAGACATGACGTGCACATTACCACTTTTCTGACTGAAGGGGAAAAAATTTTCAACAGAGTACAAGCTTCAAATTATTCCATGGGAGTGAAGTGGATCAGAAATCTACTGGAGATAGATGAGGAAAATTCAAGCTCAGTTTCTGGAAAAAAACCATGATGAAGATGAAAAGAAAAAATTTTAGTGAATTTTCAATGTTCTGAGCATTTATCTACTTTCTTGAACCAGCTATATCTTGGCTATATCTTTCATATCTCATCATGGATTTTAAGGAATCTCTTTTGTCAAATAAACAATTGTATGATGATTACTGGGTGGCTAATTTGAGGCTCACTTTTAAAGGCAGAAGCCATTGTATTGCAGCAAGGATTGATTTTCCCAGATTATTGTGCAGGTTAAGGTTTCTCATAGAGTAAGAGAAATAGTCAATGGTGCTGTTTGTGGATGCGATAATATACTGCCACAAAGGTTTTGACAACTTTACTTGCTCAAGGCACACTTAGGGGTCTTATAGTTTTATATGCTTCCATCTGGTGTTATATTGAAAACCTTAGATGTTGATGACAATTTATTGCTCAAGATTAGGGCTTGTTATTACTCGCAGGACAGATTTTGGGACCCTGTGGTTCCGATTGTATGCCTATTTGATTGAATGCTACATTTACCATCTTGTATAATATACTTTAATATCTCTGGTAATATGAGTAATGGCTTTGGATATATTTTCTTCTATGGTTTTTAGTGTGTCCATAATGATCTGATGTCATAAACTCCACCGTGTTCTTCTTGTATGCAACTTGTTTCGTTGTGGTGCTTTCTGCACAGACTCTGCAATATATAAATTGTTTTCTTTTATTTTCTGCTTTCAGATCTTGCCGATGCGTTTTCTTCTGTTAGGAGAGATCTCAATTTCATTGATCACACCAGTGACCTTGGATGGAAAGAGTAGGGAAATCCATTTTACTGAATTCAGTCATTTATGTTGCTGAGTTTAAATGAAATCTGAAATATCTTTGTCCTTTGTTGCTGCAGATCTCAAAGGATCCAGCCTGTTATAGTTGACCCAGGGCTTTACTTAGCCAGGAAGAGCCAAATTTTTCAAGCTACAGAGAAGCGACCAACGCCTGATGGTTTTAAAGTATTCACAGGCAAAGTCTAATTCTCAAATACATGCTATTTTGCCATTTGAAAATCAAAATTATCTTATTGATATGCTATGTTGTTTAGGTTGCACTGAAAGTGGTTCTTGCATTGCAGGTTCACAATGGTTTGTCTTAAGTCGATCTTTCCTAGAATTTTGTGTTTTTGGATGGGATAACCTACCTCGCACCCTGCTTATGTATTTTAACAATGTAATGTTATCTCAAGAAGCGTATTTCCACTCTGTCATTTGCAATGCACCGGACTTTAAGAACACAACCATAAACAGTGATTTGAGATATATGATATGGGACAATCCTCCAAAAATGGAACCTCACTTTCTCAATGTTTCCAATTATGATCAAATGGTTCAAAGTGGAGTTGTCTTTGCCAGACAATTTCAGAAGGATGATCCTGTGCTGAACATGATTGATGAAAAGATCCTCAAGCGTGGACATAATCGAGCTGCTCCGGGGGCATGGTGCACTGGTCAAAGGAGTTGGTGGATGGATCCTTGCGCCCAATGGGGTGATGTCAATGTTTTGAAGCCTGGTCAGCAGGCAAAAAAGTTGGAAGATACCATTACAAACCTTCTTGATGACTGGAGCTCCCAGTCGAATCAGTGCAAATGAAGGTGCATAAGCTGAATGAAGGTTTTTCGGAGTCTTGATGCAATTTTTGTGGCATCGGAAGTTGTAACATGTTAAAAAAGACTAGAGTCAATTGAGACATTCTTTTGTCTTTTAGGCTATTTTTTGAAGTTACCCTCAAGTCACAGGCTGTAATAGTATTTATAAGATGGGGCAATTGATGAAGGGGAGACAAACGAATCAAGGGAGAGCAACGGAAGTTGATCAATAAGAGCATGAGTATCTCCCACTCTTCCTGCCATTGCATGCTGTTGTATGTTCTACCACTATTCTATATTTCTATTGGAATATGGACGGACACTTTTTTGGGTTACCGGATCAGTCCATTTATTTAGATTAAATTCCAATTTGTTGCATTGTTCTTGTTTTGATATTAGTTTTGTCCACTTCTCTATCGCTTTCTCGGTCTCTTGTATGTCCTTGTTTGTGTATATGCGGGGTTCTTCATGTGCGTTGGCTTCGAAGCGGGATGATGGATTGAATTGACTAGCAGAAGGATATGGCTTTAATCTTAAAATTGTGTCGACCAACACTTGGGGATTCACAGAGGAAATTTAGCCCGAAGTAAATCAGCTTTTGTTACATATGATACATATTTTCCCATTAAGATTAATCTATTTAAGTGAGATTTGGACACCCAATAAATTTTCTACAATTTATCGTCGCATTCTTATTTGATTAAAAGTTGGGCTATGGCTTAGTTAACACCCAACAGCGCATTGCATGGGGTAACGTAAAAGTCTTTTTATTTATAATTCTACTAGCGATATGTAAATAGTATATATAATCCGTGAAGATCTCGTCTCTCATCTTTCACTCTTATGATTCTGAGTTTGATCTTTTTTCTCTCAAATGGGTCGCTTTCGATTTCTCAAATCCCTCATAAGAATACCCCAAAAATCAAATCTGTCATTTTCCTCTAATTCATTAAAAAGCACAACCATTTTCGTCACCGAAGGCCAAACCATGAATCTCAATTCTACACCCAACAGCAAAGTCTCACCTGGGTCTCTCTCAAATCACCATCTTAACTCGTACAGATCAGTTCATGTTACTTCAGACGAAACCCAAGTGTCTATTGACACCGAGAAGAAAGACCCACCAAATGCCCAAATTGAAACAATCTGTAAGATTGTGTTAAGCAACACATCAAATGTAGAATCTTCACTTGATGTTTCTTCAATTGAGGTATCTCCAACGCTTGTTCTTGAGGTATTGAAGAGATTAAGCAACGCAGGCGTTCTGGCTTTATCGTTCTTTAGGTGGGCTGAGAAGCAAAAAGGGTTTAAATACAGCACTGAGAGCTACAATGCTTTGATTGAATCTCTGGGAAAAGTTAAGCAATTCAAATTGATATGGGACTTGGTGAGTGAAATGAAGCGAAAAAAGTTGCTAACTAAAGACACATTTGCATTAATTTCGAGGCGATATGCGAGAGCTAGGAGGGTTAATGAAGCAATAGATGCTTTTGAGAAAATGGACAAGTTCGGATTGAAGCAAGAATTGGCGGATTTTAATAGATTGATTGATACCTTGTGTAAGTCGAGACATGTGGAGAGGGCACAGGAGGTGTTTGACAAAATGAAGAAGAGAAGATTTGATCCTGATATTAAGTCCTACACGATTTTGTTAGAAGGGTGGGGGCAACAGAAGAATTTGTTGAGCATGAATGAGGTTTATAGAGAAATGAAGGATGATGGTTTTGAGCCAGATGATGTGAGCTATGGGATAATGATTAATGCACATTGTAGCGCTAAGAAGTATGATGAAGCGGTTGAGTTGTTTCGCGAAATGGAGGCAAAGAATTGTAAGCCCAGTCCTCATATTTTCTGTACTTTGATTAATTGGTTGGGGTCCGAGAAGAGGTTAAGCGAAGCTCTCCAGTTTTTTGAACAGTCAAAGAAGAGAGGATTTGAACCGGAGGCGCCTACTTACAATGCTGTTGTGGGGGCTTACTGTTGGTCAATGAGGATTAATGATGCATATAGGATGATGGATGAGATGAGAAAGTGCGGCATTGGTCCAAATTCTCGAACTTATGATATAGTTCTTCATCACCTAATAAAGGCTGGAAGAACAGAAGAGGCTTATTCAGTTTTTAAGAGAATGAGTCGCGAGCCAGGGACTGAGCCAACTGTCAGTACCTATGAGATTGTAGTCAGGATGTTTTGCTACAAAGCCCGAGTAGATATGGCGATGAGGATTTGGGATGAGATGAAGGCAAGGGGAGTTCTTCCTGTAATGCATATGTACTCGACGTTGATTAATAGCTTGTGTCATGAGGACAAGCTAGATGACGCTTGCAAGTACTTTCAAGAGATGCTGGATATTGGTATTCGACCTCCTGGGCAGTTGTTTAGTAATCTAAAACAAGCTCTTCGAGATGAGGGAATGGAGGAAACTGCTGTTGTTTTGGCTCAGAAGATTGACAAATTGAGGAAAACTCCATTAGTTGATAGAGATCAATGATAGGAGAGACTTTAAGCCCCTTTATTTATTTATTTTATGAATTAGCTCCAGAACAAGCTTTCCATGAACAGAGAGAAGTTCTGATACATTCACTTTCACTTTCACATTTTATATTTCACCTGATATTGCAAATTATGGTATCCCTGAGATGTTTCAAAAAAAAACAGCAGCAACGTGGTTCTTGCTCCATCTATTTGTTCACTGAGGACTAACACTACAGCTGGAGAACTAACAGTCTTAACACTACAGTTTCCAATTATTTATCATACATTTAATGACTGGTTGCACAGCATCTAATGCACAGTGGCACAAATCGAAACATTGCTCCACTGTCAGGCTTCAACCCAACCATTTTCCTTTTCTCTGTCTTAGGCAAACTGAGCAATTGATCAAAAGAGGTGCTTCTAATGAAAATAAAATCTAAAACGAAACTTCACTAACGGAAACCAGTTAAAAGTTTCTGATCTACAAACTACTGTTAGGTAAACACCAAATATAGACGCTTCTACTCTAGGCTAGTCATGTTGATCATCACATCGCTAGAAGCTGAAGATACAGAGGAACAGAGAAGAAAAAGTAACCAAAATGGTCAAGAACTTAAGATTCACCATTGAGCTTCTGGTCTGAGATGATTGTGGCACATATTCAGGTACAATCTTTTCAACACCATGAATATACATCCAGTCATTGAAGTACAAACCCGGGTCGTTAACGCCAACATTGTTGAGATACACGTCCTTGAGAGATTTCGTGACATTAATCTTGAAACCCTCCAAGAACGTCGGTAACACCGTTCCTTGATCGAAATCAATCAAATCCCAATAAGAAATCCTGCAAGGCACAACATGTCTGAGAAAGATCGATGAATACTCGCTGAAGTTACCAAAATAGTCCTGGAAAGCTTCGTCAGGAGGTGCAAACACAGTCAGTACTGCACTCCGGTCCTTGAATCCCACCAGCTGCAGTTGAAGAAATGAAGCCATGACATTGTACCCTTCTGTTGTCAGATACCTAACGGCCTCATCGAAATTCACTTCGCTTCCTCTCACCGATTCCAAACATTCAACAGATTGACCGAGAGTGAGGTCAGGATCGGGCCCATCTTGGGTCTCGGAAGCAGAATAATCTGGATCCAGAAACGTCTCTATTCCAAAGATTCTCAGCGACCCGTCATCGTAAATCGCCGGCTGATTAATCTTGACACCGTTGAGTGAAACTTGGTCATCATACGGAAAAGAAGTGACGATCAAGGTGTGATTAGGGGATATTGTTGGGATCTTGGCCTGGTAGGGGAGAGTTTTTATGAAGGTTGAAGAAAAAGAAAGTGGGGAGAAGTGAAACTGAAGGAGGGCAAGAGAGGGTTGGCCGAATGAAGCGAAAGCGGAATCGGAGGGAGTGAAGATTGTGAGCGATGGAGATGGTGGGGTTAAGAATTTGGAGCCGAATTCAAGAGTTAGAGCCATTGACAGGTATCCGGAGTTTGAGAGGATTTCGACGGCGTCGGAGACGGAGTTGTCGGGGAGAGGATAGGAGAGAGAGAAGAGAGAGAGCAGGATGAGAGAGATTACAAGTTTCGCCGCCATTTTTTGTGGAGGATTCAAGAATTTCGCTGTGGTTGCAGAATTTGGTTCTTTAGATTTTAAGGGGATTGATCGTTGTGCTGTGCAGGGAGTTAGTTATGGTTTTGGCGGGAAAGATATAGCACGTGGCAGCTTGGGTGATTCCGGATTATGTATTTCATAAGCGAAACTACGAAAATGCCCTTTATGGTTTTTGCGATTAATTATTGTGATCGAATTAAATTAAAATTGTAATCATATTTCGTTTTGGCAGGAATAAGTAATATGAAATTATGTAATACAAAGTCTTTCATCTTAATAAGATTTATTCGAGGATAAATAAAAAAGAACCAAAATTTAAGTTGTTGGAAAGTTTACTTGATATGAAGGGTACTAATTCTACCAACAATCACCATATGAAATTTATGATTACTTAATGATCGACGTGCTAATTATAGTTGAAGCACAAGATCTAATTCGTGATAAAAATAAGATTTTTTTTTTCTTGAATTACATTAGACTAATGCTAATATTACAACTCATATTATATGAGATTTACAACTAATCTTTACAATCAAATAATTATTGGAATTAATTTACATTAATTCTTATAGAACACTGTCTATATTTGATATTTACAATCAGATAAGAATAAGATTGTTAGATGAACAAAATAAGATCGAATGCATTATAACTACTAGGTAACAGCAGGAAACAAATTAATATCTCCCTTTTCAAGTGCAGTCCCCTATTTCTAGTAAGTTTTAAGAAGTTCAATAATGATGAACCATGGGTTTTGGTATAAACTCGTTTTTTTAATTAGATAGTGGTAACACTGTTTAACTAGTTTTAATTAGCAAAAGAAATCTACGTAGAACAAGCAAGACGAAAATTTTTTAGAAAATAAAACTAGGAAATCACGAAAATGATTGCTCTTTGATGTCTTTTTAAAACAATGGCTGTGATTAATAGAGCCTAAGATAATACTTTAAAAAGGTTCAGAGCTAATCTTTGCGTATTTTGGGTTTACTTAACACAAATTTTTTTACATATTAAAACAAAAAAAAAAACCAATTTATTAATATAGTTGTGCTGCGAGTAATGATAGATATCCCAACATATAAGTCTCAATTCGAGTCTAACTAATGTGACATTTATCTAATTAAAGATAATTAAATAATTTTACAAATTATAAAATTTATTATTTAACATATGAGTGATACATAATATTGAGACTTATGTTGGGAGACAAACAATAATTTTATGAAGTGCAAGCGCACCTTGATATCCTAATTAACAGCGAAAGTGAAAAAGCCATGAGATGCTTGCTGCTCTCGAATGCTTTGCTGTTAATTTTGACTGGCCTTGCTCTTGTGATGGCTTTGGGCCTGGGTCCAAAAGAGGTTGACTCATGACGGAACAGTCCAAAAGACCACGTAACCAAATCCAAATCAAAGAATTGAATAAAACATAGTTTAATTTTTTGGGTAGATATAAACTGCAAGAAATTTAACTGCAGATTCTTTTTCTTACGTACGCTTGGCCCGGTCTTGAATTAAACATGCAAGCTCAATTTTTTTTAACCCAAAAATTTTTATTTTTTATTTTTTAATTTCATCTGGGAATCTTAACTCTGTTTCCTCTTAATTGAAGCTGATATTATTACTGTATCTATGAAGTATGATTATTTGGGAATCCTATTGTTGCTTCCTCTTAATTGAAGCTGTTATAATAGTGTTACTGTATCTATGATTCTTTCTCACAAACAAAAATATAGCATAAGAGACATGTGCATGAATTTTAGATAAATTAGGAACGCATATTGATCAATAATTGAGCATTTCATTTCTTATATAATATAAAGATTCCACATCTAAGCCACCAACACAATTTTCTACTTCATGAACTTAAGGTATATATGAAAGATCAAACGAAAAAAAAAAATGAAAGGCTTGAAGTTGAAGGTTCTTCTATCATATATATATATCAGCATTATACAGTTGATTTGTAAACAGAACGGTCAACAAAAATATTTTATGTATAATTTTTTTCTGCTTTTGCTTTATAAACTTTCCATTCAAACTATTATATTCTATCAAAGCATTCTGTGGACTAAAAATTAACAAATGCGTTTGATTACATGATAAAACCAAACACATACTTTAACCAGACATTTCTTATGGGTTTGATATTTTCACTTTTGGTTTAGAAGTTGCCACGTTTATATCCGAGGCCTCAGAAAAGAAGAATATCATGGCTAGAGATGTGACATTTTGTAGTAATATACGGAATTATTGTTATATATATATATATATTGATTGATATAGCACGGTCACACTATTACCCAATTTATGGACAACTAGTTAGACTTGCTTATAAGAAATATATGATAATTTATTATGGGGGAAAAAAAATCTTTTGCAGACATATCATTGTCTTATTAGTTCATATTGCATTATTTATATTTAGGTAAATGTTCAATTAATCTATATAATTTGAGTCAATTACTCATTTAATTTAGTCCATATATTTTAAGATATTACTTAAAAGGTTCTTGTTCTATCTGTAGTTTCATCAAAATTTATCACATTTTTCTCTATTTTTCAACTAGTGCATACCTATTTTCCTAGAATTTTAAGTTATATCATATGAACGTATAATTTTACCTTGAAAAGTCGAAATGCAATAGACATAAAAGTAACCACAACGAGAGGATGCTAGCCAATTCAATTGGTAAAATCTCTTAAATTGAAATAAAAAATTTAGGGTTTGAACCCCATTCGCATGGTGGGTGATGAGTTAAGTTACCTTTGGACTTTAATTTAAAAAAATTTAAAAAAAATGTAAAGGCATAGACATTTTGAATAATTTCAAAAATACAATGACTAATTGCGTAATAATTAACTGAAACTATAAAAAATAAAAGAGCATTTACCCATTTTATTTTATGAAAAAAGCTCATACACATTCTTTTAAAACCAATCCCTTAATCATTCAGCCCATTTCACCGTCATGTTTTGTTACGTACCATAATTCAATCCATAGTAATGATGTGTTTATTAAGTGAATGCACTATTTGAATATCGACATGCAATATGTTATGTCCTATGTTATGAAGACTTTGGTTTAAGTAATTTCATTGGATAATCTTATTGAGTTTATATATTGTTGGTGAGCTTGACCAATAAATTTCAGGTATATGACCTAAAAGATTAACCTATTGGATGAAATAACATATCTTATTTATAAGCCCAAATAACTCTCCTTACTAGCAAATGTAGAAAACAACTCAATATTCCCCTCCTCGAATGAAATTACTGTCGAATCTTAATCATTTCATCCAACACACTTTAGTTGTTCCAAAATTACATTCCAACTGCTAGGGTATGTCTTTGATATCATTTGTTTAAAGAGAGGACTTGGTCAAGAATTTTTAGATATCCACCGCAAAAGATTGATTGGATGGAGTGACTCATCATATTTATAAGCCCAAGAAACTCTCCTTTACTAGGGATATAACTCAACAGATTAAATGTTGATATTTATATATATAGATCTTGTGTCATATACTTTGTAAAAATATTAGCACGTACCTGACGTTAGCATGATCAGCACGTTATAGAATTGTACATCTTGGTATTACGAATGATCCTGATAATGATTTTATCTGTAAATAATTAATGCTATGTGTGTTAGTCTGTGTTCGCAGTTGGCTGTCGCTGTCGTTCAAGGTAGCTTGTCATAAAAATTTCGCAAGGGATCACTTACAATAAACAGCTTAACCCTGTGATCTTTTATATATATATGTAGAGAGAGAGAGAGAGAGATACTATCAGAGAGTGAGGGCTGAATAAGTATCTTGTATTAATTATACTTTAAAAATTGATAGAAGAGTAAAACGACGTTTACCAAAACCTCAGCTAACTCTGTCTCTGCCCAGCTGGCCTCGGCTTGCCTTCAAATTCAATTATATATTCAGAACTCAAATTTCATGGCCAATATTGATTATGCTCTCCAGCTAGCTGTTGGCTGCAAATAAGTAATTACAAACTTCGTCACTTTCTTTAATCAGTTGATACGGTGATTTACTTGGTCAATATTTATGTAAATTTCGGGAATGCACAGGCTTTAACATCATTTCAATTTGGCATGCATGCTTTAATTAATTAGTTTGTAGCTTACTAATTATCGTGGTTTTATTTATTCCTTTTTCTTTCTTTATTTCATTCATTCCTCTTCATTTTCCGTTCCCCAACTCGATATGCGGTACGTTCATAATTTTATTTTGCACATGATCTGTTTTCGTTTTTCTATTAATTTCAAGTCTCTTGCACATGATTTGTCAATGTGCAGGATTCTTCGAAAACATAATCTGATTCTTCCAAATCCATTAATTAAATCCGAATCAGAAAATTTTTCGATCAGTTCTGATAATTTTATTTGGGTACCAAATATATATCGTATTGTATTCGATTAAATTGAATCGTATAATTATTTCTGTATACAGAGGAAATTAGGGATTTGTTTTTAAGGATGGCCGTTTAACTGATATTGTCAAGGTGCATATATAGGAGGTATTTTTAAGAAGAAAGACGGCTTGTTATTAATTAATCAAATGATTTGAATGGGTAGGCTGTAGACATTTTAAAATTAATTTCCTATTTCAAAATTTTTGAAATAACCTACGTAAAATTGTTGCATGCACGTGATGGTGGCAATAAAACATTTGACCTAAATGAATTCAAATAAATTAATTTGCAAAAAATAAAAATAATTTTAATGAAAGAAATTCCGGGGGAGCGCCGGTTTTTGTGGGTACGTGCAGGCCAACAGCCATGAATGAAACTCAATAATTAATGCATAATTATATACAGAAAATGACATTTTTGAATTATGAAGATGGGGAGAGCGTTTCAAGCCGTGAAATTTCCTCAAGTGGACACCAATTTCGGATGAAGAAAAGACTTGACACACATAAGATATAGAGATTGGAAGGAAGTTGCCATCTTCTAGGAGTTACTTCACCTATAATTCTTCAATTATTGGTCCCATTTTATTAAATTCATCCCCCTATTATTATAAGAAAAGTAACCAAATTTTGGATTCTTCTATGAAATAATTTAACAACCAGTGTTTCATTTGATTTTTTTTCCCATATCAATGATAAGAATCAAACGCAAGACCGAATACCCCATCCCAAATAGTTGATACAAGAGAAGAAGCCAAGTAAATTGTCTTTAAATAAAAAAATAAATAAAAGATTTTTTGGTCTGTTAAATTAGCAAGTACATAACATCGGCATTCATGATTCATTCAATATATAATAAATATGATCAATATGAATCGTGACGTGAACATTGCGTGCGATAAGTTAGAAGGGCCAATTTTTAAGCAAATCCCAAATTCAGCACACTAACTAAAAATTCATAAATAATTGTGTAATGCATGTAGGGTTTACTCATTTTTTTAATAATTTAACTACTTACAAGAAAGGAAATTGAGAACCCACTAAGCACAGCCATTTTTTTAATAATTTAACTACTTACAAGAAAGGAAATTGAGAACCCACTAAGCACAGTAGCTATGTTTGAAAATTTTTTGAACGTGTCCATGGGTTGTCTGAATAATTACCGTCCATTTTTCCCTCAACTCGAAAAACATCCCTTTCTTATTTGCAATAATGCAATAAATATGGGGTCCATTTCTTTTAATTTAAAAATTTTTTGTTTTTCTTGTACATATGTGAATAGCTATCCCCCGTCGGCACGCGAAACAGCAAGAACCCTTGCAGAGAAACTTCGGATCAGGATTGTCTCCTGATCTGATCATGTTCTGAGCAAATAAATCAATTGATGATTAGTTATTAATAAATAAAAAAGTAAAAGAAGTTAAATCACACCCATACACTACCACTAAGAGACATGAGATCTTTAAAAATTTCGATATCTTTCGATCATCGTGGGATCCTCTTCCAAAGAAAATAATTCCAAGAATTTAATCATTGGGAGCTTTGCACATTATTGACTGATACTTGTAATCATAAACTTTGATCAAGTCATTTCAACTTCCATGTAAGATAAATATATTAGTTGTCACCAAAAGACAGGCTAATTGATTAGTCATTGACAATGAAAGTAATTGGTCAAGAGTTCATTCTTTTTCTTTAGTACGAACATATTTATAAGAAAGAGTAACACCTTCGTAGAAAAATTCATTTCAACCACAGACCAAAATCACTTGTTTTTGTAAAAATTTTAACATTAAAGCATAATGACATCTTACAAAAACTATAAGTGACAAAATTGAAAGAGAAAGTGTCAATCTTCCATTACAAAAAATACAAATATCTTTATATGTATGAAAGTTGATAGCTTATTGGAATTTTTGAGTAACAAAAACAACCGCTCTCACATTGACATTTCAATAAATCTCAAAATTTCCGTAAAAGAAACATGTATTCAAAATGTCATGATACCCCTAAATCTAAATTTTCTTGACTTATGATAACCATGTACCTATCACTAGGCAGCTAGATGAGTACGTAAATTTAATAACGGGGTGATCATGATTTTAGATATTAATTAAGGATCTCCTACCATACATTTAATGTATGATACACCACACATATGAATAGTGGTGATGTGGAATCTACTCACTATTTATGTGAATGGGTGTACCATACATTTAATGTACAGTAGGATTTGCCATTAATTAATAGCAATTTATGAATAGACTGATTTTGAAACGTGAAATGAGAAAAAAAAAAAAAAAAAACAGTGGGTACTACAGCGTCATTTTGTGTAGCTAGCCACTACCGCGTAAACTGAGAGTACAACAGTTTAAGTTTAATTTGGTTTCTTAGGGCCAAAGAAAACAGCAGGATTACAGCTCCGCATTAACCTGTCATAATAGCTAACAACTAAGAGCAAGACATAAAATTTTATTTATTTATCAATTAAGAGCCAATGAGAATCCAAACCCGAATGACAAGTTGTCAGCGGTGGTATTTTTAAATTTCAGAAGAATTATGATATGCATTGCATTATTAATTTTTAGAGACATAAGTCATTATCATAAGCGATTGTCATTTTTAATTATTTACACAGAACTTGCTCCAGGATCCCTCTTACAAGTATATATAAGACCTCAGTTTCATCTCTATTTCCAAACTCTCTCAGCTTTCAATTTGCCTTTGATTTTAGCAAAAGATGGGCGTGCTTGATCATCTATTGGATTTGTTTGAAACTACACCAAGAGGGAAAAGACGCAAGCCCATGCAGGTGTGCTAATCTCTAGGACCCAAAACCTTTTAACTCTGTAAAGTGGATCCTTGTGTCGACGTTGTTTAGTCAGTAATTAATATTGTTTTTTTGTTTTTGTTTTACAGACAGTTGATATCAAGGTGAAAATGGACTGTGATGGGTGCGAGAGAAGAGTTAGAAATGCTGTTTCTTCCATTAGAGGTACACATACATGCACACATACATACGTGAATCTTATTACACCAGCTCCCTCTCCCTCTGTCTTCAAAGCCGGCCCTGTTAAATTAGTGTACACAAATCATTCATGCAAAAAGTTGAAAACATTTCAAACACTACTCTTTTCTTTTCAAAAGGGTTCCTATTTCTATTTATGTTTCCTTCTTCCCCACACTTTAGCACCTCATTTTTTGGGCCTTCATTAATGGCTGCTGGGCGCTGGCTATATATCTCAGAATACCTGTCAGCAAATCCATTGTGAAGATATTCTAGTCAAAGAAGATCATATTTTCAGCTTCCTCGTATGGGAAACAGTAAAATCATTAATTTCCTGCGGAGTTTTGGGTGATGATGATTCAATGCTCAACTTCTGAGCTTTGGTATTACTAGGGTCCAAACAGGCCCTTGTTAATTAAATGAGTGCTAGCTAACTCATAGATAAATTGCTGTCTTAATTAGGTGCCAAGTCAGTGGAGGTGAACAGGAAGCAAAGCCGGGTAACAGTGACAGGCTATGTTGACCCAAACAAGGTCTTAAAGAAAGTGAAAAGCACAGGCAAGAGAGCTGAGTTTTGGCCATACGTGCCGTACAATTTGGTAGCGTACCCTTATGTGGCTCAGGCTTATGACAAGAAAGCACCGTCTGGCTATGTTAAGAACGTGGTCCAAGCACTCCCAAGTCCTAATGCAACCGACGAGAGGCTCACAACGCTCTTCAGTGATGAAAATCCAAATGCGTGTTCCATTATGTGAGCAATATTTTAGCAAGATCGACCAAAGTAGCACGATTTTCTCTAGACCCCCCCCAAAGTGCTTCTTGCCGATATTAGGACATGGTTCGATATATAGCCTTTTATAGTTACGGTATGTAGTTAATTTGAGTTAAGTAAGTGCTTGAATTTGTAATTTTCCGGGGGAAAGTTTTGTTCTGTACTTCGATTATAAGAGTTAAAAAAATAAATAAACAAATAAATTCACTACAGACTAAGATAAAAGTTCCCAAAGTTTCGATCTAAAGTCATTGATTTAAAGTGAAGGTTAATCTTACTACTTTGCGACCCAAAGGGACATGTGTATCATACCACAAGTAGATAAAAACAATACTTTCATGTGCAGAAAATATGAAAATGGTAAGATAATTTACCGTTTAAATTAAAGAAATTGGTGACCTAATAAATGTAAAGAAGCTTTCGAACATGATGGTTAAATACAAATAATCAAATCGATGTCGCCATATCTCACAATGTATCCCTGCAATTGCAAAAATAATTAGGTCCCTTGGAAAGAGACAACGAATATAAGGATTCTTTAATACGATATATTAATATTGCATTATCAGACATCGATTTCGGCCATGACCAAATAATTAAACAAGCTATTAGTTAATGTTTCGGTAATCAAAGCCAAAAGGATGAAATTAATGATTAAGCTAGCCGAAGACATAATTAAATTATCACTTTCCCGTTCACAAAGATATAGGCGAAACAGTAATCGTTGGTAGGATAAGGGCTAGCTCTAGGTAGAGACTAGAGAAGCTCCTTCCAAAACCAAAATCTTGATTACAGAAGTTTTCTTGTCTAATTTCTAGTATTTAAACTCAAATTTAATGTTTCTATATTTTCAATTTCTCAAAAATCAAGTTTTGAGATATTCATTTTCGTGGTCCAAATTTTTCCCCCCTCTACATTTTTCTTGAAACTTCGAATAAATTTGTTTTGAATAGATATTAAAGTTAACAATTAAGAAAGGATTGCAAAATTCTTCATGGATTTGGGATCCACAACATTTGAGCCTGTTTGTGCCAACAAAAACAAAGCTCCCTAAAAATTTTATAACACTCATTTTAAATTTTATTTCTTAAAATGCCCTGTTTTTACTTATAAACACAACGCCCCATACATTAAAATTAATCATCATCCAATAAAATTTCACCTTATTCAAAACTTGTAAAACTTTTATTTATAAAATGCTTAGAAATTCAAAATGTTAAATTATTTTCTTTTGTGTTATATAGTTTATATCTTCATAACTATAAACTCTCATAATTATCTCAATTTAAAAATATAAATATAAGTAATGAATGAGGTGGATGTAAAAATTTTGTTAAAAGATTAACTTGTTTAAGTGTTTTTTTTTTTTTGCATCCAACTTGTTTAAGTGTTAATTGAATTTTTATTGAAAAAAATGAATTAAATGGTCTTTGGTTATTTTATTAATTTAATTTAGAAAGGGTTTTATAAGAAATTTTGAGGGGTGTCCAAAGGTCTAATCTACCATAAATCAATCAGATTGTGTTTGCTGCGAGCTTTTCGCTTTTCTTACGTCCTGTTAAGTACTAAGATGCCATAATTGAAAACAACTCATCAGAGTTATCTTTCTTCTAGAGTACTTTTTCTCTGAAAAAGTACAGGAATGAAAGGAGACTGAAGCCTCCATGGCTTATTTCATCACTCACTAGTTGAGTGTTCTTCTTACATTGTCCATTTTTCTTTTCATTGAAAGTTTAGTAGTCATCTCTGGGGGCTATTTTTCTTGGAGTGTCGTGGTTGGTGGATTGAGGTATTACTGGAACTACCTCCAAACATGGATGCTGATGAATTATTGCGCAAGTGCCAAGCGGTTATTTCAAGGGAAGAAGAGACAGACATAGTAACATTCATGGGCCGAATGAAGATCAATGGGGAAGAAGTAGTAGCGAACTGCCTGGTTGGTAAAGTGCTGCTCTCAAGAAGCATCAACAGAGAGGGACTAAAAGCTGCAATGCAAACGGCTTGGAGAACTGTCAAGGAGGTAAAGATAGAAAGTATGGGAGATAACATATTTCTCTTCAAGTTTGCATCCGAAGAAGAGAAGAAAAGAGTGCTTATGGGAGGGCCATGGCACTTTGACAGAGCCTTAATAGTTATGACAGAACCAACCGGGATTGGAGATATCAAGAACCAATCATTTACACACACCACATTTTGGGTACAAATTCACAATATACCCATAATGTGCATGAACAAGGAAGCAATCCAAAAGTTGGGAGAAAAGATTGGTACGGTCAAGGAGATAGAAACTGACGAAGCTGGGGAATGTATAGGACAATTTGCCCGAGTTAGAATCTCCGTTAATATTTCACAGCCATTAAAGAAGATTGTCTTCCTACAACAAGAGGGGGAAAAAATCCCAATGCCAATTCTATACGAAAAGCTACCGGATTTTTGCTTCTGTTGCGCGCATATTGGCCATCAGTATAGGGAATGCTTGAGATACAAAGGACAACAAAAAGAAGATTTGCCTTATGGTGGATGGATGAGAGCCATTACACAAGCTGAAAGAGTAAAACAAAATCGAAGTAGAGAGAAAGCCAATCGGGAGGGGTTCCAGTCCAAAGCAAATAGTCTAGCAACAACTAGCCCCAAGGCCAACAAGTTCCCAAACAACCAGATTGGTCAACATGAGTTACACTTAAATAAACCAGGGCAGGAGACAGAGGATGGAGTTGAACCAGTGGTTACAAACAATAAGCTGGAATTTGACAGGTCGCAGAGCCGAAAAACCAGCAAGTGGAAAGTCAGAGTATGGGCTGTGACATCAACGAGGTGCAGGATAGGGTGGCTAGTAATGATAGCCACCCTAGATATGAACGTACAAAGGCGGGAAAGCAGGCTTGGAGGAAAAATGAAAATCCTGTAAACAAGCCAATTTTGAGAATCATGAAAAACAAAAAGAAGATGGATGAGGGAGGTGCCAGATCGGATGAAGATGAGGTGGACAATGGGCCCAGCAAGACTGGCGTGAAAGCCAAGGGAAGAAAATAGAAATCACAGGCAAGACAGACCAATCTAGTAGCAAGCTAACTGTTTTGAGGGCCAAAAGGGCCCGAGGGCACTTGGGCGGCCGAACACAAAAAGAGAATGTTCAGCCCTCTAAAGAAACCACACAAGGGAAGTTTCACCAGCCCAACAAAAAACCCAAGCAACTGCTACCATTTCAGCCCCAACAAAACAGCTCGTCAGCTGAAATTAACAGATGAAGGGCTAGATGCAGGGGAGAACTTGGCGGCAATGGAGGAGGACTCATCGTGGTCTTGTATACCGGCCATGACAACCAAGCTCTAATTTGGAGCGTTCAGTGCAGGAAGCCTGGAACGCGCCTAGCAATAAAAAAAATTCTCCACCTGCATCAGCCCAAAATCCTTTTTTGCTGCGAGACCAAGATGTTAGCTGGGCAGGTTAACTCAATCTCTAGTAGTTTCAATTTTGAGAATTGCTTTGCTGTTGATAGAACCGGCATGGGGGGTGGCCTTGCTTTACTCTGGAGTTCTGAAGTTAATGTAACCATCACCTCCTATAGCTCGCACCATATAGATGCAATAGTGAAATGTGACAGCGGCTTGGTCTGGAGGTGCACAGGAGTTTATGGCCATCCGGAATTCAATCAGAAGCACAACACATGGACCTTGCTGAAAAGGTTAGCTAACCTCTTCTCCTACCCTTGGTGTTGCTTTGGGGATTTTAATAAAGTGTTGCACATGAATGAAAAAATGGGAAGTAGTGAGAGGAACTTAAGCACGGTTGCTTACTTTAGGGAAGCTGTGCAAAGCTGTAACTTAGTTGATATGGGCTGTAAAGGGTACCCCTATACTTGGTCAAATAGAAGATATGGAGCTCATTTCATAGAGGAAAGGTTGGACCGTTTCTTATGCAGCAAGGATTGGGAAATTAAATTTCAAGATTCAACAGCCACAAACCTTGTCAATTGGGTCTCGGATCACTGCCCAATAATTCTGGATTTTCAAGAGAGGTGTAAGCAGTCAAGAATTACGAGCACGGCCTTCCCCCACAATCATTATGAGGATATGTGGAGCTCCTATGAAGGTTGCCGGAGCATAATAAAGGATGAGTGGGATAGCTACGGATCCAGAGCTTGGGAAACTCCTGTACATCAATTTCAGAAAACAGCCCAAACATCCTTAGCCCAACTTAAGCTCTGGAGCAAAAAAGAATTCGGAGGCAGACAGAGAAAACAAGAAAAGCTGATGCAGAGACTGCAGGAGGCCATGCAAGGAGACTCAAAGCTAGTGGATGGGAAGGAGATTAGGGAGATTGAAAGCCAAATTAATTCAATGTTGATTGATGAGGAGATTTACTGGAAACAACGATCAAGGGCCGATTGGCTTCGCGAAGGGGATAAAAACACGAAGTTTTTCCACGCTAAAGCCTCTGCCCGCAAAAGAAAGAATAAGGTGTGGGGGGTTGAAAATTCTCGAGGAGTTTGGTTAAAGGAGAGAGTTGAAATAGAAGAGGAATTCTGTAGATACTTCCAGGAGCTCTTCACCACCTCCAGCCCAAATCCAAGCCAAATCAAGCTGCACTTCAAGGGGTGCCTGTAAAAGTCACTTCGGAAATGAATGCTCGGTGAGGCGCTTGACTAAGAGGATATAGAGGATGCGCTGGCTCAGATGTGCCCTACCAAGGCCCCAGGTCCGGATGGCCTCCCTGCTGCCTTCTTCCAGAAGCATTGGAAGTCAGTTCGCAATGGAGTAGTTGAAACATGCTTGCACATTCTCAATGAACAAGGTGATCCGTCTCCCCTCAACCACACTTTTATTGCTTTAATCCCTAAAATTGCACAGCCTAGGAGAGTTAGTGACTACAGACCCATCAGCTTGTGTAATGTCATCTATAGGGCCATAGCTAAGGTTATTGCAAATAGAATGAAACCACTCATTCCTCATATTATTTCCCCAATGCAAAGTGCATTCATTCCCAATAGACTTATTACCGATAATGTCATTATTGGCTATGAATGCCTTCACAAAATAAGGCAAGAAAAGCAAAAAAAAAAACCTTGTGGCTTTAAAATTAGACATCGTGTAAATTGAATGGGCATTCTTGGCGAGACAATGATAAAATTTGGGATTTTCAAGCAATTGGGTGGACTTAATCATGAGATGTGTCACTACCACCGTCACTCGGTGATCGTTAATGGAGAGCCAAGGGTATGATTCGGTAGGAAGAGGGTTGAGGCGAGTGGCTGCCCATTTGTCCACCTTTCATTATTTGTGCAGAGGTCCTCTCTAATATGATGGTGCTAGCAGAAAAGAAACATCTAATTCGAGGGCTTAAGTTTGCAAAGGACGTCTCAATCACTCACTTGCTGCTCGCGGATGATAGCTTGGTCTTCTCTCGTGCATCAGTGGCTGACTGCAAGCACTTGAAAGAGATTTTCGATAGCTACGTAGCAGCATCAGGGCAACTGTTTAACTTTCATAAATCCTCCATGCTCTTGATGGCGAGAATCCCGAGGCGTCGGTGTTGTAAGGATATTTTCAAGTTAAATGAGGTATCGAAGCACGAAAAATACCTTGGCCTCCCTTCAATGATTGGTAGAAAGAAGATGGGGTTCTTGATGATGTTAATTTGAAAGTTTTGAACAAGATCGCGGTGGCAGACAAAATGTTCTCTAGTGGGGAAAGGAAATCTTGATTAAGCGGCAACCCAAGAGCATGAGTGTTTTCAAGCTTCCAAGAGGCTTATGTGAAGATATCCAACGAGCTATTGTGAAGTTTTGGTGGGGGACAAATGAAGACAAGCACGGAATCCATTGGCGCAAATGGGAGAATCTCAGTTATGCCAAAAGCAGAGGTGGGTTGGGCTTTAGAGAATTTTCTTGCTTTAACCAAGCCTTGGTAGCGAAGCAAGCTTGGAGAATTTTGATACCCAATTCTCTCGTATCAAAGTCCTTGAGCAAGATACTATAGAGCTCCAGCTTCTAAGTCAGTGGATCGATGCATCATTCGTTTGGAGAAGTATTATTTGGGGCAGGCAAGTGATTCAGAAAGGTGTCCGATGGCGAGTGGGAAATGGGAAAAAGATCTCAATCTACAAGGACAACTGGCTGCCCAGACCGAATACCTTCAAGCCAATATCTCCTCCATCCTTGCTGATTCAAGGTTGTTCAGACCTCGTCATGCTTGAGAAAATCAGTGGGATGAAACCAAGCTCCGCCAACATTTCAAGGAAGAAGATACAACAATGATTACTGAGATTCCACTCCCAAAAGAGAAATCAGAAGATGAAATTCTATGGCATTTCGACAAAAGGGGTAACTACTCGGTCAAAAGTGGGTACCAGCTAGCTCAAAAGCTTAAGTTCCCAGGAGAGTCTAGCAATTCAAGGAACATATCTCAGTTCTGGAGTGCTCTGTGGTCACTGGAATTACCCGAGAAAATTAAAATCTTTATGTGGAGGGCTTCAAACAACCTGCTCCCATCAGCAGATAATCTGTGGAAACGGAAAGTGCGATCCAACATGTCAAGATGCAAGAACGTAGACTATAAGCCATGCCTTATTGAACTGTAAGTCACTAGAAAAATCTGGCTCCAATCCCCTGCGCCCTCCTTTAGAATCTCAAATTTCATGACATTTTCAGCACCCTTCAAGATATGGCCAGGGAGTTGAAGAAAGCCGATTTAGAGCTAATGGTAGCTCTATGCTGGGCTACATGGTACTCAAGGAACAAATTTATTTTTGAAGGGAAGAGAATTGAGCCAATCATCACGGCGGCTAAAGCAGAATCTGTTGTGGCAACCTTTCAAAGAGTTAGGAAGCCAGAGCCCCCTCATATTGCCAACATCAGCAAAGATAAAATGCAAAATTGGTCCCCTCCCCCTGCAAGTGTAGTCAAAGTCAACGTGGATGCTGCCACCAGCACTAAGCATCGGAAGGCGGGTTTAAGAGCAGTGATCAGTGACTCTAATGGAAAAATTATTGCTGCTGGAATTAGCCAAGTTCAGTTTAACGGATCAGTTAGCTTGGTCGAAGCGTGCTCTGGGGTCAGGCAAAAGCAGGTTCATCTTCTGTGATTATGGAATCAGATTGCCTAGAGGCAGTTCAACTTGTCAACAACACTAAGGGTAGCAGAACAGAAATTTTTTGGACAATCCGGGAGATCCAAAACCAGCTCAAGGATCTTCAGAAGGTTACTGTCCATCACATTCCAAGACACTGTAATGTTTATGCCCACTCCCTAGCTACATTAGCTTTGGGTAGAAACTCTTCTTCTAAGTGGATGGGAAATATCCCAGCCGAGTTTCAAGTTGTTCTTGAGGTGTTGTGATTAATGAAATGTTTACTTTCTTTTTTTAAAAAAAGTACTAAGATGCCATAGGTTTTAAAATCACCATTAATGTGAAAAAAATTGCTAACTACGAAATAATAATTGATAATGCTTAGTGAATATGATTCTTAAATAATAATTTTGATAAAAATAGTAAAGATATTATAGATTTTTCATCATATAAAAGTGGGATCAAATCAACTTAGCTTCTAAGGCATAACAGCTAGCATTTATCAAATACTTTATTGTTATATCTTTAAACTACAACTGCCCTAATATTTACCAAATACTTTATTTTTATAACTTTTAAAATAAAACTGGCTAACCTTAATATCAAAATAGGCCTAAATTCATTTTTGTGGTGGGATCGAGGATGATATTTTTCAATCCATTATTAACATCTTAGTTATAGGATGATAAACTTTAATAAGATGGTGACTCCACCCTAATTATATATTAAGATAGGCATGGACATTTATAAAAGAAATTCTTTTATCTGACTTCATAGAACTTTAAAAAAAAAGTATTTTGTAATTTTTCTAGCTATATACAAATGAAGGTTTTAACTTTTGGGCATTAACGAGAGAACCTTAATATTGAATCGAGCTTGTGACGCAATTGGGTAATCTACACCCCGAAGATGGGCCGGGTCTGTTCCAAAAATTTGAGCAATTTTGAAGTCAACGGCATTTAATCTGAAATTTTAAAAATCAGCGTATACTAAAAATGTCTTGTGTTGCATCTATCACTATCAAAGCCTCTACGTGGTTGGATTTGAGCTGTTACGTACAGTACTCATACGCGGAGTAATCATAACTAAATTCAGCGTGGCTTCGATTAAACTACGTATCCAGTCTAGATTGAAATTTTATATTCCTTTAAGGCAAAACACAACATCTGTCTAAATTATAAAGTGACACATCAAACATGTTATGATAATTTAGCACACGTACTGACGTACATCATTCTTTCTGCAGGTGCTAGAAAATAATTAATAACGACAGGTGTATTTTGTTATTAGTTAATAGGCACACAAAATTTGAAATAATGAAAACATGTTACCGTTATTTAAAGGACAAAATTCGTGTGTGGGTGACACATCAAACATGCTATGTTTTTTTTTTTTTTGAAGAGATCAAACATGCTATGTTAATTCAGTGCATATAAACACATATTTGGCAGGTACTAGAAAGTAATTAATAAAGACATATGAATTTCGTTATCAGTTAATAGGTACACAAAATTAAAAAAAAAAGATTTTTTTTTTGATACACTAATATATTATAATCAGAGCTCTACTGATATTTACAATCAAAAGTCGATTGGGACTCTCTGAATAATCCTATTATTTTAAAGCCCGAATGTCAACCATTCACTTAAAGCTGAAGGGAGATCTGTTCTCACTATTAATACCTGAGAAAGATCGATTCCACCCCAATATCGGGAGATAAAAGATGACATATAACTAAAATATATATGTGACACGCATCAAATGTTTTGTAATAGCTTAGCGCATATATGTCATTTTTTTCGCAGGTACTAGAAAATTATTAATAACGAAATATGAATTTTGTTATTAGTTAATTGGTACACAAAATTTAAAACAACGAAAGGATATTAATTTGATTGGTTTGAAATGAAACAAAAGCCCGGGGCTCGGGCCTTTCGACTTACCATCACTAGGGCTGTATTTTCGTAAAGGAAATAAGAGGAAACACCGCAGCACTTTACCACAGTATTTTGGCCACCGAAGGAACCGGCCAGACAATGTCAATTAGCAACAACAACTTTCATGTATAAGTTAAGCTGTCATACAAGCAAACCACTAAGACCAAAATTAAAATTTTTAATTAATTAATCAATTAATTAATAGGGCCAATCAGATTTATCCCAATGACAAGTTGTCAGCCATGATATTTTTTGAGAGGTCTGCATGATTTAGGGACACAAGTAAAATTTAATTATCACTTTAACTTATTATATATAATCATTAACTTGCCCCGTAATCAATCTTTTATATATACCCAATTGTTTTACCCTCTTAACCGCAATTAATTCTGTCCTTATAAATAACCAAGTAAGCTACGAAGATTTCAACCCCCAAAACCCTCACTCTCTTTCTCTTATTTTAAACTCATCCTTCGGTTTTGCCTTTAGCAAATTAAAGAGAAGCGAAATGGGAATCCTTGATCATCTATCGGATTTGTTTGAAATAACACCAAAAAGGAAGAAACGAAAGCCGTGGCAGGCATGTAGTCAAGCACTCAAGCTCTCTAAAACTCTCTCTCTTTTTCTGTTCTTTTTCATGTTATAAAAACTGAGCGTTGGTGACTTTATTAATTCTTTTTACAGACAGTTGATATCAAGGTGAAAATGGACTGTGATGGCTGTGAAAGAAGAGTTAGACATGCTGTTTCCTCCATGAAAGGTGCGTGTATATGTACTGTGTACATACAAGTAACTTAAGCTGACTATAAATTACGCCATACTCACTCTCTCCCTCTGAACTTGCTTCTTTCCTTTACAAGCTCTTTGTGTTTCATGTAAGGTACAAGGCAAACAAAAGCCAAATGCTTTTGTCCCGATTTGATTTTCTTTTCTTGTGCATGAATCTCGATATTGAACATGATGGAGGCCTTGGTTTAACTCCACTCCAATATTCTTCTGCAAATCTCAACAAATCTTTTAAGCAATTAATTTGTCTGAGTTTTCAAGTAGAATTACACGCAAAAAGTTATTTTTTCATATACCCTTTTTACTATTTTCATCCAAATATTTGGCTGTCTTGGGTGGTACGTTAATTTCTCATTTATCGCGCTGGACCAATAGGCAAGTTACTACTCCCTCAGCCCCGGCTTGACCACATCCCACAAAAGCAAGCCAAACAGGGCGTTAACTCAAACGTAATAGCTTAAACTTCTTAGATGCTTTAATTAACTCAAAATGGTACAATAAGCAGGTGCAAAATCAGTGGAAGTGAACAGGAAGCAAAGCCGGGTAACAGTAACAGGCTATGTTGACCCAAACAAGGTCTTAAAGAAAGTGAAAAGCACAGGCAAGAGAGCTGAGTTTTGGCCTTATGTGCCATACAATTTGGTGGCGTATCCATATGTGGCTCAGGCTTACGACAAGAAGGCACCATCTGGTTATGTTAAGAACGTGGCTCAAGCACTTCCTAGTCCTAATGCAACCGACGAGAAGCTCGTTTCCCTCTTCAGCGACGAAAATCCAAATGCATGTTCTATTATGTAAATTGTATATGCATACTTTAGATTTCTCTAGTCATAAATATTGTGTTGCTATTGTTAATTAATTAGGACCCTTTTGGCTTTTATGGTTTCATGTAGTGTAAGATTGTTCGGTTAGTTATACTCTATAGTTTGGAGTAATACATGTTTTGCGATCAATTATTTATGTAGTATCTTCTTCTGAAATTAATAGAGTGGTCTTGAATTAGTCATCCCTGCAATTATTATACTTAGTGTTTCTTGTACACGTTACCGATGGTATTTTTTTTTTTTCCATTTCCAAAAGAATACCTTTTTCTACTTTTTATATCATATGTACACAAAGCAAAATTAATTAATGGCTCCCACAAAAGATTTTTTATTTCTTAAATTTCGACAGTACATAAACTAATCTAAACCAAATATATATATTTTTTTTAATTTTAGACGATCCATTTAGTGATTTAGATATGTTGATCTTCTGTACATTTAAAATCTCATTTAGAAGACAAAACTCAATCTCAGTTTGAACTCATAGAAGTTAATTTGAGCTTCTAATGGAATTATGTAGATGATCTTGAACTAGAATAAAATCCGATTTCCTTTCAATATTGTTTTGGTGTAAGTGTTGAATCGTTAAAAGAAAAAAGAAAAAAAAAACTCAACACAATTTGTTTCAAATAGAGGATTTTATTATTTCAATTACAGAGTTAGGGTCTTGTTATCTTACTTTATTTGAGTAAATACGTCCTCTACGTTAAAAGAAAAAGGAAAAAAAAAAAAAAACTCACACAATTTGTTTCAAACAGAGGATTTTATTATTTCAATATTTAACTATGAATAGATAAAAACCAACACATCTGATAACAAAGATAATTACAAAGTCATTTTACTTGGATAAAGAATTTACTGTGACACCTGTGTAGAGTCAAGTTTTTCTGATTTGGTAACCAAATGATGTCGCCGTATCTTACAAGGTATCCCTGCAATTTAGCAATAATATGGAAAGATACAAAAAGGAGGGTGTTACCTTAAAATAATGAATTATTGAACCTTGATTTCTGCAAGGCCAATAAAGCACAGTGATAATCAAAGGCACAAAGATAAAAAGATTGAGCTATCCATGATATGTTTTTTGTCACTTCATGCTGAGATGATCTAAATAATCAATATTAATGAGACAAAAAATAAAATAAAATAAAATAACAATGATAGAAAACGCATTGGTGTAATCTGTGTCTCATAAAAGTGAAAGAATAATTGTTGGTAGGACATGGGCTCTTAGCACACAGAAGCTTCTTTCAAAAGCATGCACTTTCTCGTGCCCTTAATTTAAAAAATAATCTTTAAACTTTTAAGATCGATTAAGACCTTAGAGTTTATTCTATCAAAAAGAAGAAAAAAAAAGGACCTTAGAGTTTATGACACTTCTAATTTCTAAAACCATTTTGTAAATTTCTAAAATTGTTTTTATTTTGCAATGTTGAATCAAAATAGAAATAAAAATAAAAAGCAAATTTGGTTTGTAATGTGACGCAACAGAGCAATTAACCAAGCCGATAAAATTAATTGCGAATTATGCGGTGTCGTATGAATAGGCAATCATTATCTTTTAATCCTTGTTGCTTGCATTTGCCTCGCCGAAACCAAAAATATAAGAAAGTGACAGCCATTCAACTGCAATTGCTTCGCCAGCTGTCCGCAATTGCACTGATTTCACAATTTAGATTTTTCTGCCTCTGCAAACCAAATGGTTTTGGTTGGTCGCAGTGATTAATTGACTCCAACTTTATTTTTCAAAGCAAGAAGCGAGCTTCTTGGGTCTTCAACACGTGTCCAAAAATACACAGCTGCTAGCTGCTGGGGTAACTCTTAAAAGTTAATAAACATTGATTTTGAACTTTGAAGATAATTTTCATGTAATTTTCACTCAAAAAAAAAAAAAAAAGAGCCCCAATTAGATCAGCTTCGAACGTGGAGATAAGCTTCATCTACTTGTGATCGGTTTATTTGAACCTTCTAATTATTATATTTTGATCCAAAGTTAACTGCAGCACGCCATATAATAAATGCTAGTTGCAGATAAGGGAATTTTTTTTTTCGTTTTCAGGAAATATATATGGAGTGCACTGAATTTGAAATGAAACCACAACTTAGAATCTAGTATAATATAGAAAATTTATCAGGAACTTTATTTGTAAATAAAGAATTTATTTATACATAGGTTACCAATGTTTAGAAGCAAATAATGTGAGTTCATGTCAATCTGGTTAGGTGTGATCTTTTATTTGTATTTTATTATCGAGTAATGAGGATGAGGATATATGTGGGCAGCAGTACCTGCCATAAAGAGAACACATTGGTGAGAACTAAGAAACTTATCATAAAATTTTATATTCCTTATTAATAAAGCCAACAAGTAAAAATAAACAAGATTGGTAATTAATTCTTTTCATTTTCTCTTTTTTTTATTACAATCATATTTTAATTATTCTACCTTTAGCGGATCATTCATATCTCACCCTCTTTGTAGATGATGTAGTTTGGCAGCATATATGATTTCTCCGTGATGTCGATAGTTGAATAAAAAGATGAATGTCTAATTTGATAAATCCGCATTAAACATATATCGGTGCCCAGTGGGCAGTGGGCCAGTGGCCACCTGCTTGGAATTTTAATATCCCACAAATTTCCCACTTATTTTTGTTTTTTAAATAATTAAATTATCACTCACTCATTATTAAATTCAATTGAATTGATCCAATAAATGAAAAGTTAGGTCATAGTCTTAAGCAAAAAATTCCATCCTTACAAATTATAAACTAATAGCTGCTCCAAAATGTATGGAGCACAGTTTAAAAAACTATATGCCTTAGGTCATATAAACGTTAAGTCATATTTTGAGATTATATACAAGAGCAGAAAACTTGAAAAGTCAACACAAATTGTTGAAATCCTAGAACCCTTCACAACCGCAAAACTTAAAACGTCCAACCCAAAACTTAAATGATGGGATGAACATAACGATCGAGAAACTTCTAGGTAATAAAAAAAAAATTGAAATATTAGCAACTTTGATGTACGATTTGCTAAACTAATACTAGTGGTAAAAGAAGCAGCCACAATAGCAGAAATGAATAGTGTTGTTATCGGAACTTGTAATTAATTATTATTTCAAAACTATCAAAGTCTCAGAACTATCAAGCTCGGAACCTCATCTCTTTGCAGAAACAAACCTCACATCGATTTCCAGATAGCGAGCCTTTATTAAAATTTTCCTGAGAGTTATCATTTACCAAGAGATGACAATCAGACAATGTTTCTGTTTGATAGCGTTGCAATCTTGAGAGATCATTTGATTGTTAGTGCAAGAAGGCCCCGGAGCTAGGCAGTAGGCATGCACTTCTTACACGTGGTTGTGTTTCTGTCTTCAATTAATCTCTGTCTAGCTATATGGGCATGTGTCCGCAAGATAGATATAGAAAAGGTTTTGTTAATTAACACAACGATGGTGGGGATGCTTGGAATTATGAAACCCTTGAAGCTAATTTAATGGTCGTCGTCTCTCTTGTCGTCTCCAGAAAGAGAGTTGGATTAAAATAAAAATCAATGAAGACAACTGTTGCTTTGGTAGCTTACCATTCGAGATACTAATTTTCCATCGATGCACCTTTAAATATCTCAATAATACTACTCAACCTAAATTTAATTTAATTTTTTTTAAATAATATCGTATATGATAGGTCATTCTTCAAGAAAATACTATAAATCCTTGTATCTCCTAAGCTCAACTATTTTTTATTACATCACCCGCCGTTCACTTTCATTACAAGCTCGGAAGAATAGCAAAATAAAACAAGTATGGTTCGAAGTCCATAGATTCCCTTTGACTCAAAATTTTAAACATAGTACAGTTGGGAAAAGTGCTTTTACTAAGGCTCTCAAAAAGTGCTTACAGAAGATATGTGTTTGCAGGAACAAAGTGGAGATTAAAGGGTCTTTGGTTCAGTAAGAGAACTAAAGTAAAGATTCGATCATCCATAAAAATTTTTAGTGTTAGTTTTGATTTTTCTTCAATTATCTATAATTAGATGCATACAATCTCTTCTTTACAAAATATGAGGGGTACTCTCATAAATATTTAAGAGTGAGTTTAAAAAATGTGGACAATGTTAATTTAATTTTAAAAATTAATTTATTTAATGAAATATCAATAACAATCCTTTATATAACAGAATTAAAAAAAAAATAGAGATTAAAGGGAAACTTTGGAACTTCTAATAAAAAGGGGAAAAGGAACAAAGGCCAAAGATGCTCTCATTAGTCCCGTTGGAAAAGGAAGACAAATATATTCTCCTCTAAGTGAAGCTCAAGTTAACCAAGAAGTGGTTTCATTTGTCAATGCTTTTGTCTTAAAGTCTTTGTCAATTAATGTGCATTGTTAAGGGCTGCTAATCCAACATTAAGGAAAGGCAATAACATAAGCTTGTTAGCTTGATAGATAATCAGGAGTGCATTCATAGATTGTTGAAAGAAAGTATCAAATTCACGTAAAATGTTCCACTTTTGTTGTAAATATATAGAGCACAATGATAATGGTACATACACCGAAGATAATGCCATTTTTAACAATCTTGTTCTCCTTATACTGGTAACTATCAAGTCGTAGGAGTAAAAATTCCTTTCTAATAACAAGTTACCTAAAATTAATCATTGAATGATTTATTGGCGTGCCATGTATTTTAGCATCTATATACAACATGTTTGTTAAGATTTATATATATTCATTTACATTTTATTTAAATTACTATCTGCATGTTGATATTAATATACTTAGGTAAAAAAAAAGGTGTAATCCGATCGATCACAATTAAGAAAGGCTCAACTTGTGTAATTTCATGTCTTAATAATACAAAAAATTAATTGTTTTTCGGTGAAGCTAGGGATCTTTTGATAATGTGGCTTTACGACAACACAAAAGACATTGTTCATCAACTTGATAGGTTATACCATCTTTTGAAAAGCGATATAAGAGCATCAAAGACCTTGAGTAATTGGTTGATGATGATGATCAACACCAGCTTTCAGAGCATTTTCAAAGCCTCTAATGACGCTTTTTAGCCTACAATTTAAACATCCACTTTTCAGAAAGCACCCAAATTACACACTCTCTCTTTTTTTTGCGTTTTTTTCCCCGAATTAAAATAGTTAGGCACCTTTGAAAAGACCTTCCACTATCAGCTTTGCGCTAAAAGTCTCCAACTTGGCCCAACTCATTTTAATGCCCAGTGTTGAATCATACCAAATTTAGGGTAGGCCCACAATCATTCATCTTAAACCCGCAGGATATCTCAAAATATGCCTTGGATCTGAGCCGATACAAGACAAAATCAATATAACGCTCCAAATGACCCGAGCCTTGTTAAAAAGATCTCAGACAATTTGCCACCTACTAGTTGTGGTGTATTTAGAATCATGTACGGGTTATGCCTACAAGGTCTGCTGCATAGCCCTAGCCTCAGACCCACAACCATCTCACTTATAACTGGCTGTCTGGCTGTGGGTATTCTTATTCTCAATTTCTTGTAGTGAACCTGAAACGAAGAACAAAGTCTCTGTTGACCATTGTTTGTTATGGTACATAATTCTTCCACAATTCTTTTTGATAAAAATCTAAAATTCTATTATTTTTGTATTTATTGGATTTTCATTAAATACTTGTAGAAGAGTTATGTAGAACGTAACAAGATCCTGTAGTGGGTTAAAAAGTATTTCATACATGTCAACTTCTACCCTGCAAAATACCGACCATTTATTCCCTTGGAAGTTGGAGGTTCGATAATTTCTTCTACACATTTTTCTAACTTTTTGCAAGTCTTCAATCAACCAAATAATTTTTACTTTTTAACATTTTATCACCCCTGCCTAGCAGAAGTTACAGTTGGCTAACAATTTCAAAACTCTTACCAGCAGAGACCATCATTGGACATCAATAGAGAGTGGGGCTACGCTTGGATCAAATAATTAATTAATTAACGTTACCAAAGGCAGAGTGGACCATGTCTTATGGCATCTAACAAATTGTCATATATATTCTCAAATATGGTAAAGTTTGGCATGCAATTATAAAGTGCACTTTCTTCCAAGACCAGGCAAGTCGTAGTAGAGTAGCTGTTGCTGTTCACAGCATGTTTCTTAAAAACTTTGCTGCTCGGTCAAAAGCCACCCTTTTTTTCCCTGTCCTCTCTCTTTTATGCCTATAGGTTTTCCTCGTTTTATAGCACCTAATTAAAATGACATATAACATGTGAAAGTTATTATATTTGTACCACACATATCATCTATTGTGGGCTTTCTAACTTTAGTTTGTCTTATTATTTTAATATCAGATTATATTGTAAGTGGGCAATGAATAAATTGCTGGAATTAGACTGAGTGATGGTTTTTTCCTATTACCTTATTCATTTATCCTACATAAAAAACTAAAACTTGAGCATTTTGACATTTTGCATACAAAAGTGGTAAAGCAGGACTCCTTCTGATGACACTACTTACATATCACAGACCAAAGACCAATAAGGCAACTACTGCCATTTTGGGTGACGATATCAGAATCCAAAGAAGATCAAAGATGGGACCCAAATAAAAGACTGTAGATCATATATCACAACTCCATTGCATGATTTATAATGTTTGTGTGAAAGAGCTCGAATTTCATAAAAATATTATAAAGATTAATTTCAGTTCTTTTTGGATTATTAAATAATTAAGTGAAGTTAGAGTACTTTATAAGAGTACGTACCACAAAAAAATTTCGGTTATATAATTTATTTGAAAAAATTAATTGTAATATTTAATATAATATCGATAATAATTCTGTATAACAGTATTACAAAAAAAAAAACTCCATTACATGGGATCCAAAATACGTGGAACCCATGGCATATCTTGATGAAGATCTCAATATTTCACATTAAGATTGTTTCATACCCCCTTTTAGTTTTCCTCAGAAGAACCTCTCTTTCGGAAAGAACTCCCAAAAAGATAAAGAAAACTTATGAGAAACTGATCTAAGTTCTAACTCCTTAGTCCGTAACACGGACGGCCATTAATGTCCTATCGTGTGACAGAGCACAAGATTTGATTGTACAGCTCATTAATACTCTATCCTGCAACGGAATAGAGGATTCTTGTGCAATGCACTAGTTTTTTTAATATTAACTGATTAATAGTTTAATTTTCAAATCTATATTTTTTCCGCAACATAAAACACTTTGAACCACCGCACCACCTCAGGATAGTATCACTCGGGTTTCTCAAAAGGTCAGTGGCAGTTAAAGCAATAATAATGTGAGGCCAAGAAATCAGAGAGACTTGATTCGGAAGCAAAGGTGAGAGGAGCAATTAAAGAGAAGATAGAGAAGAGAATTTAAAAGGGCTTTTCTTTATTATTTTTTCAGTTATATTACTTCGGACAGCATGCAGATTGTTGCAGGCATTAGGGAGCAAGTAATGATGGAACCTAACACAGCCAACACAGGCTATATATTAAAACCCTAGTAGGGGCTTCTTCTTTTTTTTTTAATTTGGGAGAGCATTTATGTGATTGCGTGATGTTTGCTTTTGCCTGCCTCTGGCTCCTGGCTGCTGAAAAAATAATAAACAAAGACTAAACCGAAATACACGAGGACCAAAACTCAAAAAAGCAAGCAAGCAACGAAACAAGAAACAACAATCCCCCATACAAGCTTTGTTTGGGAATTGTGAACAAAAGAAAGTGTTTAAAAAGTGGACTTTTTCTCCTTTGCTTTTGGTCTTTTCTAGTTTAATCTCACATTCAGCCTGCAGACTTTTCAGAATCATCAAGAATGGTGAAGTTTGTTTAACAAGTTGTTGAATTTTCTCTCCTTTGCATGGTGGAGTCCTTTAAGTTTGGTTTAATTTTATCGGAAGGATATTTTTGACTCTGGCCGGTGGAGCTCCATCTTCATCAATATCGAGTAGTTAAGAGGGTAAAGTGCAGAACCCAATAAGAATCTTGTATGGGCCACGCCTGCAATAGACATAGGCAAACATCTGCGCAGAGTATCAAATGTCCAAATTCTTGGCAAAAAGCAGCTTTTGCAAGAAGCATTTATTGGAAATAAGTGATTATTTTGGTAAGGATTTTAGAGTTTTCAATAAATGAACTACGTGTTCATTTTTTAGTTTGTTTATATAATTTAAATGTTATTAAAACTTCGTTAAAAACCAATAGCTTATGAATGGATACTAATTTTCTAAATACATTTGAATTTTAGCTTTCTCTAACTCATTTTATACTCTAAAAACATTCACTGGAGACTTCATCCGCGAGATAAAAAGTTCACATTAAAAAGTATATAATAATCTATTTTAAAAGTTGTAGATTTATAAGTTTCTTCTTGTTTTTTTTTAAGTTAAGAGGTGGATAAAGTAAATTTTATAATTTTTTAATTCTCTTATTTTTCTCAAAAATTCAAATTTAATTGGTCAATCAATAAAATTATTTAAATACCACTTGTTCAGACGCCTAGAGGCTATAAATTTACAAAATTAATTATAAGAATGACTAAAATGAAGAGTGTAAATGACAAAATGATTACAAGTGAATGAAAAAGTTAACTCTTAATTTTGCTTTCACTCCATCGTCGGAACATCAAACCTGGTCTCCAAAACTCCAAAGCGAAAAAATAAAAATCAAAATCCTAGATGCATAATTGTACTCTCATGGGGATATAAACCGGTAAGCTATTGAACGAATGGGCAGAGAATGAAAAAATGAGGGAACGTGGAGGAATAATACTAATTCGAAGGGTGTAAATGAAAAATGACTTCAAGCGAAGAAAAACTTTTCCTCGTAACTGAGACCCGAATTGTCGTGCACATACCAGTGGACCCACGAGTCACGGGGATATCGTCAGATATGTGATATAATAATAATATCATGTGACGTTACGTTACGTTATTAGCAATTTATCATGACCATTAATTTATCACGGGAAGCTCAACTTGGTAAAATGGTCTTAACTGGGCCAGGCCCACATGATAGATTGTATTAATTGACCGGCTACTTAATCAACCTCCATCCAATGCCTTTAAAATTTGAGATTTAAACCAAATTTTCGAAGCTGTGATATGATTTCGCAAATTTGCATTGTGCAAAATTTTTTTATATCATCTTCTATCTTCTTTTTAATTTTTATATGAGATAAACACATCATATCATCTAATATTTATTTTTTAATATTAATCAATTGTGTAAAGTGAGAGGAAATGAATTTTAAAATAAATGTCATTATTTTATTGAACAATTATATTTCAATGAAATTGTTAAGATTTTCTCAGTAAGGAGAAAATATTCGGTTAATCCTATAAAAACATAAATTTTATGATACATTTACATCAGTTGTATATTAGTTAAAAATCATTATTTAATTACTTTTATAATCTTTTTGTTGTTGTCACTTTTAAATCATTCGCAAGAAATGTTTAAGTTACTTATAGGTTGTAATTAGATTACTTATAAGTGATCAATTAGACTTCACCAATACTTCGTATAAACATAGGATTGGAGAATATTGAATATTTGCCCAAATATTTCCAATATCTACTAATTTGTTGAGTAAAGATCCTTCGTTTAATAAACGAGATACTTATGTAGATTATTTCATTTAAGACTAATTTTGGATACCTAGAAATCTTATACAGAGTCTCCCAATAAGTGGCATCAAAGCCAAACCCTAGTAGCTAGAATGTGGTGGAGGAACAACTCAGGTGTGTCGGACGAAAAGACCAGAGTCCCGTGGTGGTTTCGTCCGGGGAGGGGAGGATTGTTGAGTTGTGTCTCACATTAGTTAATAAAGGAAAGATGTTTGGGTTTATAAGGCGGTATGTCACTTCACCTAAAAGGCTAGTTTTTTGGGTTGGATACCTAGAAATCTTATACAAAGTCCCCCAACAAGTGGTATCAGAGTCAGACCCTAGTAGCCGGAATGTGGTGGTGGAACAACTCAACTGTTTTGAACGAAAGGACCAGAGTCTTGCGGTAGTTTCGTTCGGGAGGGTTGTTGAGTTGTGTCTCACATTGGCTAGTAAAGAGGAAATGCTTGGGTTTATAAGGTGGTAGGTCACTTCACCTAAAAAGCTAATATTTTTGTTGGATACCTAGAAATCTTATACAAATTCCCCCAACACAATTAAACATATTCAACCAATAAGATTTAATGGATGGTGGTTCTTGTCATGATATTATTTGGTTAATATGTAACTTCAGTGCTAATCATTAAATATCACAAAATTTTACAACATGTGCAAGTGTGGAATTAGTACTCACCAAATCATCTTCCCATGTTTAATATATTAATGATGTATCTACAAATAATTATGTACAAGTAATGTTATACAAGCAAATGTGGACACTAGTTATCTTACGTGATTATGTAAGAAAAATGATTATTCTACATCTGTTTGATGAAAATCCAACGGTTGTGAAAATAATATAATTTTTTTGCCTTATATTCCCACAACCGTTGGATTTTCATCAAATGGCTGTGGAAGAGTCATCTTTCTTACATTATCATGTAAGATAACAAGCTCTGTAAATGTGGCATATTATTGTTGGTTGAATAAAAAATATGATAAAACCCAAATGATTAATTTTTATTAATTTTTTTATTATTTTAATCGAACAATTATATTTTTCATATCAAATTATGCAACATTGTTTGCAGAACCATTTGTAGCTTGATGATGTTCAAATTAAACCATATTAAGATTCTTTCATATTTGATCTCCTCCCAAGTAAAAGTACATATGAGTGATTAATAGTTAATAAATAAAAAAATTAAGAAATTAAATCTTATCTATATATTATTATTAAAAATACATGACACAAGATCTTAAAAAACTCACGAGGATTTACATCAAAAAGAGGATATTTGTCCAATTAAACCAATGGACTTAAAAAAAATAAAATTAAACCCAATATGGATTGGCGTACAATGAACTGCCCAGAGGGAAGTAAATATTATGATCCCAATCAAACAATATGTTAGTGCGAGAAATTAAGACTTAGTTAGACAAGCCCGTTGGGCTCAAGGATCAGTAAACTGACTCAATCAAAGAAATAAGTTCCAAGTTTGAAACAACCAATGCACTGCTCGCAAACAAAGCTCAAACACATTAATCAACTTTTTCTCGATTTCAAGAAGCGTAAAAAAAGGAAAAAATGAAAAATGCTTTTACTTACTTAACTGTGACAAGCAAAGCAGGAGCAGGAGGGACAGGGATAGAAGTCGGCCTGTCAAGTCGCTGTTCTTCTTTTATCGTTTTTCCGCTCAGTATTTAAAGTTAAATCACATCATTTCAGTACTCAGTTAGCCACTAGCTACCACCATTCTACCTCTATCTCTCTCCTTCTTTACTTATATATCCTTCTTCCAACTCTCATTTCTCTCATGACTTTTGTCTCTCTTTGCTTCTGCTGCTAATGTCATACAATTTTTATCTTTGAAGCACCAAAGCCCATGTGCATTTCTTTTGTTTGCTTTTGAACAACAACTACAACAAGAGATTACAGCAAAGTAAAGAAAGTAGAATCTATTTTCTATTGTTTTAGAACTAACAAACCCCACTAGCCTAGGTGAGTGTTTTTACCTTTTCTTTATTTTGCTTTGTAGGCTTTCGTTCACAGCACAAACAGCTAGCACCCTGAAGTGAAGAAATGACTAAAGAAGAAGACTTTAAGCTTCTCAAGATCCAGGTCTTTCTCTCGTAACCACATTCTCTTTTATCTTGTTTATTTATTTTTTAAAGTCTCTTCTTCTTTATTGTATTTTTTTTTTGTCCTAGCAAAGTGGATAACGTCTTTTCCTCAAGAATCTTTCTTCTTGGTTTTTGTTGTTTGCTTTGTCTGCAGACCTGCGTCCTCAAAGTGAACATCCACTGTGATGGCTGTAAGCAGAAAGTGAAGAAATTGCTTCAGAGAATTGAAGGTGCTCGCTTTCTTATCACTTTCTTTTCTTTTCTTTTTTTTGGTCCCCCTCTAAAACAAGTGTTACAAATTTGTTCTTTGTGTGAGACTTATTTGTGGAATGTTTTGCCTGCTTTTTGGTATTTAGCATAATTACTTTTCTGAAGTGGTGTTTGGTTACCGAGAAAATTTATGAAAAATTACAAGGAAATATGGTTCTGCATAATAGGAAAATACCTATTAACTGAACCTACCTTGACCTTAGGGAGGTGTGTTTTCCAAGTTGGTTGCTGTACTTTCATAACTATGGCTTACTAATGGCTGTGTATAGTTCGGCCATTATTTCCTGCCACTATTGCTTTGAATCATCTGAGCTGTCTAGGATTTGGATGACAAGAAAGACGATTTCTCTTTGTGAATTATCTATGTCAAGTATGATGAAATTTATTGATGATCTGGTTTGACCCCTTTTTTTTTTGGGGGGCCTTAATGTGTAATGAGTACTGGCACCTTTGTCTTAATAACCCAGAAATTAGTGATCTCTTCTTGTACTTCACTAGAGGTAATAAGACATAGGTTAGGCTTGTGGAATATCTTACCCGCAAGTCTTAATAATTTGTTTTTATGCATGTCTAACTTATTTGCATTTGTATTTGTCTCCTTTGTCACAGGAGTTTACCAAGTAAATATAGATGCAGAGCAGCAGAAAGTGACAGTTTCAGGAAGTGTTGATTCTGCAACATTGATCAAGAAATTGGTTAGAGCGGGAAAGCATGCTGAGCTTTGGTCTCCGAAATCCAACCAAAACCAGAATCAAAAGAACAACTGCATCAAAGATGACAAGAACAACAACAAAGGCCAAAAGCAGGGTTTGATGAAGGGCTTTGAGCCCCTCAAAAACCAACAGAAGTTCCCTACATTCATCTCTGAGGACGACGATGATTATTTTGATGATGATGAAGAAGACTATGAAGATGAACTGTCGTTTCTCAAAGCAAACCAACTTGGTCAGCTTGGTTTACTCAGGCAGCAAGCCATGGATGCAAATAATGCAAAGAAAGGTGTGGCAGCCATGGCTGCTGCTGCAGCCTCGAACAATAATAAAATGAACGAAAATGTTGGAAATGGAAATGCCGGAAAGAAAGGGAACGCAAATCAGAATATGGGAATGAAGGTCATTAATCCTAATGGGATTGATCAGAAAACCATGGAAGCCCTGAAAATGAACAATGTTTTGAATGGTGGAAACATCAATGCTGGTGGTGGTGGTGGTGGTGGTGGGGATGTCAAAAGGGGAAACGATATAAGTTCTATGATGAATCTTGCTGGATTTCATGGAAATGGTGCTAATATTCCAACCGCTGCTGCTGCTTTAGGAGGCAGTGCCAATGGCTTGAATCGGTTTCAAGCGGTTCCACCCAACAATGGTCTCCAGAATTCCACTGCAGCAGCAGGATTTCCAAACGGTATAGGTCAATACCCCCCATCAGCCATGCTCATGAACATGAATGGAATGAACCATCCATCACAAATGATGAATATGCAAAACAGGCATGTCATGCAACAACCCCAGATGATGTATCATAGGTCCCCTTTCATTCCTCCAAACACTGGATACTACTATAATTATAGCCCAGCTCCATACTCCTATCCTGAACAACCTAATTTTAGCGGTGACCACTCTGTAGCAGCAGCAACAACCCATGTGTTCAGCGACGAGAACACAAGCAGCTGCTCAATAATGTAATGAATAGAAAAATAGATATATGTAAACGGGAGAGAATGTTGTTTGTTCGACTTGAAAATTCTCTCGCGGTAAAGCAAGTGGCAGTTGCTTTTTGACTGTGTTTGGTACTAGTGCTGATGTCCTAGTGATTATCTTATCAGTGTGCTTGTGTAGTTGTTAACATGATGATGTCTGACTTCTCTATCTAATTCTAGCTCTATTTGCTTTGGTTTTTTTGCTGGAGGACTGGTTTTGATCTAAGGAATATGATGAACTAATAATACTAATAATTAACAATCAGAATTGGAGATTGATATCTAATAACTATATATGAATATAAATCTTGGTGTGTTTAGTGTTGATGTCCTAGTGATTATCTTATCAGTGTGCTTGTGTAGTTGTTAACATGATGATGTCTGACTTCTTTATCCAATTCTAGCTCTATTTGCTTTGGTTTGTGTTTTTGGCTTGAGGACTGGTTTTGATCTAAGGAATATGATGAACTAATAATACTAATAATTAACAATCAGAATTGGAGATTGATATCTAATAACTATATATGAATATAAATCTTGGTGTGTGGTTTTTGGTTTTTGAATTTGAGGACCATTCCGTGCTCAATTTAAAGGTTCTCCTTTATTATATTCCAAGAGCAGGCAAGGTGACCTTGGGTACTGTGGTATGAGCAGAGACATGATGACACTTTGTGCAGAGGGTAGGAACAGCTGGGTTGACAACGTATCGAATTTGTGTGCACGTTAGGTGGAAATGCACGTGTTATTTCCGTGCATTATTTGTGTGATACCTGTCACCGACAAGAGGACCGTAAAATAAAATAAACAAACTGTGAGTGGCTCAACTATGGGAAATGAAAATATTGCCAAGCATTGGTGTGGTGATACAGGCATGATGGTATGCACAAAAGTATTTACTAATAAAAGTAACTTTGGTGCAAAATGAATTGCGATTAGAAAAATCCAACATGGAATTAAGAAAGATGAGGCCTACTACTCACTTTATAAGTCTAAGATCAATCCGTTTATATGATTAGAAAGCCATGTGACTTTGCAAAGAGAATAAAATACAAAGCAAACAACATATCTGTAATTGTTACCCAGAGATTAATGTAACACATACAGCTCATGTAACTGAAAAGAATTGACAAAAACTCACAGGACTAGAGTAGTAACCTCGTCTAACAGATAAATGGAAGTGCTACTATCACAAACATTGAACAAATTTCTTGTCCAAGGAACCAAAAAAAATGTAAACATGCTATAAGAGAAGGGAAACACAAAATCACCTTTATCATCTTGAAGTGTCGTTTTATTCTGTTAGTCTGCCAGAACTTCCTCTGCAGAGGCTTGTGCTCACAATAGCTTCCCTGGCTGTGATCCTCTGTGCACTCTTGCAGTTTGCTTTTCATATCAAATTAATTGGATTTGGATAAATGTACGTGATAATTGATAAAGAGCAAAGCAAATATTACTAGGATCAATCTCTCCAGATCCATTGGCTGCAAAGCCTGCTATACAAATCAAGTCCCAAGCTGCAGCAAGCAAGCACTATAAGTTTGTGCCAATAATGGATTGGGATTTAAAAACTGCAATATTACCGTCCACAAGTACATGCCACAACTATAGGTTTCGACAATGGCATAATTTAAGATGCAATCCTTCCTACCTGCTGTTCTCTGCTTTTGCTCTTCCCTTTCAACCATTGTTGCAGTGGAAAATCCATCCTGCAACATGGGAATTATAATAGATCGTTTTAATATACTGAAAGGTATCGTGAAAACAAGCTTTTCTTTATGCCCAAAAAAAAAAAAACACTCCTGAAATTAAAGTTGCAAAGTTGACCAGGATTTGAGGGTCTATCAGATTTTCTGTCTTCTATAGAATAAAATATTGGATTTTGTGACATTTCTACCTCTCTTTCAACATTCACACATTCAAGTCATTAATTGAATTCATTTATGCAGTATCAATAGGCGATTTGATGGACCAGTCATTGACGTCAATGAAAAAGATGTAACCCTTTACAATTTTACATTTATCTTCGAGCATTTGGCCGACCTATGAATTTAATCTTGTGCTTTACCTCCTTATTTTCCAACATCCTACATTATCTGAAAGAAATTACAATTACAAAATTTTTCTCAAGTATAACTGGAAAAGCCATTATTTCAAACATTTCCTTTGGAACAAATAGAGTTCAGTCTAGTTGCATCATGTAAAAGATAATTTTTTACCAATGACGACATGAGAAACAAACATAGATAATCTTTCTTCCTTTGAGTGAACTCTGTAGTTTGTGCATGGACAAATTGGGCGAAGCTTCATGAATGCTCATTTACCAGAGGAAATTGCACACGATATGACTCGATCCTTGAAAAATGCCAAGATTATGACCAAGTTATTTACATTTCAAGACTATGACCCAATAACAAGTGAAAGTACATAAATACCCTTAAAAGCAACTAAGTTGAAAAAATAAAGGAAAGCTTGAGTTACGAAGTTTGGAAAAGCTATCGCCAGGTTTAGAAGTCGCGAATTGAATTCCTTCACCGTCAATCACTCTCTGTGTTCATCGGTCATGCGTATCTCGTCAGAATAGGTAAAATCAAGCATCACAATAAAAAAATTAAAGGTTAGTTAACCATACAGCCATGTATGTATTAGTTTTGATAATTTAGGGTTCATTATTTTTGAATTTAACATGGATGTAGAACTTTTAAAATTTATAGTTAAGAATGCTATTTTAGCATGATAAAAATGGGTGCCTTGTTTTTGGATAACTTATATTATGTTGATAGTTACCATTAGAATTATTTAAATCCTGTAAAATAGATTGCCCGACTTCTAGACTTGTTTGGTTTAGAAATTGAGAATTTACAGAATTGATTGAGCTTTTACAAAGTGTTATATTATTTTGATAACAAAATGTATATTTCTTTTTAGGATGGCACCTATATTGAAAACAAAAATAAACGAAGCCGATCATTTCAAGGCCAAAGTGTCAACACTCTCCCAAATAAAAGCAATTAAGAATATCCAAGAGCGTCTTAACAAGAATCAAAATCAGATGGATATGTTTAAGGCATCCTGCTTTGGACATCTTATTAATATCCAATATTTACAATTTTCTGGTACTATTATAAATAGCCTTTTGCTTAGAGAGGTGTATTCCAATGATTTCTCTATGTGGTTTAAGGTAGGGAACAAAATATGTAGGTTCTCTATGGAGGAGTTTGCACTAGTTACTGGGTTAAATTGTAAACCTCTCTATAAACCCAACATAGAAAATGTGGATGGTGATGGTTGTGGTAGATTATATGAAGAGTTAATGGATGGTCTTGAAAGATGTACCACTTCTAAGTTAGAGCAATTGTTCATGAAATCCACATCAAGTGACGATAGAAAAATTGTAAAGCTTGCGATGCTGTACTTTTTAGAGGCTGCTCTCCTTGGGAAAGATCCAAAAACTAAGATTCAAGCTGAACATGTGCGACACATGGACAATTTTGAGGATTTTAATAGTTATCCTTGGGGCCGTGTTTGTTTTATGAAGACTTTAGAAAGTTTGAAAAAAGCTTTAGTAGATCGTGTGAGAATACATAAGAAGAAGATTACAGAAGACCCTAAACACAAGAACGAGGCGTACACCCTTGCTGGATTTCCGATGGCGTTTCAAGTAATTAATTGGAGGTTGCATATCTGTGGTAATCGACTCAATAGGAACATCCCATTCCTCTATTGGACCTACAGGATAAATTGTCTCTGCATATGCCATAATCCATGCATCAGTAGTATAGTACGGAGAACAAAATAAATGATATTCAAAAGATCGATGCCTGCACACTGCAACAGCATGTTCGCATAACATATGGTCGAGTTGGAATGCTTGACAACTACAAGTTTTGGCAAGCATATCAACATGGGCCTCAAATTTACCACCTTTCACAATAAATTCATGCAAATTCAGAGACAAAACCTGGTATGTGCGAGAGTTATCTTGCTTTAAAAGAAGTTCGCTTTCAGCCCATTTTGTAAGTTTTGTAGTTATGTCTACTGCCAATTGACGTCGCTTGCAAAACCAATCTCTCAACAAATCAATAATCTTGTCAAGCAACTTATGAACTGGTAACATTCTTGCCTCCTTCAACACACCATTCAAACATTCTGCAATATTAGTGGTCATTATACTGTAACGTCTTCCATCAAAGTGAGCACGAGACCACTTATCATACCCAACTTCAAACAAGTACTGAGCAATGTCTATATTAATCCTCTTTATCTCAGTCATGACAATGTCAAATTGAGAAACACGATATAACTTTGCAGCATGTACAAAGATTTTGTGTATATCAACTTCCTTGAAGTTTGACCTTAGATTTTGGCCGAGATGATACATACAAATACCATGGCTTGCATCTGGAAATACCGTGGCAACACCCTTTTTTATGCTTCCATTACGATCTGAAATAAAAACCAAATCTGAAACATTGCCAATTGAATCTCTAAGTTTTGTTAAAAACCACTCCCATGATGCATCATTCTCGCTATCACCAATACCAAATGCAAGTGGATATATTTGATTGTTACCATCCATACATGAAGCCACAAACATGGTTCCTTTATATTTCCCTTTTAAAAATGTGCCATCAATTGCAATTACTGGCCTAATAGCTGAACTGAACCCTCTTAAGGAACTACCAATAGCCATAAATAGATACTTGAAGTGATTTGAACCATCAGACTCAATAAACGTGCAAGAACCAACATTTTTCTTTTCAATCATCTTCAAATATGCTGGAAGTAACTTGTACGATGTTGCTGGTGAACCCCTTGCAAGTGTCATTGCATGTTCTCTCGCCCTCCATGCTTTGTGGTAACTAATATCATAACCGAAATGTTTTTGAAAGTCTCTCATGATCTCCTCTGCTTTGTATGCTGATGAAGTACCTTCAAATTTATATTGAATTGTATGGGCAATTAGTTTTGCAGATGCTTGTCGATGATCTCTTTGATCTACACTAAAAGAACATTTATGTATATTCCGATACTTCCGAATTTGAAAGTAACTTGAATCCTTTATTTTTGTAGCACGAATACCCCAATGACAGCTGTTATCCACACAAGTAACAATCAAAATATTCTTCCCAGACTTAATTGTTTTAAACTGAAAGTGGTTTTGTAAAGCAAACTTACAGAGCCTCGCTTGCAACTCCTCTTTTGATGCAAACACCTCATTTACCATAAAACCATCACTGTCACTAACAACTTCATTACTCATAATGTTGTCGATGCAGTGATATGCATCATTAGTACTTGCGGCGTTGCTACTTGCAAGTAAACTGATTTTGCTTCTAGGCATATAAGTATTGTTAGTGGTTGGCTCAATCTCATGCTCATCCACAGGCTCTGTATTGAGTATATTTTCTGGTGGTAAACTAGATCTAGCAGAAAAATGTTGGGGGCTGATCTCACCTTCTCTATTAGTTTCTACAGCTTCATTCGAATATGTTGATGGCATAAATGTTGGATAGGCCTGACTTTCCTCCCACGAATTGTTCAAATGTTGGTTATCCTCTTCACTCAGATTTGCATGCAATATTGGAGTAGTTAACCTACGTTGATATGTGACGCAAAGAGGTGTTCTGTATGCAATACCACTAAGATTCTCATGTAAAAAGAATTGCACATCATCATTTGAGATAATTTCCACAGGTGGCACTGGATCTGCTGAATTGCATTTGAACTTCATAATAATTTCATACTCTGAAATGCCAATTCCAATAGTTTGAGCAACCTTTTCAAGCAATTGCGAATATGTACAGGAAGGATGCACCATTATTCCTTTCGTGGCTAAGGCATTGAACTTGTATTCATTGCTTTGATTAATCCATTCACCGTTATACAAGACAATAACACGTACCATATCCATTTACCTAAAAATCATGTGATGACAGAGTAAGAATATTAACAAAAATAAGCTGTAAAAAGTTCATCTAGACTTATGTGCTTCGGTTCTAGACTTCTAGATTTATAGACTTACCTACAGGTCCATAAGTCTAGAAGTAAAGAAGTCACGAAAACGATAACCATGATAAACGAACTCAACTATTACAGATCAAACGCCACAAATGTATTCGAGAGAATGATAAAGAACATGCATGTTTAAGTATAATCGATCACATTTTACCAAAGAAATACTAAATAACAACAACCAATACTTTTAATTTTAAGTAAACATCAAAACTAACCTTTATGATAAATCTTCAAGACAATGTAGCTTCTTTCAAGAGCTTATAGTTTGCAGAAAAGATTGTGTTGAAGAATTTTTTGGGGTCTGTTTGAATTTGTCGAGGGAAGGTGATGATTTTAGTAAGTGTTTGATTAGAACTTCGACTGCTGGGTGCATGCTTTTGTTGGAGATGATAAGGGCATTTTAGAGTAAGGATCACCAAAATGTCATACAAATTTAATTAAGTAAGAGTTGTCATATTTGTGTAAACCGTACATGATTTTGTCATATATAAATAAAAAACCCCATTTACCAAGTTTCTTTCTCAGTAACTACCTGCTAACTCAACAATATATTCGACCAAATTCCTAAATGCCCCTAATATGCATGAGCTGTGTTATTAATGCAACTTGTATGCAAAATCATGTAAAACTTGCACATATTATGTAATACCCCAATTCTCCTAAGAGTATTTATGTCTTTTTAATTTTAGTGATTATTTTTACTCTAATATAAATAGAATAAGATGCCTTTTTCATTATAAGAGATTGAAAGAGATGGAGAGAAAAGCAAAGAAAAAAAGAAGAAGAAGAAAATCTTATTTTTTGTTTTGTCATGAGCAACACATGAGATCAAGTTGCATAATTTGTATTGGGTAGTGTGGATGGAAGATTTGGATCTAGAGGTAAGTTTTTATTCTTGGTTTTTATTATTTTGCTGTGGAGAAGCATGATTGCAATAGAAATAGAATTGTAGAAACCTAAGATCTTGCAGGAATATGCTGACAGTGTATTATTGTGAAACTCATAGTAATTTATACAAATTGATTTTGATTCTGATATTTGAGTATGTTAAACTAGACATCATCTAAAATGTTTTGAAACTTGTCTCAAGTTAATCGGATAAGATTTCAATTAATTACGATTTTTCAAAGTCTGAAAACCTGGAAATCTCGGATTTCAGTGAAGAGTATGAATTTCGATTTGTTTTTACCATAGCTAGCCATCTTCAAAAATTGTGAACTTTTGACCAGTGATTTTTATATGTGTCTAGTATGATTCTGTAAATTTTCATGATTTTCTGATAAAGCAATAAATTGTTTTGTATTTTTAAAGCAAGTGTGTTCAAAACATAAAACTGTTTGACAGTATTGATGATGTCTAAAACGTTAATTATTTTCAATAGTTTTTGAAGGAATTAGGCTATGAAATTTTTAACAATGAACTTTCAATATGTCAGCACATGGTCCGTAAAATTTGGGATTTTTCCAACAAGGTAATAATTTATTAAAAATCGGAGAATATAAAATGTTTTGTTTTGAGGGCCGATTATTGAGGACATTGAGGTTAAGCTTAGGAGTTGTTTAAATGGAGATATTTGAGGACATCGGAGTTTATGATTGGGACTTGGTTATGTCTTATGAGAATTTATTGATGATTTTAAGTTGATGATATCAACAGGCATTTGTTACATGAAGATGTCAAGAGGTAAGTAACTTCATTACTAATGTACTGGATAAATATATGATTATTTTGATATTATTATAAGTATAAATGTTTTATACTAGTTAGAAGATTAAATGATTTTTATAACAAAAAAATCAGTTTATGTTAAATGTTTTCAAACCTAAATTCTCTTGAACAAAATATTTTTAAATGCTTTTAAATATGTAAGTTATTTTGTTACATGCTTACGTTTTATGATTTTGTTTATAAAATATTTAGCAAGTATAAATTGTTGTTATAGACTTTTATGAATTTGATACGAATGTTTTGTACTCATATATGATTTAAATTGTTTATGATTTAAATTGTTTATGATTGTACGTGGGCCACCTCTTGGGACTATATGAGGGTCATCTCTTGAAGGCCAAAGCGTCGCAAAATGCCACATATAATGCAAAGTGCCACGTATAATTCATTATGTTTTGGCTCATTGTCCGTAGTTATTCTGATTCTGATTCTGATCGTAATATACGATATATCTCGGACCGATCTTGGGTTTACATTTTGAATGTGCGATATTCGATTACATGCGGGCGAGTCACGGGACTATAGGTGACACTGTGGCGATGTTATGTTTTCTATGAACATGATATATGATTTACTTTTAGAAGTAACTATGCTTTTGATATTCTGAATTACTGCGAATTTATGTTACTTTATCGTGAGATATCGTTTAATGAAATTACAGATTATGATATATATGTTTTTAAATAAAATGAGGCTTGCAATATTTTTGGTATTGATAGGCCTAGTGTGTTAGGAATGGTTTTACTTACCGAGTTGACGGCTCACTCCTCGTCATTACTTTTTGCAGATTAAGTTCCTTTAAGAGGTATGCATAGCCCTGATGTTAGAGATTTTTGTTTATGTTTTCTATTGGAATAAGAAGATGATCAGATTCATGATTCCATATAGTTTATTTTCGATCATGAACTTGTAATTTGGGTTTTAAGACTTTGTTATTTTTTATGTTTCTGGAGAGATTATTTTAGTATGAACTTGTGGATTATTCTTATAAGAATTTGAGGTATATCAGTTTGGTATTTATGGTAGAATTATGATAGATGTAAGAATCTCCTTTCTCTCTGCATGTTAGATTTCGATATTCGTATTAATAGGTAAAAAATAATAAATAAATAAATAAAAATCCTAGCTTACTGAGAGTCACGTTGTCTTGACAACAAAATCCTATCCACAAATTCCTTTCCTTTCCTGCATCAAATTGACTATTATACAAGAATTTTAGATATGAACTTACAACATCGAACAAGCATGACCTTTTGTTTTGTTTTATTTTCTTACTTCTTGAGCTACTATTTCCTTTATGCAATGGCACCTTGTATTTTGTGCAAAATGATCAGCATGGAACTAAGCAATTTCATGAATACTTCATTTACAAAACCTTCCTATCACAAACCTGCATTAGGCATGCAGGAGGCAGTAGTCTTTCCCCTTATTCCGTTGCTAATCTCCACACACGTATACAAGCATCCTCTCCTGAACTCACCACGTTAAAGTCATCCACAAAAGCCAAGCCATAGACTCCACCCAAATGAGCATTCTTTATCGTTATGCGACTTGAAGCAGGTTTCCCAATTTCATATATGATGACACAAGTGTCAATCGAACCAGTAGCCACCATAGTGCTACTGGGAGACCAAGCTAGGCAATTGATGCGAGCAGTGTGAAACAACATGTTATTAAGCTTCACCTGCAAGAAAATAAATATCAGAAACATTTAACAACGTAAGAAAGGAATGCATGACATTTAAGAGGGAGCCTTAGACTTTATCAGAGACGGTGGTAGACTTTTAGTAACAAACAAGCTGCATAAATCCAACAATGAGAAAGCCTTCTTTTACATCACATGAATTGATATCCTGTCATCTGAGCCAACTAACTTACCTCTTTGGACACACGGTCCCAAACAATGGCTTCACGATTGCCATCAGCTGAAGCAAACATGGATACATCTGGTGAATATTGTATCACAGTAATTGCACCTCTATGCTTCTCAAGAACCATTTCTTCTGTAAGAGTATTGCCTGAGATAGAATATATGTGCAACTTCCCATTCTGACCACCCAAAATGGCTTCACTTCCATCAGGGGCAATTGCACATGCTGTTACAGTAAACCCGAGATCAATCTTTGACATCACTTTCAAACTATCAAGCAGGACAACTCCAGATTCAGTTGAAACCAAAGCTAGTTCAAAGGAACTAAGGGCAAGGCTCAGGTCCAAAGGCTGACTACCAATATCAATATGCTCTGCATCTCCACATTCCCCTTCACACAGGGGAACTCTCCATACCTGAAAATTTGGTAAAAGTTAATCACTGTCAATTAAGAAAAGTAATGATCAATTATTAAAGATGCAAGTTAAGTCAAAAAGTTTCAGCACAAGCATATAACACACTTGAAAATTTTAATACAAGTGTACGGCACACAAGTCAGAATACATATTAACTTATCTTCTCAACTAGGATTTACTTTTAGAATCAAGGAGTTAATACATGATTGACTCTAATATGCAATGAAAGATAAATGATTGTTATGAGGTTTACTGTAATGAATTCTTTTAGAAGATAAAAAGACGAACCCCCTTTATCCTTTTATGTCAACATAAACAAGACTAATAATTAATATATGTTCTCCACTATAGGCACCTTGTTATCAAACCCAGCTGTAAAAATCACTTCTTCAACTGCTGCTAAACATTTAATCTTAGCATCATATTTCTTCTCTAATTTACTACTGTACCCAACACCTCGGATCCATTTAATGATGACACCGTCATAGCTGCTGGACAGGATTGTCTGTTGGCTGTTTTTAAGAGCAGTTAATGTACTGACATTCTTCATGTGTCCAGAAAATGAGAGAGGAGCTTTATCAAGATCGCTTGCGGAGAAAATGCTAATTATTCCACCAAGGGAAACAGTGATGAGATGATCATTCTGCCAAAGGCATCCAACAAGCATGTCCTCCACTGCATTGGATGTGGAATTGGCAAATGTTTTAATTACCCTTCCCCGACTACCATCTTCAAGAATCTCCCAAACTTTGGCGGACTTGTCAGCAGACACAGTGAGAACCTGAGTTTGTTCAATACACACATTAGAATGTACCCAAACATGTAGCAGGCAAGCAACCTTGCAATCATACAACACTGTGGTGTGGGGAAACTTATCAAAAAACCTCAGTCCTGATAAATTAATAATTGCAAATCTCCTTACAAGACAGGAACTTTCAAGCAGCCGAATCAAACTAAACACGAAGCTTACCTTTTTACCATCAGGACTCCAACTAACGGCATATATACTGCCATGGTGACCATCTTCTGAGGACAACTCTCCAATCTTTTCCCCACTCTTCCCATCGTATATTAAACCCTTCCTATCTGAGCTTACACTAATTAATTTGCTTCCATCTGGTGAGAATCTAATACAGTTGACAAAGTTTGAGTGCTCCCTGCAGATCCAGCGCAGAAACATTATATAGTAAGAAACGTTAAAGAATAACTCCACAAGTGACTCTCGCACCATGTAACATGCCAGGCATTGCATACATGTACTCATAAGGTCTTTCATTTTAGCCCATTCACAGCATCACAAAGAATTAGGACCGTAGTTGAGGTTCCATGTCAGGATCTCTTTTGAATTTTGTAAAACCATGAAAGCATTAAAGGAACAACATCAGTTTAAAAGTTAGTAACCTGTGTGACAGCTTGAACTTAAATGGTGGACCTTCGTAAAAATTCACCAAGAAATCCTCCCCACATGTGGCAATACGAAATGGCCTTGTTGGTTTAAATTCACAGCTCAGGACACGCCTCGAGTGGCCATCAAAATCTCCCACCGTAGTGCCTGAATCCCACCTACATCAACACATGCAAATATTGCGTTAATATATAACAATTCCAAGCACTAAAAGTATTTGCACCCAATATTTCTGTTGATGCTTCTTCAGGAATCACTTTGTATATGGTTTGTTTACTAAATCGGAATCGAAATATATTGGAATCGAAATGGACTGAAATCAGAATGGATTGAAATGTGAATGAAAAAGGGAAATCAGAAGAAATTTTTTACTTTAATGGTTGGAATCGGAATGAGAATAAATTATATAGTTATTGATGTGTTTATTTTATTTTAGACCGAAATGAATTGTAATAAATTATAAAAATATCCTTAATTTATTATTTTTATTTTTTATAATTATTATATAATTATAATTATTATTACTAAAAAATTATTGTTAACAATAGAAATAGTTATAATAATAATAATAATTTTTTGATCTTTTGTTTTTTATTATTATTTTATCTCTTGTTTTTTTCTCCCTCTTCTTTTCTTCTTCTTTCTTTTTTCTCTCTCTACTGCAATTTCCTCGTTACTCTCCATCGTCAATTTCAGCTTCTTCATCAACATCATCATCATCACAAATTTCTTCTTATTCCTTCTGTCAATTTCGTTTCTTCTTCTTCTTCATCAACATTAAAATTCAGTTTCATCTTCATCATCATCATCACAATTACATTATCTTCATCATCGTCATCACATCATCTTCATCATCATCACCACAGTTGCATCATCAATAATCATCATCATCATCATCAATCATCATTATTATTGTCATAAAAGGAAGTGATATTTTGGAAACGCTTATTGAGCTTTTGTTTCAGCATCTTCATGGTTAATTGCTGCAATCAACGAGTTGCTCAACCACCGAATGACGCGAGAGAAGAAGAGAAGAGAGAGAAACCAACTGCTGAAGTCAGGTACTGGCCGATCGGTGACGAGCGACTGCAATCAGGGATCAACCGGCCGTTGACTGATGCCCATGAGTCCTGATCGTTTCTTTGTGAGGGAGATGAGATGGGTAGGCTGCTTGCTTAGGATTTTAGTCTTTTTTTTTTTATTTATATTTTTCAATGGAGAGAGGGGTATTTTCGAATTAATAAAAATTAATGAGGATATTTTCGTCTGGAGGGGGAATGGAGTTCTTATTCCCACCTCCTCCACTCGAATCACAATCCCAATAACGACTCCTTATTTTGTGTGGCTTCATCTATATCATTTTCATTCCTAAATAAGTAAACATATTTTTTATTCCGATTGCTCCATTTTCATTCCGATTCCAAAATCGTAATCACACCATTAATTCATTAATATCAAGAAAGCGATAGGGTCAATATTTTTAGTAGTTGATGGTGCCAAAATCAAATTAAGTCGAAAGTGTGAAATTGAAACCCGTCGCTCTGTAAAATTTTTTTAATTTTTTTTGGTGCCCGTAAGTGATTTTGTCTATTGCAGCCGCAATTTCTATTAAAACATTTAAAAAAGCAATTCAAATGTTTTTCTTACCCAAACTTTAAACTTGTTAAAAAGCGCTTCCCTTTTTTTTTTTTTTTCAAGTGTCTGTGCGTGTGTATGTTTTTTTTTTTTTTTTCCCCTTAGAAATGATAATAATAATAAACAAAACTCACATAAAGGCTCGAACGAACGACTTTCCCTTGCCATCACCACACGCAACAATCCTCAGCCCATCAGGTGACCACTGTAAATCATCAATCCGACCCGACAAGACCTTAAACTCCTTCTTAAGCACGAATCCATTGTGGGTCCCCCAAATCCTAACGGTCCCCGACACATCAGCAGACGCGATCCACTCGCCATTGGGCGAGTAACGGGCCACGGTGACCGGGTACCCGTGCTCCCCGTAGACCTCCACGTGCAGCGGATTGTCCAAGTAGCGGATCAAAACGGACCGCCCGTTGCAGTAGAGAATGGTGTCTACTTTCGGATTGCCGGAGATCAGAATTCCGCGGCCGCGCTCGGTGGATGGCGCGCATGCGTAGGTTTCTGAGAGATGTACTTCGGCCATTGTTGAAATTAGTTGATTTTGGGTTTTGGATTTTGAGTTAGCTTTGGTTAGTTATGTTAAGAAGAAGAATGAGGCTGAAATGCCCGGGAATTGAGGAAGGATTTTTGAACGAGTTGGCGGGTGACCGAAATGGGCTCGGGTCGAGCTGGATCAATAACGGGTTCAATAATTAGGTGGCTTTTTCGTTGTCGGGTCGCAGAGAATGCTATGTGCCTATAGTCTATCAGAAGCAGACACACGCTTTTATCCCAATATACCCCATTTCTAAGGACCGATCGTTTAATTTTTATGATTTTAAGTTCTCAATACACCCGCTGCATGTCCATTTTGCCCTTTTCGTTATAATTTTTACTCACCCCAACACAAATAAATCTTTCTTACTTATTTAATCTTCATTTTATGAGATTAATTCCTCCTAATGGGAGGTGCTGACACCTAACTCAACTGAGAAATAATAAATCTTGTAGCACCATAACTAAATTATTTAAAAATATAGAATTCATAATTATATTATTACACAGAACACTAATTGTCAAGGTTACCAAATGTATTGTATTAATGGGCAATCAAAAGTTATATATAAAAAAAAAAAAAATACATCTTACTCGTTGATAACCAAGGGCAGCTAACAGTGGTTACCGCGGACTTGAAAAGTTCAAGGGCAATCAAGTGCCGAACTTGAAATCAAATTTTCAATCATGGGCCACTTAGACTAATTAAGTTTCAACATGATCACTACAGAATTTTCAATTAGTCATTAATTGCCCCATTCAACAAAGTAGATAATGCCTATATATATATATATATGTGTCAGTAAGGAGTAAGGAAGGTGCTTTACACTAGGGAGATCCACAAAGGCAGCGAGTAGCAAAAAAAGTTATAATCCAGGACAAGATTTGAAAGTGCTTCTTCGCTGATCACCTGAAAAGATGGCATCAATCTTAGCTCGTGACCCCCAACAGAGACAGCACTAACAAGCAGAACTGGAAAATTACGCTTTGCAATGATGACTGATAATAACTTGGATTTGACGGATGGATTTTTTTTTTCTTTTTTTTTTTTTTAATCCCTTAGTCACTCTACATCTATGGAATTCGGACAAGAAAAGCAAAGAATTGCCACATTAAATTTTCATTATGGTGAACCGAATTGAAAAAAAAAAAAAAAACTGCTGCTTCGTGTTTAAAACTCATTCTGCTAAATTGCAAATATGACGATGGAGTACTGATGTTGTCTTGTCGAATCCAATTCTTGCCAAAATTAAAATTTAAAAAGAACCAAAATTGGTCCAGAAAAATAAAAATAAGGACAGACGGAAGAAACAAAAGTGCTTAAGCGAAGAGTTGATTCCATGCAAAAGCTGGGGCCAAAATTTGGTCGCCAAAAGATGGTCCCTTTGTTGGAATTTTATTTGATCAAACATGTGGTCTGTCTTCACTGATCATGTCTATGTTTTCGTGCAGAAGCCAGAAGCTACACATGAATATGTTCTATCAAATGGTCTTCGTTCTTTTTTTAAATGATTATTATTATTATTATTATTAACTAAATTTTATGTTCAGGATTTGAAGTGTTTGGTCCATTTTGTTCACAACAACGGGGAGAAAAGAAAATCTGGGGAGAAAAAAAAAAGATAAGGCCAGTTTGAAAATATTATTTCTTTTCAAATAATTGTTGTTAGTTGTGCTGTAGAAATAATTAGTTGTGAAGATAATCAATTAAATGTTTGGTAAATTTTATTTTCAGAAGCACTATGAGTTTTAAAAACAGTTATGGACGTTTGGTAAATTTTATTGTTAAACTGTTGAGAGAAAATAAATGATTAAAATGTATATAATATAAGATAAAATTTACATATGCATATAAAAACATATACATATAATATTTTTAATTATGTATTATAATAATTTTTATTAAAAATAAAATTTATAATATATTATTTTTACTTTTTACTTTTTTATCTTAAAACAATTGATAATTAAATTAATAATATAGTGAAACAAAATTAATAATAATTCGACTAATAAATTGATATTGATGAATTATAATAAAAATTTGTTAAAATATTTATTTTATTTTTAATTTAAATAAGGATAAGTTTGGATTCATGTAATAATTTTAAGGATATTTATGAAATTGTATTAAATGATAAAATTGATTCTTAAAATCAGTATCTAAAAACTATTTCTTTCTTGCTTTTCATAATCAACTGTAGGAGGAGTTGATTTTGACAAAAGTGATTTTTTACCAAATACTAAAATTATCTTTTAAATTTTTAAAATTACTTTTAAGTCTTTTAAAACCAATTCCAAACATACCCTAAATACAATAACAAACAAAATTTTAATACTTGCTTGCATGCTTCGACAGGCTCCGCCCACTACAACTAATTATTATAAAACAACTAATTTTGAATCAATTTTGTAATTTGCATATTAAGTTTACTGCGATTGACTTCAAGAAACGATTAATCCATACATATTTTCAGCATAAATTAGCAACATTTTTTGGACAGTGTGGATTCGGAATCAGTTTGTTGTGGTAACTATAACAGGCCATAGCATTCATAAAATTTGACAGCCCTGCTAGCATTAACAATTTACCAATTATATTTTCTCCTTGGGTATGCATTAATTATTGAACTAAATGATTACCATATCATTTTCTCGATTTGTTTATCTTATCCTTCACCTTTTTAAAAAAAAAAAATTTTAATCCTTATTTTTATGGGCCAACCTGTAATCTCACTAACATAGTGCTCTTGAACTTAATATATACAATTATAATTAATAAATCCAGCAAAAAAAAAATGGCCACCAAATAGGTCGAGAATCATTTACTTTAATTTACTTTAATTTATGTACTTTATAGGGAAAGCCATTGAGGAAAGTGGACTTTAAAACTATAATTATTTACTTGGAGAATAATGTCAATACTCAATATCCAAAGTATATGAGAAAGGACAAAGAATAACCTTTTTATAAAGTAGAGGCAATCATAATAGAATATATGCCCCCCAGCAAGATGTTCGTTCGATACAACCCATTTATGTCAAAGGTTATTGATAAATAATTATAAATTATGCATATCCCTATTTGCCAATTGTCTATTAATCTGTAGCTGTTAATTCAACTCCAAATAAAACCAAATTTTATGTAGGTGCTAACTAGACAGAGTTAAGTGCTTATCTTTTTCACACCTTTATATCATAAGAATGTGCGAGAGTATGAGAGCACCAACAAGCCACATAAGCAAAACAGTTTATTAAGCTCTTGTTAATTTCAAGAAGCCGTGCAAGGCAAAAAAATTAATGCCCACATATCAGAAAGGGAAGTAGACAAAAGATGTCATAAAACTTACATATCCAAAAGTCATGCATGCTCTGGAATTGGACAGCTCCTTTCACAAAGCTGGCTTTCTTTTTCAGAACCGTCGAACCCCACCACCAAGAGAAAAATTTAGGCCTTCTCGTTCAATAATTCTCATCGACAACTATTGAACACACACATTCACAGTTTCGCTTTAATCTCTATTTTCTTCTTTTCTTACTCTCTCTGCATGCAACCAAGAGACTAATGGCTATCGTGGAGAGAGTTTTGTTTCTTTATTTGATGTTTTTGGTTGCGACGAGAGTGATGATAATAAGCTCAGCTGCAAGGACAGAAGAAAGGCTAATAAGTCCATCACAGTTGGAGATGTTTGTTGATGAGCTTCCAGATATGCCTAAAATAAAATGCTTTGACGATGCTGCAAATGGTGCTCCAAAACCAAAGAAACTCAAGATTGGCATGTTCAAAAAGAAATGGGTAAGCGTAATTTAAATCATTTCTTTCTTTCTTTCTTTCTTTCTACTCAAAAGTGCTTTTTCGATTCACTACTTTGCTGCCCATTTTTGGTACTTCTAATAGCTAGGAGGCCACTTTTGTGGGCACCAGCTAGGTGAATTAAGCTATAGCCGGCCATTTTTTCCATCATAAAATTTCGACACATACTATGTGTTTATTGAGTACTCTTATACGTGCATGAATATACATCATATTTCTGCACTTGAATCCTAATTTCATAAGCTTGTAATATTCAACCAATTCATTGAGGCCTAGGTATTGCTTATTGGCGATCTGTTGCTATAAAATATATATGAATATATGATTGCAGTGTTATCTATCTTTTCTCCACTCGGCCGGTTCATTGGGTATATATTCAATATAGGCAGTTGCCGAGTGACTCTTCTACAAGACCGCATCTAATAGTATTCAAGTAATAGTTATTTCTCTTCACATTCTAACAGTCAAGCTTCTTACGCATTTCCTTTAGTTTCCATAAAAATTCCAGAATTTTCTTTCCCAATGTGTAGTTCTCTCTCCAAGACCTAACCTAAGTTCATTTTTTTTCTTCAATAAATAACTCATCAGTCCTCGAATAATGCACAAAATTACATCAAAATTAAAAATGGGTAAGTACAGGGGAAAAAAAATCTACAGAAAGCACAAAGTAGAATCCATTAAGTATAAGTACCGATTGAAACTGGCCACCAAACATGTGCTTAAAGCACATGAAGGATTAGGTAAGATTCTTTTCTTCACATTTCGTATGTAAAATTCTTTTTAATTAATTTCTCTTACGCTTTTGTTGACATCAATTGTGACTTAAGAATTAGGATGCATTCGTGTTCATAAGAAAAATCACCTTAATAACAATAAAAAAAAGGTACTTTATCTACAAGCATGTTATTTAGGCCACATGCCCACATCACACGTGTCCTCAATTTTTTTGCCTCAGTTTTCTCTGTACATTGATTTTGTTTAGTCAATGTGGGGGTCCCAGAGTTCATTGTTATTTTATTCTTAATCAAATATGTCTGGCTTATATGTCAAAAAAAAAAAAAAGATGTCTGGCTTATCTTTTTTATTTCTAGTGCAGAAATTCCACAGAGACCTACCTCCAACCCTGGTGTATGCCTACGGTACCTCAAAGCACACAGCAACCGTCCCTGGTCCAACCATCGAGGCCCTCCATGGGATTGACACCTACGTGACGTGGCAAAATCATCTCCCTTCAAAACACATACTTCCATGGGACCCCACAATTCCAACTGCCATGCCACGCATGAAGAAGGGAATTCCTACTGTAGTGCACCTCCATGGAGGCATTGATGAACCCGAGAGTGATGGAAACTCCAATTCATGGTTCACCGCTGGATTTAAAGAAAAGGGACCCACTTGGACCAAGAAAACTTACCACTATCACAACATGCAACAGCCGGGGAATTTGTGGTACCATGATCATGCCATGGGCTTGACTAGAGTCAACCTTTTGGCTGGCTTAGTTGGGGCCTACATTATCCGTCATCATGATGTTGAGGCCCCACTTAGACTCCCCAGCGGTGATGAGTTCGATCGACCCTTGGTCGTCTTTGATCGTAGCTTTCGCACCGATGGTTCGATATACATGAACTCTACAGGAAATAACCCCTCTATACACCCACAGTGGCAACCTGAGTATTTTGGTGACGCAATTATTGTCAACGGGAAAGCATGGCCGCGTATGACAGTACGACGTCGAAAATATAGATTCCGCATCATCAATGCCAGCAATGCCAGATTCTATAGATTCTTCTTCACCAACGGTCTGAGATTCATCCACGTGGCAGCTGATTCAGTATACCTTAGAAGACCCGTAGTGACCAATAAGACCCTTCTGGGCCCATCCGAGATTGCTGACGTGGTCATTGACTTTTCCAAATCAAAGTCTGACGTTGCTATCCTAGCAAACGACGCACGGTATCCTTACCCATCAGGTGACCCGGTCAATGATGCTAATGGTAAGGTGATGAAATTCATCATAAAGGAAAATCACGAGCTCGACACGTGGCGCGTACCAGAGAAGTTGATAAAATACCCATCTCCTGATCTATCGAGTGCATCGAGGACACGTTACATTGCTATGTACGAGTACGCAAGTGACATTGATGAGCCCACACATCTGTTCATCAATGGAAAATCATACGAGGAACCCGTGACTGAAACACCCAAGGCGGGGACCAGTGAAGTGTGGAATGTGATCAATCTAACGGAGGACAATCATCCATTACACATTCATCTGGGACTGTTTGTGGTGTTGGATCAGAGGGAGTTGGTGAAACTGGAAGAGTTTAAAGCTTGTATGACAAAATATAACGACGCGATCAAGTGCCAAATAAGCAAGTATGCACGTGGCAAGAAACTAAAGGTGTCGGAACACGAGCAGGGGTGGAAGAACGTGTACAAGATGACGCCAGGATACGTGACAAAAATATTGGTGAGGTTTTCTTACATACATTCTAATGCATCGTATCCGTTTGATGCGACCGCGGAGCCTGGTTACGTGTATCATTGCCATGTAAGCAAATTCTTAATTTCTTGTTTACTTTTCATCTTTCAATGGCAAACTTTTATGATTTTACGTTATTAAATTAACCTCTAACGCATGCAGGTTTTGGATCACGAGGACAATGTGATGATGAGGCCTCTAAAGTTAATCAAGTGAGGAGTTTAAATAGATCTCTTTATGCTCTCAAAAACTTTTTATTGATGTGCATCATAATGTTCAGTTGATACATCGACATTTGGCATGACATTAAAATATATATATATATATATATATCTAAGAAAATGAGAGCCATTGCAATGAAGTCTCTAACAATTTTATGAAACTCTAGAAAGGATTCTGGTCAACTTTAGAGCGATGATGTTATTTTGGATTTTTTTTTTAACTTTTTGAATAACGTTAATTTGTAGGTTTGAAGTAGGTGTGACAAAACAAATAAACGAATAGAATTTGAATCGAATCGTAAGCGAATTTGGTCAAAATTATGTGGATTCGGATTTGATTCGTTTATTAAATGAATTAAAATTTCATGATTCGAATTCGATTCGTTTATTAAACGAATATTCGGTTCGATTATTTAATTCGTTTAATAGAATTGATAAACGAACCGAATCGAATATGGATTCGTTTATTATTTGTTTATCCTTAATGAATCAAACCGAATCGAATCGAATCTGGATTCGTTTAGAAAAATATAATTAATAAATAAAATTAAGCAAAATAAAAAATATAAAAAAAATCACAAATTTAACATCCCACAACAAAATACAAATTACTCAAATCATATTATGCAGTCATCCAAATACTAAATTAAAAATTCGTAATAATACAAATAACAATAATTAAAATTCAAATTATAAAGTAAGGTAATTTCTTTAATTCTCTTCATTTGTCTTTTTCACCATAAAAATAAAAATCCTACACCCAAAAATAAATAAAATGTTATTAACAATTTAACATACTGCAATATTAATAATAATCATTGTAAAATTTCAAAATATCAAATATATAGCAAATTTGTAGTATTTTGAAGGAAATAATAATTAAATAAGACAAAACTTTACCTATCACGCCCACACAAATTCAAGGATTTAGAGCAGTGGTAAAATGTAGAACTTGCTGGATGCAAAAATTTAAAAAGAAAAAGAAAAGGATTTGGAGATGGAAATGAAGGGAAAGAGATGGCAAAACATAGTAGCGGCGGCTGAATTGGTAGGAGATGAGGAAAAAGTGCGTATGAAGTGTAAAATTATGGTTGATCTTTTGGCTTTATGTGTTATACTTAAAATTACAATATTAACCTTCATATTTTAAAAAGTTTTCAAATAAATTTAAGGATAAAAAAGTAATTTAATTAAATGAATAATAAACGAATTTTAAACGAATCGATCTGTATTCGTTTCGTTTATGACTCGTTTATTAAACGAATCATAAACGAATAAACGAATCAAAATCTTCAAATCCGCATTCGATTCGTTTAATTAAAGAATCAAATCGAATTCACCAATTTATTAAACGAATCAATTTTTTCAAACGCAAACTCATTAAATTCGCATTGAATCGAATCGAATAAATGAATTATGACCCATATTGCCACCCCTAGTTTGAAGGAGATTCGCTAGCAAATTTTGAGACAATATCTAGGGAGCATTGGGGGCCTTCCCAAAAGACGGCCCATTGTCTACAAGCCTTTTAAAGCCCACAAGTAATTGATTAGATAATAATAGTTATAATAATAGTAGCTTATTGAAAATTAGACTAATTCACTGAAGTGTAAAACTATTAGTCGGTAGTTGAAAACCCTTTCTTTTGGCTCATTAACACTGTGTGATACATTTTGACGGAAACAGAAAACAGCTAGTCAATGATATTAATGCACATGTTAGAACATTGAAAGAGAGTCGATACAGGTTATAGGTCTTTTTTACTTTTATCATATTGCTTCAATGAATGCATAACTTAAATAGACACATTCAATGACAAAAAGACTAGCTACGTAAATTCTGATAATTTGTAAATGTAGAACAGTAGATGAAGAAAAAATGGGTAAAATATATCAAAAATGTAAATGCAGATGAAGAAGAAACAATAAGTGAAAGCTACCCCCCCCCCCCCCCACAAAACCAAAAAAAAACGCTAGAAGGAGGGCTTGAACCTCCGACCTTGTGGTTAACAGCCACACGCTCTAACCAACTGAGCTATTCCAGCGGACGATTAATGGGACACTACAATTAAAATAAAAATAAAATGGAGTATTTTTTTCCTGTAACTTTCACCAATCATAAATTGCAGTCGGTAGCATCTGGCACATGATGTACAACTATAAATGCTAAATGCCAAGACAAAAATGATCGAATGTACAATTTTTTAAGAACTTATAAGGATTCAGCCAAGTCAGTAAAGCAATTCTGGTCCACAATAACAGCTCCCACAAGCAACTTTATCGTTTGTTATTTCCATTATTATGCTTAATTTTGCTACATATGCAAAAGTAGGGTCGGTAAAAAAGCTCAGGCCTGCGGGCTTAGGCCTCGTCCTGTACACAAGGGCCTAAAAAATTGGGCCAGATCCAGACCTACTATTAAAATAAAAAAAATTATAAATTAGAATAATATAATTAAAATTAAAAATTATTAACTTATAAATTGATAAATTATTTAAAAAAGTTAAAATTATGATACTAAATTTTCTCTTTTGTATTAATTAATTAAGAGAGCTTTTGAATTAGAGAATTCGGTATTAAAGAAAATTAAAGTTATAAATTTTTATTTGTTTTATTTATTATTTTACTTTAAAATATTTATATTTTTTATTTATCTATGATTATAATAATTTGTTAATCATTAATTTATTTTAAATTTATAATAATTTAAAATTAAATAAATAAAACCCAAATCCGGCCCGAGCCCAGTCCAGGCTCACAATGGGCTAAACAAAAGGGGAGGGGAGAAGGATGGACCAAAATGGAATCCTTCAAATTACGACTGACCCCCGGGGCGCCGGGTGGGGGGGTGGTTCTCGTGGACAAAATGGGGCATTCGAATTTGATTCATTCCAATCAAGCAATTATTAGCATGCCAAAATTTATGTTGGAACATATTTTTCTGACGGAAATTTCACCGGCCATGTGTCACAAGGGTTGGGCCATCTTGATTGAAATAAAATTGGGCCTAATTAAAAATTTAAATTTAGTGGTCAACAATTTACTTGATTTTGTTATGTGGTAAGATATAGAAATATATGCAGGTATGGGCATGACCTAGATAAGCTCATATTAAAAATTCAGTTATGGTTGTTGTTTTGTTGAGTGCCGGATTTTCGGCTTAAACAATAATAATACTTGGCGTGAACAGTAGTGGGAGAGCCAAATACACTAGTGAATAATGGAGAACCAGTAATTTAATATTAATGTTTTAGGATTTTTTTTTAGCCTACAAAGTGTAATTAGGAAAAATGTCAGAAAATTAAATATTTAAAAAAAATGAATATGAAAATGTGTTTGGAAACTATCTTGGGAAATGTTTCTTGAAATGAACCTGAAAATGGTTTCTCGAATTTTAAAAAAAAGAATTTTAAGCATGTTTTCTCATAAATTATTTTTGAAAAACATTTTTCGAACTGAATCTAAAACATGGATTTTTTTTTTTTTTGGAGAAAATGAGTTTTGAAAATGCTCTTAAATCACTTTAATTTTCTCTTAGATTACTCGACTCAAAAGCAAATGACTGCCCTTACTCTTTGATGTGAGCCCCCTTTTATAGTCCAAATGTTGGCTCTGACTTTGCATATTCTGTCACGTAAGCTTTGCCCATGCATTTAATCCGACGGTGGCGCATGCTTCACCATTATCTACAATATGAATTTAGTTGTGAGGCATGCTTATTGATTGTTAATAATTCTCCATACCTTACTTTCCATTTTTACATTATTATGATGCTTAAATTTCTAGTAGGTTATATGAGATCTACCTCATACAAACTTGTTACCATTAATTGGCTTAGTAAAAATATATGTTAGGTTGCATTTTATCTTATGCAAGCTTTGGTCATGCATTTAGTTCAATTGTGATACATTCTTACCAAAATGAGGCTCTTGAGTCATTAATTATTTACTGTCTCCTTGACTTTTAATCTAAAATCAAATAAATTGTTGATGCATGTGCATCAACAATTTATGTATGTGATTTAGGATTTGGTGTTTAAACTAGATTTATTTATTTATTTATTTTAAAGAATAATTAGTTCTCCACTGGCCCGTTTTATATGGCATTCTCTTATATAGGCTAAAGTTCTCGAAGTGCGCTTAGCCAATTTAATATGAATTAACTCTTACTTTGGTATATTTGTATCTTCCAAACCATAGCCCATAGTACAATGGCTTGGATCCTCCATGAAACGCGTATCTTATGGTTAGACTAGGCCTTCGAGCATAACATCCATTTTTTAGGTAGTAATAGTATCTAAGTATAAATTACAATGTCCTCCTATGCATGCATATGAATTAATTGTCTATAACATTATAATCAAAATTCAATAACATGGATTAGATGCCTCTTTTAATATCTCCTGAGTTTTGATTATATTAGATTTAATTATACAATTAGTTATATTATCTTTGATGTATGGGTAGAATTTAATTTTTTTTTCATTTATAAACTACTAATGGACACTTAAATTTTTTCTCAGTACAAGATTAGATCGTGACAGAATTTTAATTCTTTCTATAAATGCCCCAAAAAGAGGTTTCCATTCTATTTTTATTTCATTGAATTTTCTAAACTACCATTAGAAATGAAAGAGTAATTGGCTAATCGCATAATTTGAAGTGGACAAATTGCATCAATTTATTTTTTTTAATTAAGAGGTCAATTTTTTTATAATACAAGTCATCACTGGCAGGTGATGACTTTAAAAAAAAATGGAAAAAAAAAAGTCATCACCTGCCAGTCTATTCAAGTGTGAACTAGTAGAAGAAGAACTGTGCTACCTCAATTATACATCAATTTTTATTCATGTAAAGTTTTTATCGTCAATTTTCTAATCCACATGAAGCAACACGTCGTTGTTTCAGCTATCAATTCCAATCTTGTTGTATAGCTCAAGCATTACTATTTGGATAACAAGGATCTCTAAATTTGTGTTCATATAAATCTATTCCAGTCGGTAACCAATTAATTAATTAAATCTAATTCAGCTCAATAAATGTTCTGCCATAGGCCAAGGCCCCAAAAAAAAAAAAAAAAAATCGAAGCAGTACAGATGACTTCTGGTTGCTAAGATGGTAGGTATGTGAAGTAGGTAGATAGGTTTTTTTTTTTTAATATTTTAATATTTTAATATTATTTATACATTTGCATGTCCTTAAGGCTGTGACACAGTCTACAGATGCGAAACATTAGAAGAAAAGATTCTACTTTTCCAATTGCCTCCATTTTCTTGGAAACAGGCTAGCTCGCAAAGCATGTAGGTACATTAGAAATTAGGTTTTCTTGATTAGCGTCGATCTTTGCTTGAAGTTGAATATTTATTTATAGAAATGTCTTAAAAATCTATGCTTGAAGCAAGCATGCATTGAATCGACTGACCAGATTCTTAAACAAAATGCGAAATAATATCCAGACACTGTAAGTGATCGAATTCTAAAATTTAGCTGCATCTATTAATTCAATCCATTAATGGTCCCATTCCACAGCTAGCTACCTCTTCCAGTTAATGAATTTGGGTTAGATTGATAATTAATCTTTGCTTGACTTGCTGCTATATATTCCACGAAACAATAAAATGTATATGCATACATCTTAATTAATATGAGAACTTAGCATCTCATGTTTACCTCTCAATCTCTCGTTCTCATCAAAAGTCTCCAACGATCTTTCTTGCTTTTGAACAGTACATGGAGCACGAGAAACATGTGCTAAACAAGAAGTCCAAACATAGTTTAAATTGCTCTCGCTGAATTGTCTAGTCATAAATACTTGCAAGCACTGATGCATGCTGCTCATGAACCTTAAAACTGTAGGTACTTCTCCAATTGATATTACATAATTTGATGAATAAGCTTCTCACACATTGGTTTCTTTTGGATTGGGTCACTTTCTTTTAGCTAGTTCAGCTTCGTAGTACATCTGTAAGATTCAATCCATTAAATAAGTTGGTGGGTTAATTCATATCTAAAATTTAGCTATCTTAAATCTGTATAATTAGTTAAAAATAATCTCCGATACATGTACATACATATTTACCTTATCTAATGAGGATTTTAGTAAAATATAAAAGAAAAAAAAAACATATTTCAATACATTGGAGACTTTTTTTTTTTTTGTCTATTAGTAGCATACTAATTTTAACAAAATGAGGATGCTCTCACTAGAAAATTATACATACATACATACGTACATACATGCATACATAATAAAAAATATTATATATGTAAAACATATATGGGTTATTAAATATATATGTGTAAAATAAAAGTTAATAATATTTGGTAAATATAACTCTAAAATATTAAAGATAATGCAAATTATTCATAGAAAAAGTTTGGAGTAAAATTACTCTTAACTTTCAAGTTATAGTTGTAAATATTTACCAAATACCTTAAAATTGTAACTTAAAAGCTACACCTACAAACATTTAAACTAAATGGACTTTAACACACACACACACATATATAGTCCGAGATTTTAAAGTACAAGAAAAGTCTGAGAAAATTTTTAAACCGTGGAGTTTAAAAAGTTTAAAACTTAATTTTTCGAATTTTTCTGTACTTTAAAATTCCTAATTGGAATATATATATTCGATTGCTTAATTATAAAAGCATGGATGAGATTGAAAAAAAATGAAGTAGGGGAAGCCAAAGACAAGACTGTTTGTTCCGTTACATGATAAATATTGAAAACCATCAGTCAAAGTAATAAAAACATGTGACATTGCCAACTTCCTTTAGGTTTTCAATTTGTTCATTTATTTTTGTAATTTTTAGTGTAACGGAAACGTTATACCCAGTCAAGTAGGGATAGATCCGACTAGGAGGATTCGGGTTTCTTTGTTTCCAAGAATTTATTTATTTTTATTTATTCAAATGGTAATTTATGTATAGAGAAGGTATCTCTTTTTAGTTATAAAACACGATCATTTCGACCTTTTAAAAATCTTATAATATATAATGTTAAACAATACTTTTACTACATTTCGTCAATCAAACTAATATTTATTATCAGATGAATAGATAAATTAATAAGTAATTTCATAAATTATAAAATTGACTATCCAATAAATGAATATGTCAATTATTGCTCAGTTATTTAACAAAGCAAATATTGGGATAATACTTTTAGAAGTGTAATAGTAATTTGTTTGTTTGTGTCATGAACAAAAGCTCTTTTGTCTAATAAACAAAAACCATAATAATGTAAATAGCCTATAAAATATTGTTAATTAATTTAAAAAAAAACACACGAAAACATAATGAGATATTGAGATATGTATGCTGGTATCATTTGTAACGTAACTGTGGCTATGAGTGTGGGTGAAGGACAAGGACTTATACTTAACGGCAACTAACTCACAATCAAAACTTGTCAAACAGCGTTTACCTCATCTTCTTTGAAACCTCTCACATCACTTTCCCAAGCATGGCTAAACCACCGGTCCAAGTCAACTTAATTTTGCTCTCTTCGTCTTCATATCCAAACCACCCCAGCAGTTATATATATACACACACACACGTACCCGGCCCGACCACCCACCCACCCACTCACCCACTTTGCTCTTTTCTTTAGCTCCAAATCTTCTTCAGCTTAATTCTCTCCATTTCTTCATTTCAGAGCATTATCCATCAGCTAGCTAGAGTTTCTCAAGAATAATCATTTAAGATTGTGATCTTAACTTACACAATGCGGAAGCCATGCTGTGATAAGCAAGACACAAACAAAGGAGCTTGGTCCGAGCAAGAAGACCAGAAGCTCATTGATTATATTCGTAAACATGGCGAAGGCTGCTGGCGTACCCTCCCTCAGGCTGCAGGTAATTTATCTCATAATATTACAAAATAATAATAGTGGAAATTAAGAAAGCATATGTAGAACAAGGCAAAAGAAAAAAAACGCACATCCTAAATTCTTTCGTTTTGTGTTTGATGAAATTAATATTATAAATGGGTTTATTTTATTTGTTCCTTTATCCTTTTCTATTTGCTTTATTGATCAGGCCTGCTTCGCTGCGGTAAAAGTTGTAGGCTGAGATGGATAAACTATCTGAGGCCTGACCTTAAAATAGGCAACTTTGCTGAAGATGAAGAAGATCTCATCGTCAAGCTTCACGCACTTCTAGGCAATAGGTACAGTGTAATTATAAATACATATGCTTGATACACCCCTATTGATCAGATTCCCCCTTTAATTTACCATCATCTTTATTTCTCTTAAGCAAAAATATGAAAATAAAAAAATTCATCTTTTCAGCTCAACTACAGGAAAAAGATTTTACACAAGTGCTGTTTATATCATCAAATCATTGCAACAAGTCTAGGGTTTTACATTGATGCTAAAATTTTGACAATGGTGCTTATAATATTTTTAGGTGGTCATTGATAGCTGGAAGATTGCCTGGCCGTACTGCTAATGAAGTGAAGAATTATTGGAACTCTCATTTAAGCAGAAAGCTTATAAATATGGGAATTGATCCGAAAAATCATCGGTTGCACCACAGCCTTCCTCACAATTCTACTGGTGCAACATCTCTGCGGCAGAAATTAGTTGATATGAATGAACCAGCAGTCAAACCCTGCGGTGACGATATTTATCAAGCATCTGATGCTGAGAGCTGCTGGGAGGATGAGCCACGTAGATTATTGCCTGATTTGAATCTTGGTCTCACAATGAGCATTCCTACTCCTTCTTCATCATCATCACTTGCTAATAAAGCTAATAAAGAGAAGAAGAATGATAGAGAGCTGCCGAATATAAACCAACAAGTTCTCTCGGCCTCTTCTGCAACACTTGTTCTCTTTCAATAATCAATTTCACAAAATTTGTCTTGAGTATGGCATGCAGTACGTACAATCAGTGATGACTGGATTAGGATCTGATTTTGTACGTGGTGATTATTTTTTCCACAATTACAATATGTACGACATTCCATTTATGTACGAAGTACAAAATTAAGGATGATATAAAATAATTAAGCATCCCAATCATTGTGGCGGTGCATAATAAAGGGAAAACGCTCGGCTCTCACACATGCAGCTGAAAGTAGCCTAGGCCATACACACAGACACACGTACAGACAATGTACAACTTTTAGTCACTCTTAAGTCTTAAGCTTGAATAAGAAACCCATTAATTTATTGACATAAGTGGAACTGGTAAAGAAAATGGATTGGCATGATTAGAATACATAGCTATACATATATAATGTGAATGTTTGATTTATCGCCATTTAGCATATATATAGTAATTTCCAAATCCTGCGTATGCATGTGTAATTGATTTTAAATCGTTGACGACTGAGTTTCCTGATTAACCAAAATTTCGAAAGAACTGAAATCATGAGGGAGGGGACTTGGTTAGGAGTTAGGATCCTTTGTGATGTGAACTTCACACGTGTATCTGAAATTGTATAAGACGTAACTACTTTTACATTTTTATTTAATAACCAGTTAACCAAAAATCAGAAACCGGTATGCTGCCCAAGATCAAGAAAGAATCATGATCTGAGAAATAGATTTATGGCATGCATGAATAGAAAATTTTCATACATCTTTAGATTTAGATATTAAGCTGTTGCGCGAGGCCGATGATTAATGTATATAGCGCTTCAGGATAATACGAGCATACTGTACCATGGAATATAATACATGAAAAATAGGGTAAACCATATGAAAAGAAATTAATGTACAAATTCCATCAAGATCTAACGATTTTATTTTGATGGAAAAAAAATTTTCTAAAGCCATATTCGGTATTGAGATGTTCTAGCTTTTAAGCCAAAACTGCTAAGAAAAAAAAATATGTTAAGGAAAAAATATATATAAGTGAAAGTTCTTACAACCTTCATTAGTTCGAATCTAAAGGATTAAAAGAAAAACTGTGAATCATACATGATTACTTTGGAAACTTTAGATACAATATTCTCTTGAAGGTTTCGGTGAACTTGAGCTAGGGATGGCAAAAGTCCCTATGGGGACGAATATCTTCGGGGATTTTTCCTATTCGTGGTGGGTACGAGGATAATTTATACCTGATTTCTTATTCGGAGAAGGGATGAGAAAATTTTTTACCCAGTTTCTTATTCAGGGAAAGGACGGGGATGAGGGGAATCCCCATTCCCTCCCCATTTCCCCTATTTTAATGTTTAATGTTTAATTTTAATTTTTAAAATTACTAGTAAATAAATAATAAAATTTGAATTATATTATAAAATTATAAATATTGGTAAAACTAACAAATATCAAAATATTTATATTATTAAACTTTTGGACCTAATCAACTAATTAAAGTCTTAAATTTTTATTTAGGACATTAAAAAGGCTGGGTAGATTCTATTAACCCAAAAATTTTATTTTATTAAAAATATTAATTAAGTATCTACATTTATTTCATTTATTTTATTGTCGGTATAAAAGTAAATTCTTTTTCTTTTTATTGTAGGATTATGAAGATTAACAAAGATAATTATTTTAATAATTTGTATTTTGCATTTGACTTTTGTAATAGATCAATGTCAACGTAAGATATATTTCGAACTTTACTTTTATTTGAATTTTTTATTTTAATATAATTAACTCAAAATCGAAAAAAAATATATTAGTTATTCAGGGATTGGAGACCCTCGGGCATCTCCTGTTATTATTCGAGGAAGGAATGGAGATTCTCTTAAGTAATTCTGACGGAGACGGGATATGCGCAAAATATCGGGGATGGGTACAGGGAGATTGGTCCCCTCCCCTCCCCTCTCTATTGCCATCCCTAACTTGAGCATATACTTACACAAGGTCTTGTAATACTCAAGTTAGTGTTTGTGAATTAGGAATTGTTTAGATCTAGATTTCTTCTAGCTTTGTTATGAAAATAGCTAAAAGATCCTTTCTCAATTCTTTTGGTCTCTCTTCATTTATAAACCAAGAAATGCGGGATGGTGGGAAACTTTATTTCAAATCCAAATCCCCGCCATCCATTTCTTCCATTTATTTTACATTGTTAGATTTGGTAACCATTTTTTCCTATACCGAAACTACTTACACGTGATTCTGTTAGTAATCATGTACTGCCAGTTGTCAATATTTTCAGGGCTAATTTTTCCTAATTTTTTATAGATATGAATAGGGGTGGGTGCGGTTCGGTTCGGTTCGGTTTTTTACTAAATTTTTCATAATCGTTCGATTACGATTATTTTAAAATCATAATCGCGATTAATCAAATTATCGAAATAATCAAATACTCAATTAATTGAAATAATTCGATTCGATTCGGTTCGATTATTTCGATTATGGGCCTATTGGACCTATTTTGGACTTTTTTAAATTTAAAACCTTAAATTAATAAATGTTCCACAAACATAAAAAGGTAACAAAAAAAAAATCAAAATATGTTCAAGAACACATAACATGTTCAAATAACAAGTTCAAATTAAAATAAATAAGCAAAAAGTCTTTTAAACTTTAACAAAACTACAAGAGCAATAATCATCAATCAACTCCTAAATCTCAATTTAATTATTGAATGTTTCAAAACCAAATGGCATTAATTAATTGATGGAGAAAATAAAATTTGGTTTAAATTAAATTAGTAGAACTTCTTATGTACGGTATCCTCCTAATGGAAGCTTTACAATTTCGTTAAGCAAATATTATTTTTAAAACAAGCGCAAGAAGCTGTGACTTGATTCTCCAATTCATCACAAAACCATACACAACGAGTATAAAACAGTCAATTAATCAATCATCTATCATTTTTATGGGAAAAATTGTTTTGGAGAGCATCCACTACCAAGTGTCCACAAATATCACATAACAGAACGTGTATAAAACAATCAATTACCTGCAAGCTAAGCAATCCTTCAGTGAGATTTTCACCGTTCACTCTTAAATCTTCGCAAATTTGTTTCAAAGAATCAAACTCAACACTCGAGAACAACCGAGCAAGAACAAGACAACATTTGTCTTGAAATCAAGCAATACGAACTAAATAATCAAATAGACTTCCGGAAAGCACAAATACCAATCTTGAGGTCTTCACGGCACGGCGACTACTGGTGATCTTTTCGTGGCAGGTGATAAGCGGCAGCGGTGAGCCCGGCGACAGCGGCGAACAGGAACTGCCGGGTTCAATTGACGGCCTAGCAGACTGGACGGATGACAAAGCGGTACAAAGCAATGGGCGAAGTGAGACGATGATGAAGGTAAGGCGATGGCGGAATGCCGGTATTGACAGTCTTCTGGGAACTATTCCGAAGGCTCATGCAGCCAGTCTTGCCGTCTTATTCTTGCGTCTGTTAGTTCTGGCGGCGGCTACGGCGGTGACGGCTGTCGGAAAAGTGAAGTGAGAAGAAGTGAGATTTGAGAAGAAAAGTTTTAGATTTAGATTTAGGGTTTGTTTTTGACATTTTATTTTTTTAGAGACATTCGGTTTTTTTAAATATGCGGTTTGGTTTTTTGGTTTATTTTAAAAAATCGAAAACCGAACCAATTAATTTTATTAGTTTTACTATATTACTATTCGGTTTTTTGAGGATAAAAAAATCGGAAAAAAACCGAACCGAACCGTTTGGTTCGGTTCGGTTTTTGATTAATCAGCTTTTTTTGCCCACCCCTAGATATGAATCAACTGATGGATATTGATTTTCAATCCACCGTTAATATAATTATATCTAATATCGATTTTTTAATTTAGGATCAATATAAATCGTACTTGTATTGATCTTTAATCCAAGATCAATGCAAATATATATCCATTATTTGAATTAATAGTTTTTAGTGGACATGTTGTGCAGTGCAAGTGTCTGTATTTTTTTGCACTTATAATAATTATGAAATAAAAGTTCATACATATAGTAAATATAATGTTTCAATAATAATTTTGATAGAAATAATGAACATATTATAAATTTTGTTTCATAAAGTGTAAGATCAAATTAATTTAGCATACAAGTCATTGTATGTAGATAATATTTAACAAATATTTTAGTATTATAATTTTTAAACTACAGTTGTCCAACCTCAATATTAAATAAGACTTTAGTACGACAATATGATCAAATACGTACAACTTGCAGCTTCAGGAGATTGAACATCTATTAGAATCGATATAAATGTTTTTGACTTTATGTCGAAATTTCCTAGCTTCGGCAAGGTTTAAAAATAATGTCGAATTTTATTTATACGATTTAGATAATACTACAAGCATAACCCATAAAGCACCAAACATTCAAAGCAGAAATGTGCTTGAAAAACTACTGGAATATGAAGCTAGCCTCCAACGCAGGAGTATTCCGTATTCGTTCGATTAACGAAAGCAGCAGCATGCATGGGCATCAAGGTACCCGCTAATGTGAGTTGTGTGTGTGTGCATACACACACACACACACACATATCACTTAGCCATGTCATTAATTGTTGGATGGAAGTGACTTTTCTAATTTTAGCAATTTACTGATTAGAATGATGCTCAGTTACACATTTACCAATCAATCGGAATGGAAACTGCCTTCAATTAGTAGTCTTTCATTGACATTATGAATCCTCCAAATTAATCCAAAGATAATATTACAGACGATTAATTTCAAAGAGGAATTGTCAGCAAAGACTTATGCCAACCATTTTCGTACCCCTGATTGGTTGTTAAAAGTTTATATTCTTCAAGTTCGAGAAATGACCTTCATGCTTTTGCTCCATTAATGAATTTAATTAGTTTGACAAAACTCACGAAATAATTTAATTAAAGAGGTAGAACGTGGTCGGGTGACAGGTGGGTTGAATGCAAAATGGGAAACAGAAAGCTTACTGCGACTAGAAAATTGTACGCGATCATGAAAATCACAACTCAGGAAGGTATATCTCCGAGCCGGCAATCTGAATTTTCCAGTAATAAGGCATGATTAAAATATTAGGAGACGGTCAATTTCTCTCATACTAAAATTAATATATATCATTTAAATGAAAAATTTCCTAGCATAAAAAAACTAATAGAAAATAAAAGTAAATAGGTCATATATTTGATACTTGATTTTAGGAATATAAAATAAATATATACGATAAGAAAAATATTTTAAAAAATAACTAATGTATTAAAAAGAATATCATATTATTGGTTTTTTATTCACACAAAAAAATATACAATAAGAAAAATATTTTAAAAAATAACTAATGTATTAAAAAGAATATCTTATTATTGGTTTTTTATTCACAGCAAAAAAAATATATATTTTTTTAATTCTTAAATTTTATCATAATTTTTACTTATATGCTTTATTTAATTTATAATAAATATGAATAAAAATATATTTAAAAATACAGATGATATTATAAAATTATGTTATTAAAGAATTTATTAATTATTATAAAAATAATAAAAAATTAGTAGTGTATATTAATTTTAATAAGAAGGAAATTAATCATCCCCTTCCACCCGGTAACGGATATCGGTAGTTGTAAAATTGGAAGGTCACACGTTATGACCAGCGAAAAGCTTTGGATCCCCGGACATGCACATGCGCAGTGCTGTACGAATGCTATTAATGATAACCGTTGATGTACGTAGGCCTCAAATTACGAATGTCACATCCAACTAAATAGCAACCCGTGTTATACGGGAATTTCTGAATTGAGTAAAAGAAAATTAAAAAAGATATTTAAAAACCCTATGAAAAATTCTGTGTATAATATTGTAAATTATACATAAAATTAATAAATGTAAAGTAAAATTAGTAAATTCATAAAAGATTATTAATTATTTAAAAAATTAACATTGTTTTTATAGAATTTTAGTAAATAGTATTTCATTCATTTACAAAAAATTATTTTCTTTAATTAAACAAAGAAAAAATTACTCATTAATTAAAAAAATTATGCTAAAAAAATGGAATAAGTTTTATTGAATTGGTTCAACCATAAATTCTATATTTATTCTGGGACATTTATATACTTTTTTTCACATTTTTCTATAATAGAATATATTTATTACACAAGTTAATTAAGCACAACTATTTATCTTGATATGGATCAAGCAAAAATAAATATAAAATAAATATTGTTATATTACTAGACGTATATATGATATATCAACACAATAAAATATGATTTTGAGTCTTGTGAATAATTCACGTAGTTTCAAATTTTTTACTTGTATACTTGGAGTATATTTATGATTGTTGTTGAAGAAGCGTAGAAAGATACAAAATAACCTCATCTTACAGCAACTATAAAAGATATTAAAATATTTTTTTTAAATCCGATTTTGATAATAAGTTTCATTGTTAGTAAAATATTAAATGTATTCTATAAATATAAAACTAGCATTATTCATTTTAAATTAAAAAAATCAATAAATATACAAGGTATTAAATATTATAATGAGTTTTTATTTTATAATTGTGAACTTTTTTTTTTTGCAGTAACTCCTATATTAATTTATTTATTTTGCCTTTTCTTCATAAGTTTTAGGCATAATCTACAAAATTTATATTTTATTTTCCACTTAGTGTTAATTTACTTATTTTATGTTATACTTGTAAGTTTTCATTTTATTTATCAATAATACACCAAGTTACCAGTTTTATACTAATTTACTTGTTTTATCTTCCTTTTACAAGTCTTATGTTATATTTTCAAATGTTTTATTTTACAGTTAGTGTTGATTTACTAGTTTTATATTATATTTGTAAGTTTTTATTTTGTTTACCATTAATATATTAATTTACTTATTTTACCTTCCATTTACAAGTCTTATGTCCTATTTCTAAAATTTATGTTTTATTTTACGCTTAATGTTGATTAACTAATTTTATGTTATATTTCTAAGTTTTTATTTTATTTACTAATAATACATCAATCTACTAACTTTGTACAAATTTACTTGTTTTGCCTTTTCTTTACAAATCTTGTGTTTCATTTCCCAAATTTATGTTTTATATTACAGTTAATGTTGATTTACTAGTTTTAAGTTATATTTGCAAGTTTTTATTTTATTTACTAATAGTACATTAGTTTATTAGTTTTATATTAATTTACTTGTTTTATTTTACATTTACAAATCTTATTTTCAATTTCTAAAAATTATATTTGATTTTTTTAGTGTTGATTTATGAGTTTTATGTTATATTTGCAAGTTTTTGTTTTATTTACTAACAATACATCAATTTATAAGCTTTATATTGATTTAATCGTTTTACCTATATACAAGTCTTATGTTTTATTTCTAAAATTTATATTTTATTTTACAGTTAATATTAATTTATAAGTTTTATGTTTCGTTATTAATATCGTAAATTTAATCACGGCATCATAAAATAATCCTATAATGTAAATGAAAAGGTTGGTGATGGAACATTTTCTAGAGGTACGAAGCAATGAATTGACAAAGCCCATGTGATGGATGCATGGATTACGATATCAAACTGTGTGATTGCCCAAGTTTTATCTTGCACAACCTTTTTTTTTATTGATTTTCCTTTAAAAAAAAATATGGTGGCGGATATAGGATAGGGTGACAATGAACCATTAAGTGAAGGTTAGATTGATGGTGTCCTTGATTGTTAGCAATTGCCATCGGTAAGAAACGATGATGAAAAGAAATTAATAGAGGAGAGGGATGTATTCAAAGGAATTTTTTTTTATTAATTATTTTATCATGAAAATATTAATTACTGTGAGATGATATTATGAAAAAGATGATTGTCATATCTTTGAGAATTTCGTTGATGAAGAGTGATGGAAAATGAGTTATCGTAATTTTTCAAGAGAGAAAAGAGTTTTTTTAAGTACTAATTTAGGGTACTTTTTTCTATTTATTGATATTAGTGTCTTATAATGATTAATGTGTCATGGTTCTAAAGAAAAACTCCTTTAATACTTACTAAAAATAATAAATAGAAGAGGAGTGTAAGGTAATAAATTGAGTTTTGGTAGTGTAGATAAGTAGAAAGTATCATAATACTTTTATACATTTTACAAATAAGAAAGAGCATGGGGGCTAAGTCGCAAAAAACAGAAACTGTGGGAGCCGAGAACCGTTTGCAACATAGCGGGACCCCATTAATTATCCTTGTGACTTGACTTGTCGAAATTAATTTGCAAGTTCTCTGCCAATGAATGAATAGCCCGCACTGCAAATTCGATCAAGACTTGTTGACTTTTGGACCAGCCAATGAAAAAACCCACAGTCAAGGAAAACATCTGATTGAGAATCCAATGATGGAGTAATTATATTTATATTAGTATAAACACAATAAGAAATTCAATTTATTAAGATGCTTTTTGACAATGTTAATTCTCGATCTTAAAATAACTAAATTGATCGAGCTGATCATTTAATTCCTTAAAAAAATAAGAAAAATTATTGACTTCTTTTTCATAATGTTAATTTTCTTACGCAAAGACAGTAATTATTAGTATCACGGTATCTCACGCTATATTAAATAAATATGTATAAACTAAAGTGACGTAAAGAGATTGATGGTATAAAATCATTATAGAATTCAAACATTCATTTTCGTTGACTATGATCATTGCTTAACGACACTTTGAAATAGTGTTAATTATAGCATTGATCACCACGTAAGTTAGGATATATACGCACAATACAAATGTAGTGCTACCGTATTTCTTAATGTTCCAACTTCCACGTATAACAATTCTGAAAATGAAAGGCACCCAAAGCTAACAAGGGGCCTAATCACCTGAAGACTAAAAGTTCATCTGTAAATTAGATGATCCAGTCAATAGAAACCGTGTAATTTCGGCTGTCCAAGTCTTCAACAGTAACACCTACAGTTTATTTGTACACGCAAAACCAACAAGACTTCATCAAATAAATTACAAATTAACATCATTTTCCGCAAGACTAGACCAAGAAAATCGAATGTAGATTCTTTCTAAACAAGAGGCCGTTTACCTTTCGATAGCTTTAACACAAAATCACTTGCCAAAAAAGAAAAAAAATCCAACTCTGAATTTCCATAGAATTATATGCGACGTGGTGGCATGGATTGAGATAGGCATTCAAATTGAATGGGTAATTAATTTACGGCCGAAATGGCCGGCTATATTATATAAACATAACAAACAAACCCACACATATATATGATTTGGTAGATGAAACCAATATATTTAAGATATTTAAATACCAAAAAAAGGAAGAAGAAAGTTTTTAAATATAAGATTTAAGAAGAAGAAGAGTCTTGGAAATTAAGAAGAAGATCCCACAAAATATACACCACCAACCAATAAATTTTAGGAATTAAATTCGTTGTTGCCATGAGCAAACGTTGTCTATCTCCATCACCAACTGCTCTTTGAAATATTCATATATCACCTCCAGCTTTTATTATTTCCATCTATGGATCTCTCATGTTGCCGCAACAATCGGAGCTCTCAAATTATTTAATAAAAACTTGTTTTGACAAGAAAAGCCAAACATAAATTGTTAGGGACAACTCACATATCATCGTCAATTTCATTTTTTTTTTTTATTAAGTAGTTTTATCGTACATGATTACACGCAACAACTAATAAAAAAGGGTCTTGGTAAATGTTAACATTTCTTTGAAAAACTCTAATTCTTCTTTTAATTTAGTAGTAGCGGGAATTGACCAACAGACTTTACCTTGTATTATCCTAAGTACCAAATCCAATGTCTTTTTTTAATTTTGTCAAAGAAAAATTTTGAACCTTTAATTTTGTCAAAAAGAAAACGGTGAGGAATTGCTGATTTTTGCTTTTGATGTTTTGGTTTATTTATTTGGAAAGAGTAAAGTTTGTCAAAGCGCCAACTATAATCCATGAATCAATCCGAGTAAATTAAGCTGAGCTTACTTTACGGGGAGGTGTTTGACAGCACAAAAAACTTCTTCATGATTGACCTCTAAACAACTTCGCTTCATGTTCTGGCTACTTTAACTCTTTTTGCCAATTCATCGTCACTTTTAACATAAGAAATCATTTTCAGCTAATGCGGATAGGGACAGTCAGAAATTTAACTTACAGGCAGCAATTTAACAATGAATTTAATATAAGAATTATAACTTCAACTCATAAAGTTTACAGGAGCAAGAACTTCAAATTTTCTATTAATAAGACATTTTAATAGAGTTCTCTTCTCAGATGACGAGGCTTAAATGATAGATTCAATTTAAAGGCGTTTTCTAATTGTGCAAGGAAGGGGAACCACACTAGCCACCGCTCTTGCCGAATGCTGGCTCGGTCCTTAAAGGTGGCCCTATGACCCAACTCAAAAGAAAATTTTCTTTTCTTTTTTTTTTTTTTCTCTCTGTCTTCCTTAATAGAAAAAGAAAAGAAAACCAGTTGGATGTTCTCCTTCTAGGGTCATCCAGAGATGAATAAAAAAATATAAATTATGGGGAAAAAATAACAATAATAACGGCCTTTTACAGCCTGTCACCAATTTCAGGTTCAGTTGCTTTCACGATCATACCCCACATCCCTGAGTGTAATCACAAATGAGTATATAATTTACAAATGTTCTCATTTGGGTCCTCCACACTGCACTACAGATGAGATTACAGAGCCCCATAAACTACTATACTCCACCTCTCTGTGTGCGCGAACATATGGAGGCACAAAACATCAATAAACTAACATATGATATGGATCTTCATAAATGTACAAAAATTAAATATAACTGGCACAAAAACACAACTTACGAGCTTAATTTTTCTAGCTGTGCCGACATATACGATATGATGTATGTACTCAAAATTCAAAAATCAAAATTAGCTTATCGATGGACCTATTTGTTTCAAAGTATACCATCGACCTTAATTGTTAATTACGCTAACATTTTAGGCGCCTATATGTTATTATTACTAAAAAAAATGAAAGGAAAAAGACCAGAGAGAGCAAAGGCTAGAGGCTGGAGCGGGTGCTGTAAGAGAAAAAATAAAAGCAAAAGAAAGACTTTGGGAAGGAAGAGCAGCAGTGTTGGAAAGACACTTCATAATATTCCAAGTCCAACTGTATCCTCTTGTTCCCTTCTCCCGCGAATCTCGCTTTCTCTTTCTCCTTCACTCACTCTCATATTTCTTAAATAAATAAACCCCTTCGATCCCGAATGCTCTTTCTCCCTTTCCAACGTCCGGGTACCCCTTAATCACCCCCGCCCATCCACCATCATTTCCTCCCCTTAGACGCGGCGATGGTCGGCGGTTTCACCCTCGCCGGCGCCGGCGAAAGAACGGCGGACTCGGTGATTGAGGTGATCCGGGAGGTTACTGGGATGAGCTGTGGAAATGGGAGTGGGGTGTTTAAGAAGGATTGCATGGATCTTGTGAGGAGGATTGCTTTGTTGAAGCATTTGTTGGAGGAGATCAGAGATTCTGGGCCGTTGGACGTGTTGCCTTCCGAGTCTTCTTCATCTACGACGTCGCTGCTTTGGTGGAATGATCTTGTTGTGGCTCTTCAGGCTTCTAAGAGACTTCTGGCTGTTGCTTGCTGCTGCAGTTCTAGTGACTCATCCGTAAGCATTTTTTTAATTTGTTTTTATTTTATCTTTTGCATGATGAAATTTTGAATCTTTTTGAAGTTTCAATTCAACAATGTGGTATCGTGGTATCATTTATATGATCATCCACTGAATTGAATTAGTTGAATGTGAAAAATAATCTGTGGAACGTGAACGGTGGCTAGCTACTTGACACTGGGAGATTGTGACGTAAATCGAATTACGGAGGACATGTGTTTTATGTGTAATTTGGATACAATTCCTTGATTATCAAAACAAATGGTACTGAAAATCTTGAAAATGGGTAGCATTCGGGTGTTAATCTCTTAACAAGATTTGAATCTGGAAGCAGGAAAGATTCCTTTAAGTTATCTCCATATCGGTCCTTGAAACTCTTTTAAGTTATAATTTAGTTTCTGAAGATTTTATCCAGATCTTGAAGCAAAAATCCCCGATAGATTCGCATGAATTTTCATCTATCATCTTATTGCTGTTTGGTGCCATTTGATGATTTCAAGCCTTTTTTTTGTCACTTGCTTTTTAAATCATATCATTACAATGTTTACTAGATGAGAACTTTCCAGGAATTTTAACATTGCAAAAGAAAAGTGATCATGGATTTTAACAGCAATATTAAAATGCTGGGGATTGCTAGAGATGGTGACCACTTATTTATTTGTCAAGATTGTCAATATCATTCTAAATATTAGGAATTGGAGGCTACTCTTGCTGATATTTTCTTGTGATCGTGCACTTTCATTTATAACTTCATAGGTGCATCTCTGAAATTTGCTGTATCTTGATTTAAGGATGAAGCTGCCAAAAAAATCTCCTTTCAGTTTCAATGTGTGACGTGGAAGCTGGAGAAAGCTTTGGGGAACATACCATATGATCGTTTTGACATCTCTGAGGAAGTTCAAGAACAGGTATGACAAGTCAATTGATAAAAGTAATGTCGCTTTTAACCTTGATTGAATGCGGCCTTAATCAGATTCTTTTACCAGGTTGTGCTGTTGAGGTCCCAGTTAAAAAGAGCCACGGAGAGATATGGGTCTCTGAATTCAAGAAAATTTTTTCATGCCTTATCCCAGCCACTGGAGAATGAAGTTAGTAGTACAAATCACGAAGTTAAAGCAAAGGCCAATCATGTCCCAGATACTATTGATTCGGAATGCCATGATGCAGATCAAATGATGAATAAATTGGAAAGGAGGTTCTCTTCCGTATCGTCTGAGGTCTGTCCATCAGACGATGTTGTTGCAGAAGGACAGGAGAATTTAGCCATTAAGAGTATGGCTGAAATTAAGAAGCCTGATGCACTCGTAATTCCTGCTGATTTTCTCTGTCCTATATCATTAGAACTAATGAGGGATCCTGTTATTGTGGCCACAGGACAGGTATGCATCATAATCTCAAATGTCATTTTACACTTATATGTTTTAACATAAAGTTTTTTCCAAGATTATCAACACTCAACTGCATGTACTATGCTGGACTTCTGATTTATTTTAATAATGAAAATGCAGACATATGAGAGATCTTACATACAGAGATGGATAGATTGTGGCAATGTAACATGTCCAAAAACCCAGCAGAAGCTCGAACACCTGACTCTCACCCCAAATTATGTTTTGAGAAGTCTAATTTCTCAATGGTGTACCATGCACAACATTGAGCAGCCTATAGGACTGGCTAACGGGAAGATAAAGAAGAGTGATGGTTCTTTCCGTGATGTTAGCGGCGATGTGGTAGCCATTGAGGCACTGGTCCGCAAACTCTCAAGCCGCTCCGTTGAGGAGCGTAGAGCTGCTGTGGCTGAAATTAGATCCCTTTCCAAAAGAAGTACTGATAACAGAATTATAATTGCAGACGCAGGAGCAATGCCTGTTCTGGTTAACCTTTTAACAACAGATGACGTGATGACCCAAGAACATGCAGTGACAGCCATTCTTAACCTCTCTATATATGAAAATAACAAGGGACTCATAATGCTTGCAGGAGCCATTCCTTCTATAGTTCAAATCCTTAGAGCCGGAAGCATGGAAGCTAGAGAGAATGCAGCAGCAACACTCTTTAGCTTGTCACTTCTGGACGAGAACAAAATAATAATTGGTGCATCTGGTGCGATACCAGCTTTGGTAGATTTACTCCAAAATGGAAGCACCAGAGGAAGGAAAGATGCAGCAACAGCATTGTTCAACTTGTGCATTTATATGGGAAACAAGGGCAGGGCTGTAAGAGCCGGGATTATCTCAGCATTATTGAAGATGCTTACAGATTCAAGGAATTGTATGGTTGATGAGGCTCTGACCATACTGTCAGTTCTAGCCAGTAACCCAGAGGCTAAGATCGCTATAGTCAAAGCCAGCACGATACCTGTTCTAATAGATCTTTTGAGAACAGGTCTGCCACGTAACAAAGAGAATGCGGCTGCCATTTTACTTTCCTTGTGCAAGAGGGACACTGAGAATCTTGGCTGTATAAGCAGGCTTGGTGCTGTAATACCCTTGACAGAACTTTCTAAGAGTGGGACAGAGAGGGCCAAGCGGAAGGCTACCTCACTGTTGGAGCATCTTCGCACATTGCCGCAGCTTCAACAGGTGTAGTAATTGTACCAGAAAAATTTATTCCATATTCCTTTTTTTTTAATTCCAATTATTGTTCACGAAAACTGATGAAATGGGCATGAGCTGAAAAAACTGTTCTCATTGCTCTTTTGTATTTATTTCCATCATCTAATGAGTGTGTAAAAAGTCAATTTGACATGGTTGTTATAAAATTCAACTTTAACATTGTTTTTCACCCTTATGATCTTTTGGTTTGATTGGAAAGCATTTGGTATGCATAAGTTTCGATTAAACTGCAAATAACAGATATTAGTAGCGACTTAAATTATAAATTTCTACAAGAGAGAGATTACTTGTTCATATCATCGCTGCACACTGCTGGTTCGCAAAAGCATAATGCTCAGCTACTAGAAGGGCGGCACAATTCTGCGAATTAGTATATGAAATGAGAATGAAAGAAAATATATTCATGGAATTGATTTGTTTATTTCGGCATGTGTGAACAAACTACACTTAGAAATAGAAAAAAAACAAAATGCACCCAGGATTCAATGTGGATATATATATTTTTTTCCAGGCTCTTGTTAATCTATTCCAAGTGATGATATCATAAAATAGTGAATGTTTTTGAAACGATTGCCCGGCCGAAAACGCAACTGAAGCCCTCTTATGTTTTGTTCATTTGTTTGTTCTTAGCCGATCTTGAAGCTTGGTTCAAGCATTGTTTCATTGACTTGTTCTATGTAAATGGGAAGGTTCTCTTTTCAGATAAAGTGCGAACTTAAGCCTTTACATTGTTATGCCAGAAGACAAAGTGAGCTGCAAATAGTAGTAGGATAAGAATCCTTTTATTTGTTTAATGTATAGATATATATAATATCTGCCCTCTTTTCTCCATACTGCTCTGGCATGATTATATGTGTACATTGAACAAAATTAAAACAGAAAATCAACAATTGAGGTTCCATTAAATGTTAAAAACGAAAGTAAATCTATTCGGTAGTAAATAGAATTGTAATCGATTGGTTGTCCAGTCAAATTTTCATGATTTCATATCGTTGAATAGAGAAAATAAGACCGTCATATTTGAGGAGGACGAGGTGGATTCAAGTACGTGCGTATAATTATTTTGCATTATGGTTATGTAGTAAGCTTTTGAGTTTTGACGGCACTTAGTTTGATTTCTATTGTCCGCGTGTTGTAATCAATTCTTTGTCATTCGTCTTTTGGAAACAACGTTTTATTAATTTGTTATTTGGACTCTTGAATCTTGAAATGAATTTTCACGGTTTTCTCACATTTCCCATGCTGCGACTACTCTGGGAAATTAACGATCATTCTGAAAACTAATAAACGTGGAATTCAATTTCTTTTCCGGACACATTATCTCTTTTGCCTAATTTGTTGAATTTGTAGCTTGGTATACATCGAAACTAATAAAACTTGCATGGATAAAACATGACAATAAGACGAAATGATTATAGAGGAGAAATATTCTTTTAACTTTAAAATAGTGATTATAGGATATATTTGACACGCTGTATTATATTATTTTAATGTTGGTATATTATATTATACTATATTATATTAACACTGTATTATAATAGTACTGTATAATATTTGGCACTACACTGTACTGTATTAATTTTTTTTCTAATTAATTTAAATTATATTATTTTTTATATTCTTATTAATTTTAAATTAATATTATTCAGATTTATTCATATCTAAATATTTATTATTAGTTATATTATATTATAAATTTATTAATAAATTATAATATAAAATAAAAATATTATATTAAAAAGTTATATTTATTTTTTTATTATTATTATAAGCAAAAGCAAAAGTAAAAGTAAAAAGCAAATGCAAAAGAAGGGAAAAAAAAAAAAACGCAAGCTGCAAACACAAAGAAGGAAAATAGGGGAAAAAAAAAAGGTAAGGTAATGGGGCAATTGCCACATTAGCACAGTACCCACAACCCGTTGTATGTCTTTCCAAACATGATACTAGTATTAATTTAATATGAATAATATTTTAATACACCATAATATCATGCGCCAAACACAGTTATAGTGAATTTAGAGTTTAGGAATTGAAAATTGAACCGTTAGCAAAGTTTTTATTAAAATAAGGAATAAAATAAAATAGCTAACAATAAACTGCATATATATTACTCTTTCTGTCTTCGCCAGTTCATTTCTGTTTTTATAATTTCACAAGATAATTTTGGAATCTACCGAAGGTTCTATTCACCTAAAATACATTTTTTTAAACAATAGTTTAAGTTGGTTAATTAATACGTGGATTTGAGTCTCGGGCCAGAACTTTAGAAAAATCAACGCTTACAAGTCGATTATTTAGCAGACTATCAATTTGGACTAATTTTACCAAACAATTTCAAATTCAAAGGTAAGCAAAAAAAATCTTTAAAAAAAAAAAATGTCAGTTGTGCCATCAAATTTGAACATGGAGAATTTTAGGAAGCTTGTATGTTATTATATTGTTACAGGAATTGTGAAAGAATATGAAAAACAAAAAAAAGGGGGGTTGATGACTTGGTGCATCGAAAATAATTCCAGAATGCAACACTCAAGTCAAATTTCACATCCTAGCTTTGTCAAAATTTTCAATAGAATCTCAAGAGGAGTCCCCGTGATTACCGTTAACCTTTTTTAAATTAATAAGATAATACAACTGAATTATGTATGTAACCATTTTCCTCCAGCTGTTACGGGGTAAGTAATTAAGATTAAGAAATTTGTTCTTCCTGTTGAATACCAAATACACGGTGGTTAATATGTGTGAGCGGTGCATTTAATTAATTGGAAATATACTACTAGTCAAATATCAGCTCCTTCGCTACAAAATGTAGTCACAATATAAAATTCAACTTGTCTGTACTCCCACATCTAATTAACAATGTCACAATTTGCTGCTTAAGGTTATAAGTTTTACTTTTCACGTATGATAAATCTCAAAGTTAGAACGTGCTTGTATAATGTGAACGTGTTTTAGTAATTTTTCATCGAATTATGGACAGACCGAATGCTCACACCAGAAAAAGAACATATTTGAAGGTGATTCTATAAACAATATCAGTGGCATTAATTAAAAAATGAAAATGATTATGTAATCTAATCATCACGAATTCCTTAATTCCCCTCATTACGGAGTTGTAATGCTTAGAATTGCAATGACGCAATATATTCAGAATGTGAACACGGTTGTTAATTTGCATAATTCTAAGCAAGCTGCCAGCAATTTTCAGATTTAAAAACGACGTAAAATAACAATTTTAGTTATTAATTAGATTGATAGCGAAAGCGTACGTACTTTTATTACTATTATTTGTGGCACTTTGTCAAACATATGCCAATTTCAAAATTTGCCTTCTTTATTGACCAATGACCCCTTTCACATCAACTATATATAACGACCTTCGCTTTGCAATTAATTTGTTTCTGTAAGCGCCAGCCAGAACTAGATAAGATACCATACCCTACCCTAAAAGCGCTTATTGCAGAAGCCAAAAGTTAAAATGGGTAACAGCATGGTGCTGGGCGGCAAAAACAGAAAGACCACGAAGGTTATGAAGATAACAGGGGAGACATTCAAGATAAAGACGCCGGTGAAAGCTGGGGAAGTAGTGAAAGATTATCCAGGGCACGTGTTGCTAGAATCAGAAGCAGTGAAGCACTATGGGATACGGGCAAAGCCATTGGGGGCGGAGCAAAACTTGGAGGCAAAGAGGCTTTACTTCTTGGTAGAGTTGCCTGATGTTGCCAGAAAAGAGGTAGTTCCGAGGAGGGTTCGGTCGGGGATTAACATGAGTGCCCAAGACAGGCTCGAGAGCCTCAAGCTGTCTCGGAGATCGGTGTCTGATCTTTCCATCCTGAAACCCGTAAGCAGCAGCAGCAGCAGCTTGCCCGAGGAAGGAGCAACGAGGTTGAAGCTGAAGCTTCCCAAAGCAGAAGTTGAAAAGTTGATGAGAGAGAGTAGCAATGATGCTGAGATTGCTGAGAAGATTAGGGAGCTTTGCATGGCCAAACAAATGCATTGGAATAATAATAATAATAATAATAATATCGATAATAATAACGGTGGAAATCAAGGATTCAAGGCACGTGAGGTATGTTTAATTTTCCTTCCCTTAGACACTGATCCTATTTTCATGCCATATGTATGTTCTTAATTTTCCGTATTATCTACTTATTTATTTGTTTTTGGTTCACTTTTTGAGGGTAATAACGAGCAAAGGTTATATGCGTCAAAAATAAGAGAATGTACGTTGGGGTTGACATTTTGATTAATTTATAATTAACTCTTTGTTTGTTTGTTTGTTTGTTTGTTTATTAAAGTGTGTTTAGTTTTGGGATATGGGAAATTGAATTAGTTTACAAGAGATTAGGACACATTTTTGCTAAGTAGGTGGACCTAACACTCAAGGATTGGAAGACCAATAGTATTGACTTAAATTATGTGACAACATGTAGTTGGGGAAGATCGGTTTTAAGTTGAGGACCTAATCAACTATTGATTAATTAATCATCAAAGATTCTTCGATTAATTTCCTCTTGTATTAAGTCAAACGCATTAATTGTTCTCGAATTTCAATCGAACTCTTTCTAATAACAGTGAACTTCAAATCCAAAATTTAGTAAATTAGTGGCTTGAGTATTAATTGCATTTAATAACCCTGATCCCTCTCATCGGCAATATGTCCAAGCAATTAAGCTTAGTCATCTACTAAAGTAATTCGTGTCTCAGCAATCGAACTTAAGCTACTTTCTTTTTATCAAGTTTCCCATTCACAACCTTTCAAACTCCACGTATTATTACTTTTAATCAAAGCTGATTCACGATTTCTAAAAAGAAAATAAGGGGAAAAAGCTGATTTACAGCTCTAATAAGTTGATTTGCATGGAACAAATCTAAACTACCATGTAGCTTATTCTAAAAGTCCAACCTCAACTACCGCAGCTTGTTAAGATTTCTTCCCAGGTGCCTCTGATCACATGCTATAGGAAGAAAGTTAGTTTAGAATTACGTTAAGAAGACAAAGGAGTTGAAAGCAGATTAAAGATGAACAGAATCTTTAATAGAGTTTATATTTGGGTAAGCAATGAATTACATAAGAGTTGTTTTTTTTTTTTTTTATATACTTTTTCATTGATGACAATTATATTACGTTACATTATATATTTATGCCTTTTCTTTCAACCATTTGCTGTATTGAGGTGTATGCAATTCTCCTTTTTCTAAGAAATTGTTGTCTCCTTTCAAACATGCGCGAATATTTTTGACTACATACTATTGTTGCTAACAAAAACAAATGTCAAAGTTAGGTGTTATGTCGCATATCACTAGTTCCAAAACCAGTAATTAATTTTGTAAACACCAAGTCATCAGAGGAAGAAAAATTAATTCTGGAGACAGTAAAAATTAATTGTACTGTTGTTGTTGTTTCCAGTACTGATAATTTATCTTTATTAATCTGGGGGAAAGAAAAATATCTGATCAATATTTTATCTTGTTTCTGTTCTTGAAATGATTGCAGAAGCGTGTGAGTTTCTTGCCCATCAGTGAAGGAGGAAACCAAATAACAGTTGCTTCGTAGCATTTCTAATAAATAAAACAAAGAAGAAGGAAGATGATTCGCTGTGGTCACATCTCTAGCCTCTAGTCTATATGCATTCCAGCCTGCAGATTTCTGATTTTGTTGTATGTGTTCATGTTCATGTACATAGAGCAAATATTGAGGAAGCAATGTGATGTTGATCAAAGAAATTTTTTAAGAGCTGAGAGTTAGCTAGAGATATATGTATCCCTGCTAGAGATTTTATGCAGCGACTTGTGGTCATGTTTGCTAGAGATATATATGTAACCTTGTAATAGCTTCTGAGATTTTATGCAGCAGACTCTCGTAATAATCATTCCCCATAGCTACAAAGAATTTATGCAATAACTTTTGTAATAATCATTTGCTTAATCACTCTCAGGTGCGGACAGGTGTATATATATATATATGTACATTCATACACACACACACATACATGTATCTGTGTGTATAAATTTTTCAATTCAAGATTAATTTGAAAGTGCAGAAAAGCTTTACAACCCTTCAGTTTTATAGTGTTAATTTCATATGTTTTAAAACTGCATAATTTTAAATCTTTTCTTGACTTTCCCGCATTTAAAATCTCTAACCAAATAACGAATATATATATACATATATATTTGTCTTTTCATTCAATTTCAGCAGATCAATGTGTCTTAAAATTGGGACCAAAACTGAATTTGCATGACAAAAGCAGAACTATGCATAAGCCTAAATTGAATTTCATGAAGAGACGTTAAGCCTAAATTGAATTTCATGAAGAGACGTTAATCTGTGTGTTTAAAAAGGGGAAAAATGCTTTGTTATGTAAATGGGATTCTTCCCATTTGCAATAACAACGGGGATTCTGCCCTATTTGCAAGCTCCTAGTCAATTATGTAAATGCTTTATTTCAAAAGAAATGCTTGGTATTTATTTAAAATGGAATGGATTTGGTGACCTTGGTTTACAAAGAAGTTTCTCTTGAACGAGGAGAATAAACTATTCTCTCTTAGAAGAGAGCTGTTCTTCTGGAAGAAAAAGAAAGAAAAAGAAAAAGAAACTTCAATAGCTAATGCTAGGTGGATTTATTTCTTTATTTTTGAAGTAAATTTCCTCCGGACTTAAACGGGGTTCGAAGTCAACTAAAAAACATTAATGATGCTTGTGCCTGAGTTTGATCAAATTAAGTTGTTGCCATGTTAAATGATTGGTGCAACAACATACTACAGTCAAATGAATGAACCAAAAATGTTGGCTTAAATCATTCTCTTCTTTTTCTTTTTCTCTTATCATTACGATTACTCTTATTTTTCCCCATGCGTCTCGGAAACATAGCCTTAAATTTGTGGAATAATTAGCAAAGAGTACAAATACCAAGGGAAATATTTGCGACATGTGTATATACAGTTTTATGATCGGTTAAAGCATACACATAATCAAAAAGTGAATGAAAAAGGATCTGTACTCGATAAGTATCTAATAGTTTTTTAAATGACAAACCTTGGTTACTCAAAAAAAAAAAAAAAACTAATTCCGGAAAACATGATTGATATTGATCATGCTAGTGGAAAAGCTACCGTTTTCTCCTGGGCATGGCTGCACAATACAAAAGTTATATCCAACAGCTGAAACAACAAATGAATAGTACCACGATAAATAATTACGGCCAGATTGTCAGATGATAAACAATTGTTTCCAGCCATTGGATCCAGTAACTGTGCAACTGTAGATTTAATAACTGGAAACAACTGTTGTATCATACAACAATTGCAACATAGTTTTATCCCCTTTAAAAATGTTTTCTCTGTTTCTATTACATTCATGAAAGAGTAATTTTTCAATAAAAAATCTTTTATTTTAAAATAAGAGATAAATTAAAAGATTTATGAGTATTAAAATTTGTGTTTTTTTTTTTTTAGACTTATCCCTTACCATATCAAAAGAAAACTTCGACTTCTCCTTTTTACGCTACTTATACTGATAATTCAAAACCATTTCATAACTCAAAATGCAGTGAGTTGATAAGCAAAAATAAAAGAATCCTTCCAAAATAAGGACTCGTTCATGAACACTAATAACTTTAAATTTTGTACTGATCTGCTAATGAATAAGATAATTCTATTCAGAATATGGTGTAAATTGACCGGAAAAATGACATTCAGATCCAAGTTAACACAGAAATGTTTGCTTTCTGATGCGACCTCACTGGAAGCCTGACCTTCATTCGAGTGTTATAAAGGGGAATCGTATTGTCCGCACCCAGTTGATGTGAAGGAAACTCAAGCTACAGAGACGTGACTTTTGCACATTGGATAAAAAGATGTACAAAGAGCTCTTCACAAGAACTTCTATTGCCTCAAGATATTAAGCCCTTTTTCTTTGGGCTACTACTTATACACAAAAACTATATATTTCATTCTACAATGAAAAAAAAAAATGAAAAAAAAATGTAAGAAAGGGGTAAGCAGGGAGCTCTCTCTCCTCTTCAATTATCTCCAATTATAATCGGTAAGCGGTTATTGATGAATTAATGCTTTGTGATTGAAAAAGAATGCATTGTTGCAGTTCATGAAGACCATTGATCTGGTACTGTAAGAAAATAGCTAGTCATTGCTTTCCGGAATCTTTTCTTGTATTGTTTGGGAGAAATGATTGTTGGGGAAGCATTCTTCGGACCACCAAGGATACCACTTGCCTTCACCCATGTTTCCAAATGCTTGTCCCATGTATATTGTCTCATGAAATCAATGATCCCTAATACCAGCTCCTTCCGCTCCTCATCCACTCCAACCAGCAGTGAGTAGTCCATTACATCAACAGACTGCAGGGCACAGGAGACAAAGAAACAAAAAACAAGGTGAACTTCAGGCTGAATTATGGAACCATATGCATGGATTCACTTGATGAGATGCTAAAAGCAAAACTTACCGCCAAAAATGATGTGTCATTCCAAATAGCTCTCTCTAGGCTTCTCTTTGCCTTGCTTCCAAGAAATATGGGTTCTGTACGTAAATTTTCTAAAAGATTCATATCAAGCAGTACCTTGTTTGTTCCTGTGGCATCTGTATTGTACCGGGACCTTGCGGAGCCCTTAAGATCATAGACCCTTGAGATACTTCTCCTGAAAAAGAGGTTCTCCATTACCATTAAGTCCATTTTTGTTTCCTTGCCACCTTTCAAGTGTTTTACAGAGACCTGCCATCAAATTAAGTAAGAGTCATAATGTGTAAAATCTTATATATTTCACCCAGCACCCACCACTACACATTGTGCGTGCATGGACATAATAGACAAAAGCAAAGAAGAGACCTAACCTGATAAATACCAAGAATTTTAGCAAGGCAAGTTGGACTGCGGGAATTAAGGGAATCAGTCAAATATTTGAAGTATTCTGGTGCAAATTCCTCAAAGGACTCTAACTCAGTCTTTTTAACTTGTTTTATAATAAATCTCTCATCCAATGACTTTGCGAAAAAGACTTTGCTTTTCCCTCCTTGTGCACTCCACTTCCGACTGCGGCTCAAGGAACGCACAAAATCTACTCCACTAGGGCAGCATTTCTTTCTAAGCGAGTCAAACTGCTTCGCAAAATAACAGGTGACTGAAAACTTCACTTTGCCACCAGCACTTGAAGACTCATCCCCAAAAGAAATTGTTAGATGTGGTGACTTTTTGGGGTCTGTAAACAAGGTACCTACAGATGATGAAGCATCTTCAGACCCATAACTACCATAGTGGATATAATCCAAGTCCAGATAGCCAAATGACTGCCAGGCTGAAAAGGTGGAAACTGCAGACCCTTCTTTCTGAATTTCACCAGCACTCCAGCTTCCATCATTATCATACAACTTATCAGCAACCCAGTCCTCATACTCCTTAGAACTAAGAGCATAAGATATTATGCTGGTAGGATCATCATCAAAAACAGCTATAACTACATCATTATCACCCCTTTGAGGAAGCAACAACCGAGCCCCTTCAGCCATACGAGAAGCAGAGGAAATAAATGAGGGCGTGGAGCTTAAAATCAAATTTAGCTTCTGTGCCTCCAATGGCAATATTTGGGAGTAAGTCCTCATAACACTGGAAACAGGATCTCTTACCATACTCCTGTAATCTCCAGAAGCATGAAACGATCTAATCGATGACAAATGCAATGAAGAGTGGGGCAACCCTCTCGCAATTCTTTCCTGGAATCTTAATGCGGAATCAAACGAATGAACTCTCACCGGTGAAGCGAGCCTTTTAATTGGAGAATTATCGATTTTACTTATCTTCCCAACAAAACCAGCTTGAGGGCGATCTGTTTGAGAAGCAAGTGGAACTACTTGATCGGTACCTGTCCATGCAGAATCTATTCTCTGAGACAGAGTGGATGTAATTTCCCCATCAGAATGCACATCCTCCTCTCTGTTATGAAGGAATGAGGTTAACTTGGAGTTCTCCAAACCAAAAGGTTCCAAGGTAGGTAAATTAGGCTCCTCTTTCTGCTGCAAGTGTAAATCATTTGCAGGAGACTCCAGTGAATCTAAGGATCCAGTCACATTTTCCTCATTATCATGGTCAAGCTTACTGTCCTTACCAAACAAATCAGTTCTCAACTCCTTCAGTTGGGCATTAGATGCATTTCCCTGTTTTGCTTTGGCAATAGAACCTTTTTTCAGAAGAGAGTTCAATGAATAAAGCTGGCGATCCCAGGCATGTGAACCAATGAGAAGGGCACGCCTCAAACGGTTAAGCTCTAGAATGTCCACAGCTGTCTGACCCGACTCTGAAGTTTCCATGACTAATGGTTGAAGCAAACCCTATGTTTGCAAGTAGAGTAATTAGAAATAGACAAACTCACTAGTTAATTGTATAAAAATATTAATTAACATTTGATTTTCTGCATACACTTTCCAAGGTTCTCTGGTATGGAAGTTTGTAACAGCAATTATATTTTGATAGCAGGACTAATGCAGGGAGTGTACTTACTATGTAATCATTCCTCTCGCTTTCTAGCTGAACTTTCAGTTCCAAGATATGGCCCTTCAAATCAGTTGAATCTGACATTTCACATCCAATGGAATTACTTCTCTGTTCCATGACTTCAAGTACATTAGATATCTCCGCATACAAGGTTTCCATCTTAACCGTAAGCTGTTGAAAATGAAAGGATGTTAATTAACTAGCAAGCCAAACACTAAAAAGCATGCTAAAATTAATTAATTAATAGTTATTTTCTGTATTTAGCATTTAGTCCAACATCTAGCATCAGTCTAATGCAGTTATGAAAAGACAATCCCAAATTCAGACAATTACTTCTTCTGCCTCTTTTCTTATCCACTCCTGTTGCACCAGGCCACTGAATTCGAGTACTGATGGGGGTAAATAGACAGAAAGAATATCTATAGGGGAGTAGCGAAAGAAGGCAATCATGCTCCCAAACCTGTCCATTAAAATATTTCAGTAACCACCAACATGTTACTAAATAATTGGCCCCACAAAAAAAAAAAAAAACTTTTAGCTTAGCAACATTTACCCATAGTAACGTAGGCAGTCCCTCTGCAAGGAATGACCACAGCTAGCAATGCGGTTGGCAGTTGCATGGTTTGAAAAGCTAAGTTCCAAGAACTTTCCAAAAGAAAGTCCCCAGGCAGCATCTGACATGACCACTCTACGGGTTGCTGGAGGGACTCCATCTGCATGAGCACACCTTAGGCATCGGTGCCACATCCATATCTTGCCATCTCGTTCCCCAGGCAGCCTTACAGAGGAAAGACATTTGACACTGATTGTCAGATTCCCCTGCTGATGGGTATAACACAGGACATGAGCTTCAGCTGACTCATTACAAGATCGACAACAAGATGTCTGGAAAACAAACAAAAAATCCTATCAATTCATTAAGATCCCGCAATAAATAAGGAAATAAATCAGAAGATAAAAAGAGAGCCTAAAATAGGTTACCTGATTAAACAGGTCATCATGCAGGTACCTTCCAAGTGGCTTATCGAAAGAGCCATAGAACTTTATGCGCAGGAGCCGAGAACGTTCGCATACAGTTCCTTTGAGCACACAACGGCTTGAAAATGACACCAATATGCTCTGGTTAGTGTCAGCAGCTGAAAAGTATTCACTAGATGCTTCATCTTCGTTAGCCCCTTCAAATTTCATCAACTCATGACTCTCCCCAAGTTGCCTCTCCTCTTGACCCATGATTTCTTGCAATTCTTGTTGCAAAGCATCAAAAGAATTGACAGTTGGCACCTTTAAGTCTTTACATTCGTTAAAAGAACGAAAATCCAAACCCACATCATGTTCTAAATTATCGTTGCAGGCAGCAGTGGGTCCATCACGACCCAAGAAAAGAGGAACAGAATAGACAGAACTATGATTAAGTTGCTCAGACAATGATTCCAATCCTCCGTGCTCCAGTCTGAGACTCACAGATCCATCATCTCGGGTAGAATCATCAGCTACCTCTTGGTAATTGGCAGCAACCTGGGAACTGGGGATAGCAGAAATGGCATTATCAGCCATCATCCTCTCTGGTTTAGAAATTGAATTCTTTAACCTCATTTTAGGCAGAGTAGCACCCTCATCAGCAAGGAAAGAGGTCTCAAGAGATAAGTGATAGGCTGCAAATACAGCATATTGAACAACATGTTTAACTTTCTTCAAATCTTCCCGACATTTACCCCTCAGAAGGACCTACAAAGAGAACCACAACAATCTCATATGACAACCAAATTCTGAAAATTCATTCTACATTGAACCAAAAAAATCTTATGCTCACACAAGAATCAAAACATTTTGCATTAAAATAAAAGGCTAACACATGCTACACTGGTATTGGAAAAGGAGGGAATAAAGCTCAATCTCAAAGCAGCAAAGAAGATCAATATTTGTCAGTAATGATAAATGTTGTAAAAGAGGATGCAATTCTGTACCACCTCCAAAATCCAAAACCAAAAAAATGATGGTAGATTTGAATAGAAACACTACCGTGCAACCTAAACGCCTTGGACACCCTTCAAAATACATCAATGTTTTTGATGGCTTCTTGTTAAACTGGTTAGATGTCTCATGTTCTTCAGAAACTTTTTCTAACTTGAACAGTTCACAGTGTCCCAGTCGTGTTGTGGAAACATTATCAATCGATGGAGTAATAAGAGCACCCGTGCACCGGGCTATCCGCTCCAGTAATGGCCTTTTCACATTGAGCACTAATGAAATCTCCTTTGCTAAAAGTAAATCTTGGGCATATGACGAAACACTTTTTTCAACCAGCAGAACATTGGGGCGAAGTGCCTCTATCTTTGAAATTACCATCTTGAGATGATCATTCTCCTGCTCCAGGAAACGAAAAAATTAGCTTAAAATTATAAAAAAATAAGTTCAAAACTTCACTGGATAAATTTTGTCTATTTGCAAAACTAACATAAGCTCAGGAAAAAACCTGTTGCAGTAATGTATTAAAAGATGCCAACTGATTTGGAACTCTCTGATATTCGAGCGCTCCTCCTAAAATAAGTAATCTAGGATTTCTGTACTGTGACGTCATGCGCTTGTGCTTTATATTTTTTGTACAGACTACTCCCTTAATGAACGTGCTGCAAATGAAAAAATTGGAAAAGGAATTCAGAGGTGGCATGAGCTCATACAAGCAGAGGATCCGCAGAACCAGGAAAAGGAATATCTGAAACAAACAAAACATGTTATACCTCTCGTTTGGACTTCCTTTTGCTACACATTTAACCTTTACATAATCACTGGGATCCATACTGCCTCCTCTGCTAGTATCTGGTTTCACAAAATTTGCAGCCTGCCATGCTATAGTTGTAATTATGCCAAGCCAATCCTCCTGACCATCCTCTTTACCCAGTTTGATACCCTCAGCTCGTAACAGCTCTGAGACAAGTGCCCTAAAATGCCCCTGTACCACAGCTCTAAGAGGCTCCTTATTACCCTCATTCTGCTTCTCCCTTGCTGGAAACATACTCGAAAGACTACTACTGGAAGAGAACATGGCACTTGAGTCCCCAACATCATCATCTTCGTCGTCATATGAGAAAAAATTACTTTCCGCCTCATCATTTTCATCATCAGGTGGTGGCGGATACCAGATCAGACCATTATTTTCAAAATCTAATGGCTTTTGTGACTGATCATCTTGTTTCCGAATAACTGATTGGTCATCAGAGAAATCATCAGTATTCTCTGTATCCTCAGTCCCCATCACAGGCCCTTTTAAAACAGCCATGCTTTCGCGATCGAAGGGACAGTCATTCTGAAACAATGGGCTACCCCCTTGCCCACGCTGTACATCATGTCCAGCTCTATAAGAAGTAAAATTATTCCTACAGGGGCTGTCAGAGGGACTTGATTCCACTGACTTAAAAGCGTAAAACTCATGTCTAGCACTAATACTACTTGAATCTATATCTGACATATCATGATAATACTCACTGGATGGACTTAAGTGCTTCCCAGAATCCTCTGCCTCTTCTTCATCACTCCTGCATTAATAAATAAATACATGATAAAACATTCATCAGCAAAAAATGAAAATAAATGAAAATTCAAAAATACTAGAGGCTGTCTTCTATTTTTATGCATTAAAACTTATTGGTTGGCCATGCAAATGCATTGCTACCACCATCCAAATAGAAGTTTACCTGCTGGGAGAGCGACGAACAGATACTGGAGGCGGATGAGCACTGAATGATGTCATACTCTGGCTCTGGCTGGTCACAGCATCGGGAGAGTATCGAGATTCAAGATAGTGACCAAGACGATCACTCTGAACCAATTCACTTCTCTGAGAACAATCAGTTTTCTCAGTACTAAAACTTGGAGATGGTGGCTCAGGGCCTTCTTGGGGAGAAACAGAAGGGTGCACTTTCTCACTATACTTCCTCCCGCATCCATGCCTCACAATAATCCCATCACAAAACTTGCAAGCCTTGAAATTCTCCTTAGACTCCACATTGCTATGATTGCACTTCCCACACACCCAACGGCCGCAACCTTGGCAACAGTAACCATTACAAGATTGACTGAACTTTGCCTCACACTCACAACACATTTTGCAACTGTTCTCAGGCATCTCAAATTCCCCAGGCACACACGATAAATCACTTGCTCCCCAAGAAATCCAAGACCTAACCTTTTCTATCAGTTCTAATAGTGAACTATCAGGTATTCCCATAGAACAAAAAAACCCAACAAAATTTGTATAACCAACTCTTCTGCTCCTCCTCCTCCTCTTTCTATATAGAGTATTTCACTTTTTTTTTTTTTTAACTTTCAAAAGGCAAAACAAAAAATCTACCCTTTTCAGGCTCAAATTTGATATAAAAGTCAAACAAATTAAAACACAACAGAACCCACAACTAAAACAGTGGGTGATTTGGGTAGGTTTCCATGGGGTTACAATCGATTTTGACTTTTTTTTTTTCAGTTTCCCTTTTTTTCAAACTAAAATTTCTGTAAAAAGGAAATAAAAATCCTCCGAGGATTACCAAAATTAATCAAAGGAGGAAGAAATCAACAACGCTATAAATTAAACAAAGATTCACAAATCAGATATTATTTACACTAAATCTTACAACAACAGGATTTTTCAAACAACAGCAATTAAATAATTATAAAGATTTAACCCTAAATGACCCAGATATAAAATCCTCAACCGATTCCAGATTCATCAATAATGCATCCAAAATCGATTCTATCATCACCAAGACAACACCAAGATCCAGTAAAGCCCTAAAACCTAAATCTTTCTTCCCTTATAAATAAACCCAGTTGACAAAATCAAGAAAACAAGAGAGTTAAAAGTGTCAATAATTACAAAAAGAAAAAATATATATATATAAAGAAGAGTAAACTATTAAATGCGAGGCAAAATGAGAATTAAAAGAAGAAAAAGAAGAAGTACGGAGAAGGTTCCCTTTCTAGCGGAAGAATCAGCTCGCATCTCGAACAAAACCAACATACTAGTTTTTATTAATCCGTATTAATATTTATTAGCTCTTCTTATTTCCCCAGTCTTCTTCTTCTTCTTCTTGCTATTGCTGCTGTTAATGGCTACCGCTGCTGTTAATGCTTTCATTTATTTCCCTTTCTTGTTCTTCACCACCTTTGTTTATTTAAATACAAAAAAAATAATAAATTCATTTTCAAGAAAAGCACACTTTCTCTTTCTTTATTTATTTCTCTCTCTCTCTTACTTTTCCTTTCTTTTGATTGCATGATAAATTAAGATTCTCTTTCTACTCGTACAGTAGCAGCATACGTAGCTTTCTTTTTAACTGTTTCTTCATTACGGTTTAGGGTTTGCTTAAGGGATATTGTTACTTGGGACCTTCAAAAAGATTAATAACAAACGGATCCCTAACTTTTAATTTCATACAAATAAAATACAATTTCTCTCTCTGTATTAAATAGGTCCATATTTGATGGTCAAGGGAATTTTAAAATATTATTTAATGCAAAAAGAGTTGGACTATTGGCAATTTGGCACCTCTCTAATTTCCTCATGAAACTTCTTCTTCAGTTATAATTATTTTATATCAGAAAATATCCTTTTTTATTTTTAAATACACTTCTAATTTTTTATTTAATCTTTTTATTGTTAAAACTCAAAAATAGTATTTTACTATTTTTCATTTTTTTGCAATCTTGTTATTACCATACACACAAATTAAAGAGTTTTTTGGGTGATGAGTTTTTGAATGTTAATCATTGCCTTAAATTGCACATATCTTAAATCACAATCTAAAATAATCTCAACTACAAAAATATTTAATTAATAAGAAATATGAAAGAAATAATAGATTATTTCAAATTTGTACGATTTATTTTAGATAAATAGGAAGTAAAAAGTAGAATTTCTTTTTTTTTTTAAAGGAATGGTTATGACACAAAGTAATTTGTTGGAAAAAAAAGTTATGTATTTAATTCTTATTTGTTCTTAAATTTAATCTTATTTGAAGTGGGGTTTTATAGGATAATGAAGGGTGCCAATAGCTTCATTCATGCAAAAAATGACAATTATATGAGTAATTTGACCATTTTAATGAGGGTGAAGGTAAAATGCTAAAATCATCGTTATTCAAGCAGTAAACTTACTTCTTCTTTTTTTCAATTTGAATTTAACAATGATTCTTATAAATATATAAATACGTGCATTATTGTGAATCTATAAACCTCAAGGACTTAATGTTATTGTTGTTGTTTTTTTTTTAAAGCAGTATAAGTTTAATTCACTTTCGCTCGCATCAAAATTGGAAAATAATTTAACTTGCATGCATGTCATATTCTTTTAAAAAGGTATTGAATTAATATTTTTTTTATAATTAATTACTAGAGCTGTTTTAAATGGTAAAAATATCGTATTCTTAAACCCTGACAAATTAGAAAAAAAACTAAAGGTTTCTAGGCTAGATATTATTTTAGTTGCAAGTGTGGCTCTCTCTTATCCTGATTCGTGGATGCTTGTTTAGGGCTTATGTCTTTATTTATTTACTTTTTTAATGTTTTAGATTTAATGTGAATTTTTGTAAGCAATGGTGTGGTCAGCGTCACTGTATCAGCATAATTTTAGTTTTGTTGATATCATTACTTATTTTCTTTTAATTAGTGGCTGTTAAGTCAATTACATTATTATTATTTTTTTTTGGGAAAAAAACCTACCTCTAAAATCTAGGAAAATAATCATTAATACCCTTAAATTTTCAAAAGAGACACCAACACCCACTTTCAACCAAAATATCCTTTATCTCTATTATCTCAGTAATAAATTGACTCTAATATTCTATAATAAATAGAAATATAACATTAAAATAAATGTAATAATATATGTATACACTCTAAAATAATTTCAATATTTAAAAATATTTTAATATTTTACAATTTATTAGATATATTTTATTATAAAAAGTAAATTTTATAATAAATAGAATCATAATATTAAATGAATGTATTAAAATTTAAATTATTTTGAATATTATGTAAAATAATAATTTTAACATTGTTAGTATGTGAGATTTTTTTAATTGTAAAATGTATTTAATGCAAATATTTATTTAAAATATCTACTATAAATAAAAATATAATATTAAAATAAATATAATAATTTACATATTTAAATTTATTAAAATATTAAAATATTTTAAGATTATTAATCTACTGCATAAATTATATTATTTATAAAATATGTGTTTATTAAAAATTTTTAAGTCAATTTTTTTGGGATAATGGAGGTAAAGAGTATAATAATCAAAAGGGGGTCTTAGTATATATTTTTGAAAACTTAGGATGTTGTGATTATTTCTCCAAATCTTAAGGTATAGATATCCTTTCCCCCACCCCACTCCCCTTTCTTTATTGTAAGGCATTATTTTTCAGCTCATGGACTTTGTTTCAAGGATAAGATGGCGTCAATTAGCATTTTTTTTTTTCTTATTCTATAATATTATCTAATAAATGATATTTCTTAATAAAATAATAATTGATGAAAGATAATCTTTCATAAAGCTTGTTATATAATTCTTCGTTAACAAACGTTGTGAAATTAAAAAAATACAGTTTAATTGTAAATCTAATGATTATTTGGGTTCCTTGTTTTATAATATTAGCTTATTAATTGATAGTAATCGATAGAAGAAGCCGAGAGATACGAGCTTTCAATTTGGCTCAGTGAATAATAGGGAATATAATTGTTAAAAAAAAAAAAAAGAAGAACGCCAATAGAATACTATGAAATAAAAAAGAATTAGGAATGCTTATTGAGATTTACAATTAATATCTATAAGATTTAATAGATCAAATTTATTATAACTTAGTCTAAATTTTTACCCTTACTAATACAACATGAATATTTATCTTACGAAGAATATATATCATTAGCTAATATAATTGGAGAGGAAATTTATAGCGCCCATAAGGGGACTCGAACCTTTATCTATTACATTAAAGGCCCGACACTCTGACAAGTGGTAAACACAAATTATTTTTAATTAATGAGATATTATGAAATTACGGTGGTGTCAAACTTGAAAAGAAATTTAGTATACACATTATTCATGCAGTATTTAAAAGAGAATAGAAAAAGGTGTACGATTAAGAGTTATGAATTTATGTTTCAAGTAATTAATTGTTTCAATTATTTTATGTTTTTCTGAAAAAATAAAATAAAAAATTCTCAAAATGTGCAATCAACCGAAATATTAGATTATTTGGGTTTGTTATTTTTTGTGACAGGATATGTTATTTGAGATAATTTGACTTTAATTAGCAAAAACTAATTAACACGCAACTCCTGACGGCCGTGGAACACACGCTCCACTGGCGGTATCTAGAATCTGGGTTGGTGCCGTGCGCAAAGTTAACGGGTCAATCGGGTTGACGAAAAAGGAAATACGGGTGTGAAATCCGCTGCCTCCCGGCCCCGTGAGTGGCGGGTTAGCCAGTCAGGTGCTATTCCAAGTGATTTTTAGAAAATAAATAAATTGTGGACTAAAAAAATAAAAATTATTGTCCCTTAGAAGGAATCAAAAGCTACTTTAGTTTTGGTATTAAATAAAACTCCGCATTTTTTACTTATATGCTTACCATGCGACTGATTTAGAATTTGAGACAAAAGCAGCGTTGCCAAAGCACATATAAATCATATAAAAATTACCAATACCTTAATTTTATAATTCTTACGCTTAAATTAATTAAAATTAATGAGTGCTTGGAGGCTTTTGTCGAGTTAGTTTTTAAGTAGCTTTTTTAATCGGTCATCTTAGTTTAGATTCTATACAAGAGAGGGAGGAGGCAAAATTGAAACAAAACAAAAAAAAAAACTGTTTAGTCTGTATAACTGTACATATTATTGTTCTTAACCATTTTTTCGCTAAGAATAATCAAAATAATTGTTACAATATCTAACAAAATTCAGTAAACTTTGTCAAAATTAAATCAAATTCATTCGGTTTATATTTAAATTAGCTATAATCTAAAATAGATTTGAAACCGAAGGCATTCAATCTCGTAAGTCTAAGATGGAAAACTTTAATCACAACTGATTATGAAGGACTACCATGTTGATCTATGAATTAATCTAGCAAAACTCGACTTTTTAAAAAAAAAATTGAAATCGATTGACTTCAATTGGATCATTCAATTTTCTCGAGCAATCTTACTAACAAATATCTGATTGTTTTTTTTTTTAAAAAAAAATTTCGTTTTCGGATCTAATTAGGTTCTAAGCTATCTAGCCGAATTATTTATTTATTTGTTATTTAAAAAAAAAAGAAAAAAGAAAAAAACACAGCACAAGCAGCAGAAGAAGAACAAAAGAAAAGTGGAGTAAGATGGCATGTCTCATACAGACATTACAGGTAACAAATTGTTTGGTGGCACTGGTTTGGCATTTTGGTTTGGTAAGAAGACAACATCTGCAATGTTTTTGTGCGCTGCCAAGGATGTGCCGAAAGACGCATGCAAGCTTTATTTCATTTTTATTTTTTCAAAACTTTCTATGCACACTTTTTCTTCTTGGCATTTTCGATGCATGCTTCGTCGCAATTCTTCTTCAATGTGATCAAACTAAATTGAATTGTTCTTGTATGATTCAAGACAGATGCACCCAACTAATTTTGTGTGAAGTTACATCATTGTTGTACGTGTAGAGTGACCAGAAAACGATAAGAGAGTATAGAGTAGAGGGAGCCGCCCCTATGCAAAACTTTCTTCATCATCATCATCGTCCATGTGGGATCTTGTTTATTTTTTCATCAATTTTTTTTTTTTTATCAACTTTCTCTTTTGGTTGGTGCATGGAGAATCATCTACAGTCTCCATACAACGCCACTTCAGTATAATAATGCATAGCCTTGTCAAATTATGGGCACAACACAAACGACCCCACTTGCATTTTCTCTTGCCCTTCAATTAAAAAGTTCAGTCAAATTGTCTATTTTAGACAACTATATTGCAAGGCCGCCCCCTGAATACATCAAACTTTGAAAAAAGAAAAAGAAAAAGAGAACTACTAATCTTCAAATTTGGCTAAAATTTTCAAAATCCTCAAAGTTATCTTGAACATCTCTAAAAAGCATTCAATTGTTTTCACTTGCGGACGAGGTTTCACAAAAGCGAATGAATTATCTTTAGAAATAAATAGTTTGTTTAGTGCCATTAGTATTAGTTTATCCCCATATAATAAAGCTTCAAACCCTGCTCATTCATATCATGATCGGAATAAAATTTAGTTTGCATTTATGTTACATAATTAAACTGAGCATTTAAGTAGTTGAGGTGCAATTGCCGCTAAGAGGTTTTAGAAAAAATCTCAAATATTGCCCCTAGCTAGTAGTCATGGTCAATATGTCATTAGGTTAATCCATGAATTAGAAAATCCCACTTCAACGCTACCAAAAACGATAACTCTTGATCGGACCAATGAAATCCATTTCTCGTAGGCATGTTTGAAGTGCAAGAACACTCATGTATGATGCAATGTTGTCATCACATACCTTTTAATTAGATTAAAAAAAAATTAATTTTCCCTAATGAGTTAAAAACAATTTAATTATAGATATTTCAGACAATTATACTTGTGCAGTATATATTTGTATGTAATGTAATTTGCAGTATATTTGCATGTAATGTAATTTCATTATTTTCACTCTTAAAAAGCTGCTTCGAAATACTTCTAAAATCATTTTATATAATATCATCGAATTACGAAACGAATCTGTGACTTCATTTCATTATTCTTTTCGCAGAATCATTGGTGGATTTCTACAATAATCAAACTATACTATCCAACTAATGAAAAAGGGGAGGGATGGAACATGAAATCCCACTAAGATATGATGTCTAATCAAGATTTCAATTTTTAGCACTAATTAATTGGTAAATATCATAATCCTAGTGATTTAATGTCAAAGTGGGAGTAAAAGCTACAGGCCAAGCCAATTAGGGCATGCACTTTAATTCTGATAAGGACTCTGCCCATTTCATTTTTCATTCATCGGTTGGTATTCACTTGTCCGCTAATAATAATGACAATTCTGTAAGTCCTAATGGCGATGTTTAGACTTCTCGTATTGGATTAAGTGATGTTAAGGTTTGATTATTAAACTTGATTTTCAAAAAGTTTCATCGTAATCAACTACCACCCACCAAAAGTTTTTGTGCTATTGTTTATTAATCTTTTTACTGTTTTACGGGAATACATGAGTAGTATTTAATTGAAAAAAGTGTTTTTTTTTTAAAACTCAATTCAAATTAAGCCTAATTCGACAGTATGAAATTTGATTGATGTGGTCGGCAAATTCAAATTACCCGCTTAAGACAAGTTTGAAAAAACAAGAAAAGAAGCAGAGAAAGTTTGTCTCATTAAAAGAATAATCTCTTTCACAATCTTTTTATTACAACTATTACTTATAAGATGATAGATTTCTTTCATGTACATATTAACATTTTTGTCCTCGTTGGTTTGCAGGATGTTAAATCACTTTGTGTGTTGAATAATTAGATTAAGGGTCGTTTGGATTTATTTTAAAAAGATTAAAAGTGATTTTAAAAAGTTAAAAGTTAATTTTGGTATTTGATAAATTTTTTTAGAAATTACTTTTAGCTAAATCACCCCATTTTTAAAATTTGATTTTTAAAATCAGTTTTATACTTAATATAATTTTATATATTTCTTCATATATATGTATACTATAAAAATCTCAAATTATCCCTAATAATCAAGAAATAAGAATAATTAATTTTAAAGAGATTATTAATGATTACCAATTATATTTAGATAACAAAATAAAAATGAAGTTAATAATATAAAATATTTATTGTATTTTATGTACACAATCAAAAAATATTTTATATACGTATTTATAAATGTGTAAATAAATTTTATTTAATATTACGTCTAATTCAGTCATTCACATCTTCATAATAATTTAATAGTAAGATTTACTAAATACATACGGCTGCTTTTAAAAATTATAGTACTTTTAAAAATAAATTTTACTGAACGTTTAAATGACTCTTTTTATAACTGATTATTTTTATTATACAACTAACATAAATTATTTTAAAAGATACAACATTACCAATTTAACCCTAAAGAGAAGACTTCTCAAAAGGGTTTGCTCTTTGCTATTCATTTTATCATGCTTGTATTTTTATCACAATTCATGTTAAATTCTTCCGCATTCTAAATATTATTTTGAGATTTCTTTCGAAAATAAGGCAGGGTGAGATTATTAACCTCGCGGATGTCAATATTTTATTATGTTGTAATAATTTTGTGCATAATCGTGACCTATATACATTTATATGTTCTTAAATATCTTTCAAAAATTAGATAGCTGAGCACAGGTACTTATTTATATATATATATTCATGTAGCACAGCACTCGAGCACCATTTATTTAGCCAGCATAATTTCGGGTAAAAATTAAAACCTGGTGGTAGCATCATATGCCGTCACAATAAATGCTTAGCAGAAACATTTCCTAGCTGTGAACAAATTAGTTTAGGACTGAAAATGAAATTTCAACTTTTATAAATAAACACATTAAATTCTGCCCATCAACTTCTGATTTTGATCCGTTTAGTGCCCTTGATTTCGATGTATTGCCCCCAGTGATTGGGACCCCTTCCCTGTACAATATATTGAAGTTAGGTCAGCTCTTGTTAATGCACATTTTGCATATGTCCTTTTAACCCCACTAAAAATAACCATGAGTTTAACATAATAAGAATCACTTTCTAGCAATTTACCATGAGTAAATTCCCCAAAATTGGTCATCTCTGAACTCTGATCCTAGGTTGTTAAACTGTGAGCCCCATTTCTGTATCATTTTCTCTTTGAAAAAAGATTTTGCAACAAATGGTAAAGAATATTGCACTACTTTTACTCATTTCTTTGCCATATATATAAAGTTGACAAAGTAGAGCCTCATTTTTTAAAAGACCAAGTCAGATTGCACTACTATTACACCTTTACTGCCCCTCCTTTGGCCTTCCTTAACTTAGAATTAAAGGCAGGCTGAGCCATCTGCTTCTATGTACATTGTTTTGCTTCTTGTACTCCGTTTTGCTACAACATACATAAATAATTAACGGTTGTTTATAAACTACTGGATACTTATGAATGCAAGCTTCGTTACCTAAGATAAAATTTTGCTTTCAGATTGTATCTAGCTCTGGAGTAATATATTGAAATTAAACATCATCAAATTACTATTGTTATTATCGTTACCTATTTGCATAAAACGCTTTTGAAACAAATTTTCTGACTTAAATATCAAAGAACATGCTACATAGAAATATTTGAATTAATTTATATGTGGCATATGTATTTCTTGGACCAACCGTGGAATCATGTAGAAGTATGGCCGCCGGAATCCACAATGGATAAAATAAATATTAAAAAATAAAAATAAAAATGTTAAAAGATAGCATGCTAAAACCATTTTTAATTGATTTGGTAAGAGATTATCTGGCATATAAAAATAAAAGTGTGACAAAATATATTAAAGCTAAGTGCGAGCGTGCAGTTTGTATCGTGTAATCTACTTGCTTTGTGGATTATATATGACGGTTTCAATGTCTTATTCAAGCCCCATTATATGGTTATTTTCTAGTATCGCTTAGCTTTGATTTTCTCTCTCTCTCTCTCTGCGCCCAACCAAAAGCTTATCTTATAATTAAATTAAATTAAATTAAAGCTCACATTTCCCTTTGAATGTTCTATTTTATTACCAACATGACATTTAAACAAATCACAATGACGAATCTCCACATCATCATTTTTTATCATTTAAGTTCAAAATTTTTTAAGTTTCTTGTATTTGTCCGTAATATCAACTTCTCATAAAACCACCTTTTTTAAAATTTTTTAAAAAAAACATTTTGGAAGTTCCGCATATCAAATTTCATAAATTTTTTCTAATTTAATTTATTTTTTAAGAAGTATTGTATGATGACAACCTAATTTCCTCATAGATCTATGTGAACGCGTTCAAATTTTCGAACCTCCTGTACCATTTTCCAGGATATTCTCACAAATAGTATAATTTATAACGTACAGTACATTGCAACAATTTGTACACAAGGCATGGACCCTGAAAATAAAACCCTTGTGTAGAATGCGGATTCGATGAGATTAACAGAAGATTTTTGAGTTTGAGCGAGCGTGCGTGCGTGCGTGTGTGTGTGTGTGTATAAAAGATTTCAACTCCATGTTAATGAAATCCTTTTAACTCAAATGTTCTAATGGGCGTGTGTACCACTTTTTGAGATGACACAGATTTTGCCCAATATTGATCTTGAATGGACTAATCAATCCTCTCACCGAAGAAACATGCCTAATTTGAAGCATTACCCCCACTTGACAAAATCAAATTATGAATTGTTGAAACGTGTAGAAAGTTATGAGAATTGACATTTTCAGCTGCACTAATTGGAAAGGAAAGAAAAACCCATTTCAAATTGGTGGAAAACAAGGCTAAAAAGAACAAAAGTTAGATATGTCTTCCTTAGAAAATGAATTTCACCCCCAAAGAGTTTTGACTAATAAATCTTTTAGCTTGGTGAGCTTCATACGCAATCTCAATGTTAATTTTACACGCGCACCTGGCAACTGGGAAGAAGCATTCTTGAAGTTGCGTTTGGGTTTCAAAAAGGCCTAAAAGAAAGCGCTTGTGCGGTCATCACCAAGATGAGGCCTAGCTTTGGAAACAAGCAAATCCTACGAAGAAAGTGTTCTTATTGTACAACCTTTTCAACATTAGATTTGTTTTCAGGTCAAACTTTTAAACTAAATCTAACCACAGTGAAAGCTAAATCTAACAACAAATCACGAGTTACTTGAGTTTCAGCGATAAAGTTGGTGCCAAAATACATTTTCTAAAAGCTAACTTGTGTTTAAAAGTCAATCCAAGTGGCATGTCTCAGATCAAAGGAAACACATTCAACCATCAAGATAAGCAAGTTATACATCATCTTTCACACAGGATTTCCGCAGAAATTCACAGAAATTTGCCTTCAGCATCTAGGCTGTTTTGTATACAATAATGGTGATTATCGAGTCACATAATTCATCACAATTGTGTCCACATGCAATGCAAAAAGGTCCCCGACGGGTACAACATTTCCAATCCATCAGGCAGTATGAGAAAAGGGGATAGAAATCAATTAATAAAGACCCCATACTGACTTTCGCTTTTTCTCCCTTTATTTCAGACAAATTTAGGATTCACTTCACTTGAGTGAACTAACTGATTTATGCAACGCGAAATTGTAATACAGAAAAATCATGCCCGTTTTGTGCGCCTTCCAACTTGAAGAGCCAACTCCATATCGATTTTGAGGGAGATATCAAGCGCTTTAACAGAATGAGTCAGTGCACCACTGCAAACATTAATGCAACATAAAATGTAAAGCATTAAAAAAATTACAGTAACTATTTGGTCAATAATTAAGGCCAGCATACAAGTTATAAATTTTAACCACGGAAGATGCAAGACTTGTGAATAACAAGTAGAAGCAATCACAGTCACTAAATGCCAATTATTTGTGTGTGCTTTGTGTCTTTGTCTCCGCCTTTCAGCTTTGGATTCAATTTTTTCTCATTTGTACCATTTGCTAATAGTGTTGGGAATATATTCTAAATTCCTTGGCACGTGATTTATAGATCATTGAAGAGCCTTGAATTCAACCTCCGTAATCCAATTAGGGACAGAGTGAAGCAGCTGACCAGTCTGATTCCATTTTTGAGTTTTATATTCCAATCACATGGGGCACACATCCCTATAGCATTTATCCTAAACTAAAGTTACCGTTTCAAAGGTGTATATGCATGACACTCCCATCATAAATATGCTCCCCACAATTCTATAAACAGCATCAGGAGGGAAGCGGTAATTTCAAGTAATTTTCAATCGATTATTAGAAACATTCTTATCAAGAACTCATTGACTAAATTTATACAGTGTGTGTTATTTATATATTTATTATATTACAATAGAGAGAGAAGAGAGAAAACTGTTTTAATAGATGAAAGGTCTTCCTAGAGCTCTTTCCTTTCACTCCAAGAAAGAAAATGCTGAATCAGGTACATAATCCTATCAATTAGAAACATAATTTTTCAAATATTGAGCGTAATGTAAACGCATAAAATATTTGTGTGATATTCTCATAGTAATTGTTTCATGTAAACATGGAAAGTAAAGATACAGCTATTCTCGTACAGATAGCAAACACCATTTCTCCTAATGCAAGATTAAATGCAATGAACTGGTATAAAATATCACTAGAAAAGTGTAAGCCAGATATGTTGAATAGCATTCACATCAAAACACCAAAAGAAGAGTTGAACTAATTTACCTGGAAATGTAGGTCACCCCAGTTTGTCCAATTTTGTGGACAGTTTCAATAGTAACATTTCCTGATGCCTGCGACCATGGAACAGATGAATCATTATTCGATGTCAAAATGTTGCAAACTAGACTCATTGCAAGTAGCAGTTGTCTACCGATTTGACATTCATGATATCTGGTAAGCACATAAAATCTGAAGAGACACTTCAGAAAAGAAGAATAGAGCTGCAAATGTAACAAGCTTAAATTGAAAAAGGCCTGTACAAGAATTTTCAGAAAAGTGAAGCAGCTATCAGATAAACAACAACCTTTCTCACAATACATCCTTATACATGCTTTATGCTAATAATAGAGAACCTTGAAGAACATGTATGAGCCAATACTAAATGAAATTCAAGTTTTGATCAAGATGCTATTAATCTACCACTTAAAGTGTTCCACTACTTAAAAGATCAGCAAACCGAGCAAACTAATCACTCTCCCTAAAAGATGGCATGATAAATCAAGCATAAGCAGATAGATTTAGCTGACAGAGGTAAAATGTAACAAGAAACAGCACACCGGATTGCACATACGCTGAATATATTGATAGGCAAAAACCTAAATACACCAAAAAGTTAATAAGAAAATAAACGCGTTAACTAAACTAAGTAGTACCTCAGTCTCAAATCTCCCATTAATCAATTGAACAGCTTCTTTAAGCATTGATACATCAACATCCCCATTTGGTAGAGGGACAACCATATTATCCAGCATTATCCTGGTCAAGGAAGTCTCCATATGAGATGCATACTGTAATACTTCATTTACTTCCTCAAGTGTCCTGGTCTCAACCTGAATAATTAATAGAAAAAATAAACATAACTCCGATAACAATATGAATATCTCGTAAGTGCCTCTTTCAAAATCAAAATTCAAAAAGAAAGGTAGATAATGGAATTCTGAGGGAAAACTGGGAAAAAAAAAAACAAAAGAAAAAGGAAAAAGGTAGACCATGAACCATATCAAGTTTTTCAGATTAATTTAATTTAAACTTTTGCTTATAATTCTACTGTATAGAGGCTTTATAATCTGCAGAAGACTATAAAATATTTCAAAATTACCTCAACCTCCATTTGAAGATTCTTTTGCCCTAGATACTCATCAACAGATCTAATGGCATTTATGATACCTCCAGCTGCTGATATATGATTATCTTTTATCATAACCATATCAAATAAACCCATTCTGTGATTCTTCCCTCCACCAATTAGTACCTATAATGAGAAAAATCTACCAGGTAAACCAAAAAACTTATATCCAATCTAAATTAATGAACTCAAAACATTGGTAAGAAAGCAATGGTTTATGATCTACACCGCCCATTTATCCACCAAACGCAAAGCTGGAGCAGTCTTTCTCGTCTCTAAAATGGTTGCTGGGTGTGCAAGATCTGCCATTGCCTGCAGGAAGCAGCACTTTGTTTATTATATCTCATCTATCCAACATGGATAACATAACAATCAACATCTACCAGGTCCATGGCTTCATTCAGTATACTACATCACCGAAATCTAATTTGCATGTCTAATAATGAAATTCAGTCTGAGAATCTTTTTTAGTGTTAGTTCCTCATCCTATGTCATCCATAGTGTGTTAAATCTTAAATTCAGGTGCATAGGGCTAAAATCATCCTAATGGCAATTCATAACACAAATGAGACTGAGATATAAAGGAGTGATACCAAAAATGCAAACTTGTATGAAGGTGCAAAGACATTAGGGGAATGAATTGAGGGATTCTTCCAAGAATTCGACTACCCTACTTTTGGGTTTTCGGGGTTTTTAATAGCAGCAACCCCCCCCCCCCCCGGGCCCCCCCCAAAAAACGAAAAAAAATTCATGCACACCACTTCAAAACATAGACTTAAACAACTTTGTCCTCTTCCATATCTGAACAGCAACAATCCAGATAAAAAGAAATGAGTATTCATTCTAACAGCCAAATATTGTCATCTGCAACATTTTCTTGATTTTATTGAAAAGTTCAAGGGAAAACGAAGACCTTAGTTAGAGTTGCTATTCCACTCATCCGCTGCATAAAGTTTAGCACTACTCTTTCAGCAATAACAATGCTGTGTGCCCGCCCTGAATAGAGGGAAGAGAGATAGTCAATCATAACTTATCAATGAAACCTACCAAAATGAATTTATTTTTCTTGGTTTACCTGAAACTTTGCCAAACTGCAATCCCTTATGAACATGATCTCCATCCTTTAGAGACCATTCCACCTGATAAGAGAATGTAGTACATTAAGAATGATAGAAAATCACACAAATAAAGCGGCCACAAAAATCGTGTGTATTAATACCTTCAGAGAAGGATCAACCTCATGAAATATCTTCTCTGCAAGTGCAATCCCAGCAATGATACCATCTTCCTTTGCCAGGAAATGGGCTTCCACTTCCATGTCAAATGGAATGGTAGCCATACAAGTTACATCCCCTGCAATAGTACCACACATCTTGCTAATATGACAGAATAACAATGCCTCACTATAGAAGACTTTATACCTTTATATTTACATGGAAAGCATATAGATCATAAAATAAATTTAAGTTTCAACTTAGAAACATGAAAATGATTGAATTGAACCTCGATCCCCAGCATCTTCTGCAAGGGCTAGTTTGACAACACCCTTTAAATCATAGGTAGGATGTGAAGGAAGCTTTATTGCTGTTGACTCAAATCCAGGTTTTCTGATTCCAGTTGCCGACATTTTAACAACCTGCCTGCAAACGTCCAAACAATTCAAATTAGGATCAATCAACCAGCTAGTCAAAAGTGGATTTTGGAAGCAAAAATCTCAAACAAACCTTGAATTAGTACAAAGGTGAGGCCAAACCAATGGAGATATAGAAAGAACCCCAGGCATTAATGCTCTCTCTGAAGCTCCTATCAAGTGTGCAGACAACAGAGCTTCAATCATAACCTGTCCACAGGAATGACTGCTCTGCCAAATCAATAAACCAGGAAACAAAGGGAAAAAAAATGTTGAGTTTAACCAAAGCGATAAGAGTAAATTCACAATCATTCATGCCTTGAAAGATAAATTTTAATACACATATATTGGACACATATACAGCAAATGTTTACATTCCATGAAATGAGATCAACGACCAAATAGCAGCGACTGTCCAAAATGAAACATAGAGGAATAGAGTTTTAAACTTGGCATTAACAAGTAGTAGCTAGCCTCAGTGTACATTACATCAAAAACAGCTCAATTCTACATCATTTTAATTCTTCCAAAACATATTACATATGGATAGTACATAATTATTCATTCTATCAGTAGCATAAAAGTTTAATAACACAGCTACTAAAAGCAGCACTCAATACACTGACAACAGAACCCACGAGTAAATTAATCTAGCAAACTGACTTTGCCCCCAAGAACATCTTATTTGCGAGAAAGCAAAAGAACTCACAAAATTTATTCTTTAAACGAGTAGAGCTAATTATGTATAGGAGAAATTCTGCCGTCAAAAAAATTACGCTCAAATGCATAAGATAAAACGAAATGATTAAAGCGCAAAAGGTTCATCATTTTAGATACAAACAATAGCAAAGAAGAGTACAGGTGAATAATTTGCCTCACCGGAGAATTTAATCGGAAGTTCAGAATTTTTTTTGTAGAGGACTGAGCGGGGGTGGTTTCTTAGAAATCCAGCATTATACAAACAAAACAAAACAGACAAACGGGGCTGGTAACATTTCAAGCCCAGCTCAAGGTTTTGCTATTGATTAGCAGCTTAGATCCTTTAAAAGTTTTTCTAAGTTTGGACGGGTCGATCTTGGGCCGGGTCTGAACTTTTTTAATTAAATATGAAATAAATTTTTAATAAAATAAAAAATTTTACATTATAGATAATTATCCAATACATAATATAATAATAGTTTTATACACAAAAATATTATTAACACAACATTATAAATATAAATACTAATATGATATTTTGAGTTTTTCTTTTCTATTTAAATTTAATTTATTTTTTATTTATAAATTAAAAAGCCTAGGCTTTCCTAGGCCTTAGGGATGGCAAAATCCGGATCCGAATCCGGATATAGATACATCCGCATCCGGATCCGCATTGAGATTTTTATATCCGGATTCGGATCCGCATCCGCAAATTTTTTTGCGGATCCGGATGCGGGTAATATCCGGCCGGATTACGGGCGGATATCCCGGATATTCGGATACGCAAAAATTAAATTTACAAATTAAAAATATAATTTAAAAATTCATCAATTTATTAAAACCTAAACCCAAAACCGAATCCCAAACCTATTAAACTAAATTGAATCAACAAAGAAAATTACATTAAGCCAATCTGCCAGTGAAAATTTGAAACTTAAACATGTTAAATTAGATTGAACCCATTAACTAGAATCAAACAATCAACCCAAATACGAAATCATTAACCGGTAACTAGAATCAAACAATCAACCCAAATACGAAATCATTAACCGGTAAAAAGAAAAAGAAAAAAAGCCATGCAATTAATAACACCAGAAAAATGGAAACATAAGAAAGACTCAATCAGGCGAGCCTTGGACGACAGTGGTAGCGGCGTGCTTGGGCAAGGCTTCAATGACTGGAAAAATGGGAACAAAAGTAAGATCCCATCAGGCGAGCCTTGGACGACAGCGGCAGCGGTGTGCTGATGCGAGGCTTCGACGACTGGGAGGATTCGACGAAGGCGAGGATTCGACAACGACGAAGCGTGGAGCGACAGCAGCTGACTCAAATCGAGGCTTGGAGACGAGACGACGGCGAGGCGTGGAGCGACAGCAGCTGACTCAAATCGAGGCTTGGAGACGAGACTTAGGCGAGGCCGTGAGGAAAACAGCGACGTCGTTATGGAATTGGGGAATTGGGTGTTGGGGATTTGTGGGTTGCGGCTGCTGGAGAGTGGAGATGTTTTGTGAGCGTGTGTGAAATGTGAATGCGGGTTAGGGATTGGGTTAGATTAAGTAATATATATATATATATTTATTAAATTTAATATAAAATTAACCGGATCCGGATATCCGGTTTTCCGGATGTACTTACATCCGGATCCGGATCCGGATCCGTACGGATCTTAATTCATTACATCCGGATCCGCATTTTTTCACTTCGGATCCGGATATTCCGGATCCTTGCGGATGCGGGTCGGATCCGAATTTATTTGCCAACCCTACTAGGCCTTATAGGGAGCTTTTCTCTTCATGTTAATTTTTACAAATTTCCCTATGTTTAATTTAATTATAAAAATTAAATAAAATTATAATTAGCAGGTCTTAATTTTTTTATAATCATAATTTTATTAAAAAATTATCATCTTAGATTTGAGATTATTTGTTTTATTAAATTTAGGGGATCTTAGATTTTGAGATTATTTATTTTATTAAATTTAGGGGTATTCTTGTAATTATAATTTTTTCCAAAATTTTGTAGAATAAAATAAGCTTTTAATTCATTTAGGGGTGAAATGGTTATTTTTAGTTCAAAGTGGCTAATTGATATAAGTTTATAAACAAAGATAGTGAAAAAGTATGTTAAAATTTTGTGATGGTTAAATGTACATATAACAAAACAAAGGTGGTATATATATAGATATATATATTTGTCTTCTTAACAAAAAGAAAATAAATTGAGATTTTAAAAAGTGAGATGATTACTTGAATATAGTTAATTTAAGTGGGAGTGATCCAAAATTAACTCTCTTTTTTTTTGTTGTGTTTTTCTTTTTCAGAAGAAGATGAATGAAAACAAAAAAAAGTTATTTGGAAGAATTTTAAGTAATGGTAAAAATTAATTTTAGATAATATTTTTCAGTATGAAATACATGTTTTTTTTTAATAAAAATCCATAAGCTTAACTCATCCGACGTGGAATATTTATACCATACGACAACTCAAGTTATCAAATTAAATTAAGTGAAAATCTTTTCTTAAAATCCAATTACATGACCGGACACCAAAAGTTCAATAAAATAAAGGCTACAAAAGTTCAAGGGACAAGACGAGTAATTGTACCACAATTGTACTTATCGGGACTCACATGCGTGGTTCGATTCTGTTAGAAAACAAGAGCAGGAGATTCGAGTATTCGCATTAATTAATTGGATAATTGACTCAAACGGTATGAATTATGAGGGCATTTACTTTTTGCAGTTAAAGATAATGTTAGTCAATAATACGGTAATTCAAATATTCAATCACAGTCTTCAAACTATTTGACGATCAAATAATAAAACTTAACAAAACTTTATGAGCATGCTTGTGGAAAAATTGGAAGACTAATCGTTACGCAAGGGAAAGCTTGACTTTAAGTGGGGTACAATCATGCACGGTCATAAAATAACATGCACTTAAAAACATTTTGATGGAGATTCAACTGAAGAATATGGATCATAGATCTGAGCGTGGGGCCAGCTTGTGCTGAGATTTTAAAAATAATTTCGTGTTGCATGTGTACATTCGTCATGATTTATGTTTAGCACTCAATTACTTTTGCTTTCTAGTTTCTATTATATATATATATATAATCACTAATCATGCACATATGAGATGGTACTTGATGAACTTAAGAGGTACAACATGAAGAACATGAATTTATACATGAAGTAAATAATTTTAAGCCTACTTTGAGAGGATGGGAAAGCGGACAGCTAATGTTAATTTTAACTAGCTCATGGAGAGCCAGTTACGCCACTAACTTAGATAAATTAAAGAAACGATAATTAATGAAATTACCTGTCACATTTTAGAGATTGATCAATGGTTAAATGTTGAATTCATGCATGTTTTGTACTTTAATTTGCTGCAAAACATTCCATTCTTATTTTTTGTACTATGACACTTTTTTTTGAGGGACGCGCGAGAATCATTACCTCTCTCTTGTTGTAATTATGAAAAAAACGTTTATTAATTATAAAAGAAAAATGTCACCCTCAATCTCAATTAAAGAATATTAGTTTGTGGAGAAAGTTTCACTTATACCCCTTAAAATTTTTTATTATTTTTATTTTATTTTTAAATATGTCCCAATTTGACAATTTTATTTGCCAACTAGAGTTAGAAGACTTTTTTTTACAAAATGATTCAATTATATATTTATAGAATAAATTAAAATCATTTGGAGGCTAAAATATAGTACTACTTAATTCACTATAATAAACGTTATGGTTTGGTCTATTTGATAATACGCACACAAACGCACACACATTATCATTAGGAGTAGTTTTACAATAAAAGAATCTCTTACTTTAATTAAAGTAATAACTAATATGTGTCACTTATTTATTAGATGATGAATGTAAAATTACTTATTAATCTATTCTACCATTCAATTGATGAATTAATATTTGTTGAGACTCAAATTGAAGCTCAAACATTGAGATCCCCAACAATATCATAACAATAATATGATAACAATTAACAATACTTTCATAATTTCATGGTTTATTTTCTTAACAGTCACACTGTCTTTCTTTTCATTAAATTAAATTTTAATATACAATTTTAATAATTTAAATTATGAGTTAACTGTTATATTATTGTCATTCTTTTGTGTGTGTGTGTGTGCGCGTAGTAGTTTCTACAATCTTAAAGTGGGAGAAAAATTCAAAATTTTTTTAAAACTATAGAGTTTTAAATTTAAAATTTAAAATGTTTAAACTATATGATTTATGTTACCACTGTATTTACCATAAATTTAAATTATTAAATTTAAAACTTAAAACGTTCGTAAAAATATTTACCATAAATTTATAAATTAGCCCGGTTATAAAAAGTAGGGTCCGTCCTTGACACGACAGAAAAGTGATGATGTTACCACTGTGTTTTTCTAGATGGGCTGCTACTGCAATTTTCAACTCAAGACATTCAGAACTCAGAAAGAAATTCAAAAAGATAAATGATGGCCCACTATCAAGTAAAATCACCAGGAATTCTGGGCACTAAAATTAATTTATCACAGTAAAATGAAAAACCATCAATTCAGACAAGCTTTAATTCATTAGTCCAACACATTCGGCACCCAAAGGAAAACTTTACCTCTTTATGTATCGTTGATTCTGCAGCTCTATATATATATATTTCACGCTTTCTCAATGTAGTAACAAATTGATCGGTTCTTAACCAATAACAGAAAAAAGAAGAAATAATTCAACTGTGTCATCTTTGATGATGTGTTTTATTAGGGTTTCCATGGTCGTTATTTTCTTGTTAATTCTTGTGGGTATGGCTTCGAATATTGGTGGATGCAGCGGCCGGCCAATGAGGCAGCTGTTCAATGGTTTTGAAAACAGGCTACCAAAAGAACCAGTGCCGCCTTCAGGGCCCTCTCAGTGCCAAAACGCCCTTAGTCCTTACTATCAAACGGCTGATAACTTCTCTTCCACTGCCAGTAAAGTTGATGATTTTATTGGTTGCCCTTGATTAACATGTTGTATTTCATTTGTTCCATCTCATCACGAGTAGCTTAAGTTTAGTTTCTTTATACATCACACAGAGGAAACTCAGAAATCAAAGTTAAAAAATTTTGCTGTTTCAATTACTTTTCATTTATTTATTTATTTTTTCACTCCTCTAATTTTTAGGGCATTAATATTTATATTCTTTTATTTTGTGAAGAGATCTATGGATACTGATGTAATCCAGAATGAAGAGAACATATACTGTCTGCTTGTTTATTTGATTACCATACGGACGTTCTCTTTTCCTCTTCCATTATTCAGTAATCGACGAAACTGAACAAAAAGATGTTTATATATTGTACAACTCCTAGAAACCAGCTTCACTTGTCTTGTTTATTTTAATTTTATTGGTGATTGGATACTTGATAGTGATTTCATGCTTAATTTATTGGCTTGAGAATGATTCTATGCCTGTTGTTCATCTCCTTTCAAACCCCTCTCTTAGACCTCTTTTGTCTGTTTAGAATCGTTTGATTAAATTATTGTCATTTGCTGGATTCCATGAGTTTCGAATTTCAACCCCTCATATAGATGAAATAATGTGTTCCTGACTTGTTATCCAACCTAGGGTGTCCGTTGTGCCACCTACTTTACTTGGGGGATTGGCCTCCTCCAATTACAAGCGACCTTTCCAAAGATATAGTAACATAAATTAACTTCTTGATATTTATCATTGTTCTAATCTTTAATTTATGTGATTCCAGAATAGCATATATGATCATGTGACAAACACGATCGATATTCGATCCTCTTGCATCATATCTTAAAGAAGAACGTTCAGAAATCACAATTACACATTATATTTACTCTCTGAGTGCGATTTGACAAAGGATTAATATGCACTAGGACTATTACCAGCTGTACCATGCACACTTGAATGATTTGTTGAGAGGTTTACTTGGTAAAATTTTCAACTGATAAAGGAATATACACTAGAACTAGTACCCTAGAACTCTTGAAATTGAGAGAATAGTTAATGAAATTTGGGTGCGATGTATACTGATTGGGTAGGTAGTGGTGCATTATGCGGAAAATGTTGGTGAAGTTACATTTTGAAGACCTCTACGTTTTAACAAGTTGAAAATATATTGAGTCAGGACGGATATAATTTCGCTGGAGCAATCTTGAGGCGTCTACTTGACTCTTAGGCTGGTTTTATTAAAAAAATATTATAAAATATATATTATTTTAAATATTTGTATTTATTTGACTCATTTATTATACATATATAAAGTTTTAAACACTTAAAGTTTATATTTTCATGTTAAATTTTATTAAAATAATTTAAAACTTATAAAATTACCAAAAAATAAAAAAATATACACATATAATATTAAAAAATATCTAATCTGGGTACCCGGATAAAAACCCGGTAAAACTCGGCCCGGACATCATTGCATCCGGGCAGGGTCCGGTCATTGCGATACCCGAACCCGGCCCGGGGTTTTGCCATCCCTATTAGCACCTAACTTTATAGACGGTTGTCAATAACTTTGATTGGGTTGGTCGGAACCTCTTCTCCTCTAATGATTGTGAGAATATTTTCTTTGTTGTAATATATATTTTTTAAAAAAAATCTTTATGGGCGGTTATGAAAGATAGCGAATGACATTAAAATTATATCTGACATCAATTTCAAAAGTTAATTATCTTAAGTTAAGTGGTGAATTATAACTCCATAATTTATTAATTTTTGATTATTTTAGTCTTCTCATATGTTATGGGAGTATAATAAAGGGAAATTATCATTGCCCTACCTCTCTTTTATCTTATGTTCATCCAACCACCACAAAATTTTAACATGTTCTTTGCACCACCATTCTTTTAAAATTTGTATCAATTAGCCACTTTTGCACTAACACCGTTAAAAAATTTAAATAAATAACAATTTTACCCTTAAATAAATTAAAAGATCATTTTATTTTATAAAAGATTTAAAAAATAAAAAATTATAATTATAAAAATACTCCTAAATTTAATAAAAAATAAATCTCAAATAGATGTGCTCAGTTAATTTTTATTAAATTTAGATTTTGTAAAATTTTAATAATTATTTTTATTAAAAATTATAATTTTGAAAAATTTTATTCAAATAACTGAATTTATTTATTAAAAATTATAAATTTGCAAAATTTTATTAAAATAACTGAATTTATTTATTAAAAATAAATTCCAAAATTTTAATAATTTAGGGGATTTTTATTAAATCCCAAAATTTTGTAATTATTTTTATAATTATAATTTTTTATTAAAATAGTTTTATTAAAAAATAAATATTCTAATTTTTGAATTTATTTTTTATTAAATTAGGAGTATTTTGTAATTATAATTTTTTATTTTCAAATTTTTTATAAAATAAAAATGATCTTTTTATTTATTTAGGGGTAAAATTATTATTTTATTAAAGTTATTTAACGGTGTTAGTACAAAAGTGACTAATTGATACAAACTTAAAAAGAAAGGTGGTGCAAAGAACATGTTAAAATTTAGTAGTGGTTAGATGAATATAAGACAAAAGAGAGGTGGGGCAATGATAATTTCCCTATAATAAATTATGAATTCATGGGATCGAACTTTTAATAGATTTCTTATTAGTCTTTACTTGTGAGTTATGAGTCATGCATATTGTTAGCCTACATGGCTATTAATATTGATTTTGATGATAACAAACCACATATTTTTGGACAAACAAATATTTACGTATTATGTTTTTATAACAAGAAAATGTTTTTAATATATATTATTTGGAATTTCGGATTTGGGTTGATTTGAAAACATTTAAATTGATTTGGGTCATAATATAATTTCTATAAAATTGGGCTTTATCATAATTTCAGAAAGTTTTGGGATTCACAAAGGATTATTGAAAAATTCTGAAATTGGACCTATTTGTAACATTTTATAACTTTTTGGGCCATACTACAGTTATTGAAAGTTTTAGGGCAAAACTATAATTAACAAGTAGGTTAAGAAGCTAGCATAGCTAACAACCTCTGATGTAGAACGCTGGGATAGTGAGCGTAATCTCTTCCAATGGAAAACTACTGTCCGGTTTGGTAGCGGTATCCTACATTCTAATCGAAAGTCTCCAGAAAATAAACGGCTATCCGGTTATCATAAGCGGTATGTCGAATAGTGTGAAATTCAAATGTTTGCCTTAACGGTAACATTTAAGCTAACCGGATTTGAGAACTGCAGTTTGCTTATGACCAAAATGTGCATAACGGCTAGTTTTTTATCTCCCACTATAAAAACTCAACCCCAATTCATTTTCAAGGTTCCAAGCAAGCACAAACAAAAGACATACAACATTTCTTGAGCTTTAAATTCGTGAATCAATATACCTTGAGTGATCTTTGATCTTAAACTTGTTTATCTACTCTTTAAGAGAGATATTGGTTGTAATTTCATTTCATCTTCTCATTTGTGAGTATTTGAGTGAGTGAAACACTTGAGTGAAGAGATTGAGTTAAAATCTCTTTGTTGTAAAGGTTTATTGACACCTTGAAGTCAATTGTAAGTTCATTAAGCCTTGGGAGGCTTGAATAGTGAAATCCTCAAGCTTGGTTTGTTTGGAGGCGTGGACGTAGGCGGGGATAGCCGAACCACGTAAAAATTTGTGTGTTTGTTTCTCTTCTCTCTCACTCATTTATTATTGAACTGTTATTAAACTTATTGCTTTCATTTTTATTAAGGCATTGGATTGAATTGTTATGTGGATTTGTTAGGATATTATTTTTTAAAACACCAATTCACCTCCCTCTTGGGTTGCACTCTTGTCTTTCAATTGGGATGATAGCGAAGAGGATACAAGTGATGATGAAGAGCAACAAGAGATGACAAATCTAGCTCTTATGGCATTTGGAGAAGAGTCATGTGATGAACTTGATGAGGTAAGTGATCTTCCTTCATATGATGAATTGCATGATGCCTTCAATGAGTTGCATGATGAATTGATGAAAATTGGTAAAAAGAATGTTTGCCTTAAAAAGAAGATGGTAGAGCTTAAAAATGAGAATGAATCATTTAGTACTAAGGTTGCATGCCTTGAATTAGAAAATAAGACACTGCATGATAAGATTGCATTATTTGAAAATTCTAGTACTTCACATGAGCATTTAGAATCACATGTATATGACTTGAAAAATGAAAATGATGCTTTACAAAAATGCAATTATTCATTAAATGAAATGATTAAAGTACTAGAGTTAGACAATAAAATGTTGCATGATAAAATTGCATCTTTTAAAGGCAAACAAAGCACTTCATATGAGCTTGAGAAATCACATGTTGATGTATTAATGAAAGAAAATGAAGTGCTAAAGAAGAAGAGCAATGACCTAAATCAAATTGTGTTAAAATTTACAAATGGACAAAAATGTTAGATAACTTGCTTAATACACAAAAATGTATGTTTGACAAAGGAGGTATTGGTTATAAGCCAAATTTGAAACAAAAATGTTATAAGAATTATTTTGTTAAGGCTACCTCCACATGTGATCATAAAATTGTTTGTCATTATTGCAATCAAGATGGTCACATGAAGAATAGATGTCCGGTCAAAAGAAATGTATATTATGGAGCAAAATATATTTGGGTTCCAAAAGGAACTAAATCTAATACGCAAGGACCCAAGAGTATTTGGGTACCAAAGGGCACAACGTGAATGATTTCTTTGTAGGTACCACAATCAAGGAATGGTGGAGAGTTCCTTGATGAAGGCTTGTGAGGACAATCACTTGATCATGATCTAGGAGAAAAAGATGAGGCAAGATGACTTAATTATTTTGGTAACAATTCTTACCATATTTATTTTGTTGAATAGATCATAATGGATGGATAATACCTTGATTTGTGATTTGTTGATATGGTTGTTCTTGTATGGATTTATGGTTTAAGTGTTGAATGGCTCATTGAAAAGTTTTAAATCACAAAATGATTTAAAATTGATCAATTTCTAAAGCCAAAAATAAATTGGTGTGTGTGATACAAGTATAAGAACTTGCCGCAATTAAATCTGAGGTGAAAATATTCCCGGAGTTTAAATCAGTATAACCCCTCCTTTCTTCCGGAAATCCTTTCCTTTAGTTAAAATTGCTCTTGAGTAAAATTTCGGATAACCAGCTTTATCAAACCGGTAAGCCGGATATTCTCTGTTGGCTCTCAAGACAAGTTTCGGAAAACCGGATCTCTTCATCCGTTAAATCGAATTTGCAAATATTCACATTCTGTTTTTAAAACCGGAGAACCGGTTTTGTCATCTGGACAACCGGATTCTCATTAGAGTAATTCTGTTTTAAAACCGGCAAACCGGTTATTCAAAACCGGTACACCGAATGCATGGTATTTTTTTTTGGAAATTTAGCCGGACAACCGATCACGTAAAACAGATAGCCGGTTGTGTTTTTTCATCTTTTCTGGATACAAACCGGATAACCGGTTGTGGTATTCGGTCTGCCGAATTCATAAAGGAAACATTCTGTTTCAATTTCGGGTAACCGGTTCCTTAAATCCGTGAGCCGTTTTCTGCATTGGTAAAATTCTGTAAAAACATTCGGATATCCGGTTACTAAAATCGGTAAATCGGTTATGTTTTGAATGCAATTTAAAATGCATCCGGGTAACCGAACTACAAACCGGTAAGCCGTTTTATTCATTGAAACAATCTGTTCTAAAACCGGATAACCGGTTGTTTTATTCGGTCAACCGAATTCATAAAGGGAAGTTTCTGTTCTGTATTCGGGTAACCGGTTCCTAAAACCGGTAAGCCGTTTAACTTAGAGCTCAATTCTGGAATCCATCCGGATAACCGAATATGAAACCGGTAAGCCATTTGTGTTTGTTTCACAATCTGTTTTGAAACCGGATAACCGGATTCAAAACCGGTAATCCGTTTGCTTTTGATGCATATTCTGTTTAATAACCGGCTAACCGGTTAGTGCAATCCGGGTAGCCGGATTCGCGATTTCTTAAGGCATCTTTCATGCCTTCTCTCTTTCGGCAAACCAATTGTTTTCCCTCTCCAAAACCGATTCTTCTCCTCTCCAAATTCACTTCATAATCAACCATGTTTCACTCGTTTTTTATGAAAATCAAGCCAAATAACTTGTTTCCCATCCGGTTTTATACTTAAAATCTCTTTCAAAACCCTTTTTCATCATCCACATCTCTAGATCCGAAAATTACATTTAGTTTTTTCAAACTTTTATCTCTCTAGATTTCTTGCTTTTAATCCGTTTTCAACACAACTTGCTTCATAAAACTTCTTCCAATCCTCATCATCTACTCTTTCATTGCTTTATTTCACTTCAAATCACTAAAAATCACCATGTCAAGCTCGCGGCCGGTTCGGGGAAAAGGCAAAGAGCCGGTTCATCCTTCCAAGAGTTCACGGCAAGCTAGTAACACCTCAAATCAATCCACCTTCGAGTCCACACACCTTCCAAACAAGCGTTTAATCACCCGATTTCACCGCAATTTCGGAAGCCGTGAGGTACTCAATACTTTTTATGTTTTACCCGAATGGCTTAAAAGTCTCCACATTAGTAATAGAAATTTATTTGATTTGTTGAGTGAAGTTGGTTGGATGAATGCGCTTATGGTTGAGGAGAATGTTTATCCCGACTTGGTGAAAGTGTTTTACTCGAATATAGATGTTTCCGAGGAGAATAAGACTCGAGTAGTCACCAATGTTGGAGGAGTTATGATTGATTTTGATGTTAAGTTGCTGAATTCTCTCATAGGATCATCTGCTCGTGGTCTAGAAATTTTTTCAAGTAGGAAATCTCCGAAAATTTGTGATTATGTTCATGTCGATGCCGTTTGTAATATATGTCGGCGTATTGATCTTTCTGTTGACAATTGTACCACTCATTTCCGTACTCAATGTCTTTGTCTTCAAACTCGCATTTTACTTCGTTTTATTCAGTCTATTGTTCTTCCTAGATCAGGGCATTTGGATGAGGTTTCACACATGGACGTTGCATTTCTTAATTGTATTCTTAGACACCGTCCGGTTAATCTTGGATATACCATTCTTCGCACTATGTTGACCATACCCGACCTCATTACTCGTCCCCTTCCATATGGTCACTTCATTACCCTGATCCTTAAACACTTTAAGGTACCGATTCACGAACCTTCGTTTAGAACTTCTAAGAGTATCGGAGATGAAGCTGTCTGCGCTTTAGGATTTGAGTGGAGCAATGGGACTTGGGTCAAGTTCACTGAAAACAAATACACCTTTCTTGCTTCGAGTGATGATCGACCACTCAATCATGTCATCCCAGCTGATCAGCTTCCTGATTTCTCACTTCTGTTTAGAGGTCAGCGTCGTCGCCGAGATCCTTCAGTGTCTACATCTGCTCCTGCAGCCTCTGCATCTGCCTTATCACCTCCTGCGCCTCCTATTTCTGAAGGGGTTACTCTTTAGCAGCTTATGGATGAGGTCTCTCTCTGTGAGGCAGACTGAGTTTCAGCAGCAGCAGCAGCAGCTTATCCATGGCCAGCGCCATTTCTTTGAGCATTTTGGGATTCCATATCCATATCCACCTCCATCACCACCATTCTCACCACCTCAGTAGGCTCCTATGCTTGTATCTGGACACACCTACATTTTATTTACTGTTTTATGTTCTTTTATGGATGTTTATGCATGGTTGTTCTGGTTTGGATTATGTATTTGTTTTTGGATGATATGGATTTGTTTTAATTGATCGTTATGCTCTTTCTTATATTCTGGATAATTTTTACTAATGTGCCTGTATTGAGATTTTGATTATTGATAGGGGGAGCTAATTTTTACTCTTTTTGATGATGAAGGGGGAGATAATTTGTAAAGGTTCATTTGTTCATGTGTTATGAAAAATATTTATGTGCATTTATGCAGGGGGAGTATTTTTTTTTTTAATCTCTTTGAAATTATTATTATTTTTTTTTTTAAAACCTTGCATTTATTAAGGGGGGGTTTTTCATAAATAAATTAATTTTTATAATGTGTTTGTCATCATCAAAAAGTGGGAGATTGTTAGCCTACATGGCTATTAATATTGATTTTGATGATAACAAACCACATATTTTTGGACAAACAAATGTTTACATATTATGTTTTTATAACAAGAAAATGTTTTTAATATATATTATTTAGAATTTCGGATTTGGGTTGATTTGAAAATATTTAAATTGATTTGGGTCATAATATAATTTCTATAAAATTGGGCTTTATCATAATTTCAGAAAGTTTTGGGATTCACAAAGGATTATTGAAAAATTCTGAAATTGGACCTATTTGTAACATTTTATAACTTTTATAACCATACTACGCTTATTGAAAGTTTTAGGGCAAAACTATAATTTTGAGAACAGTTCACCGTAGAAGATCAGAAGCGCTAACCGGTTACGTAAACGGCCAGCTGGGATAGTGAGCGTAATCTCTTCCAATGGAAAACTACCGTCGGTTTGCAAATGGCCATCCGCTACGAATCAGAAAGTCTCCAGAAAATAAACGGCTATCCGGTTATCATAAGCGGTATGTCGAATAGTGTGAAATTCAAATGTTTGCCTTAACGGTAACATTTAAGCGGCTAACCGGATTTGAGAAACGGTAAGCCGGTTATGACCAAAATGTGCATAACGGCTAGTTTTTTATCTCCCACTATAAAAACTCAACCCCAATTCATTTTCAAGGTTCCAAGCAAGCACAAACAAAAGACATACAACATTTCTTGAGCTTTAAATTCGTGAATCAATATACCTTGAGTGATCTTTGATCTTAAACTTGTTTATCTACTCTTTAAGAGAGATATTGGTTGTAATTTCATTTCATCTTCTCATTTGTGAGTATTTGAGTGAGTGAAACACTTGAGTGAAGAGATTGAGTTAAAATCTCTTTGTTGTAAAGGTTTATTGACACCTTGAAGTCAATTGTAAGTTCATTAAGCCTTGGGAGGCTTGGATAGTGAAATCCTCAAGCTTGGTTTGCTTGGAGGCGTGGACGTAGGCGGGGATAGCCGAACCACGTAAAAATTTGTGTATTTGTTTCTCTTCTCTTTCACTCATTTATTATTGAACTGTTATTAAACTTATTGCTTTCATTTTTATTAAGGCATTGGATTGAATTGTTATGTGGATTTGTTAGGATATTATTTTTTAAAACACCAATTCACCTCCCTCTTGGGTTGCACTCTTGTCTTTCACATATGTCTTTGTACTATAACATTAAAAAAGAATACAAAAAAATATGCACAAACCATTTGATATTATACATAATGAGAAGAGAAAAGATATAAAAAAATCTCATTTCAAATAATATGATATGTGATACGTTATCTATCAAATGATTGATGTATTTTCGTAAGTTTAAATTGAATTACTTGTATAGTAGAACCTCACTAAATTAATAGTCTTGCGATCATGAATCAACTTCACATTGTAATAAGTTATAATTTTTCCATATCCTATTTTAAGGAACTTGTCTCTACGTAATAATAATGATTTGTATATTGCAAAATATATGCTATATATGTTATACTAGAGTTTTAAAATCTCTCTATATGATATAATTTATTTTTTAAAATTGTTTGTGACTATGATCTATTTTTTAGCATTTTTACCAAATCATTATACAATATTTATAGAGTTTATATTGAGAAAAAAATATTAAAGAGGATGCAAATGTTTAGAATTTTAAGTACATATAGTATTTAGATACCATGTCTATCTCTTTGTCATTTTTTTTTCAGATTTGATATGATATGCTCCATTATTTAATTATTAATATAATATATACTTTACCTCTCCACCTCTATTAAATTATAACCTCTTCGTAACAATAAAATTAGTATAACGCCAACATTAAGACCATAAAGAGCTTTGCTGTATATAAAAAATTGATAATTTATTAATTTATAAATATAATATCACGTCATAATAGAAATTCTATAAAGTGCAAAGGTAATATAATTAGAGAATATAGCGATTTCATTAAGTTGTACGATCCAATTCTAATTTGATTTTGATCGAGCGAATCAATCACTTGATAATCATTTAGTTGGATCACGATTAGATGGTGTTAGCCTTATAGGAGGCCAGCAACCACTTGGGACTATGGAGGGGTAAAGGCAAATGAATTAGTGTCCATTCTCTTAGCATCAATTAGTTTGCAGAGGAATATGGTAGCCTTTACTTTTAAACTCTGTAGTTAAGTGTGCTGAAAATAGAGAAATTCAACGATTAATGGACTAGCACCATATCAACCAGTCAATACTATACTAGCATCGCGGATGGTGTGGGCTAGGTGTGGCTAAGTCAAAGTGGTTGAGACTCATGTGTGGGCAATTCGATTAGTACAGTTGTTCGGCATTGTATCAAGTGGTGGCTCTTTCCAAATTTGGGTGTAGTATAAATCGAGTCCTAGGGTATTGCTAAGGGGAGAACACGGCTCGAAGGAAGAGCTCGAAGAGCAGAGCAAGCCAAGAAGCAAACAAAGGGCTATAGATTTTCCTGCTTAGACAGAGGCCTTGTCAACGGAATATTCAAATTAGCATGAAAGTCCTACTTTAGATGATACGCCTCGCTGAGCTCTCTCTTGGGCTGTGAAAGCAGTGCGAAAGAAGTTGGGCTACCTTGCCTTGAGAGCTTCCCCGGTTACTGAGTCTGTGATTTCATTGTAAGTATTTGCTTCCATCTCGAAATGCTCTTTCATGATTGTATGTACACAAGTTCTCGCGCATAAGCATAGCCATATGATGAGTTGAAAGCTTAAGACTACAGAGGGATGTGATTAAATGATTTGAATGTCCATTCTCTGAGCATAAAGCACCGATTGGTTTTTAGATGAATATCGAAGCCTTTACTTCAATACTCTATAGTTAAACATGCTGAAGGTAGCGAAATTCAACTATTAGTGACGTGATGGGAAATTGCAAGAAGCACCTCAATCTAACACATGATAACTTATTTGAGAAGACTTTTTGGATGCAATTTATTAAGTCAATATTGCTCTTATTTCACCTAGATAACACATAAAATGTAGCAATGGCTTTTCATTTGAAAGTATAAAGAAAGCAATAGTGATAGATGAAATGCGTAAAACATTATGCCAATACAACAAAGAGAATCATAAACATATCATATGTATTTAGTTTCAAATTAGTCAGTTATTAATTTATGTATTAATTGGTTCTATAGGAAAATAAGATTTTTTGAAATTTTATTATCTAATAAATTTATCAAATTATTATTTATTATATTGGTCTCAAGCGGAGACCAACAAAAACTATTATTTAATAGAGATTATCGGTTTATCAAGTATTAAATTTTTAATTTACACACGCACATTAGTGAAGTTTGAACCTTGGACTTGAGTCTTAAGAAAACCATTGTTACTACTGGAACTAGAATTTGGTCTCTCATAAAGTATTAATTTAACAAAATTATACTATATTATCATACTATTCACTCGATGAATACTGCATCATATATATAATACATAATATCAATTTTAAAATACTATTTTTTAGGGTGTTTGCACTATTCCTATAAGCCAGATACGGAAAATGCAAGAAACATTCTTGAAAACTTAGTATCAAATTAAAAAAAAATATAAAAAAAGACCACATGAACGTTTTGTTTACTATAAACAGCTTCTAAAACTTAGGAAAATTTTGGCTTTATATCGAATAATTACGATTAGTTGTCTGATGAATTTTTTTTTTTTTTTTTACTATTATGATAGTAGCAACCAATTTCGAAGAAGTATAAATATGCCAACAAAGCTCAAATTGAAAGTATATAAATGAGGCCCACTAAATTAAGCCTACAATAAGAAATTAATTCCACAATTATTTGGGAGACTAGATATCTCCATTTTAAAATTAGGGGAAAAAAAAGAGAAACCGATTAATCCAATCGAAAGATTACCGGGTCGGCAGAATAAGGTTGGATACATCAAAAGTGGTTAGAGAAAAAATATAATATAATGGGGGTGTGGTAGTTGAGATTATCAGCCGAGGATGGTGCACGTCTTCAATCCACAGCCCGTCATCTCCAACCAAAAGCGACAATTTATGTTTCCATGAATGTCGAGTCGGTGCTGACAATTAATTAGCATCTCCTCCTTGTTTGCTTTTGCAGCTTTGCGGCTCAGAAAAATCTGCTTTTATCTGTGGAATTTTTATTTACTCATGCAATTTCCAATAAAAAAGAAAAATTCCTATCCATTTGTTACAAGGAGGTCTAGAACCCAACTAAAGAAGACTTTTATATTTATGCTTTTTCATGTGATTATTAATTATTGCACGAAGTATTTGTCTTTTTTCTTGAATAAGAAATTAATGTAAGACTAGAAGTCTTTAAGTAGCATCGGCAACGTCAATTAATTAATCTAATTAATTAAAGGTCCAACATGAAAATCATAATCGAGACCATTGAATAAAAATACATGTAATGTAGGAGGTTAATATTTGATAATCAAGATATTATGGCATGGACCAATGGACCTTTGAGTCAGTAGGAGAATTCTTGCACTTATAATGTTAAGTGTAAAGATTCAAGCTTCCATAAAAGTATTATAAGTGTTATTTTTAATTCTTCCTCAATTATCAAATAATTAAATAGAGCCAATATATCCCTCACGGAACGTAAGAGGAGTGGACAACCCTCAAATATTGGAGAGAGTTTAAAAACTTTGATCAATATTTCAGAGGTTTAAAGAATCTGAAAAGCTCTTCAGAGGAGTACATGTCATGAAGAAAGTTCCAATTGTATAATTTATTTGTAAATGTTAATTGTAATATTTGATATTTATAATCTGTTTATAAATATTAATTATAATATTTTATGTAATTAGCTTCTTACATCAGGGTAGGGTAGATTCTCAGAACTGTGTTATAATAGAGTAATACTTGAGAACCTTGATTAACATCTGATTGTAAGATATCAGTAGAATTTTTATTGTAATATATACATAAAAAAAATATAATATCTGATATAATATTAATTCTGTATAACAGTATTTATAAAAAAAAAAAAATCATGGCATGGAAACCACACATTTTAAATCTAAGGTTGATAGGCAACACGTGTCAAGCTAAAGGCCGAAGTCACATCACACTTGTACGTACAGTGTTTACACAACGATGCTTGTTGTTTGTCTTTAGCATATTGCACAATCGATCCATCGTTTTTGCCGTTGTCTTGTCGCATTGTGTATTTTAGTTTGTCTCAAAATTATTAACAATTAGAAGCCATAGTAAATTAACATTTTGTTCCTGTGATTTGAAATATTAAAAGAGATCCATGAACTCTACGTGATATTCACATAGATTTATAAGAATTTATAAATTAAAATATTAAAGATGGAAACAAATAGCCAACGAGCAGTGTCTACTTGTGTACGCCTCGTATAGCCACTGTCGCAATGGTGAGATCTCTATACCTGTCATAAAGATTGCTGTTGTTCGTACTGTAGGTGGTATGATCTTGACGGGGACAAAAAAAGGAGCAGAGAATATAAAAATAATTTAGATCAATACACACATACACACACATACATACATGTGTACATACACTTTTGAACACAAGTTTAAATATAATTTTTCAACCACTAGACTAAATTGAAATAAAGGTCAATATTAGATGACATGATTTATTAATTTCATTAATATTTTTCTCTCATCTCTTTTTTATGTTTAATTATTCTTCTTTTTTATTTAAAATTTTCTCCTAATTTTCTCTCTCCTATATATTCGTGAATGAAATAATAAAAACCATCAAAATTGAATAATTAACAAATTTTGTGCTCTCAATATTTGTTCAGGTAAAAATCTAAAATTATGTATATTTTTTTTTATATGTTGGTATTTATTCAGATAAAAAGTTAAAATTATCATGTTTATGTGATGTGAGATTATTATTATTAATAAGTGAGTAAAGATGGTGGAGTAGGTAGTCTGGTAGCGTGTACAGTATGACGCATTCGATGGGGGCGCGAGGCCACACGACACGTCGTGGTAGGCGGGCACTGAAAATTTTGAGTCTGTGATCGGCCGTCGTGGCTGATTGAGATGGAATTGAAGTACGGCGTGGTAGCGCGGGTGGTAGTGATATGCATGTGGGCCAAAATATATTTAAGAAAATTTTTTAATAAAAAATAAATATAAAAAGTTATGAAATTAAAGTAAAATATCTTCAAATTAAATGTTTTAATATATTTTTTAGCATAGACTTTTAAAAATTAATTTAAATCTTAGTTTTAAATAAATATTCTAATTTATTTTATGTTTATAATTTATTAAATGAACAAGTAAATATCATGATTTTAATAAATAAAATTATAAATATCATATTTTATTTATGATATTTATTAAATGAATAATGTTATTTATGATATTTATTTAATTAATTTTTTATGTTTATAATTTATTAAATGAATAAGTAAATACCATGATTTTAATAATAAAATTATAAATATCATAAATTTATAAATGATAAATAAAAAATAAAAATTTTACAACATTAATAATAAAATATTTTTCATATTAATATTAAATCATTACTTAGTTAATATTTAATAGTGATATGTTTCATTTGTGAATGAAATATTTTTCATATTTATACACAAAAAAAATTATGAATGAAATATTTTTATTATAAATTAAAAATTACATTTTCATTAAATAGAGTTCAAGTACAATTATAATATTAATAGTTCAAATAAAATTAGGTATAATTTGCATCACTACAGTTAACCGTACATCCCAACTAGGTTGGCACCTACTGAACCATCTGTCATTTGCAAATTTACAATCTTTTCACTAATTTTTAATTTTAATTAATTATTATTATGATCTATGGAATTAAATTTATGTATTGATGTGTTACGATTGATTATTTTGAAATAAAATATATAGTTGTGAAATTGTGATAAACTAATAATAAAATATTAATTGCTCTCCTAATAAAAATTAATATGATTATGAATTTATTATTATTATTATTATTATTATTATTATTATTATTATTATTATTATTATTATTATGAATTGTTGGTGGCTTAAAAAAGTATCTTATGCATGAAACTAAAACAAAAAATTAATGGGCGGCAAGCCGTGTTACCGTACAAAAATGTGCACGACCGCATTTATCCTAACCGGCCACGCCTGACACTTTGTGGCCACACACGCCGCATGGCCCACGAGGATGGCTATAGTTTGAGCTGATGAGATGAACAAAATCCAAAATCATTAAGTTGTTTTGTCCTATGGTCGAGACAGAAATTCCGCTTTCTTTCCTGGTTGTTTCTTAGTTTTAAGATTTTTTTCCTATTTTTCCTAATTCTTCTAATTTTTTATTTTTTTTCTAAAACTCGGATTTGAGTGCCGTTTGTTTTCCTTTTCTTATTTTGATTAGGGGAATTTAATTATCATGTTATATTTTAGATTTGTCTATTTTGGTTAATTCACAATATTTAGGCTGATTATAAAAGAGGTCACAAAACCCCAGTTTAATTCATTAGTTTCAATAAGATTGCTCATTATTCAGAAACCCAATTTCTTCTTTCAAGCAAGCTTAATAATGTTTCCATTTAGTCATTATGTAAGAGAAGGCACCTAAAAGTACAATTTTTTTGTTTTATGAAACTTATTCATGTCCTTGAAAACTAGAAGTGAACAAAACTCATTATTATCATACGGCAACTCACATGCATCAACCACATTACTTTAATAATTCTCTTTGCATCCACAGATTATGTAAATAAACTAATTTTGATGGTTTTAATTATTCCATTTACAAATTTATAGGAGAGAGAAAAGAGAAAATTTTAAATAAGAAAGAAAGAGAATTTTAAATATTAAAGAGAGTAGTGAGAAAAATATTAATAACTCATGTCATCTAATCTTAACTCTTCATTTCGATCTACCCTAATTGTTGAAAATTTTGATTTAAAATTGTATTTAAAAGTGTGTCTCTTGAGGAAATTCGGGAGAGGATTGTGGTTGGTTAGGAGCACCCTGTTCCCCATGCGGCAATGTGTCATAAGAAAAGTATTCTAGATAAAAATAATTTGTGGACAAAAAATAGAAGTTTGAGTTAACCCTCAATTAAATAATTAGGAACTTCCGATTTCGGACAACTTCTTCCACATAGGATTGAATCATATTTATGTGTAAGTTGAAAATATCTCACAAACAAAGAATTTAAGTTAGAGGTGACCCTCAATGCATAACTTAAAATTTAAGTATGAATCATGCACGTGAGGTCGAGAGCTTCCATATATTGTGTTTGTGTAACAGTATATAAAACAACAAAAAAAGGGGTATCTGTATATAATACAAGGGTGAGGCTATATGCACTCTAAAAATTTTTTAGAACACTCTATTATTATGCACACTCATCTATTAATTTTAAAAAAATAAATTATACTTTGTACACTCTTTAAAATACTAAAAAAATCCTCACTTAATCTTTTTTAAATTAACCATCTTAGTTACTCTCCACACTCATGAAAATACTATATACACTCAAACAAATAAATCAATTAAACAATATGTACTTTGGCCAAATCATAGTCATACAAAAAAGAATTAATCTTCTAAAAAAATATATACCAATAAATCTATTGATAATTGTTGTCAACATCAATTAAACAATATATCCTTTGGCCAAATCATAGTCATACAAAAAAGAATTCATCTTCCAAAAAAAAAATATCAATAAATCTATTGATAATTGCTGTCAACATCTATTATTACTTCTTTTGTAGCTACGTCACCCCCAATTATTTCCTTGAAATGCTGTATGCGATGATTATTTATTGTCTCCCATCCTTTGGCACAAAAGCTGTGAAATCTTTGCAATTGATTGCTACAGGAGGGATAGGATGGCCTGGTAACAAGAACACCTACATATGTTTGATTAATTTTAATTAGTAGAATTGTTTATTAAATTCAACATAAAAATAAAAAAGATATTAAAAAAATACCTCTACAAAATGATTGTTATTTACAAAACCAATAACAATCTCTTTACAAGAATCTGTAGGTATTGGCTTTGACCTAAGAGGAAGGAAGGTAAGGCACTGCTTCATCAATAAGTGGAATACCACAACGTTGTAGGCTGATGCAATAAGATGTCCCATGTCAGGCATTGTCATCCATTTTTCAAATCCTGGACAGTTCTCAAAATAGGATATTGCATGAATTAATTCATTGACTCTCTCATATGTCCCATATAAACGACTATAATGCTCCATATTCAAATGCAACTCATTCAGCAGATCTTTTCTCACTTGTAACCATCCAGTCGGCTATCGCTCTAAGCCCACAATTACCATAAGGTGTGACATCTTTAATATGATGAATGTATAATTGTAATGCAACTGGAAATTCATTAACAAATGGATTTGACTGGAGTGATTTTTTTTATACACCTAGCAACAAATATTAGGAAAAAAATGTGAAAATACAAACTATAGTTAAGAAATAAGTGTGTGTCCGTGTGTGTATATATAATTCTAATACAATTAAAACAATACATGTTGCTAATATATATAATAATTCTAATACAATTAAAACAATACCTTTTTCTAATATATTAAGTTTCCTTTATAAATATTTATTTAAGATATTTAGAAGAAAAAATTTAAGATTTAAAATAGTAAGAAAATCAAACATTAATTGCAATGCCTTAAATGAGTGTCCAAAGTAATAATATTATATATGCTTCTAATAAAGAGTCCTTAATAGTAATTTATATCATGGGTATTTTTGTAATAAAAATATTTGTAAAAATATGAGTGTTCAAAGTAATTTTTAGAGTGCATATAACCCCACCCATAATATAATGTGAGAGTAAATTTTGGGTTCAAATACTCGAGCTGTGCGCAATTAACCTATTAACAAATTTTTTTTGAAAGAAAAATATTTTATTTGTGTAACTGTATATACAAAAACGATTGGAAGAAAGAAAAAGAGTGAGCTGATGGTAGATGGGAATAGGATCATGTGAGGTTGGACACAGCATTTTCGGAATCACACGAGCACAGCTAACCTGCTCCTTTTCAAATCTGAGTCTTAATCATTCTCTCTCTTAATTTCATTTTCATCGACTCTCTCTCTTTCTCTCTCAATAGACACATAAAATTATTTTTTAATGAGTAATTTATATCCTATCCCTAAATAAATTGATATTTTACACTGTACCCCCAAAAGATTTGACTCGTTGCATTGAACCCCTAATTTCGTTATTTTCTCAGTTAAGTTTAACGGTGGAGAGGTAAAATTGAAAGTTACTTAAATTAATTTTAATGAGAATTCTCTTTATTGCAATTGAAATAAAAATATTAAAAAAATTAAAGGAAAAATAATAGTGGTAACAATGTACATGTAACAAGAATTTTTTTTTATTGAAATTGAAATAAAAACCTTTAAAAAAATTAAATGAGCTTAAATTTTTTTTTTTTTAAAAGGGCATGTGCTCTATAAAGAACCATTTTATTGGAGGGTGTTAACGTAAATATAAAATATTGGACTAGATTTTGTGTAATTAAACTTATTTGAATTCATAGAGAGGGGTATTTTTATCATTCAATCAGAAGTCCGACAGAGCCGTTAGAAATAACTGAAAAATTAATAGAATTGAGGGCATAGTGCAACGAGTCAAATCTTTTGGGGGCACGATGAAAAATGTCAATTCATTTAGGGATAGGGTACAAATTACTCTTTTTTAATTTTCATTTAATTTTTATTCTCAATTTACTGAGGAGGTTGTTAAAGGGAATTGCATAATGCATATGCACCATTGGTGTCAAGTATGTGTGTCACCAGCTAGTCAAAGCGTCTCACGGGCTAAGCCAAATGTATCAGATTCACACAAAAAAGGACACATACTCAAACACATCGAGCCTTTTCTTCATCTTATCTCTATATAATCTACCTTGTTCCCTTTGCACAAAACACCCAATACCAGCTACATGGTTTTCGAATAACTGTGGCCAAAGAGAACCAATAATAATTGGTATATTCTTATTCTTCATTTCCTTGCCTTCTTATATTTTGATAATCTCCAGCTTTAATTGTTTTAATTACCTTTATTTAAGCTTGATTTAGAAAGCTTAGTTTCACTATATTTTTTTTCGTTTTTATTGTTTTCAGGTGGGTTTTCACATATGATAGAACTATGCGTATATAACAAATTGGGTGAGAGGATTTGAATAATCAATCAACGGGTGAGTGGATTCCATGCTATGCTTGTCAAGTGAGCAGTCTTTTGCGAGTTAACCTTTGCCTCGTTGTCTGTTCGACCTTGAGCATACATATGTTGTTAGATCTTATGAAAAAACCCTAGTCAATTAGATATAACCTATGACCTAAAATCTTTTTAGATCATATTATATCAATTCCTAAAACCTTCTTAGATCATATTTAGATATTATCAATTTCCAAAGCCTTTTTAGATCAATCAGCTTCAAACTAGCTCACTCGATCGCACCTCTGAAATTTATCACAATTCGAATCATAAATTTCTCTTCTAGGAAAACGTTCTTTCCTTGAATCTGCATCTAAAGTAAGAAATTACATGTGCATGCTGATGCCCGTGCAAATATATAAATATGTATATAAATATACATGTTATCTGTTAGTTAGGTGTAAAAATTTAAAAGCATGGATAGATAGATAGATATAGATCAATAACGTTTGTATTTTCTACAAGTTGTAAATTACAGCTTTACATCTGACTTTCAGGTGCCCTAAAAATGGTAGAAAGATATGATAACTGATAAGAATTAAGTTGTGATACGATAAAATTGTTTCTGTGTATGCACAAAATTTTTTACTTACTTTTTTCTTTTTTAATTAAAATTTTGCATCAGACTGACACGTTTTTCAGGATCTGATGTTTCTCATCGAACTCTAAACTAGCTGGACCTTTTTTTATTTATTTTTTCAATCTATTTAATTATAGCGCTTTCTCTTTGCATCGAAAGCCAATAAAGTGTTTCCCACCCATGAGTCCCCTTAAGCCATGGGCTTGGCCAGTTTCACAGGAAGTGTGAAGTCGCGTTTGTTGGGAACTCAGGCTTGGCTCGAATGACTTTGGGCCCCTGGGTTACAGACAGCTTAGGTGCCTCAATTGGTGCCCCTGCGATCGCCGCATTAAAACCAAAAAAAAAAAAAAGAAAGCAAATATCTTTTTACCCTCTTTCAATACCCAATAAAAGAAAAAAGATTTATTTCGTTCTGTGGTTTAAATTGGGTACGGTTTGATTTTAACAAGCATCTAGGATGGAAACGTGGTGATGTGTATGATTTGCAAGTTGATAAATAACTATATCGTCGCTTGAATTTTCCTTCCTTAATTAAATCTGGGGGTTATTCATGCTCTTTTTGCCTTCCTTCATCCTATATTAATTCCCTCTAAGGATATTTCATAGAGATTAAAACAAATAATACCGTTAAATTTGAACATCTTTCTTTGCCAAATTGTTGTATATGCACCAAGGAGTTGGATATGTTGTAGAGTGAGAACCTTTGCTGCCATATTTAAGAAGAGAGCTGTTCTGGCTTATTTATTAATTGTTCAGTTACAGCTTAGCATGTGCCTTTAATTGTCGATTTGTTTATGTTGCTCTAAAGGAAAGTTTTTGAGTGCTTTTAGAGTATTTTTCTGTTTTTAATTCACTAAAATAATATTGTGTATGACTCAACTAATTAAAATAATATACATTTATATGTGATAAATAGTGAATGAATAATGACCAAAATTTTAATTGCACCAAAAACCTTTTCTTCTTTAAAAGGTTAATACATTAGAATAATATATCGATTCGATTAGACACTAACACTCCCGTGCATCATCTACAATAATTCAAGAAACCTTTTTTTGAGTTAAAGTAGTAAGTTTTTTTTTTTAAGCCCAAATTACTTTTTCTTTTAGCTAATTTCTATTTTAGAAATGCTCTTAGAAGTTGAATTCAGTAGTACTAAATAAAAATATAACTCTATTATTATATATATATATATATATATATATATTCATGTACGAATGTCTATATCTTAAAAGATGTGGACATCCGCACTAGAGGAACTAGGAAAGGACATGATCAAAGAACCCAATGATTTTTGTTTTTAGGATCTTGGTACCTACTACCGTGACAAAATATACCATTAATGCTACAATTCCACAAAAAGTGAAGTGTGTGGTAGGTTTGAGTTTCATGTTAGGTTTACGCGTTAAGTTTTTTCTACACAAAACGCTTTTCCATCGTAGCCGTCTCAGCATGGCACGTGTATTTAATACTAAAGTCTGGGCTCTCTAGACTTCATTCAGATCCTTTCATCCTTTACCTCTGATCCAATTCCCTAAACACGTTCTTTTCGAGTAGAATTTTGCTATCATTTTTCTAAATTTTATCATTAATCTTAATTTAGAGAATAAAAAATAATAAACTGGTTAGTTATCAAATTAACAACAATGAAATAGTTCTAACATAGTAAAATTTTGAGGTCGGACAGACAACGAATGTGAGGTATAAGCAGGGGACTCTTCATTTGACAAGGGTTTACATGGAACTCAACACCCTACTTCGCTTTCAATGTTTCAAACACACAACACAATAAAATCACATTATGCGACAACCAGTCACGCAGGAATCGATTATAACGAGGATGCATGCACCCAGGTATAGGGCCTCTCTCTTTCTCCGATTCAAAAGTAACGATCCAAAGGTAAAAGATATGTTCAAAGAATAGTGTACGCTGGCTTTCTTTCTTTCTTTTTTTATCCCCCCACAAGTAAACAAGTACAGTGCAGGGTTTGGACAAGCTCCACGTTAGTTATTCATGACAACGAGTTGGAATATTGGTGACTTGAGGTGCGTGCATCCTCTTCTCGGCTTCTGAAAAAAAAAAGAAAAGATTATTAATTATTGTACAAATTCAAACTATTTATTATGCATGTGACGAGATGATGCACTTTTCGTTGCCTCTTTATGGCCAATTACAATTACCTTGTGTCTTCATCATGATACAGAAACCCTAATTTTAGAAAATAAATTTACACTTTGACTTAGGTTTTTATGAAACTTAGATTTTAGAACCTTATAACTGTTATAAAGTATAGGAGCCCACGAAAAATATAGCCCAATAAAATCTTTCTGCATGGAATTTTTTTTTGTTCGTTTTTCATGGGTAAAGATGAAATTAAAAAAATGACCTAATCTTTTTTTTTTTAATAAAAAATAACCTAAATACTTAGAAAATATTTCTAATTAAAACACTCATTTAGCAAGTTTTTTATAAAGCGCTAAATGTATAATTCTACAAATAGTGACCTAAGTCAATTCTTTACAAAGATTGACTTAGGTACTTAGAAATATTTTTAAATAAAATGTTCAAAGAGCAATTCCTTGACAAAGCATCAAATGTGTAATTTTACAAAGAGATTTAAGTAAATATTTTACAAAGAGTGACCTAAGTCTATTTTTTTACAAAGAATGATATAGATACGTAAAAAATATTTTTTTAAGTAAAATATTGAAAGAACAAGTTTTTGATAAAGTGCCAAAGGCGTAACCCTATAAAGAATCATCTAAGTTCATTTTTTTATTAAAAATGACTTAGGCTGAGGGGGGAGCCCTTAAATTAGGGGGACTTAGTTCAAAAAATTCTCATTTAACTTTGGCCGTTTGTTATTATTTTTCCACCCACTTGAGTATAATTAAAGTCTCAAAAACTCAAATTCTATTACTGTCTCTTAAATTTTAAAAAATAATAGTAATAAATTATTTTTTAAAAATGTCATATCTCATTGTGACCACATTTATGAAAGTATTTTTTTTTTCTTTTAAGTAATCTCCACCAAATATCTAAAAAAACAAAGTTATACGGCTATTGAGTTTTAAACGCAAGTCTCCAAAACTACTAAATAATACTCCTACCACTAAACTAAAAGTAGGGGGGACACTTAAAAGTTCAAAAAATTCTAATTTAATTTTGGGCACCTATTATTTTTTTTACCATCCACTTGAGTATAATTAAAGTCTTTCTCTTAAATTTTAAAAAATAATAGTAATAAATTATTTATTTTAAATGTTAGACCTCATTGTGACCACATTATGAAAGTCTTTTTTTTTTTTAAGTAATCTCCGCCAAATGTCTAAAAAGACAAAATTATATGACTATTGAGTTTTCAACACAAGTCTGCAAAAATACCAAATAATACTCTACTACTAAACTACAAGTATTTTATCATGTAAAAAATATACTCAAACTCTTTTTCTTTAACTCTTTTAAAAGGGACTTGGGATACATTTAAAAGAAAAACATAATGGTGTAGAAGGGTTGAAGCTCCTCTTGGACCTTAACTGGATCCGTCCATTGACATAACTCAAAAGTGTTATTACTCTTAAGTATAAGAGTATCAAGTTATAATATAACTCAGTGAGTCCGGGGTCGAACCACATAGAATTTAAAATCTAGTAGTCAACTTGTTGAATAAAAAAAATAAATTACAGGAAAAGAAATTACTAGGAATCAATTTAAAATTATGTTAAGGTTACGGGATCTACTCTCAGTATTCAAATTATAATTTTAATACTCTCTCGTTTTTATATTTTGTCTCACTTTTACCAGTTAATTATTATATCATTTAATTTTTAACTAACTATGTGTGTGGATAAATATGAAATCAAGTACCTAATGTGTCGCAACTATATTAATATGTCATAACTATATTAATGTGTTGACATTATATCAAAATACCATATAGATCCAAGGAAATCTATAAATTAACATGACATAAAAATAACCAGAAAAGAATAAAATAAACTTAAAACTCACTTGAGAAAGCAATTAATATAATAATTTGAAACTTTGAGCTTCACTCTTCACCTTATCTTAGTAAAATTAGCCACTCATAATGAAAGAAAACAAAATACTCTTTTTATTTGACAAATTTTTGAAATATAGTACAATGAAATATTGAAATTGATTACACTAAAAAATAAGAAAAGAAAAAAATAAATAAAGAAATTCTTCAACTTCACTCAATTCTCTCTCAGCTTCCCACTACGCTTTCTTTCTTGGGCTTTTATAGGCAACAAAATCTTCCACCTTCATTCCTTTTATTCTTATTTAATTTATTATTGTATTATTACTTTTAATAATTAAAGGGATAAGCAAGTGGATGGTGGCAACCACTTGCTCATCCTGTTAAGTGGCTCATGCACACTTTTTCAATTATTTTTTTATTTTTTTGGCTTTTATATTAATACAATAAAACGTATTTGTCTCCTACTTTCTGCTCTAATCCCTCTTATTCTTGAAATTTATCTGCAAATTAAAATTAACATGTTACAAATTAATTTAACATAAATATGTTTGGAGAGTGTTAAGATAATTTAGGAATAATAAGCGTATTAATTAATACTGCAAGTGAAAAACTGATCATTTTATCTTTATTAAATGTACAATTTTTATTGTCAATCACTCATAGACTTAAGTCATTCTTTACAAAAAAATAACTAGGTACTTAAAAAATGCTTCTATGTAAAATATCCAAGGTACAAGTACTCAACAAAATGCCAAAATCATAATTCGATAAAGAATGACATAGATCCATTTTTTATTAGATCTAATCTTTGCAAACAATGACTTAGATACTAATAAAATATTTCTAAGTAAAATGCCTAAAGAGTGTGTCTTTGACAAAGCGCCAAAGGCGTAAATCTACAAAGAATGATATAAGTCCATTCCTTAACAAAAATACCTAAGTACTTAGAAAATAATCTTAGTAAAATGCCCAAATGGAAAATATTCAGCAAAGTGTCAAAGACATAATCCTACAAAGAATGTCCTAGGTTCATTTTTTTATAAAGAATGATCTAAGTACTTAGAAAACACTTCTAAGTGAAATGCCCAAAGAGCGAGTTTTTGACAAAATAACAAGGTATAATAATATAAAAATAATCTATATCTGTTTTCTATAAAAATGGCCTGGGTAATTACAAAACATTTTACAGAGTGAGCCTATAGGCAAACAAATATTCCATGGAATTCGCTTATAGGTAAATGATCAATCTAGGAAATAGGCCTACAAGCAAATGAACATTCTACAAGCCTACGGGGCAAACATACATTAGAATAAGCCTACAAGAAAATAAATATTTGAAAGAATGTGCTTATAGACAGACAAACATTGTACCGAATGAGATTATGGGCAAATGATCATTATACGAAACGAGCCTTTAGGTAAGTAAACATTCTATAAGATAAGTCTATGGGCAAACAAACATTCTACAGAACGAGCCTATGGGCAAATATAAATTCTATGAGTTGAGCCTATGGGTGAACATATATTGTACATATTAGAATGTGTCAATAGGCAAACACTTTATGTGAATTATTTATGGGCAAACGTTCTAAGGAAATTGCTTATAGGAAAATCTTGTTAAAAATGTCCTAGGGTCATTCTCTATAAAAATCAAATAGGGCCAATTTCTTATAAAATATCTTAGATGCTTATGAGAAAAGACTTTACTAAAATTCGCTTATGGGAGATATGTCGCAAATCCAATTCTCTCAATAATGAACCAGTATAAGAGACAAAGTCAAGCTCAAATGCTAAAAAAATCAGCACAAGTGACAAAGAAGACTTGTCATGAATAAGTCTTGACACATGTTGATAGATGTCATTATGCATGAATCTTGTGGACACTTGTCATGATAACTCTTTCACCTCTTGCTACAAGATACCTAAACAAAGGCAAAGACATCCTACTCTAAAGGTTAAAAAAAAAGGTACAAAAATGTTGTCTATTTCCCTCTAAACTCTATCTCTTTTTCTATAAATTGAGTACTAAATGATAATTTACTAAAGGATAAATTAAGTGTCAAAAGGTTATCGCCAATAACTCTGACACCCTTTAACCTTTTTTTTTTTTTGGTTGAATAATTTATCACAAAAAGACATGTAATTGGAGACCCTTGCCTTAAGGAGAAAATTAACAAATAAAACATGATACATAAGAAATTTTGAAATAAAAATGGGTTACTATTCAATGTGCAAAAATTTGCATCAATAATAAATTTTGATTCATGAGCTAGGTTAAATGTGTAAGTGCTTTTTGAGGAAGTAGTGCTGAAAAAATGACTAAACTAAAGGCTATCATCCATTCATCAATACTTAGGGAAAATTCCCCATTAGACTTTAAGATTGGGTTTAATTGTTTGGTTGACAAAGCTTTGAATTACTCTGTACAGAGGTTCAAGCACACTATTTTCTCGTCTAATCTAGAAAACATAATAAAAAAAAAACTAAACTATATTAACTAACATGTGTGTTGCATCGACGAAATTAACAGATGAGAATAAATTGAAAGAAAAGAAACTACTCCAAGCAAAATGAACAATATATTAATTGAATGGAATGTTTCACTGTAATTTTTTGGCATTATGAATTGAAAGCTTCACAAGTTCTGCTTATTTATTGTAATTTTTTAGCATTATAAATTGAAAGCTTCACTAGTTCTGCTTATTTACAAGTTATGTGTATCACATGCAACTGCGGCAAATGCTATTTTAATGGTTTAATCAAGAAAAATATTATAAATTATTCATCGAGTGAATGTCCTTAGCAAAGGACATTTTGTTAATTATTAATATTGACTTCATTATCTTTATCTTCGAGAATTGTCCATTTTACCTCACGCCCATGCTGTAAGTTGAATCAACCCAAGTCTGCTCTGTCACTAGGATTATGAATTATGCGCGTGTATGGTGGGTCTAGGAATATGAACTTTACTATGATTTATTATAAGAGTATAATTATTTCTAATAAACAGGGTATGGTTCACCACAAGAAGAGAATTATAATTTAGTGCAAATGAATAGTACATAAACAGTGTAGGTAAATAGTATTAGCACAATGTCATGATGAACAATACTTACCGTAACTATTCATGGAGTTTTAGGCCTGTTCAGTATCCTTTTTCACAGCTGTTTTTGTTTTTATTTTCATAATACACATATAAAACTTGTTCGGTAGAATAAATTCAAAAAACAAATTAGAAAATAATAAATTCGGATTCAGCATTATAACTACAAATGTAAAAACGTGTTTAACATGTTTTCTAAATATTACAAACTGAACTAAAACATAGATTAAAAAACAAAACCCTCGTTATCTCATCTTCATTTTCTCTTCGGCAGTAGCCTTCTATCCCATCTTATCTTCCTCAATCTAGACACGGCAACAACGCTCTCTCTCCTTTTCTTCCTCCAACAACACTTTCTTTCTCCTTATTTCTCTCTTTTTTGTCTTTTTGTTGTGTTTTCTTATTGCCTCGCTGCAACTTTACTTTATCTCATTCGTGCTTTGATCGCCATTCTCTCTGCAGTGGCTCTTCGCTCCATCCAGCATGTAGCTGTCCATCTTTGTGTAGCCACCGCTACTCTATCTTGATCGGCTGGACTGCTATAGATCTCTCGGCTTTGATTCTTGCTAGTAATTTTTTTATTTCAGCAAATTTTGAGTAATTATTTCAGTAATTAAAGCAATAATTTTGAGTGATTGTTTTTTTAAAGCATGTTAGATTTTGGATTTCCTTTATTAATGCCAAAATTTTAAGATGTTTGTGATGTAATTATGGAGGTGAGGAATCATTTCTCGCAGGCTGACTTTTGCAGCTCTACTACCCACTTTATGCCATTGCCAAATGCCAACTAATCTTTCGTATATACTTTCAGCTATGATTTATAAGCTAATATGATCTATCACGTAATTGTTTGCTAAAACATCATATAATTATACCTTTACTAATTTCTTTATAAATATATGTTGCAATAAATTCACTTAATTTTCATGGTTAAAAATCTGTTTAAGAAATTAATCGTCACAATAAATAAATCTAGTCATGTTACTGAACTTTTGTATTGCCTGCTATCTATATAAAGTTTTCTCCTGTGAAAGGGATGGAGTATGCTTTTAGAAAGAAAAGGTTAGAATAACAGCTAGCATTAATAGCGTAACAATTTTTAAATTGTTAACATATATAATTCATGTGGAAATAAAAGTAGTTGGGTGGCTTAGCTTGATTAGTTTCTTAATTAACAATTATTCAAATATGAGCTTCCTTAATCGATTACTCTTTAAAAAATTGGAGAAACAAAAAACAAACATAAGGCTCCAGGATCTCTGTGGTCCTTAGTTATCTTGATCTGTTAAATTTTTAATCTATGACATATTGCTGACATGGCTTTCATACTATGTTGAATTTGATTATTTTCAAAGATTTAAGATATATATGTTTAGAAGTAGTTTATTTAATTTCATTAACATTTGATATATGTTATTTGTTCTAATTTTTTAGTAACAAGATATGGATCCACATGATGTTGATGGTAAGTATAAGGCTGATTGGTCTAGCTGGACTGAAACTACTTTTATTCGTTTAGTGCATGACCATGTTAAAAATGGTGATTTGCAAACATCAGCTTTCACTAAGAAAAGTTTGGATCACAATAAGTGATTAGTTATTTGAACAATCTCAAAAAAAGATTCAATGTAGGACAACTTAAGTCCAAGTTTAATAGGTTGCGCAAAAAATATCGAGAGTTTTCTGACTTAATAGCTCATGTCAGGTTTAGTTGGGATCATGTTTCAAATACGGTCATAGCATCGGAAGTTGTTTGGGCTGAATATATTAAGGTAAAACTATATTTGCAGAATATTAAATAGTTTCGTATAAAATTAAAATTATTTTTTAGTTTTATACACTTATTTTTTTCCACAGAGAGTGCCTGGAGTGAAGCCATATCGTAAAAAATGATTAGAGCACTACCAAATCATAAGGGAGATATTCAACACCACCACATCTTCTGGTCACTTATGTTTTTCCTCTAACCAAGTTTCATTGTCCTCAGATGAGGATCGTGAATTGGAAGAGAATTTTCTTAGTCATGGAATTCATGTTGATATTAAGGGTGACGATTCAGTGGAATCTCTTTCTGAGACTAGGACGGAAAAAAAACCTCATCTGCCAGTTCCAACTTCAACTGAGCGTGGTAAAAAAAATAAAAGTGAGTTTAACAGTTATTTTAAAATAGTTAGTTCAGTGATGAATGCTAGAATAGAGATGGTTAAATGTAAAAGTGCGGAGTTAACTTCTTAATGTGTTGAAAAGTGGTCTATTGAAGAGTGTATTGAAGTTGTGGAGAAATTGGGAGACATTGATGGAGATACGTACAACAACTTGATGGATAAGCATAGGAAAAAATATTGGTTAACTAGTTGATAGGTCATAAATGGTCATGCTATATTTAGTTTAATTCCCTCATATTTTGATTGATCTCGTGCTAATTTGTGTAAATTATGTTTGATTTGATCTAGGAGCCAAAGCATGGAGATTAAGATAAAAAGTGGATAATAAGGGCTTTATTTGGGCTTTGCAATCATGGGCTGACCGTTGACTTGAAGGAGACGGTTTCTAAAGAGAGAAGAAGAAGGATTAGAAAGCAAAAGAGGAAACCCAAGGAAAAGGAAAGCTAGCAATAAAAGGAAAGCAAAGGGCGTGTGAATATAAAAGGACACCCAAGCTTTGAAGTCAAAGGAAGCTGGACGGGAGGAGAAGCAACAAACGGCTGCAACTTTCTTCTCAAATCTTTTGTTTTGTTTAGCCACCATGTGTGGCTAAGGTTTTAATTCGGTCAGGGGTTAATCAAATTCAGTAGTTTTGTGAGGCTTTGAACTTAACTAGAATTTCTTCAATCCAAGTAATTTTTATTTCTTGTTCTTATTTCATATGAATTATTTATATTGATTGAGTTGACGCCTTAATTCAATATTTATTTTTCTATCGCTAGTCTTGAGTTTGTGATCCGTAATTGTCATGAATGATTGAATTGAGTAGCAAGGAGTTGGCTCATGTGTGTGTATATTGACGGCCGCAATTACATAGCTTGCATGATAGGCTCTAGGGAAATAAAAATACAAATTGATTAAATTGGAGTAATCTGAATTAATTGATCTTGTTTTAGTCATTCTCACTATTCTTAATGCTATCGTTAAATTTGATATGGAACGATGATGCCCAGTTAAATTGGTGATAAGTTTGGATTTAGGCGATTGTTTGAGTCTATTTACATTAGGAGAATAATTACTTTTTGCGGGATTCCGATTAAGTAGACTAAGTTCTTGGATTGAGTAATTTATATTTAAGCCTATGAACAAAATTGCAATTGGATGGAATTGATACCCTTGGATTGGAAGCTTGGTAAGATTGATTTTTCCTTGTTTAATTTTACATCTTGTTTTATTTTATTTTATTTTATTTTATTTTCGTCAAATTCTCAAAAACCATTAAATTCAAACATTCGGATTTCCGGTTTCACCAAACCGGCTGACCGGATAGAACCAGAACCAAGAAGAACGCAAATTCGGCTTACCGGTTTCTCACATCCGGGTAGCCGAATCACTTCCAGAATTGTTGCCATCTGCATTCGGTCTTCCGGTTTCCAACTATCCGGCTAGCCGAATCTTTCCAGAAACGAGAAGAACGAGAAACGGCTTTCCGGTTCTACCTCATCCGGCTGTCCGCATCTTTCCAGATCCGTCACAAGCAACAAACGGTCTACCGGATTTCACGACAGGTTGTCCGAATTAGCTCCAGAAACGAAACCAATCGCAACCGGATTGCCGGATTCCTTTTCCGGTTAGCCGAATCGAGTCAGTAAGCGGACAACACACAAACGGACATCCGGTTTCCCATATCCGGTTAGCCGGTTATTTCCCAGAAAACTTCCGATCAATAAACGGTCTTCCGGTTTATAAAATCCGGTTATCCGGTTTTGGGCAGAATCTCGAAAATCTGATTTCTTGGAAAATTAATTTTGTTTTAGACTTTGAGAAATTAAATACATAGTTCCCTAGGGATTCGACCTGGTCTCACCATTTCTACAATTTTATTTAGGTGAATCGATTTGTTTTGAGGAGCTTGACAACTCATTAAAATTGGCGCCACGGGAACTATTTTAGTTTCTCATTGTTTAAATTGTTTATTTGATTTAGTTTATGACCCGTTCCTCGTGACTCTAATTTGCGATAATCCCAAATCGAGAGACGGTACAATTGAGAAAAGAGACTAGAGAGGGAAACGTCGCCTCTTGAGGAAGAAGCGAGATAGATTTCACTACTGGTGGTACATCCATTTTGCGAAGCTAAAGAAGAGATGGCGCATGTAACTCTCAAAGAACTCGCCGCACTGTGATTTGAATCAAATTTTATGCATTACTTTTCCTAATTTTAAAAATGATTATGAATTAAAATCTGGTTTGATTCATTTACTTCCTTCTTTCGTGGTTTTGCGGTGAAGATCCTCATAAGCACCTCAAAGAATTTCACATTGTTTGCTGGAATGAAGCCACATGGTGTATCCGAGAGCAAATCAACCTTAGAGCTTTTCCATTCTCTTCAAGGATCGCTAAAGATTGGCTCTACTATCTACCTTCCGGTTCTATCACCACATGGAATGAGATGAAAAGGCTATTCCTGGAGAAATTCTTTCCTACGTCACGAGCTGCCAGTATTAGGAAGGAGATTTATGGCATCACTCAGATCACTGGGGAGACGCCGCATTTGCAGTCGGGAACGATTCAAGCGATTATGTGCTAGCTTTCCACCATCAAATTCTCGATCAACTCCTTATCCAATATTTCATGAGGATTATTGCCAATGGATGAGTATGATTGATGCAAGAAGTGGTGGAGCTTTAGTAAACAAGACACCAAGCAAACAATTGATTTCAAACATGGCTGAAACTTCTCAACAATTGAGACAAGAGCGGGTGGAGGATCTATCAAGCACGTTAACGAGGTAAGTGACCTTAAAAATCAAATTTCGACGAATCGCTTTGGTTCGTCAAATGGTCGTAGGGCAACTGCAAACGGTGAAAGCGTGTGGATATGCTCACTTCATGGGCATCCCACCGATATGCCCCACATTGCAACAAGACTCCACAAGAAGTAACGCTATAAATGGGTTTCCTGGGCACGCACAAAGGAAGTATGATCCCTATTCAAATCACTACAATCCTGGATGGAGGGATCATCCTAACTTTAGCTATGGAAACCAAGGAGGACAACAAAGGCCACCTCCTCAGAACTTTACAAGACCACCTCCAATCCCTACATAGACTCAAGCTCCCAACTCAGGTATGTCTTTGGAAGATATTGTTAAGAATCTTGCTACCAATACTCTTCAATTTCAACAGGAAACAAGAACAAGCATCCAGAGTTTAGGCAACCAAATCACTCAATTAGCCACATCAGTTAGCAAGTTGGAAGCTCAAAATTCTGGAAAATTACCTTCACAACCAGAAATCAACCCAAGAGAGAACTGTAGTGCAATATCACTGCGAAGCGGTAAAGAAATTCCTTCGGGGTCGATTCCACCTAAAGACGCTGAAATAGCCAAGGGAGATGAAGATGAAGAAGCACCATCTAAAATAAGGCGTGGGGTAAAATTCGATCCTCCTTTATCTCTTTCATCTTACACACCTACACCTCCTTTTCCTAGCAGGTTAGCTAAGCCAAAAGAAGATGAGCAAGAAAAGGAGATTCTGGACACGTTTAGGAAAGTGCAAATTAACATCCCCTTGTTGGATGCGATCAAGCAAATTCCCAAATATGCAAAGTTCTTGAAAACGTTGTGCACCAACAAGAGGAAGATGAAGGAAAAGGGGAAGGTGGAGGTAAGTGAGAATGTGTCGGCAATTTTACAAAAGAATATGCCAGAAAAATGCAAGGATCCAGGTATGTTTTCATTACCTTGTGTGATTGGTGAAAAGAAAATTGAGCATGCTATGCTAGATTTAGGAGCTTCAATTAATGTCATGCCATATTCCGTTTACCAAGAATTAAAATTAAATGACTTGCAAACGTTGGTGTAGTTATTCAATTGGTGACCGTTCTTATATTCACCCACTTGGGATAGTGGAAGATGTCTTGCACAGGTTAATGAGCTTATATTTCGTAGATTTTACATCTTGAGATGGAAGGCCATCCTTCTTCCAAATCAGCTTCAATCTTATTAGGAAGACCTTTCATGAAAACTGCCAAAACAAAGATTGATGTAGATGAGGGTACTCTCTCTGTCGAGTTTGATGGAGAGATTGTTAAGTTTAAAATTTTTGATGCGGTGAAACACCCTATTGCTGTGCATTCTCTTTGTCAGATTAATGTGATTGATTCTATTATGCAGGATACTTTTGCCCAAGGAAGTATTGGGAATGAGCTAGAATTAGATGCACAATATAATTTAAAAGGCATTGGATGAATTATTCGCTTTGCATGTTCAGCCAAAGACATAAAACAATGGCGCTTTTTGGGAGGCAACCCAAATATTTTCTTTATTCTCGCTTTTGAATTTTCATTTCTTTATTATATTTAGTTTTCTTTACTTTCGTTGATTTTATTTTAAGCCTCCAGATGTTCTTGATGAAGAAGATTAACCTCAATAAACCGTGCTCGCGCCACTTTTCAGCTTTCCTTGGAACCCTCTCCCTATGCTCATTCGGTCCACATCACCACATCCAGGGGAGTTTCTTCTTCCCTTCTCATTTACTTTTCATTATCATTATTTTTTGTGAGCCATTTACTTGTTGATACATTGAGGACAATGTATTATTTAGGTGTGGGGGAGGATTTTGGCAATGTTCTTAAAAATAAAAATTTTTTGTGCTTTAAGTCTTCCCAATATCTTTGAATACCTTGTAAGTTAGGGATACATCTTTGTTTTGAGTTTTAATGCATGAAAGAGGTAAGCATGAATAGTGTTTTCCTTTAAAATTTTCGATGGTGTCGAATTAATTTGTTGATTGAAAAGTGCACAAGACTTGATGCAAAATAGACACTCTAGTGAGCTTTTGAGCCTAAGAGCAACTCATTACATTTTTGCTCCATTTATTTTTGATTGAGTGCATCGAACTTAGTGTGTTTGTTCTAGAACTTGCTTTTGAATATATGTTGAGACCACATTTTGAATTGATGCTTAAGTGTGATAAGGGCAATTAGGTTCAACCAATTCTTAAACTCTAAAAGACCCACCTTTCATTTTCCCCTAGTTAGCCCCTTTGAGCCTATTCTTCCTTTTCGTTTGTTTCTAACACATTGTTTAACCCAAAGCCTTCTTGTTTGTTATCCATGTTTTCTTTCTACCCTATCAAGACAAGAGTGAAATGATTGCATGAAAAAAAAAAAAAAACGAAAAAAAAGAGAGAGAAGAAAAAGAAAAAAAAAAAAATTTTTTTTGAGAAATTTATTCCCTTAATTGGATGATTGGAGAATTATTTGCAAAAGCAATTGAATTATCAAATTGTTTCTCCAAGTATTTTAAGTGCTTAAATGTGGGGATAAATTTCATCATTCTAGAAGTATGTTCGTTTATTGTGTTTGTTTATCATCTAAATCATGCATGTAACTAACTTTTTGTCTTGATCGTTAAACCCTTCATTTTTGCTTCTACCATACCCTTACCTAAGCCCCATTTCAACCCTTGTAAAGTCCCTTTGATTTTTGCATCATATTCATATGCAGTGGTGGAGATTTAATTCATTTGCAAGCCTATGGTAATGACATGCTATGCTTTGATTTTGAGAGTAAAACACGCACCCTAAACACTTTGAGAGCATAGAGCGAAACCATGCGAGGGTGTTAAGTCTTGCTGCATTTGATTTTGATGAATCGATGAGATGCTTGTGTTTTTGTTACAAATTCTATCCTATGAATGCTTATTCTCTTGATTGTCACTATGATTTGATTTCGTTGATGTGTGCTTAGCTTTATTGGTATTCTTGGATATTGAATGTTTTGAAAGGAGGTAAAAGGGAGGATTGGTATGATGATTTAAGATATGCTTGAGGACAAGCATGGTTTAGGTGTGGGGGAATTTGATAGGTCATAAATAGTCATGCTATATTTAGTTTAATTCCCTCATATTTTGATTGATCTCGTGCTAATTTGTGTAAATTATGTTTGATTTGATCTAGGAGCCAAAGCATGGAGATTAAGATAAAAAGTGGATAATAAGGGCTTTATTTGGGCTTTGCAATCATGGGCTGACCGTTGACTTGAAGGAGACGGTTTCCTGTGATAAGAGGAGAAGAAGCCAAGAAGGATTAGAAAAGCTAGCAAAAGAGGAAACTGCAAGGAAAAAGGAAAGCTAGCAATAAAAGGAAAGCAAAGGGCGTGTGAATATAAAAGGACACCCAAGCTTTGAAGTCAAAGGTAGCTGGACGTGAGGAGAAGCAACAAACGGCTGCAACTTTCTTCTCAATTCTTTTGTTTTGTTTAGCCACCATGTGTGGCTAAGGTTTTAATTCCGGTCCAGGGGTTAATCAAATTCCAGTTGTAGTTTTGTGAGGCTTTGAACTTAACTAGAATTTCTTCAATCCAAGTAATTTTTATTTCTTGTTCTTATTTCATATGAATTATTTATATTGATTGAGTTGACGCCTTAATTCAATATTTATTTTTCTATCGCTAGTCTTGAGTTTGTGATCCGTAATTGTCATGAATGATTGAATTGAGTAGCAAGGAGTTGGCTCATGTGTGTGTATATTGTGGCCATATTACATAGCTTGCATGATAGGCTCTAGGAAATAAAATACAAATTGATTAAATTGGAGTAATCTGAATTAATTGATCTTGTTTTAGTCATTCTCACTATTCTTAATGCTATCGTTAAATTTGATATGGAACGATGATGCCCAGTTAAATTGGTGATAAGTTTGGATTTAGGCGATTGTTTGAGTCTATTTACATTAGGAGAATAATTACTTTTTGCGGGATTCCGATTAAGTAGACTAAGTTCTTGGATTGAGTAATTTATATTTAAGCCTATGAACAAAATTGCAATTGGATGGAATTGATACCCTTGGATTGGAAGCTTGGTAAGATTGATTTTTCCTTGTTTAATTTTACATCTTGTTTTATTTTATTTTATTTTATTTTATTTTCGTCAAATTCTCAAAAACCATTAAATTCAAACATTCGGATTTCCGGTTTCACCAAACCGGCTGACCGGATAGAACCAGAACCAAGAAGAGCATAAATTGCCACGGTTTCTCACATCCGGGTGGCGAATCACTCCGGTGTTGCCATCTGCATTCGGTCTTGGGTTTCCAACTATCCGACTGGCCGAATCTTTCGAAACGAGAAGAGCGAAAGCGGCTTTCGGTTCTACCTCATTTGTCCGCATCTTTCCGGATCCGTCACAAACAACAAGCGGTCTCACCGGATTTCACGACGGGTTGTCCGAATTAGCTCGAAACGAAACCAATCGCCGGATTGCGGATTCCTTTTAGGTTAGCGAATCGAGTCGATGGCGGACAACACACAAACGGACATCCGGTTTCCCATATCCGGTTAGCCGGTTATTTCCCAGAAAACTTCCGATCAATAAACGGTCTTCCGGTTTATAAAATCCGGTTATCCGGTTTTGGGCAGAATCTCGAAAATCTGATTTCTTGGAAAATTAATTTTGTTTTAGACTTTGAGAAATTAAATACATAGTTCCCTAGGGATTCGACCTGGTCTCACCATTTCTACAATTTTATTTAGGTGAATCAGTATTTGTTTTTGAGGAGCTTCGACAACTCCGTCACTAGTTTATAGTTTGTTCTTCAAGATGCAATGTGTTTAACTTGAATGTTATTGGTTGTGAACTGTGTGCTTGCTCATTTCATGGTTTAAACTTGTAGTATTTTTATCTGTCGAACTTTATATTATTTTTATGAGCTGAATGTATTTGTTGAACTTTATTTTATTTTTGTAAGTTGAACTTTCTTATGCTTTTATTTATTTATTTGGATCAATATTTTTAGATAGTGAATGAATTTATATTTTATGTTCATTTTACTTTATTTTTATCAATTATCATATACTTGAGATATAATTTATGATTTTTTTTTTAATCAGAGCAGAAAAATGAACAACAATAACAACAATGAAGATGATGATATTGATATTTTAACAGATATTGAAGAAGAGGTTTTAGAGGTAGCCATTACTATAAAAATTTATGAGAAACAACATCGTGCTATTAAAAGGCAATGTTATACAAGACAATTGTCTGGCATTGAATTTGTTCAAGAGTTATTAAGTGGTCATCCAGACAGGATGTATAACATGTTTTGAATGGATAAAGAAGTTTTTATTCGATTATGTTATACACTTGAACATTTACAGTTATTAGAAAATGATAGACATGTTTGTATCAAGGAGGCTGTAACAATGTGCTTGCATATATTATCCCATGGTGCTGTTATAGGGTTGTATCTAGCGTTTTCAACGTTCAATAGATACTATGTTTACACACTTTAAGCGTGTGTTAAAAGCACTTTATTATTTAGCAAATCACATTATAAAACCAAAATCTCAACGGGAAACGCCACCAGAGATTAGAAACAATCCAATTTTTTTTTTTCATATTTTGAGGTAAGAAATTTAATGCACGTTACTTCAATATTTATGTGACATTAACATTTTGTTAATAAATTAATAATTTATACATATTTTCACAAAAGTGTATCGATGCAATTGATAGAACCCACATTACAACATAAACAGATATCATATCGAGATAGAAAGACTCAAGTGACTCAAAATATCATATGTGCATATTCTTTTAACATGATGTTTACATTTGTATATACGAGCTGGGAAGGTACCGCCAAAAACTCAAGGGTGTTCATGGATGCCTTAAATAGATCAGAATCTAGGTTTCCACGTCCGAAAGAAAGTAAGCATATATATATATATGTTAATGTCTTTGGCCTTTATTTTTTAATTAAGTTATGCTTTATTGTTTCTATATTTTAAGATATTACAACGTTGTGAATTTTGGATACATAAATATGAATAAGTTTTTTGACGCTATATAGAGGTGAGAGATATCATTTACGTGATTATAGAGAATTAGGTTGAGCACCTAGAGTAGGGGTGGGCATTTGGTTCGGTTCAGACTGAACCGAACTGAACCAAACCATATTATGGCAATTTGGTTCGGTTTGGTTCGGAGCAAAAAATCAAATGGTTCAAAAATTCTGAATCATTTGGTTTTTTATTTGGTTCGGTTCAAAACCGAACCAAATTACCGAACCAAATAGTTCAAGAAAAAATTAAAATTAAAATTAAAAAATAGTTCAGAATTTATCTTTTTTATTTTTGTTTATTAACTAATACATGATTATATATATATATAATAGCATACACTTTATTTTATTGTTGAATTTTATTATTTTAATTTATTATATTGGTTATTATTTATGAATTTCTACTTAAAAAGAGTATTCGTTGGCTATGAAACTGTAAAAGTTTGAAGTTTATTTTGTAATATGTAGTAGATTTTTTAGTTATTGTTAGATTTTATTTTATGATGCTTGTTATTTATGGATTGAAGTTTATTTTATAGTATGTAGTAGATTTTTTAATTATTGTTGGATTTTATTTTATGATGTTTATTATTTACGGATTTATAGACTAAGGATTATTGATTTATTATTGTAGTAATAGTGTATTACTGTTATATTATTTTTATTAAATATTGAACAACCAGCAAAGGCCGGCCGAATGGCTGAACCAAACTAATTTGGTTCGGTTGGTTCTTCTATTAGTTAAAGCTATGAACCATTTGGTTTCAGTTTGGTTCGGTTCGAGGTCTGAACCGAACCAAACTGCTAAGTGCCCACCCCTAACCTAGAGGTCCCTAAGAATTGCTTAATTATAGACATTCATCACTGCGTAATATAATTGAGTGATGCTTTGGTGTTTTAAAAGCGCGATTTTCAATTTTAAAAGATATGCATAATTATAGTCTACGTAAGCAACGTCTAATTCCAATTCTATGTTGCGCTTTACATAATTTTATTAGACGAAAAAATACAAGTGATAGGACTTTGATGTTTGATTTTGTCACCAATGAAGAGGAGACAAAGTGGGTATACTTACTAATATTGATATATCTCCAACAAGTGTCGTAGAGATGAATGCTACAAGAAATAGAATTGCAGCTTCTATATGGCATGATTACATACGTAATGCGTAATGTCTATCATGTAATTTTTTTAATAATTATTTTGTTTAAATCATGTGTTGTAATATATATCTTAATTATGGTGTAAAAACAATGACAATTTAAATTTTTTTTAATTAATGTTAATTCTAAAACTTTATCATCATGTAATTTTTTAATAATTATTTTATTTAAATTATTATATTGTATTGTGTATGTATTGGCTAAATAATTATTTTATAACTATAAATATGATGTAAATATTTAGTAAAAATTGTTTTTGGAAAAAGTATTACCGAACGCATATTCTCTGTTTTTATCATTTTCAACTGTGTCTACCGAACGCATATTACTGTTTTTAGTTTTAAAATATAGGATACAGAAAATAATACCAAACGCATACTTAAATTGGAAATACAGCAACTGCAAAACACCATTTTTATTCTCAAGAAATACAAATTCAGAAACAATACCGAACATGCCCTTAATTTTTACGTTTTATATTTCTCTCAATCTATTGTTAGACTTCTTTGTTGATTGGTCTCTGCGGGAGAAGGGGTTATTTGTACTAGTGAAGGAATTTCACATCAAGATTATAAATAAGAAAATGAGTGATGCTCATTGTTAAGTTGATTCAACTAAATTGATGGCAAAAGTAAGAGAGAGTCTAAAATTATGTAAGAATTCAATATTGTAGTCCTCCTAAGCTTAGTGAATTACTTAACATCCGGACTTGGCCTCATGGATAGAATTGTCATCTAAACCATGTAAAATTCTTTGTATGTTTTATTTTCTAAAACTTCTAATACTTACGTTTACTAATTAATCTAGGAGTAATAGTTAACCTACATTTATGTAATATATCTAAATATTTTCAACATATTGTTATTATTACTCCTATGTGGAAACCAACTCTAGCGTGTCATAATTAATTATAATGAGGAAAGTATTCAAGTTTTAGGAAAGCTTAACGTACATATGAAACTGAAAGACTGAAAAGAAAAGAAAAGAATACCTATATTGCCATAATTGGGAATTTGCTTAGCTTATTCATTATCATTGCTTTCTAATTACAAGAGACGACAGGAAAACATTTTTGGAAGGGTATGGTCCCAAAGTCCTTTGTAAATTGATATATCACAGTAAATTGATTTATCACGCGGTACTATATTACACTATGATGTTTACTCCATGCTACAAGCATACACCCTTAATTTGGTCAAAGTTTCTCAGTTGCAAGATGTGGCAGACAGTGATAATTAATTAATTGTATTCAAATTATAGTTAATGAATTAAGATCATTGAAACCTTGAACTGCTTATATAATTATGTAATTAATTTGGCCTAAAATGGTAAATAATTTTCTGGTCCAATCTTCATCATCTTCTTAATAAGTGGCTAATTAATATCATGTTCTACCCATCTTTATGGTAGCCTGGCGCCTTGTGGCTCTGTTTTTGTCATGGTATAAATATAAAGCTTCTTAGCTAAGTTTGAGACTTGAGTTTTATTTGACTGCTTTCGAGATGGTAATCTTATATATAGCTTTTTAGCTGTCAGTCAGATGAACTTCTACGTTACAGAATTTTATTCGCACACACATATATGTACAATTTACTGATATTTGCAATAAAAATTTATTGGGATAACTTAGATCAAATTTATTAAAGTGCAGTCTATTAATATATATATAAACAAATGGTAATATCTAGAAATCATGGCTTATATAATATATCATAAAGTTGATATGTGTGTCTCTTACAAGAGACTTACATGTTTAGATTTGAATACATAACTTCCAAAAGGTTACTGGAAGTTCTTTGTTAAAATTCAAACATGTAAGTGGTTTTTGATTGCCTGTATAAAAGGCATGGCTATAACATCAAAAATCTCCAAGACACTCTTAATAATTAAAGTGTTTAACTTATAGTACGTTCTTTGGGTTCTTTATAAAACCACCAACCTAATAGCCGTGTATATCGATCAATAAAATCTAGCACAGTTTAAATTTCTATCTTCATAAATTTTAGAAAAAAAATAAATTTTACCCATATTTGTGAGAGAAAAATCTATCTTCACTCAATTTTTAAGGTTGGAGAAGGAATGAAGTCCTATCGCTATTGAGACTCCTCCTACCCACACTCTCAAATGCATTCAACAATGGGCTAGCAGCCCATATTATAAGAATTTGAGTTAAATAAATAAATAAATTTCTTTATTATTTACTCAAAACAAGAAATTGTAATAAGAAATTAGAAATTATCCAATTTTTGCGAATCACACGATATTTATATATCTATCGAATTGGCAGTACACATTTATAGGTTATTTTTATCTGTATTTTCTTTAATTGTGATTATAATAGAATATGGAGCTTTATGAGAATAATGAAGGGTGTTAATAAAATAACAAACAGCTCAACCAAAACATAAGAGATTAGAGAAAGGATTTTTATCCAGGGGGGTGCGAACAGCAAAACTCATTGCAAAACATCAACTTCGCCCGGCCCAGATCAGCCCATCCTCTCCTGTCCATGTGGAGTTGAAACCCAAAAGAAAGAAAAATAAAATAAAATAAAATTGATGAGAAGGAGAACGTTCTTGCTCTTCATCGGCTCCGGAGTGTGCTGACTGCTAAATTAAGCTCGGTGACATTGATCTAACTAGGAATTATTCACGGAGATAGATGGCATTCGCTCATTCGAAGCTGATGGCGGTCCCACTTTCCCCGGTATCCGGTGAAATGGACGTACTAGCTAAAGGGCCGGAAATGTTGTCAACAAGGACACGAGCCGTTGCTCTTCAGGTTCAAAGTTCGAAATTTTTTAGCTTTGTAATCAGTTTCTGTGTGTTGCCTCGGAAATATAAGCTCAACCCACTATTCTAATCTTGAATGCCCAGTGATTGAAGCTACTAAAATGTTATATTTTTAAAAGATTTCAACCTTGTCATCCTTGATTAAACACTAATTGAACAGTCAGATTTAATTTATTTTTTGTTTTGGTTTGGCTGTAGTCGGATTTCATAGCAAATTATTTATGTTAACTGAGAAAAGCATTTCGTGTTTGAGGCTTTGAGCCTGTTGGGGTTATGGATTTGTTGTCATCGGAAACATGGGAAACAGAAGGGCTGGAGAAGTGCACTTGACTGCGGTGTTTCTGGAAACATTTTTTGTGTAGTACTACTAGAACCTAGTTTAAAACTCTATACACACTTTGCTGTTTATGTGAGTTATCTCCAAAAACTCCAAAGTCTGAATTGTGTTCCAATTTTGACTATTGTTCTTGGCTTGGGAAACAATGGTACAACAACACCCATTTTGAATTTTCGCAAGTTTGTCTTGCTTTACCGAGTCCCTCCAAACTAGTTTCCGGAGAGTTGATCTTAATTTAAACTTTGTTAATTGGCGAGTTAGAATTTATGTAAAGACTAGTCCATTAGCTAGCGGTGGTATAGGATGTAAATATTTTCAAATATAGATTTGCATCATGCACTGTGGAAATTCAATTGTGGATTGGGTTCATTTATGCATGTCAAATGTTGAAATTTAACAGTTATTTATGAGAAAAACAGTATGGAATAGCCCAATTTTCTGACTTTACTGGAACTAAGGTCTGATTCTGCAACAGACTTTGTGGTACAGGCAGACCAATGCCATCTCTGGAAATATTAGTGATTTTTATAAATCAAACTCTGTGCAAGTTCAGCTTAGGCACTGTCAAATTTTTTCTTTTGCCGGTTAAGTTTTAGTATGGTGGCATAGAGCGTTGAAATTTTAAAATTTGATGTGAAATCTGAAAAGATTAGGTCAAAAAAAAAATAATTATACATTTCCTTTTACTGGACTGCAATCTTAAAGAACACCATTTCCTTTGCTGCTGGCAGGTGAGAAGGAAGCAAGAGCAGAATTTACAAGCACAAAAATGCATTTCTATCTCACGAAGAGATGCAATGCTATATATGACAGCTGAAGTTGTGAGTGCATTCTCTTTTTTCTCAGCAGAACCTGCCGAGGCTCGCGTTGGGAAACTTGAGAGGAAAAAAAAAATCACGGAGAAACTTGAGAAGCTTAGGGAGGAAGCTGGGGTATCAAAGCCAAAGACAGAGAACAGGATAACGCCCCCAGCAGCACCACCTCCTGTGAATCCTAAACAAGGCTCGGTTGGTCCTGTGGTGGGAGCAATCGTTCCCTAGTTGGAAAACAGTTTGCTATTTCATCAAATTCTCCTTTTTAATGTTTTGAAGTTTGAATTATGTTTCATTGCTGATTGTAGACTTTATCCAAATGCTTGCTATGAGGCTGTGACAATGAATTTTTGGATCAGCATTCTAGATCAAGGTCATATTTGCCCCTACCCTGTCAGCAGAATTTTGGTTTGGCTCTCTGGGATTGATCATTATGTAGACCCTATCGACTAACCTTACGATTGATTCCACCATTTTTCTTAAAAGCGTTTTCCTTGTGTCTTCATCTCTGGTCAAAACACAGTGTTGACCATGTTTGTAAAGTGGTAAAATAGTAATGTATTCACCTGGTTTCTTCATCATCAAGTATTACGTTTGTGAACGTTTGATTCTTGCTTCAGCTTATAGAATCAATCCCAATGGATCGGTGTCTTCACAGTATCCATTAATTGATAATGAGCAGGTAAGACTACAGAAACCATTGAATAAAAAGACAACAAAAACTTTCACTTCAAAGCAATCAAAATCATAATACTACGAATAACCAACAATTATAATTACAAACCCGCCTAAAAGTCTCTTTGCCAAGCAAAATGTCTTTTAAATGCAGAACAAAAGCTCAATTGGTCTTTTTATTGATATCTTTTACAAGTTTGCTCATTTGAAACCTCCAAAACAAGAAATAAGCCAAACCCACTCCAAGCAAAATGAACACCCAGACATTCTCCTCTTCATTCTCTTTCTTTGATCTCACTTCCTCTATGCTAAACTCCTCTCTTCCCGAATTCCCCATAACACCCTCCATCACACGCCCATATAACACATACGCCCTGTCCTCCCCTCCCACCGTCACCGAAGTAGCAAACTTTTCCTCATTAAGGGCAGTTTTGTCATACACTACTCCCTCGGCCCAACTATCGTGAGACTTAATAAACCACAACGTGTGATGAGACACCACCAAAACGACGCCGTCGCCTCTAATGGCTATACCGTCGGCCCAGACCAAATCCTCGGTCAGCAAAACCCGCCTAGCCAACCCGTCATCCGCGTTGACCTTAAACATCTTGCCCGTATTGGATTGCACCGCGAGCAAATACCCCTTGCTCACGTAAGCTACCCCGTTTAATCCACACTCGCTAAACGGCGCGTCGGGGTAAACCGCCAGAGGACCCTCGCTGAAAACTGGAGATCTCGAGAAGACCGAGGCCTTGCCGTCTTTGTCCACCTTCCAGATGAAGTTCCCGGGGGAGTTCGTGACGTAAGCGTTCCCATTGAAATCCACAGCCACGTCGTTCGCTACGTGGCGGTTGATGGTTATGACGTCAGGGGTTTCGTCGTCGAGTAGAGAAAGGAAGACGCGGCGGCGCGATCGGAGGTCGTATGCGGCTAGTGCATTGAAGGGAGGAAGGGGCGCGGCCGAGTGAACGACGGCGAGGAGGCGGTTGTGGATTGAGTCGATGGCGAGGCCCAAAATGGTGGCGTTTTGGGGAAGAGTTGGGTCGGAGATAAGGGTTTCGACCACGGCGGCATCAGAGACGGAGTGGATTGTGCGATGGTGCAGAGAGCCGACGATGAAGTGCTGGGCTGATGGGTCCCACGTCAGACCCTCTGGGTAGAGATTCAGTGAGCGGAAATTGATGACGTGTGGGGTTCGGGCGAATGACGGCGTTGGGCCGACAAGTATCAGGAACAAAAACAGACTCAACGCAAGGGATTTGGTGGATTTTGAATTGACGAAAGCCATGATCGAAGTTATCGACGAGCTTGAACGACGCACAGCCGATTTAAGAAGCTCGAGTGGTTAATTTTTTATTAATTTTTATTTTGAATTAAGCGCAAACTAAACCCTTTTGACAAGAAAAACAAAAAACAAAATAAAAAATAAAAACAAATAGAGATTTCGTTAAAACTTTGCTGCTTTCTTGTCAAAGGGGTTGCGTTTGGTTTCGAATATGAGAATGAAAATTTTTAATACCTTGCTTTGGTCAATTACCCTTAAATTTCCTCGCTAGTGTTATTATTATTGTTATTATTATTATTTTGGGATGACGCTATTGTTAATTGCTTACGGAGAATCATAACATTTTCTTAATTAATATTTTTTGAAAAAATCACGTATTTTGATTTTTCTGAAAATTATAATTATTTTAATCAAATTCACATACTATTTGTATGATCACAATCCAAACTTTTTTTTCAACAAAACAATTAAATTTTAATCGCAGTCCACCTACACCCCCAAAATGTTCCAAACGTTAATCACATAATTATAGGAAAAAGTAATAATTTTTGCTGTTTCCATAGAGTTATAGAACTAGGGAGCAATCTTTTAACTTACTCAAGCATTCCCGTTAAAAAAGGATATGGGAAATTTACAGTATTAACCAAAAAATTTTATCAATTTTCACAATTAACCTCACTAATTTTTTTCTATCAACATTAACCAAAATTAATACTTTTTTTCTAAATTACCCTCAAAAGTTTGTTCTCCCCTTTTTTTGAGACCAATCAAAGTAAGCATGCACTCTTAATCCACTGGCGACGGCAAAAGGTGGCAAATACCGACGGAAAAAATAAACTTCGAGCATAATCCATCCATCCATCCAGATCTAACAGCGTCTGCATTACTGCATTAGTGGTAAGAATTATTTTATCATTCACTGCACTGCACTGCATGAAAATACCACGGGAGGAAAACTTGGTGCGACGGGCAGCCCGTGGCACTCTGACTTTTGGTGCGGCGGAGCGTCGACTGACTTTGGTGCGACAGTCGTCGCACCAATTATCGGCGACAGCGTACCGCACTAAAAGTCAGAGTCGCGGCGACGTTGGTGTCGCACCAAGCCCGTGATGCGATGGTCGCCGTCGCACCACCTATCACACAAAATTTTGTGCGACAGGCTGCTTGACGCACTAAATTTTGTGCGACAGGTAGCCCGTCGCACCGATAAGCAGGTTCATTGAAATTGATTTTTTGTAATTCGTAATTAATTTTTTATTTATTTCAGGTATGGATTCAGTTGTGCTTCAATTGTGTTATGATGGTTGGTGGCAGATATTGGAAGATGGGCGTATGGAGTATGTGAATGGTAAAAATAGAGCCTTTTTAGTTGAGAAAAATTGTCTGTTTGATCAATTTTTTACAAGAGTATGTAAGGTATTACAAATAAATCCACATGAATATAGTATTATAATGAAGACAACTTTGAGGTCGGCAAACACATTGTATCATATATGTACATTGCCCATGGATATATCTGATGATGAAATAGTGAAGGTTGTGTTGCACGTGGCATCCAATATGGGCAACTATGAACTTATTCCTATATTTGTTACCACAACACCTCGAGTTCCGACTGAAGATGTTGAGCCACCCGTTGAAACAGAAACTTCTTTTAGAGCAAATATGTCTGGCCCCGATAATGAAGAGGAGGTGTTGCCAAGGGCATCGTTGCACCAATATTACTCTTCCTTCAACGATAATAATGACAACATTGATGATAACGGCATTACGTTACAGGATGTTGGAGAAGATATATTACCACTAACGACATCGTTGGAGCAACAATATTCTCCGTATCACAATAATGATTTCCGTGAGAGTGATGATCATGTTGAAAACACAGAGAGAGATAATGTTTATGCAGAACCTTTTGATACTGTGGGAGGCACTTATTTCAATAATGCTGGTGATGATGGCGGAGCCGGTCCTTCCAACATTCCATCGTTTGCACAACAAGAGGATGAGTGTGAAGGCGACATTCCTGTGAATAATAGAGACACTCGATCTATTCCTCCAATATCCGGATTGAGAAGGAAGATTGACCCCCTGATAAACCTTGCTCCAATTTTACCTTCGAACATGGTTGCTCCAAGCTTGCATAGCAGTTGTGCCTCGGATGATATCAGTGTGGGTAGACTATTTACTGAGAAGAATGAGTTAATATTACAACTGCGTAAGGTTGCCCTCAGAGATAAGTTTGATTTCAAGATTCAACGGTCAACAACCACACGTTTTGAAGCTCACTGTAGTTCAGAATTATGTAAATGGCGCCTTCGCGCAATTAGAAGTTCTAACGAGCATAATGTACCTTCGGTGGTGAAGAGAATAGATAATATACATAGTTGCATAATGAGGTATTTTCTTATGGTCGTCATCAAGTAAGGAGTCGAGTTGTTGGTCATATTATCGCAGATAAATATATTCAAGATAAAAGAATTTACACTCCAAATGACATCAGAGCATATATATAGCAGGAGTACGATGTTCAATTAACATACCAGCAAGCATATCGGGCTAGAGAAGTTGGTTTTGAAATAGTTCGAGGTAACCCTGCAGAGTCATACAATTTACTACCTAAATACTCTCATGTCATCACCAAAGCGAATGAGGGTACAGTGACTCACCTCAAGCTGGATGGAGATGGTCATTTCTTGTACTACTTTGTTGCACTTGGATCTTCTATCAACGGTTTCATGCAGTACATTCGGCCTGTTATTGCTGTAGATGGTACTCATCTAAAGGGGTTATACTGTGGAAGTATGTTTGTTGCAACATGTCTGGATGGTAACAATCAATTGTATCCGTTAGCCATTGGGGTCATGGATTCAGAAAATAATGATGCTTGGGAATGGTTTATGATGAAGTTACACGGAGTGATTGGCAATCTATCGGAGTTAGTAATTATCTCTGATCGATACACTGCCATTAGGAGAGCTGTTCTGAAAGTATTTAACAATGCAACTCATGGCATTTTTTTTTACCATGTGAAAGGTAATATTAAGTATAAGTTTAGGATGTCCAAAGCTATTTGGGATGAATTTGAGCCAGCCTTTATTAATGCAGTAAAATCATACGGACATGAAGAATTTAAAAGACAACTTGAAGGATTGTGGATGCTCCACTCGGGTGCTGCTGATTATTTAGAAAATAATGTGGGTACGTGTAATTGGGCAAGGTCCCAATTGGAAGGAAGGAGGTATAGTATACTTACTACCAATATCGCGGAGAGTGTGAATTCTTTTATGAGAGAACCGCGAAAATTTCCCGTAACTCATCTTGTTGATTAGTTCAGAAGAACATTGCAGCAATGATTTTATGATAGAAAAATTGCGGCCGAATCAATGAGTACTCGGCTAACAACATGGGCGGATGAAATAGTCACTGAAAGGAAAAGTATAGCTGAAAGAATGATCGTTCGTCCAGTGGCTCCGTATCGATTTCAAGTTGTAGGCGGTGGGATTAAGGAAGGCTTAGTTGACCTGCAGAAGAAAACTTGCTCATGTAGAGTATTTGATGTACTTGTATGTGCTCATGCAATTGCAGCTTGTCTAACTGTTAGAGTGGATTTCATAAATCTTTGTTCGGATTTTTACACTAAAGAATCGTTGGCAATGGCCTATGCGCAACCAGTGGAGCCCATTGGCGATGTGTACGATTGGGAAGTTCCCGCTGAAATTCAAGAGATGGTGGTATTTCCACCAGTTGAGGCACCCCCACCCGGTCGCCGTAAAGAGCTCAGAATACCCTCAATTGGTGAGGACAATAACCGGAAGACTGTTAGGTGCGGACGCTGTAATGAACCGGGACATAACCGTAAGCGATGTAAGAATCTCATTGCCGCGAGTCGAAATTAATTGTATTATTTGACTGATACATTAGTTAAAACCATTATATGATCATTATGTATTGAATTTATGATGGTTGTATTTGATTTAATTACCTAAAAATTTGATATGATATTACACTGTAATTGGTGCAGATAACTGTTTTGTTGTCATCTTGTCCACCAAATATAAAATTTTGAAATTCGGATAACCGCTTATTAAAATCGGTAGGCCGTTTATTCCATGAAACAATTCTGCTTCTAAACCGGATAACCAGTTGTAAGAAACGGAATACCGGTTGCTCAATGTGCTTTCCTGTCCTTAACCGGACAGCCGGTTTAGTTATCCGACCAACCGAATTTGAAGAAAAACCATTGTTTTTTCGCTGCCCAGAACCGGATACTCAAAACCGGATAGCCGGATTGAGTGTTAGATACATGCTGCCCAGAACCGAATCACCGGTTAGGCTATCCGGAAAGCCGTTTTCGAGAGGAAGATATTACTATGTTGAGTGCTTGCTGCCTAAAAACGGCTATCCGGTTAATAGAACCGGATAGCCGAATTCATTGTTCCTTGCTTGCTGCCAAGAACCGGATAACCGGTTAGTATATTCGGAAAGCCGTTTTCGAGAGGAAACAATCACAATGCTACTGCCCCAAACCGGATAACCGGTTATGGAAAACCGGTAAGCCGAATGCTTCGATTTTGATTCTGTCCAAAATTGGAAAGCCGGTTAAGACAACTGGTTCTGTTCTCTCTTTAATAAACCGGTTCTATTCTCTCTCCAAAACTGTTTCCTCCCCTTCTTGATTTCTCTTAAAAAATCCATCATTCCCAATTGTTTTTGATGCAATTTGTTCCATTCAAATTGTTCCTCATCCATACTTGTTTCTAAAATCTTCTCTAAAACTCTTTTTCAACCATAAATTGTTCCTCGTGCGCGCGAGGCCAATATCAGCATCGAAATTGATATATCGAAATCTTCGATTTCATCTGATAGTTCATCGAAATTGATATATACAATATTCAAATGTTAACACCGAAATTAATATAAACTTAAATACGTAAAATAAGATCATTAATAAGATCATTAATCCATGTTTTAATAATCTCATGACTACAATAGCTTACAATATAATATCATCACTAAATATATCAACAGCAATCTTTTTTCTAAAATAATTCCCATGACTACCGTTAAACTCTAATTTAAGACCAAACATTAAATACATCGTAAACATCAATAAAAAAACATCACAATCACCAGTTCCGGGCTCTTGTTGTGGCACACTCTTAACTGCAGTAACTTTCCATGGCCTGTCACTCCGCAACTCAGGTCGGATGTTGTAAAATCCAATGTATTCTAACCATCGAGGAAATATCACTTCAAGTGGCTTGAATTTAAACTTGTATTTTTTATCGCCTCGAAATGTCAGTAATGAGTCGTAAATCCAGATTTTGTTCTTGCGGAAGTCAACTCGAGCTAGTACCCAATGCTCACGGTCCAGGTTAACAGGGATAAATAGCTGCATAATGAAATTTATTATTTATTTTTCATGTATGAAATTAATAAACAAACATAAAAAAAGAGCACATCGATATTTGATTTGTCGAACTTTTGCATAAAATACACACCATATCAACATCTGTCATTGGTTTGGACATAGTGTGCTGTCGCCCACCGAGATAGCTATTCAAGCTGTCGCTATATACTAATGAGTCAACCGCACAATCCCCATTATTCCATAACTGATTCAAGAACACGTATTACATAGTGGCGCGTTGAAATGTATAAATAACTCATTCCATCATAGCGCTAACAAATAAATATAATATATTTCATTATAAGTTATATATGTACGTTACCCAAAAAAATGTGTCAGTATGTGTAACACGTTGAACTAAAGCGTTCGGGTACTAACGTTGTTTTTCGCTAATCAACCGAAAATACTCATGAATATGCTGTAGAGAAACAGAAACATGTTGAATCATAAGTACAAAATTATACATGTCGAATTATAAACCTACATGTTAAATAAATTAAGAAAATAAACTTACCTTATCACCTAGCCATCCCATCGAAATATGACCCATAATAACTTGAAAGAATGACCGTGGGTGTTGGACTCTCCAATCGGCGATCGTATCACCAGCGAATCATCGGTCAAACTTAGCATACAAACTTGGATCCTCCAATCCTCTAAGTGGATTTATATCCACACTCGTACTCATGTCAATTGCATGGTGCATGATTTGGGGTAAAGGTAGAGGCCAGACATTCTATCCCCGTCTGAATGAAGGAATCATATACGGACTGTTAAAAATATATGACGGTTTGTATGCTCTGCCGAACTTACTAATGCCCGGAGGCACCTCAGTGAATACATGCATGCTCTCACCACTAACATCCCCATGGAAACTATATAATGAAGTGGGAGTAGAAAAATTTTGAACACCCACGTCAGTATACACTCCTTAGTCATCTGGAGCCTGTCAATTCGGCAAGATAAACGTATTAAACAGTAGTAAAACTCATAACTAAACAAATATTGGAGTTAGTAAAATATCATTTGACTCACCGCATGCGACCGTGCAGTCGGAGAATCTTTATTTGGACGTTTAGACATTGAATAAATAAATCCTACCATGGTTTCTTTAAAATCTTTAAGCTCTGACTTCAGGTCATAAACGTTACGGTCAATTTTGTCCAACCGTCTTAGAACAAAATCATTAAATTGCTTTGTCCTCGTCTAGTAAAAAAAAAAGTTATTTATAATAACACATTATTAAAATGACACCCTTATATATACGAAATATAAATTATTTATAACCTCAGAATCATGTGCATCATCTGACTTGTCAGTATGCTCCTCATGATTATCCACAGGCACCTCATCCTCCTCAAATGTATCGTGGCATTGCTCTGGTATAGGGTTCGGTATATCATCATGGTCGTCCGATTGCGTTGTAACGAGCGGTGGCGCGTTGATTGAAGGTTGGTGTTGAAACAAATAAGATTTAAAATAAGTAAAAAAAAATCTTAAGTTATTTTGGAAAAGTAAATAAAGTTATTTTGGAAAAGTAAATAAAATTACTTATAGAATACCGACCTTATGAACCCAAATTGGAATTTCTGGTACGTAAGCTTTCACACTGAGCCAATAATCTTTCTGACTCTCTTTTCCATCGGGCTCAAGAGTTTGTAAAAAGTTTCCCTGCCATGAATGAAACCTAAATTTGATCAAAAGGAATAAAGACTCGAATTTAATGTATATCGTGACATTATACATCTACCAATATATATTACTTACAGGATAAGATTCCTCATTAAAAAATGAATAAACCTCAGCAAAGTTTATCTTGGAAGAAGTCATGGGCTTCCATTGCAGGAGACGGGGAATCATCCTCTTCGTTTTCACGACCCATGCTGGTGGCAGACCTCCGATCACTTCGTAAATCCAAGCCTACAACAATTAATGTAAGAAAATTATTAAAACTATGATTAAATATTTAATGTTACAAAACTTATTAATAAATAAACTAACGCACCTGAACCCCAGGAGTAAAACCATAAATATTGTACTTCTCTATGTTGTGATTTGAATTTTTCAACCGCGTCTTCTTAAATTTCTCACCTTTCTCATACAGTGCATTATCAAGACTATCAGATATCGTTTCCCACGATATAAGACCCCATGGACGATTTTTGAAATAATTAATATCATCAACTTCATTAAGCCATGAGAAATTAATTTGACAGTGGCCCTTTCTTGCATTTAGAACTCTATCCGCAAAATAAAAGAACGCAATCTTTAATGCATCAACATCATCCATAGCCTTGAAGTCCAACTTCTCAAATAATGCATCAAATTGATTCAGATTAATATCCCGAAATGCACCCGAAAAATATATTTTCAGCAACCTATGGGCCGTTATTATATTTGAGGCTGGAGTATCTTCACCGTACGAAAGTCTAGTAACTAAACACTATTCTCCTATTGACAAACGTGTCAAATGCTCACTAATTTGAAACCATAAATGATCATCTTCTCTGTATTGTCCATGGTCCACTTGCCTAAGCAAAATATTATGCAACAAAACACCACTGAATGGAAAGCTTCGACAATCTAAAAAATGTCCAAATATATTTTTCTTAAACAGATTCAGCTGCCTTTTCGTTAATTTTCTCTCAATGGCTTTCATAACTGAAGATAAATTACACATGCTCGATATTCGTCCCGGAAAGTGATCCGAATAAGCTAACATCATCTTCCTCGGTCCATTATCCGATTCTTCTGATTCCGCCATATTTCTACATTATTATGTTATTACTACTCGTTAATATTAATATTGATGTATAACAGGAAAAAAAATAAATTTATAGTACACTATGAAAATTAAAAAATTAAAAAATTAAAATAGTATGCGACAGGGCGCCCTGTCGCACAAATAGGTGCGACGCCCGCTCTGTCGCACACGAACGCCCGCCTCGCGAGGCCAGCCTCAAAACCTTCCAAATTTTAAACACCAATACACATCATACACACCAACATCTTCACAACACAACATCACCCATACAAAACACCAACAACTTCACCAATACACCAACACAAAACAAAAATCATGCAACAAAAATACAAAATCAAAATCTAAGGGTTGTTGTCCTAACCTCTAATTTGAGCGCTTGATTTGATTGAAAATTTAGTGAAGTGTGCTGCTAAAAATGACTCCAGGAAGTTGCCAGCATCGAGTTATAGGACGGATTTCACGGGTGAGAGAAACCGAGAGAGAGAGGAAGGAGAGGAAGGAGAGGGAGGAGGGGGAGGAGAAATGGGAGGGGTAGTTTCGGTAAGAAGAGGGTAATTAGGCTAATATTGATAGAAAAAAATTAGTGAGGTTAATTGTGAAAATTGATAAAGTTTTTTGGTTAATAGTGTAAATTTCCCAAAGGATATTGACACAACATTTATACATTCACCAAATGATCTACATATTATTAGCATGGTAAATTTAGTTTGTATCATAGTTGGCGTGGTAAACACAAAATTCTCATATGTGTAAATCGCCATGTGACATATATATGATAAAATAATTTCATCAATTCAATAAGATAAGTTGGCACCACGATCAAAATCATACTCTACAAATTTTTCAATTAATAAGGGATGTCTATATTAAGAGGCAATTGTAATTAAGCTTGTAAGACTATAAGCTGTTTATATATATATATATATTTTTTTTTTAAATTTTGACATCAATTTCTAAGTTAATTTATTAAATAAGGCGCTACAATTTTTTAAATTCATATTTTAATTTTAATATATAAATAAAGATAATTTAAACTTAGCCTATTTTTATTATTATATAATAAAATAATACTTTATAATCCATGTATTTATTTTCTTAAACCCCCAACAGCTGAAATAATATAATTTATCAAATACAAAATTATTTTTAATTAATAATTTATTTTATTTGTACACTAAAAACAACTTATTTTATTAACTTCTACAGTCATAAATTCCCACGGTGGCAGGTATGAACGATTATGCGATGATCTCACGATGGAAATTACGAAGCTCACCCAATAATTTATCCCCAAACTGTTCTTCTTGATAAGCGTCATTACTTTCTTTACTTGTAAATGTTTTAATTTCACGTACATTAAGAATCTTTAATTTGACCAACAAAGAAATTAAACAGCTTAATTATATATAAATCCGACACCTCAGGCATCCAAAAGCAACAATATCACACGTGTCATCCATCTGATCCCATCAGAAACATGTTGCCCACCTCAGCATCACCGTCCACTTCCACAACAGAATCACCCGTCCCCACGTTCCAGTTATCTTCGTAAGCCCCGAGAAGCCTCCAAGCAAAATATCTATCTTGAGAACCCGCGAAATATCTCTCGCAGTGACACGGTGAGACAAGAAATAGGTCTGGAACATTCCGGATAAGCCATCGAAGCACCAATAGAAGCAGATATTTTGCTTCTCCAAACCAAACCGCCATAACGGACACCATATATATATGCAGAGCTTTTGAGCCACGAGATACATTCATAACCGCCATGCCTTGGATGTTTGAAGCTGAACACAACTAATGAAATATGGAGGCTGAGAGTGGAAGGAAAGTGCAGCCATCTTATTACAGCGTTCTGGGTGTGAGTGTGCACTCTTCTGTTGAAGAAATAAGGCGCGCTTATCGCAAGCTTGCTATGGTAAGCAAGCATTCAGTAGAGGCAATTAGTATATAACTTTGAAACAAGTTGAATAATTATTGGTGAATAATGAAGAGTTGCATAAATATAACTAATGCTGACTGTATGTGGATTGTGTCTGTGCTTGTATAGCAATGGCATCCTGATCGGTGGACAAAGACTCCATCTTTGTTGGGTGCAGCCAAGGTTAAATTCCAGGAGATTCAAGAAGCCTATTCTGGTAAGTTTTATTTACAGTTATGACGATTCGATCTTGTGATATCTTTTGAATTTTCATTGCAGTTCTGTTTAATCTTTATCTGAGGATGTAATTGTAAATGTAAAATGTAACTTACTTCCTTTCTTTTGCGGGAGTAAAGTTTTGTCAGATGAGAGGAAGAGGACCTTATACGATGCGGGGTTATATGACCCTGAACAAGAAGAGGAAGAGGTGGGTGCTTTGGAAATTATATTATCATCTATTCTGTTTATGTAACGTTTAATTTACTTAACATTTAACTAACAATTCTGTAATTGATTGTGTTTATTTTAGGGATTTTCAGATTTTGTGCAAGAAATGCTGTCTCTAATGGCTGAGACCAGGAAAGAGGTATGCACGCAACCTTGGTGACAATTTGTTTGTGACTTTGTTTTTACTCCCAAGCGAGAAGCTGGAAGAAATTTACTTCATTTAATCAGCTGTAGGTGAACAAGAAAATCTAAATCGGTTAAGTATTATTGTAGTTTGAGCACTTTCTGCTTCCTGATTCAATAGTGTTAAGATCTCTCCCCCCCCCCCCCCCTTTTTTTCACGTTTGGTTTTTGAGGGAATTGGTGGATTCCTGAATATTTGGATTGATGGTTGGCTTCTAATTCTTCTTCTGCTTGGAACACAGGACAAAAGCTACAGCATGGAGGAGCTGCAAACAATGTTCATGGAAATGGCGGAAGAATTTGATCACTCCTCGTGGTTCTGCGGATACCCAGTTGCTGATGATTTGTGCTCCTTTGAGAGTACACAGTGGAATACGAATTCAGTAGACAATAACAGAAACGCACAATTTGGTGCTCTTCCAGGGTGGCAGTTCTATGGAGCGAGTGGTTTTTGCAGATAAAAGAATCCGTTTGGATTCAAACACTGGATGCAAGATTTGAACAAGAAAACGAGCAGTGAGCCTATTATTTTTTCTCTGATTATCTTTGGTGTGTAGACCATCACATTTTGTGGGGAGCGTCTTTGCCTCTGATGTCCTTCTTTCCGGGATTTGGCGCTTTGAGGTGGCGCTGAGCGCTTTGGCATGCTGTTCTGGGGAGTCTGCATTGGCCTTGGCTTGATTTCATTTTTCAATTGAATGAACATAAACATCGTGTGGGACAACAGTAACGTGTAAAAGTGTCGAGTGCGGTTTTTGTAATACAATTTGGATTTTAGTTCTTCATTTGTTCTTTTTTGTTTCCCAGTGTCTCTGAAAACCTTCATTTATCATATAATTTAAAGACTTAGGAAGGGTCGATTTGGGGTTTTCGTAATATATTTCGGATGTTAGATCTTCATTCGTTCTTTTCTGTTTCCGAGTATCTCTGAAGCCCTTGGATAATCATAGAATTTAAACAAAAGGAAGAGGAAATATCCATGACTCATTTATTGCCGATTCCCCATCCATTGCGATTTTTGCGGCTTTTCAAAACGTTGGGTAAAGGGTCAAGCAGGCCGAACCTTGCCCAAGGGCGCCCTGTCTGCTGGGCTCATGTTTGCAGTGCTTGAGCCCATCCTGCCAAGCCTTTTACACGATTTTTCCCACAGTTATAATAGCACCCTATTGTGTATTTGCAAAAGTCGACTTAGTCAAATGAGGCTCGAGAAATGCTCATTGTTGAAATGCCACCCGTTTCATATAATATAATATATAATCATTCTTGAAACACTGTTGACTCAATCATTGGCACGAAGGGATTGCTTTATTACAACTTCCAGCCACGCGTTATTGTAATTGAGATCTTATCAGTTAGGTTACCTACTGCAATTACAGTACCATGTGTCAGCTGCCTCATATTGCTCAATGTATAAAAATTTATCACTTTAATCGTTGATATCAAGTGAATTGGATTCAGGAACATATAACGTCAACAATATTTTAAAGTACGAAGTTTCCAAAAGTAAAGCAGGGATTAGTTTATATCTAAGGGTGTGATGATTATGATGAAAATTAAGAAAATGGGCGGAAGATGCTTCAAGAAAATGGGACGGTGCCCCGATTGCTAGATGTTATTGAATTTCGTAATCTTAACTTTTTGTCCCTCCTTTGTTCAAAAATAAAAAAATAAAAAATTTGTCCCTCTTTTCTATTTCTTCAGCAATAAGCACCCAACTAATTGATATTATCGTGCGAAACTGCAAATTAGTTGAAAGTGAACTTTCCAGGTTGCCCCAATTTTTTTTTTTTTTTAAATCTTCAACAAATATTACATCTCCCTTCCGGTATAATTTTATTTTTTTCCTTGTTTCCTTATTATATCTTGGTTAACGTCAAAATCCTTAGACTTCATGTCCCGTGTGTCAATTCTACTTGTTCAATTCTATAGTGGAGAAAGTTGTTAAAACTCCTAATGTAGACACTAGAGTGTGCATCATTTCAATAAATTGTCCTGTGCGTAGGAAATTTATGACCGTTCGGCACAACCAATCATTCATTAATTTCTATCATATACAATACTTATCCAATGTGAAATCGAATTCCAGGTCATCCTTATCAACGCCCTCTAAATAGTTGTGCCAACTGCCAAGTGCCAAGCGCCAAGCGATAACCATCTAGCCAGCTTTAGTCCAAAGTCCACAGTCAAAGAAATTGAATTTATGTCCCAAATTGATTGGTTACGATTTCAAAGTCATGACCGAATTGTAACCTCAGATTCACGGATTTGGCATTTTGATACACTTTTACAGTCTCTAGCACTGTTTAATTTCTTAGAATTTGGTACAAATTTTCTTAAAGACATTTATGACATCTGAAACTTTCTCTAGAAATTGCTGGATAAAGGAACCCAATTCTAACCGTAATTGAAGGCCCTGAATTCGTTTGAATAGTATCCTGTAAATTGAGTATTAGAGTTTACATATCTAGAGAGTTCAAGATTTCGCAACCCTGGAACTGTTTGACGGAGATATATTTTCTCTCCAAAAATATCTTCGAGTCTAAAACTGTTGAAAATAATAAAAAAAAAAATTCCTAACATCATGTGTCTTCTTTGTTGCTGTGAACTCTCTACATTTTGATAAATGTCAATTAGCATGTGGTCATGGCGTTTTTGGGTACAAAACAAATTCAGATGGTTTATTTCGTATGAAGGATGAACAAGTTGCCCAATACAATGTATGGATTGATCAATTGGTCAATTTCAATTTAATATATCATCTTATATGAATTAGATTGAATTTTGTGCACTATATTGCTATATGAGTGTCGTTTCATTACATACTGATTTAATTATCCCTTATTATCATACACATTTAAATTTGTGTAAAAAAAAAAAAAATAGTTTAAATTAACCTAACCCATTTATAAATAACCATCCCATTCAAAAGTTTTCTACAACCGGAATTCCCATGTTCATTTAAGTGCAATCAATTATTTTGCCCCCGTTTTTTGTTCAATAATTACATACAAAGTTCCTAACAGTTCATGTAGAGAACAGTTGATTTTTTGTTTTTAGGCTGTTCAAAATTCCCTATTTATACGAAAGGTATAACTTCAATACTTGTCATTGCAAGGTATGTAGATTCCAATATGTATACGTTGCTTTCTTCAAGATTCAAATACCATAATTTACCTTCTAAGATATAAAAAGGGAAAACAATAATTTTATATTCTCTAGTCTCTATAATGGAAGCAAAATCTAAAACAATCACATGCAACACAATCAACTTTGGCTATATATATATATCAAAATTCCACTTTAACAGCAGAACACGATTCCTTGATCTAATTAAATCGTCATGGCATTGAAAGTGGCCGAATTTTTCCATAAAAATACATATCGTGGCTAGAAGAAACAATTAATTGTGTAATCTGCATGGTGGGGTCCAAAAATTTGGACCAATCAGATGCAATTGTGTTTCCCTTCTGGAACAAGGCAGCAAAGGGCTACCCTAGCAGAGGAGTCCTTAAAAACACGAGTCTTTTAGTCCACTTTGCCTTCTATAAACTCTTACCACCCAAAATCACTTCTGCCGGAAAGCACTCTTTTGAGTCCCCCACTCCTCCATGCACTTAATAAGGAAGCAAATTGAATTGCTTGTAACACACACATTACTTTTCCCTCAAATTCACTCTCCCAACTCACAAAACAAACCAAAGCCCACATAGCAAGACGCAACCACATTCACATCTCAACAATCAAAACTCCGGCAAAAACACCACAATATGTCGATTCAAAAGTGCCTTTTCACCCCTCTGAAAGTGCTTACAATATTCAGTCTTGTTGCTGCTATTGTTTATCATCCGGTCAACGGCTTGGAATCAAGAAAGCTAGGTGAGTCCACAGGCGATCAAGGCATAAAGTGCACCCCATCGTGCACTCAAAGTCCCCCACCTCCATCGCCGTCGCCTCCGCCGCCATGTCCACCACCGCCACCAGCGCTGCCACCACCAGCACCACCGGCTCCGAAAAAGCCGCCAACGCAATACTGCCCGCCACCACCATCATCGTTTATCTACATCACCGGTCCCCCGGGGAACCTGTACCCTGTCGACAGTGATTTCAATGGCGCCAGCAAAAAAATTCCTTCAAGTTTGCCAATTTTGGTTGCTTCAGGAATTTTAGGTCTCTTGGCTTTTTGGTAAAGTTGTTATAATCTGAATCTGATATCGATATTCCATCAGCCGAGCGATCTCCTTCTGCATATAATTGGAAAGCTCAAGTTTTTACGGAAGCAAATTTCACCTGCGTTCAAAAAGTTTTAGACATAGCTTGTCAGTTGTTACTAATCAATTGTTCAATAAATTTGCAACAATAATTTTATATTCTTTATAGTGGAAGCAAAAATCGAAAACAATCACATGCAACACAATCAACTTTGGCTCTATATATATATCTATGTATATCAAAACTCCACGATAAGAAAACAACATGATTATTTGATCTAATTAAATCGTCATGGCATTGAAAGTGGCCGAATTTTTCTATAAAAATACACATGGCGACTAGAAGAAACAATTGATTGTGTAATCAAAGAGGGTTGAGGGTGCATGGTGGGGTCCAAAAATTTGGACCAATCAGATGCAATTGTGATTCCCTTCTGGAACAAGGCAGGGAAGGGCTACCCTAGCAAAGAAGTCCTTAAAAACACGAGTCTTTTAGTCCACTTTGCTTCTATAAACTCTTGCTACCCAAAATCACCTCGACCGGGAGCACTTTTTGAGTCCCCCACTCTCCCATGCACTTAACAACGAAGCAAATTGAATTGCTTGTAACACACACATTACTTTTCCTTCAAATTCACTCTCCCAGGTCACAAAACAAACCAAAGCCCACATAGCAAGACGCAACCACATTCACATCTCAACAATCAAAACTCCGGCAAAAACACCACAATATGTCGATTCAAAAGTGCCTTTTCACCCCTCTAAAAGTGCTTACAATATTTAGTCTTGTTGCTACTATTGTTTATTATCCGGTCAACGGCTTCGAATCAAGAAAGCTAGATGAGTCCACGGGCGACCAAGGCATAAAGTGCACCCCATCATGCACTCAAAGTCCTCCACCGCCATCGCCGTCGCCGCCGCCGCCATACCCCCCACCTCCACCAGCTCTTCCTCCACAAGCACCACCACCACCACCGGCTCCGAAAAAGCCGCCAACCCAACACTGCCCGCCGCCGCCACCACCATCGTTTATCTACATCACCGGTCCCCCGGGGAACTTGTACCCTGTCGATAGTGATTTCAACGGTGCTATCAAAAAAATTCCTTCAAGTTTGCCGCGTTTGGTTGCTTCAGGAATTTTAGGTCTCTTGGCTCTTTGGAAGTAGTCATAATCTGAATCTGATATCGATACTCCATCAGCCGAGAGATCTCCTTCTGCATGTAATGAGAATTATTAATTGGAAAGCTCAACTTTTTACAGAAGCAAATTGTAAGTACGTTGTTAGTTGTTACCTGCTAATTAATTGTTCAATAAATTTGCTTCTCATGAATCATGGTCTTATTATTGTTATTATTATTTTTTTTTTTTGGGGAATCAATTGTTCTGTATTTTCAATGAAAATTGTCGATTAGTTTTGTGTTCATCCCTGTTCACATTTTGATTTATTTATGTTTATTCTCTTTCAATTAATACCATTAATTAAAAGATTGGCTAATAGATGTGAACAAGATTGAATGAATAATCCATTATCTTGCATAATAATTTAATATTGTATTGATGGTAATGTTTGTGATGGATCATCAACCATATGTAACCTTGGTTTTCAGTGCCAGATGTCACAATTGAATTTTTTTTTAAAAAAAAATGGGATCAACCGTTTGGTGGTGATCTGTCATGCAACGCTTTCTCTTTTGTCCACGTGGCATGCACTTATGGAATCAAGGGTGAACAATTGATGGGTCCTACCCTCCTACTCAAACTATGGGCGTCATGAAGCATTTGAATCCATCGAATTATGGCGACATTGTCCAACCACGCATGTTGAAGAGAATGGCTCCAATTCTTTAATCAATCAATATCATATTTTATTCCTTTATTTCTGTTTAGAGTGCAATTGGTAATCTGAATGGTCATTAGATGCGGACAGTTATTGCACTAGTAAATATTATCAATACAAATAAAGGCATTGCCAAAACACAATTTTTTTAATTTAAAAGCATTCATTTTAATATTTATATTTACAATAATAAGCTGAAGTTTTATTTTTTTTTTTATCGATACCCTTACTAAAAAATGATTACATAGAATCTATTCATATAAACATTAAATATATCTATTATATATATATGTATACAAATTTATTTATACGTACATCAATAATCTAGTAGCACATAGCCTGTCGTGCATCTCATTAAATTTGTTTAACCCAATAAGAGTCCCAACTTTTAAAAAAGAAAAAACTGTTGAGGTAAAGCCGTCCTTTGAAGCAAAGGGAAGATTCTAACAAATCTGATTTTGATGTCAGAGTTGTTACTTGTTACCATGATAATCTGATCATTACATGTGTCAGTGGATGTGATCAACTTCGGTTTCACCAAATAATGGGTCCCGATTGTACGCAGCCCCACATGTGAAACATGCCCATTTGCCATTTGGACACTTGAAGTCTGAAGAGATATGTTTTGTTTGGTAGTAGCTAATGGGGATTGGGCAAGGTTAGGCGAAAGTGCTGCTGCCTGTTTCTCATTTGTTGTGTTCATTCATTTTCTTGTCCTTTAATTATTACACGTTTTTAATCACTTCACATTTTGAGTTCTCTAGGCAACCTGACAAGTTACCTTGCCAAGAAAAATATCGATTATATTTACATTGGATCAGTCAAACTTCTTCATTTAAATTTGGTTTTAAAGTGTCTTCCACACTCCTATTCGTTAAAATATTTTACTCAAGACTGATGTTGGGAAATATATATATATATATTTACTGTAGTTTGTCAAGGTTTATCAAATAATTAATGTTTGGTCTATCATTTTCTTAAAGGCTTTTCTTTATGAAAAATTTCTCTTTTACATAAATTTAATTTTTAACTAATAGATACGGTAAATACTTGTTTAATTTTTATATTTTAATTTAAGTGTATGCTCAATTCTTATATTTTTAAAAAAATCTAAAAACGTCCTTATAATTAAATATATTACATTTTTACTCTTACTTTTTCTGTAGTTTTACAATTATATCTTTACAACAATATTGTTGGCATAAACTAATTCATTCTTGACACTAATTAATTTATCATCAAAAAAGTTTTTTTTAGCAAACTAACTAATAAATATCAGTATGAAAGCACTAATATTTTTTGTATTCCTGTAACAATCTTGTTAATAATTATTTATAAATAAATTAATATCAGTCAACTTAAAACAATGTTTATTATCATTTCAAAAATCTTACTAGAAATGATTTTATAAAAAAAATTAATTTATCAAATTAATTCTAAAATAAAATAATTATATAAAAATTTAAGTAAATTTTTATGTTACTTTTAAGATTATTTTGATAAATTTTCTTTTCGTTATCATCCACAAAATTGTTGTTACAAGGTATTATTGTAAAAAGAAAAAAATAAGGGTAAAAATATAATATATTTAACAATAGATATATTTTACTTTTTTTTAATATAAAAATTAAATAAATACTTAAATTAAAATATAAAAATTAAATAATTATTTATGATAATAGATGGAAGTCAATATATAGTTGCAAATTAATTATGAGTAGAACTATTGGCACCCCTCTAATAAATAAAACTCATTTTCTAAAAGTGCACGTCATTGCGTCTATGGAAATAATTCATTATTTGTCAAAATTCAAACCCAAATCAATTCCAATAAATTGCACTTTTTGTGAACAAAATTTATTTGAATTAATACTTCATCAAAAAATAAAAAACATTATATGAAACTAAAATTTCCGTCAGATCTTAATTATAAAGTCATCCTTTCGATGTATCTCAAATTTATCAAGAACATGAGATTTGGATGTTCGTCTTGAAACCTTAGTAAATGTTGGTGACTCAACTTAATCTTATTCTTTTCTCAAGAAAGGTTGATCGAAATTCGTATTTGAAATGATGGTAAGAATATATTGTGGTGATAGCTTTGTCTGTAATGTTTCTTGACAACTATTTTCCTTTGTTCAGATTGTTATTATAATTAAAAAGAACCCATTTGTAACATTTGGGCAGGTGTCGAAACATCAATCCTCAATTGAGGCTCTCTAATTGTAACAAAATTTCATTTGTCGCGTCAACATCACTTTATCTTGTTCACCTCAGCTTAGAAATTTTAAAAGAACATGAAATGTTATCTTCAACTTCATGACCATTGCATAAAAAATTTTAGCGATTAGATTCTCAGCACCCGATGCCATATGGGCTTCACAATTATTCAATAACAGATCAAAATTCACGCGTATTAGTGAAGAAAATTGAGAAACATGTAAGAAAATTTTGCAAATGAAATGATTAATAAGAGAACTCTAGGCTGTTTAATTGTAGAAAATGACACTAAGAAAAAGTAGCATCCATCTTTTTCTTGTCTCGTTGCCAATGTTTGCTTGACAACTATAATAGAGCACAACAGCCTGTACTGTTAACAAAAAAAAAAGGCAAAAGAATTATAAATTATATCCAAGAAAAAATTGTGCGCCAAGAGAGGATATACAAAGTGTATAGTGTATAAAGGATTAAAAGTTGATATAAAGTTTCAAGATACTTTCAAGGAAGGTGCTGAATAATTGAAGTGTGACCAATCGATGTATGCTATTTTGCTTTACACTTTTTGCATGCATATGAACATAGGGTTTATTCTTTTGGGTGTAAAAAGGAAGGCTAAAAGAAAGGGGGAAAAAAAAAGGTAAAATTATTACATAATTATATTGTCTTTCTTTCTGGGTTTTTGCTCGATGAAAATTGCAACATCAATACAATTAGATGTTGGTTAAATAAAGTGCCTTGATTTTAGACTAATTCTTGGCTAATTGAATAATTTACTCGATCAAATGGTTCATCAACACAAAACAGAAAAGTGTACAAGTTTAATTGGGTTTTGGGATCGCGGTTGTTAGCTATAACGACTGCTCCCAAACATCAAAATAAGTGCTCATTGAAAACAGGGAAATCAACAGTCTACGAACAACTCACCACCACCGACACGCTGAAATTTAGGAAAATTCCCTCACCTGCTTTCAATTTTTGTAGTTCCTAGTTCAGATCGTATCTAGACCGGGACCAAAAAAATAATAGTACTTAAAACTATCTTACAAGTGATTGAATTGACTGAGGCTATACTTGTAGATCAATATTAAACACAAGCAGCACATTTTTTGCTCCATCTGAATTATTAAATTTTAAATTTTCTAATATATGATATTTATAATCAGAATTTTCAGAGAGAAATATTTACCTTTGTTTAGGGATGGTAATGGGGTTGATATGATCATGATCCACTTGATTTCAATCCAAATGAATCGATCTAAAATAGATTTGCGGGAGATATAGATCTAGATTAGTAGATTCAAGATGAATTTCAAGTAGGTACAAATCTCACTTAAAATGTAGATGCATATACTATCCGCATCCAAAATGAGGTCTTCTAATTTAATTTAATTTAATTTTTAAAAGTATTTAACTATCAGTGATTTACTACTTTTACAATCACATTAAACTTATACCTAGCTCACTAAAATCAATGTCAATCACATTAAACTACTACAATATTTATTAGTTTTATATGAAATTCAAAGTTAAGATGAATTATGTGTTTTAGTTGATAGCAAGTTAGCAATACTTTTTTCTCAATATTGTTTGCATTGTTATTTTTCTTGTCTGAGTTTAGCATCCAATAAAGATAAATTTATTAATATTCTTTTAAAATCTATAAAAAATTTAAAATTAACTTGATAAAAAATTAAAATTGATAATTTCTGAAACAGGTTTGTATCTTTATTTTTAATTTGTAATTGTATATAGAATAAAAATCATAAACCCATAATAAATCTAAAATAGTATAAATTTAACTCATATCTACCTCATTGTCATCTATATTTATATCTAAGGAAAATTTTGAATTCCAGCACAAAGGTTTAGATTTGAACCCGTGGCCCAAGTTCCGTAACCATTATGCCAAAATCCCACTGGCAATCCAGTGATTTTAATTGCATAAGAATTAGGGTAAATTCAAATGCACCCGTGTTAACCGAAGCGGTATTGACATATTGTGTATAATGAATCAAAATTGATTTTAGCGCGAACACGTCAAAATCACTCAAACTTCTCCTCACTTTCCAGCTGTTAGTGGGATTTGTGGTAATTGGTAAATTTCCAAGACATTGCGTGCGGAATCAATAAAAGAGGATTGAAGAAGCAGACCAGCTTCCGAAGTCAGCGAATGCACCAAAAGGTCATCAAAATGAACGCCGGACCTTTATTTCCTTTTGCCCACACGTCTCTTTCAACAATTTGATTGATCATGATCTTCCCCATCTTAATCAAAACTGATTGTGTGATTAGGCGTAATAATTAATTTGTTGTTAAATTTGTTTGTCTAATCATCCACTTCAACAGAATTCTAATCGATTTTAACTTCAATATTACGATTTACAAGTGGTTAAAAGACATAACAACAATTCTTCCCAATGAAATTCTCAAGAGTACATGATGAGAAATTTTAGAATACATAAGAGATATCATGTTAACCATACAATTAATAAATGATGTTATGATATGTGTGTATTTATTTGTAAAGTTATTATATAAGTGGTGGTTATATTAAATTCAAATGTAAATGTTATACATGCATTAATTTGTTGTAATATATCAAAGGTATTTTAGAATTTCTCATGCATTATAGGTTCTAGCATTACTACAAGATTTGGGATTCACTTCAATAATTTTCTATAGTTCTTGTTAGTTTCAATTTTGATTTTTATATGTTCATAACAAGAAAAATAAAACATAAAGTCTATAATACACAAGCAACAACTTAAAATACAAAGCCTTTAAGTAAAAACTAAAAAATAAAAATAAAATAACAAAGTCCTAATACAAAATAGTCATAATTCAAAGTTTCAAACACACACACCTAAATTTAAATTGTTAACATGTAAATGTTTCTTTTATTGATTTTGATGATAACAAACATTTTGATAAATATGTTGGAGTTTTCATAATATCAAATAATTTTTTAAAAGCAAGAATTTTTCTATGAGTATTTACAAATTTTTAAGAACCTGGAAAATCTCAAAGAAAATGTGATTGAATAATCGGTGAACTAATATTAACGGTTAACCGACATAAAGAGACAGTTATTGTCTTAACCTTAACCGATTGTTTTAAACTCGCTAAAATAGCCATCGATTTAAACGGCTAACCGTTTTCTTTAACGGCTAACCGTTTATGCTAAAGCCTAATTTTTCTGAGGGTTACTCCTTAAGCCTTAACCGTTTATCATTTTTGCGTCACTGGAATTTACCGGCTAACCGTTAATTTTAACGGTGAACCGATACAATCCAGAAAGGATTTTTATGTTAACTTCTTACCGTTTAAAGCAAACTGGTTAAGCTTTTTGTTTTTAAGGTTACTGGAAATAACCGGTGAACCGTTAACTAATAACGGCGAACCGTTACTTTCCAGAGAGGCGTCATTGTTGCCTTTAACCTTAGTGTTAAATGATAGTTGAATTGAGTTTTGCAAAGCTTCTGGAATTTACCGGCGAACCGTTAACTGGTAATCGGCTAACCGATAATTTCCAATATGTTATCATTTGCTAATCCTTAACCGTTCAGCAAGAACGGATCCACAAATAGAAGTTACATTTGCTAACCGATAATTTTGTACTAAATAGAAGTTACAGAACCACAAATATTCTCTGTATCCAAGTTCTAAAAGCATTGAACGGTGTTGATAATTTAATATTTACATACCAATATTCTCGCAATGTACAATTATAGAGCTATTTCACTTGCAATGGCCATATCTAATTACCCATTATCTTTGCTCATTGTACAATAAGAACTATTCCAGTATGCAGGCACGCACCAAATCGTCATAAATCGTCATTTAAATTAACTTCAACCACCAAACCAAATCAATAATTAAACGACAATTATCTTATTCAATAATTAAGCAACCGTATACAGTTATACACCAACAACTGTATACACCAACAACGCCACAAATCGTCATACTTCAAATTTAACTTCCAGCAACCGTATACAGTATACAACAATAACCAACAACACCACAAATCCCATACTTCCAGCAACCGTATACACCAACAACCACAATCCACAAATTTAACCCCACATAAGCTCAATTCAAACAAAAAGAAATTAAAATCAAAGATGCGGCTGATTAAAGAACCTGCAGCAGTGAAGATTCAAGACGCTGGCTGATGGCAGGACATCCGGACCAAAAGTGAGAGGAGACGTGAGGTGTGAGATCGTGAGTGATGAGAGAAGATGCGCAGTGAGGAAGACAAGCGGTGATCGCCGACCGTGAGCGATCGAGCGTGACGGACCGAGCAACCGAACGCGACAAACCGTGAGAGACCGAGGGCTTTTGAGGCCACCAAGCTCGAAGTGGTCAGGCCACCGACCGTGAGGCGAGGGACTCAGGGAGAGGTCGCGAGTCACCGATCCGGCGATGGAGACACCGATGAGGCACTGATAGCTTGATTTCGGGCTTTAGGGTTACGAAATTAGGAGATGAAAAAAGGGGATTTGAGATTTAGGTTTTATATTTTTGAATTTTAATTAAAATAATTTTAAAAATACAAATAAGTGGGTTGAACCGATCGGTTCTGCGGTTCGGTTCGGTTCAAAACCGAACCGAATCTAAACCAATCGATTTTTTAAATTTCAAACCATTCGGTTTTTTACCTTAGAACCGAACCGAACCGAATTAAGTTTTTACGGTTCGGTTCGGTTCAGAAAAAACCGAACCGTTTGCCCAGCCCTAAGCATTACTACAAGATTTGAGAAGGTAACAACTTCACTTCCCAATAATTTTCTTACAGAAAATAAAATTTTTACGCATTTTCTTGTTAGTTTCAATGTTGAATTTAGTGGCATATTTACATAATTAAGCTCTTGTTTGAAATTGAGGTACTATGACTTTTTAAACTACATTTATTATAGAAAAAAATTATAAGTATGAAACAAAAATTAATAGTATGTAGTAAATATAAATTTTAAATAATAATTTTGACAAAATTATTAAATAATAATTTTGACAAAATTATTAAAGTATAATAGATTGTTCATCATATAAGTGAAAAATCATATCATCATATCTTTTAAATTACAGCAATTAATATTTACCAAACACTTTACTACTGCAGCTTTTAAGTTATACCTATCTAACCTTAATACCAAACGGACTCTAGTCTTGTCTATAATATTGATTTTTATTAGTTTTGTAGTGTTCACAATTTATAGGTCTTGTAATTTCGCCACACACGTGATGCAAAACTTGGTGTTAGGCCTTGTTTCTGGGAACATGGACTTCTCTTCTCACCGTGCATGGAGCTCAAAATGTGCCATCATCGGCTTTTATTATTTCAAGAAAAATCTTCAAAACTAAGCATGTGCATCCACAAAGCAGATTTTGGGCATGCAAGATCGAAGACAGCTAAATCTACTTATTTTTAAGTTTAATTAATTAAATGTATTAAAATTTTATTTTATTATTAAGGAGTTGTTTATGAAAACTATATGCATGTAATCATTTTATTGAAGGTCATCAAGATTCGGGGTTGTTGCTTTTAGAAGGGACAGAAAATCTATTTTGCTCAAGCTAAAAGAAAAACCAAGCTCTCAATCATAGGGCAGTGCCGTAGGAATCAAGGGATTATCATTCAAAGTTCAATGTTGCTAGCTTGGCAATTAACTAAGAATCCCTCACAACTCAGCATATTAATTATTATTATTATTATTATTATTATTGTTGATTAGTTAAGTATACAGAGCCGCATTGATTTATTTTTCACCAAATTAACAGATCATGTAATTAACTTGCCCTTTCTTTAAAAAAAATATGAATTTTAATTAGTTATGCCCAAAAGTTTAATTAATTAACATATACATAATATAAAATGGTGGAGTTGTTGATATTAATTTTACCTGTACATGTTCAACGACTAATTAAATAAACTCAACCGCCAACAATTTTGAAGACTAAAATGAACCCAGTATAATCATATTGACCTTCTGAGAATTTAAAATGAGTTTTGAGTCAACAATGAAACACAATTGAAACTATATATTAAACATAACCTTATATAGAATCATTATTATTGTGTCAATAGCACAACATATTTGAACTCAAATTAAAGTCTCTTGAAACCAAGAAGCATATAGGGTCCAAATGTGTGACACTTCGAATAAAAAACCCACAGAGGACGTTTATAAAAGGTTAGCTAAAACTTGCTTTTCAATCTTTATCTTCCATGGCCATATTTTTTTTGGGTCATGACAAACACCCTAAAATCCTCTAATAAGTCACCACTCATCACTCATCACTCATCACTCATCACATCTCACCCTTTACCTTACAACACACCGCATTCACCAAACTTCTTCTCTTTTTCCTCTCTTCACTTGACCTACAAAAATTTTCTCCTTTCCACTTTCACACTCACCGAACATGGCTAGAAAATTGACACAAAATTTCCCAACCCTTTTCTTCTACTCCATACTTGTCAATTTTCTCGTCTTAACCATGCAAGATCAGCCCTGCCCGTATCCATGTTACCCGCCGCCTACAGGCCCCGGCTCGGGTACCCCCACCACCGGCACCCCATCGCCTCCGGCTACAACTTTGACACCACCTTCCAGCTCAGGCTCAGGCTCAGGCTCAGGCTCCTCGTACCCTCCTCCGACAGGGTATTACTCTCCACCATCGGAGAATTTACCAAACTACCCTGCACCACCTTACGGTAATAATCTTTATGGCCCTCCACCCCCCGACCCAATCTTGCCATATTTCCCATACTACTACCGGAAACCTCCTCATCAAACAGACAATCAGTCATCGGCAGCAAGTATCGGGAAGTCGATGGCCCTGATCACTGCAGCCAATGTTCTTGTTTTTGTTTTTGTTTTTGTTTTTACTTCTTGCTTATGAAGTTAAATTAATTAGTACTGGACATTATTTTGATGTACTATACGTAATTAATTCAGACTTGTTTTAATTGTCATGAGTATGAGAATCATCTTTTGCAGGAAATTATTTTGATGTTATACCACCATGAGATACACATATTAAGAAGAGTTTATTGATGTGTGTTTTGGTTGCTGAAAATTCTGTAAATTAAGACAGTGATGATAAAGACACAGGAAAGTGCGAAGATGGTGGCCCGAATTGTACACACTTCTGTTTGGTAATGTGTGGAGAGTGGAGATATCAGTTTCGTTTTACTTTATTTTGTCAGATAATGTTAAATGTTTACAGAAAATTAGGGTTCTGCAACAACTTGATTACATCACTGTTTTGGATGAGCATGTAAGTGGACGATACTCGTGTTTCAAGAAAAGAATGAGCTCCTGGGGAACCTTCGCGATCCCAATGTTCCTCTTTCTAAATTATTAATATTTTTGACTTACTATCTATGCTAGGCATGACTTTTTTAGTAAAATGAGTCAAATACATACATAAATATTAAGATTAATTGAAGTAGATGAATTATTAAAAGTGGAGATTGCATTCAACATTTAATAAATCTAACTATGTCAACCGAACCAACTCAATTAGCTCTCTCTCTCTCTCTCTCTATATATATATAAATAAATAAATAAATAAATAAATATATATATATATATATAATGTTAGCTTGGTTAGTAGTTTCTTATTTTTAACACAACAAATAATATAATCTTTTAACAAATAAAACTAAAAATAATTGATTCTACTACATTCCTAATTAACCATTCCCGGTTATCAGTAAAGTGGAAAAGTAAAGGCTTTGGACCACTCGCTCTAATATAAGTAGGAAACCAAAAAGAACAAAAGAAACCAAAAGATAGAGATAAAAAGAAACTATAAAAGTAGTCTATGTTTCGGCCTCAATAAAATATTAAAGATTGATGTACCTTAAACAATTTATCTCTATTTTCCTCTCTTAATTGGTTACACTTCTTGCGAATTTAAAAACTTTATGAGCAATTTATTATACATGGTAGGAAAAATGTCACTATCAATGTTAAAGGGTTTGGTACCAATTGTCTAATTTGATTCCTTCATAAACCATGCGCGGTGTTTCTTTTTTTTCCAAAAAAAAAAAAAAGCACCAACCAAACAAAATATGAAGTTCAAAAAGCTTAAAATAATTGAAATTTTTCACAATTTTAAAACTTATAATTATGAGTTCTGGAGTCTGGACGGTAATGTATGGCCAAAATTGAAGTCAATGTATGATTGGTTTGGAATAATTTTTTTGGTGTTAATTACTTATTCTAATATACGTAGTTGTTACATACATATATAATATATAAGACCTAAAACAATTGTTAATATATGCAAAAGATATTTCAAATAAACAAATGTCTCAATTGTAAATTGATGTTTTGAATTAACTGCGCGATTATGTTCTCTAATTTGCTATGAAATGAAAGGGTTTAGAGATCGAGTCCTCTTCATGCCATATAATAAGCTCGCAAGAAATTGAATTTACATTTTACGAAAAGAAAAAGTGCAGATGTCGATTAGCAATTCCTTCCCAAGAAAGATAAGAGTGGATCCTACAACGACCTCATATTCCCCTATTATTGTCTGCCACTTGAAGATTGAAAAAATTAATTAATTGAGACAAGGCTCAATGCCACAAGACCTCCATGAAACCTGAATTAATTAAGAAAGAAACCATTTATACCCCGAAGCTGTGTTTCTCTTTCAGCTTTTAGGTGTTAATATATATTCAAGCATGCAATTTGATCCGCAATTCTAACAAAAAAGTTGATTTCACTTGGATGCGACTTGTGCGCGCAAATCATATCTAGAACGGACAAGCGAAACCAGCTCTATCAGCTAGAACGGACAAGAATTGGTCTCCACGAAGGCGCCCAAAATACATGAACCATAATTTGAAAGAATGTGCTATCTGTTTGTTACATAATATTAAACGCTGATAAATTACAACTTCTGTTGGTGGATGATGTTTTCTATATATGGGGTGGCAGAGAGACTTACAAGTTCAAGTGCTCCTGTCAGAGCCACTATTATTACCTATCTAACTACATGTTACAATATACGGTTCGTACATGTAAACAGAAATGAAAATGACAAGCATAAAACGTGGTGGTCTCAGATGATTTTTCATCTTCACTTCTCAGACAAGCACACCAGTGCATCTCACCTGCAATCTTCGGTATTTGCCTTGAGGTTTTATTCAATGTACATCATGGAAAATGCAAGATTACTATGTTGCGAACATTGGGAGTGGTACCTTTTGAGGGCGAAGGAGAAGGTTTCAGTGAGAGTGAAGAAGACTGGTGGCTTGTTCAGGAGGCCACACCAACTGCTAGACGACCCACTCCGGAGGTGTTGCTGATGCCAATGCCTTTCAAACTCTTCCTCCGAGCTCCCACTTCGGGCCTCCCATCGTTACTCTTGTCTTTTTTAATCTTAGTACCCTCTGATGCTCGATGTTTCTGCACACTAGGACTTTTCTCCTTCTCCTGTCCTTTCCGCTCAATAGCTCCAATTTTCATTACTGTTTCGTGATGATTGCTCGTCTTGGTTGGTGGAGATGAAGAGACAGTTACACCTTCAGACAGCTCGGAAAATGAGGATTTAGATGCCTCGGAGGATTCAGGTTTATCAATTGACCCTGCAGATTCACCGACTCGTAGGCCTCTGTCTTTTCCTGCCTTGGCAAGCAATGGTGATCTTGCAGTGCCTTTGGTCACCGGACCAGTCAACTTATGTTGAAGTTTAGATGGACCCTGAGATAGAGAAAGGAAGAGCCATTATTTGTGGCCAATTCATTCTCTCCAATCCTAGGGAGCACATAATGAAATGCCAGACTGATCTGTTCCTTGAAAATCTTGGAATCAAGGTGAACTAGAAATATTAGACACCAAGAAAAGTTTGAGAATGTTGTATAAATTTTTATTGTACAGTTTCGTGGTATGTCTCTATAATCTATTTGGTTTTAACATCAAGGTATTCTACAGATTAAAACAAGCAAAACTGTTCCATGACTGTTTTACTTCGTCGAGGTAAGAATTTCAAATGCTTTTAAATCATTTGAGCAGGAAACTACATATTTTATTTTCGTATTCCAAAACTGGAAAAAGCATATTCTTAAGATAGATTTTTTCAACTTCTCCTCACTGTAATAAACCTTAAACATTACATCTCCATTTCAATACCCTCTATTTTTGAGCAGCCTTGACATTACAAATTCCAAGCACCTGAATACTAATAGTGTTTAAGAGTAAATTGAAGTAATTATGTAAAGATATGCCTTTTATGGACCAATTTAAGTGACTCCATGTAAATACAAGACTCACGAATCTGCCGCTGCAAGAGAAAATTGAGTTTCTGAAACATTCACGCATGAGAAAGAACCTAATTAAACCAAGCAACTCAATACTGGTTAAGTACCTTGTTTCCATCAGATCCAGGTAGCGCAGCAGCATGATAGAAAGAAGGCATAGGTGTTGCTTTGAAATTAAGGCTTTTCCGGAATTGTTTAATTTCAGCCTGTGTCTTTTCCTGCAATAACAACAATTGAAGGCACTTCCTTTAAGGCCAAGGAGGAGAACACTTTATTAAGACCATTAAATTTTCAGACAGAAAAATATAAAAGCAAGTTTTTCTGATATAATGAGGCTGCCACACTAAAATTATCAATTTACTTTGACTTCCAATAGTTGTGGATGATACCACATACCTGTGCTTTTGCTCGGATCTGATTCATCTGAGACTCTTTAGCATACATTTTTTCCTCTAACTTCGTGAAGAACTGAACGAACAACACAAGGAGTAACCTACTTAAAATTTTGATCCACAAAAACTACAAAGTTTGAATGGGAATAAAATTAGGCCTGCTTGCCTCTTTCCTCCTTTCTGCACGTTCATCAATTCTGAAACTGAAAGCTGCAGCACTTGACCTAACAGCTGGCTTGGTTGAATCAGCAGTCTGCTTAAGGCTGCAAAGCAGTTACTCCATCAAAATTAAGACAGTGAAAATAATGATATTATCAAAGCATTCCGGTGATCCTGATAGCGTACTTATTTGTTATTAGACGTGTTCTAGAGTCAATCTTCGTCAAAGTAGAAGGGTGGGGTTCAGCTCCTTTCTTAGTCCTTAATTCCTTCTCACTGCAAAGACAAGAAAGAATCTTTTTAGGTTTCAGCAGGTGTTGTTAATACACAGGTTTGCACCTCCAAGGAAAAAAATTATCACCTCTTATTCCCCATCTTTGATTTTGTAGCTGAACTCTCAGAATCCTAAGGATCAAAAAATATTATGAAATAGATAATTGAATGATAATGCAAAACTAATGTAAGAGGAAAACGAAAAAAGAATACGTCTCTTGTGTAGGATACAGCCTTATCAATTCAACAAAACATCTTAACAATTCTGTACACATTATCTAGAGAATGACATTTCATGCCATACTCCAAATGCTAACCTTTGTCATAGGAGATCTCTGAGATGAATGTCTAACTGGAATGGATGTTTTTAATAGCTGCTTTTCTGCTTTCATTCTCACAGGACTCTCTTTTTCCTGTCTATTTTGACTCTTTGCAGCAGTTTTTGATGTGTCACAAGAAGTTCGTCTCGGGACATGACTGGTATCTACCAGAGAGTTCAGTCTGCCCTTGGTAGCTTTACTTCCTGCTGGAACCCTTGACTGGAAGCAGTAAAACAAGGAGTGAACTACAGGGAAGTATACCATATAACAGCAGAGGTCATTATATTTAAGAAGGAATGTGGTTTTATCTTTTGCTTATGGAAACAATAGTAAAAACCAGTTTCCAGACACTGCCTTATTGTTCGTTTATGTAATTATGAATGCTATTGACAATATGATAATGTTCTCTAATCAATCAGGAGCCAAAAGAAATATAAATCCACACCTTTGGAGAATGAATTGGCCGGCAATCTAAACTAGATTTATCACCTTTACTGACTGTTCCATTTTTGGGGGACAAGTCCATTGGGTTAGATGATTCACCTACATCACCTCTATCAACATTGAGGTTACTTTCTATATCTGGTTCATCATTACCCAGAAGCGCCTTGCTGCAGCCAGATTTAGTTACATGCATTTCCTCGGGGCTAACATCTTCAGGGACAACATTGGCACTGTCCAAAGCAGCTTCCAGTTGAGATTCTGCAGGTAGAACTGAAGGATCTTCTGTTTCACATCCCACAAAATCATGCTCTCCATGATATTCTGAAACTTCAGGGCTCTCATCAAAGTGGCTGAATTGATTATTTTCATTTGCATTATCAAACTGACTCCCTTCATTCTCATTATCAAATCCCACTATGCGATTTTCATATTCTGAGGCATTCTCATCAAAGTTATAGTTGTGATTCCTTTCATTTCCATTATCAAATTCCTCTCTGTAGACCATGTCCTCTGGGGAACCTTCATCATACCTATCATAATGGTTGCTGCCATTATCATAATCATCTACGCATCGCTCATTTTCCAAGACATCATTTTCACCAGCATGGTACTCTCCCGCATTTCCACACTCAGATTGTTCCTGAACTAGACGGGCCTTCCTCTTGAAGTGAGCTTCAAAGTAAGCTTTCTTTTCAACGACTGAACCTCGTTTTGAGCATTTCTCAACTTCTTCAAGATACCTATTGTGTGAGAAAGATGATCTCCTTTCCCAACATAAGGGTTCGGTTTCAAACCTTCCAAAAGATATAGAACCAGAGTGCAAAGAGTCTGTCTGTCCAGTCCAAAGGAGTGGATGTAAGTGAAAAATGGACAAAAAATAAGCTGGAGTTGAAAGACTGTACACGAACTACAAATCATAATCAAAATATTAGGAATGAATATGCCAGTTTGTCATTGTACATATTCAAATATGAAAAGAAAATAATATTGTATGATCAACAACTAAATCAAAATTTTTCATTACGATGTCGAAGGTCGTCTCATTGATTCTTTTCTCCTTGCATGAATTCTCTCTATGCCACTAGAGTGATAGTGCATTCTGTCGTGCAAGCATCCACAGCTGTGTTGATGCACATGGTAATTCCTTAATGCTATTAAAAATCTATTTTTTACAGTACCACTAAAAATATACAACAGAGGGAGAAAAGGTGAAGCGGAAAGAAAGGGATCTCCCCAAAATGATAATTTGTCTAAGATAATTTCAGATACGCAGAATCAAGATTGAGAAACCAGATGGCATGCGTAGTTGAATATCAATGAAAGAGAAAACTGGGTTAACAGGGATGAGAAAACCCATCACTCTGTAAGTCAAACAACAGGCTACCAATCTATTGTGCAACACATTCTCAGCCAAAAAATAACTGAAAGAAACTATGTATTTCACAGATCTACCTACAATGGTAAGCAACAAAACTTATGGTATCGATAAGAAGAAACAAATCCATCGTTTGAAGTTATGCATCATAAATTCTTAAAAGAAAAAAAAAATGATGTCTTTTCAAAACCACTGGCCCATATGGAAAATCCAAGATCTCTGTTTGCTATTTTAGTTGACATAATCGATTGGCTACTTATATTAGCACTGCATCCAGGAAGAGTTTAAAACCAAAAACAAATTCAGATCATTCATCATTTCGAAACGTTACCATTCATTGCGCAGTAATTAAACTGCAAGAAAAGATTGCTCATTTTTGTCCAACTTTGTTCTGTTCATCAACTAATAAACCAAAATGCCAAACAAACAAATGATCTACACACAAATAAAGTATACACACAAGAACATAAATTAAAAATCAGATCCCCAAAAAAAAAAATTGCGGAAAAAATCTACCTGAAAGCTAAAGCTCACAGGTTCTTCAATCTCTCCAGCCATTGTGACTATCCCAATCAAGCACCAACCATTTATCAATCACCTACCTGTCATCACAAATCAATATCAACGCGCACACACACACACCTACAAACAGACCTTTACTCACAAGAAATGAATATCCTAGAATGCAAGTTATCATCACACAGACATAAAAAAAAAAACATACACAAAGTTTGAAACTTGTTAATGAATAGACATAAAAGAATATCAAGTAAGCGTGTTAAAGAGTAAATACTTAACACGGATCTCACTACTCACTTTCTTCAAAAACAGCAGTTTTTGGCTTCTGGGTTTTGTTTCTTTGAGTGTTCGAATCTAAGAGTCTAAATGAAGTGCTTTAAAAGTGAGTGCAGGGATCGGCCTTTATCACATCACTTGGTGTCATGTCATGTGCTACTTGTTGTCCTTCTGTCCTGTGTTGTCCAGATACTGTGTCTTTTTTTCAAGTAATCATCCGTCACTTAACGCCGTTTGTTTACAAGTTACAGGTTTTGAGGATATCTACGGGCCAGAATTAATATCGGCCTCGGAGTGGAAATGGCACCTGTGATTCGGTTAATGTCTTGGAGCAGTTAATGACATTGTAACCGTGAGTGACCGCCATTAAATTCCGTTTTATCTTTAAAATTTTAAACAATAAAATATAATAAAATTTGACCGGCTTGTTCTGTTGATTCGGGATACTAGTGCGTATTTTCAGTAAGCTCCTTGAATTTCTCGTCCCAGTCCCCAAAACTTAAATTGCATGCACCGCTTATTTCATCAATTAACTTCCGTTTTGTTTACCAGAGTCAAATTAAAAGCAACCATTATCTTTAAAGCTAAGATGACCACGTGAATGGTCAGCCCATGACTCAACTTCCCTCAATTAAATATAATCAGAGTGTTTTAATTTTCTTCTCGCGAAACGCGTGGGTGGAGACATCCTTCTTCTCCTCATGGAGAGACATCCCTTCTCCTCGCGAAACGCGAGTGGGTGACATCCATTCTGTAAGCGATATTTGGCGTATGCATTCATCGAATAAAACGTAATAATTTCTCCGTAAGCAGATTCACATTGGCGTACTTCATCAATAAAATGTAATAATGTAAGAGGTATTCTACTTGACATGCATTTCATCAATAAAATGTAATAATATAAGTTCTAGATATATATCTGATTATAAATATCAAGATAACGATTGTCAATGTATGTTATCTCAGATAATACAAGAATACGACGATAAACGATCATTACAAGAAATGCTTATCTCAGATAATACAAAGAATACGACGCCTACTCGCTTTAAAAAAAAATCTTCCGTATTTTGTGGTTTAGTTGAAAATTGGTTCATTAATATGACGCCTGAAAGTTTGGGACGCGTCCAATTATAGATTCGATACTGATCTGATTTTATTAGATGATCAAACCAACAATTTTGTAAGAACTTTAAATATACAAGAAGCGATCATTATTAATTAAAGATGAGATAATCATCACCATCTAACTAAGAGCATCAGACAAGACCAGTGGGACCCCTTATCTTTTTGATCTGATCGTTTCGAATGCGGGACATTTAAACTTTATGATGAATAATGGAGCGATAAATTGATGCAATGATTGGAGCCGTTGGATTTGGAGTTCCGTCCATGGATCGATCGTTTAATCATTTGATCAAAGTTTGGGCCAGCGTTCAAAGTGAAGACAAACCCAAAACCTCTCGGTGCGTGTGCATGCATGGCCGCGCATGTCTCACCACGAGTATCAGTGGTACTTGCAGTCTTGCATATGTGGGTGATAGGCCACGGCTGTACAGATTATGATCAGATCTCTCTTTTATTGGGACTTTCTAGCTGCATCCTGACCGTCCCCAGTCAGATATTGGACCTCCTGAGCGGTGGGATTACAGTCCACGTTGAACATTTATAAGAGAAGGCTTGCTAAGCAAGCTATGGAAGTAACCCATAATTATTACATGCATTTCATTTCAAGATTACAAAGTATTCAATGACATTCAACAGATTTCGACTAGTGTAGCAAGAAACGAATAGCTTGACGTGCTGACATTAAATTTCCTTGTCGATTTCAAAGAATACAAATCAGAAATCATATTTACTTTACTTTCAATTTCAACCAGCTGGAAAGTAAATAGCTAGATCTTAACGTTCTACCAAAGTGAATGGCTGCTAGTTGCATGCCCTCCTCCGGATGTGCACTCGAGATTAGTTGTGGCAACAAATTAGAATATTATAATCTTGACAGCATTCATAATATAAAACCCTCTAGATATTAGTGTATCACTAATCCTATAAGTAAAGAAAATGATACAAATAAATAATGTATGGGACCCCACCCATGTGACATTGTCACTAATGTATATAAACGTATTTGTCCTTCATGGTCAATGATCTCATCCAAAATATTTGGTGAGAGATGTACATCAAATGGAGTTGAAAAATAAGAAGAGGAAAAATAAGAAGAAGAATAAGAAGTGGAAGGAAGGAGAGGCGGGGTTTAGCCGTTTAGGGGCTTTGAAAAATTAATTTGGATGGGCAGGGACCATGGTGTGGGTCTCAGCGTTGTATGTACAAAATTAATTTCTTTAACAGCTCGAGGTGTGGGCTTCAATTTCATTTGCATACATGCAATGACGTCAATTAAGATTGCCACAAAATTTGACACCGGCCATGGAATGTGGCATGCAGCCATGCATGTGAAAACTGTGCTATCATGATGGGAAATGCAATTCATGTGACTTCCCATGTGTTTTTGGTCTATCTTCTCGGCTGCATACATACGTTGAAAGAGAGTAAATTAAATAAGGACGGTCTGATTTGGAGTGATATAAAGAAATCTGAAATCTCTGAATGTTTATGCCTTATGGGCATGGATATATCTAATATCTATAATATAAGAAGACCTATGTACTCACTTGGGCAGCAGCATCAAAGGGTTAAGCACATGAGAAAGTTGCAGCCTTAGGCCTTAGCCATAATATAAAGATGTGCTTTGCGAGAGTCTTTGTTGAAAGTTGGACAGTTATATATACTTTCCTTAATTTAAAGGATAAATAAATGCATAATTTTTTTTATGGCACGTAATCCAATTAAGCAATAAGTTTGTACATCTTAAAACCATCTTAGTTAGAGAATGGACATTAATATTATAGATTCTAGGAATGAACAATATCTGAGCACTTTGAAATTTTTTTTTTAAACCTTAAATATAAAAATTATCCAGAAAATTTCTGTCATAATATATTCGTCTATGTGTACAGAATTAGTAATCAAATTAAGACGAGAGAAAACGAATCGTTGCTTATCATTTAATTTAGAAGAAGAATATAGTTTTTTTCTTTTTTTATAGGATTAACGGGGTTTCATACGGCACTGAAATGACAGAAATCAAAACTTCTTTTTTTAAAAAAAAAATTTTAATTTATCACTCTTTGGCTCTTTGCGTAGCTTGGCAGCAGGTTATTCTTACCAGCTAGCTAGGGACAAAAAGAACAAATTAAATTTGTTCCTGAAATTCCTTCCACGAGTTTTCTTCTCATTGTGCTCATAATTTTTAGCATTAAATTTTGACCCATGCTTTGCCATTCAAGCAAAATAAAGCTACGATGGCCATAACACAAAGCGATCGATACGTTTGAGAGTCAACGATGACGGCCTCACATATAATTAATCCTATGCTGCGTTTACTAAACTGGAATCGAAATTTACTAAACCTAATCTGAATCTACTTGGAACCTGAAATTTTATTGAATACGAATGTGAATCTAATATATGAATTTTAATCAAATTAAGTTGTTTCTTAAACCTGTAGGAATCTAATGAAATTTGATCAGAATAAATTACTAAAAAGATTTAATGGATTATTGTCATAATTATTGTTATTAACTAATATATTAATTAATTGTAAAATTTTATTAATTAATTATTATAATTATATTAATAATTATTATAAAAATATATTAACTAATAATATTAATATTAATTAATTAATTATAATAATATATTAATTATTGTGATTATTCATTCAAAAATTATAATTATTAATAATTATTGTTAAAAATGTATTAATATATTAATTAGTAGTAATAATTATATTACTTAATTAATATAATATATGAATTAATTATAATTATAATTATAATTATATATTAATTAATTAATTAAAATAACAATGTATTAATTATTATGATTATTTAATCGAGAACTATAATTATTAATATATTATTGTTAATAATATATTATTATATTATTTAATAGTAATAATTATATTAATTAATTATAATATATTAATTATAATATATATATAATTATAATAATTATATTAATAATTATTATAATAATATATAAATAAATAAATTAAAATAATAGTGTATTAATTATTGTGATTATTTAATCGAGAACTATAATTATTAATATATTGTTAATAATATATTATTATATTATTTAATAGTAATAATTATATTAATTAATTATAATTATTAATAATTATTTTTAATAATATGTTAATATATTAATTAAAAGTAATAATTATATTAATTAATTAATAATATATGAATTAATTATAATAATTATTATAATAATATATTAATTAATTAATTAAAATAATAATGTATTAATTATTGTAACAGTATATTAATTATTATGATTATTTATTCAAGAACTATAATTATTAATAATTATAGTAATATTAATTAATCATAATAATTAATTAATTATAATAATATATTAATTAATTATAACTTAGCGACAAAATGGGTATTTTTATTTTGGGGAGGGCAAATGGTGAGAATTTAACTTGATTCCCACCTCCTGGAATCAAGTTCCCATTCCCCATTCCCAAATATACGCCCCATTCCGATTCCGATTCCTCTTATTTCACAAGAACGCCAATCATTCGATTCGAGATTCCCCAATCCGGTAAGTAAACGCACCACTATTGTCTAATCTTCTGAAACCTGCAGTTAAAACAGTTAATGTACGTACTCTTGAATTGCTTTTAAACGTTTAGGGTGAATGCGGCGTGTATAAAGATTAAAATGTATATTATCCGCTTAATTTGATTCGAACTAGCTGTGCCATGATTTCAACACAAACGGCGATTTTTTATTTTTTTTTAAATTTCACGCAAACTTTAATGTCATGGTATTGAAATACTCTCTCTAGGCTTTTAAAAGTAATACAATAAAATCTACATTTTTCCTGAAGTATCTCAATTTTTAAATTTCAAGTAAAGTGATATTCATGCATTAAATGATGTGTTTTAATAATAAGTAATTTTTATAAATAATTAAATTACTCATCAACATTCGAGTGTGACATAACACTTGAGATTAAAATACTTAGAATATGACTTGAAAAACTCGATATAATTCCTTTTTAATATGTAAAATATTACAGTGGGCAAAATCCTGTCAGTCAACAAAGTAAATAATGCGAGAATGTCATGATACAATTATGTGATCAGTAGGGATCTTCAATTAAGGGCCCATTTATCTATTAAAGCGCGATGCCAAGACCGAGCCTAATCTCCATCATAGCCCACAGCGAGCTTTCTCGTCAGCCCATATATAAGTTTTTGTATGCTCAGCCTATTACATTTGACAGGCCATTGAAAGACACGTTACCGAGAAAACTGTTGTCGGTTTTAAAATAGAAAACTCAAAAAAAAAAAAAAAAAAAAAAACCCCACAATTTCTGCGAATGGATTCTGCAGTCTTGGTTCATTTGCATTGCAGCATTGCAGCAGCAGTTCTGACGAAGACTCCCGGCTAGCTTCTGATGAACTTGAATGTATCAGTATTGCAATTTAATCTAAGCAGTACTTACAATAAAAATAAGAAGCATAAGCATACTTGAGAAATTAATTTTACATATTTTATGCAATACATGATCACTAGAGCTATCACTGGATTTTCCAGTGGGCTGCCTGCAATAGCCTTTTCTATAAAAAGAAAATTTCCTGATAACTTTGTCTGAACCTAGATATGGCTTTGATTGTATTTTGATTTGCCGTGACTGATGTAACTTGAACAAGTTAATTTCACCTCATACACCTAGCTAGTTTGACTCCATATGATATATTGTTGTATTTATATCTATATATTGTGAATTAACATAATTTGTTTAATTATTTTATGTTTTATTGGATAATTAATAAGCAGCAAAATATCAAATATTAAGAAGCAACTTGATGAGCTCATTCATTAAATATTATGCTAATGAGTTTAATTTAGGTACACTATATGTAATACAGTAATAGTGTATTATAAATAATGGATTACACAATTTTGTACTTACATTCATCCAAAATATTTAAGTAACTCTAGCTTATTAGGAGTTACTGTTAAGTCATTTGTTACTTTGGCCAAAGTGTGTGGTTAGCTCTCATCTCTTACTCCCTAAGTTGAAGTTGTACTTGAAGTAGGTTTTGGAACAACCCAGGAGCTATTGTAAAGCTCAACAGCAACATTCGGCCATGGAAAATCAAGGTAACAAATTGTACCTCTGTCACTAAACAACTATATATATATATATGTATACAGCCTGACAATACAATATGGGAATTCAAACACTTGGAACTTTTAGGGATTTTACATGTAATTTTATGCCGTCGCTGAGTGCTAGCTTCGTCATTTTCTTTGCAGACAAGGGAGTTAAAAGGAAGTCAGCGGTAAGAAAGAGATCAAGAATTTCAGAAACCAAATTTTCTAGTCTCTCCGTTATAGAATCAAAGTCCACAACTGAGCCCGCCACTTCAGCAGAAGATCATTTTCAAATACAAACCACAACTGAAGTTGATACTACAGTAGTAGTTGAACCTGAAACCCAAATCACAACTCAACCCACCTCCGCAGCATAACCTGAAGTTCAAACACAAATCACAACTCAACCCACCATTACAGCAGAACCTGAAGTTGAAATACAAACCACAACTCAACCCACTATTCCACAATCTACTCCCGTTCAAACAAAGAGAGATTTGAAGGGCAAACTTGTGGCTCAAAGTGGCGACTTTTTCTTTAAAAATCAATCTTTTTTTTTACATGTAAGATACTATTTTGCCAACATGGTAACTACGAATTGACATCAAATTAACCAACTGCCTCTTGACGATGACATAACGATGACATACCTACTATTATTATTATTATTTTTTTTTTGTTATGTGATGTTTGTAATTTTGTTGAGTATGGACCTTATTTAAATATATAAAATAATGGTTAGTTTGATTTTTGAATTGGAATTGTTATAGTCATGGAAAGAGAGGGATGGTTTTTTTTTTTTTAATTTTTAAAATGAGTGGTTGAAATCACAATGCAAATTCTAAGAAAAAAATTTTAATTTAATGGCATGCCTTATAATTTTTTTTTAATCCAACCCAAATAAAGAATCAAATTAAAACTTTTGACCAAACAAATAAATATATATTTTTAATAGTATAAGTCTAATACCCCCATGCTTTTTAACAAGGATGTCACATTGACACCTTTGGCAAAACTTAAATATTCGCATAACAACACGACTACATAGAATATTTTATTTCTCACAAGAATAATCCCATAATTTACTAAATCAATATCAGTCAACTGTTTAAAGTAACAGCAAGTGGGGGTAGGATGATGTTTTTGTATCCATGGGGATATTTTAAAGATAGCGACGCTACTAGGGGGTCCAATGAAATTTACCCTAAAATAAGTAATAATTTACAAAGCAAGCTTATTAAAAATATAATATCCAATGAAAGAATATCTTAATATTTTTCAAGTTTAAAATGATCTAATAATAATATATCGACAACTCATCAATAATTTAGTTATAGACATAATTTTGGTTATTAAAATCATAAGAAAAAAAAATCATAGCAAAAAAATTTGTGTTACCTGGACTCTTGAGAAAATCGCACATAGAATCAATGCAGCTATAAGTTTGTTTGACAATAAAAACTCAGAGATTTTAGGGTGTGTGATAGCTTTATATAATTAGTTAATTTAAACTCAATTCATTTTTTTAAGTCAATTTCATATTTCTTTAAAAAATTATAATGCAAGTTATTAAATTTATTAAAGGGCAATTATTCACTGACCACCTATTTTTCAGACTTTTTTAAAAATATACATATTCTTTTTTTTAAAACTAATTTTCATCTGAAGTTACATTTTTTTTACACTTTTCCACTTTTATTTGCATGCTGTTATAATCTTGCTGATGTCATAGAGGAAAAATTGTCATTTCACCAGCATAGCAAAAATCAACGTTGTTTAAACACGATAGAAAGAGGGAAAAAAAGATAAAAATATTCAAGATTATTTTATTTAATTTATTATCAAATTTATTTATCAAATTTATTATCTAATGTCTAATTGTAAAGAAAAAATGAAGTAATTTAATTTTTTTTGTCATTTAGTTAATGTAAAATAGTAATTTTACATTAAGGGGTAAAATAGTTATTTTATTAATATTCTGTTAACTTCTCTTGCAGAGTTTAGACGGCAGTGGAAAAATAATACATTTTGTAACTTCAAGTGAAAATCAGCCAAAAAAATATGTTTATTTTTTAAGAAATTTAAAAATATAGGTAGTTGGTGAGAGACAAACATATAAAGACTAGATAAAACACGCACGCGACGACGGGACTTAGATTTTTGACGCGCCTTTAAAAGACAAGACGATTAGAGATAAAACACCAAGACGTGAAAAGACACGACAAGATGGCTCATCTAAAGACGCCCATGTAATTCATCAATAGCATGTAGGCCAAAATATATTTAAGCAAGTTTTTTTTAATAAAAAGTAAATATAAAATATTATGAAATTAAAGTAAAATATCTTAAAATTAAAGTTTTAATATATTTTTTAGTATAGACTTTTAAAAATTAATTTAAATCTTAGTTTTAAATAAATATTCTAATTTATTTTATGTTTATAATTTATTAGATGAACAAGTAAATATCATGATTTTAATAAATAAAATTATAAATATCATAATTTTATTTATGATATTTATTAAATGAATAATGTTATTTATGATATTTATTAAATGAATAATGTTATTTATGATATTTAATTTTATTTATAATATTTATTTAATTAATTTTTTATGTTTATAATTTATTAAATGAATAAGTAAATATCATGATTTTAATAAATAAAATTATAAATATCATAATTTTATAAATGATAAATAAAAAATAAAAAAATTTACAACATTAATAATAAAATGTTTTTCATATTAGTATTAAATCATAACTTATTTAATATTTAATAGAGATAGATTTCGTAGACTGCAGTTATGACTTATTTTAATTGTTATTTGAGGATTGTCTATTTAATTTTAATTAATTATTATTATGATCTATGGAATTAAATTTATGTATTGTTATCTTATGATTAGTTATTGTGAAATAAAATATATAGTTGTGAAATTGTGATAAAATATTAATTGCTGTCCTAATAAAAATTAATATGATTATGAATTTATTATTATTATTATTTATTATTATGTATTTAAAAACGCTCGACACGTACGTCAATAAATAACATTTAACGAGATTTTTTTCGACGCCTGCACACATACTTGAGGCAGACGGCATTTAACGCTACGGCCCACCATAAAAACAAGACGCCCCACCAAATTAGATCCGGTCCTCAAGAACGCCGATACTACCATTGGCCATCCTTAATAATGGATAGGTGGTAACAACGGGATCCAATAAAGTTCCAATAATTATTTTTATCGTGTGTTCATATGATTTTAGCGAATAGCATTAAATTTTGTCAGGCAAAACTTCACGTTGGATGTGTTTTGGGATGAATTTAATAAAGGAAACATTACTACTAGCCTAGTTGTTATCGCAATTTTAATAAATAATCACTACCTAGTCCCTAAATATGAAGCGAACAGAAGAGAAGGCCTTAGATTTTGAAGCTTGATCTCACTCATTTGGGAAGAAAAATATAATTGACTAATAATGCTGCCTCGTGAAGATGGAGGGGTGAGTATCGGTGAGTAACATACACAAACTATTACTATTACTGCCCGCTCCATTATGTTTTTTTTTTAAATTTCCTTGAAATTTATAATTGTTGTATTTTAATTAATTAATTAATATTCTGTTTAGAATGTTGCTGATTTGATGCTCTATGGTTGGTTGGTTACTGTTGTTAATTGGTTTGTAACCTGGGAAAGGAAATACTGTTCGTTTCCTTTACAGTCTATTTATTGTATATGTGTGCTCTGGCAAGAAGATCTCTGATATAAGAGACTAAAAAATGTATCTGTTTTTGATTTATGGAACCCCCACTAAATCAGAGAATTCTTTAGTCCATAAAGCGTCTTCTGAAGGTTGCACATGATTTTGCCTTTCCAAATCCAGCAAACCCTTCAACCTACCACATATATATCTTTTGATAAAATCGTCATTCATGCCTTCTTGTATGTATTAATTAATTTATTGCTGGTATTTATATGCACAAATTGAATTGCGATCTTCAGTCAGCTCGCATTTAACATCTTTAAGGTCAAATGCTCAGAGATTCATTTTTATTTTATTTATGCATTTTCATTTTTAATTCATATGGAGTTTTAATGAGTTATCGTCTAAGTTGGTTAAAAAACTTGAAACTTAGTTGATGGCGTTGTGCTTAAAATTTTTGTTAAAATTGGATTATACGGCCTGAGGCTTTTATATGTTATCAATTTGATGATATGGTTGCGCATTAGTCAGAGAAAAAAGAAAAGGGGGTAATAAGAGTGTAAACTGTTGATTTAATTAATTTCAGAATTGTTTATTTATTTATTACAAAGTGTTACAAGGTGCTCAGGCCTGAAAATATTGGAGACTCTTCTGAAATCTTTTTGAAAATTATCTTTAAGTTTGATAAGATTTTGGCAGTATTATTTGCTTCAAGCATGATAGAAGGAAAATTAACTTTAGAGGACCTGGCATCTGCCTAGTAGCTTTACTTTTCTATATATATTCAGGTGGTCGATTGGAAGGGAGGTACTTATTTTTGGAATGTATCAGGCAAGGCAACTCCAGTATCGTTGCCATCAAGATGATGGAGATTCATAACACAATGGAAGGAGTCCCAAGCTCCATGATAAGAGAAGTCTCTTGTCTAATGGAGTTGAACCATCCAAACATCATCAGGTAAACAAAAAAGAAATCATTTGTGAAGCTATTGCACATTCTTTGGTTATAAAGGGATTAGTGGTTTTTCTTGGTCATGTTTGTTAAGGATTTTTTCGGCTTTGGCTTGAAGTGAACTATATTTTCTCATAATAGTTACTTATTTTTTAAATGCATATCAGAATGCAAGGTTCTCTCTCTCTCTCTCTTTCCGTGTGTGTGTGTGTTGAATGTGATGTATTAGCTGCATTAAGTTAGATTTTTTATGATCTTATCTACAAGTATCTCCTGACAGGTTGATTTGTGTAGTAAACCAAGGGCTATACTTGTATCTTGTGTTTGAGTATCGAGCGAATGATTTGGCCTATTTACTTAAATATCCAAAGGATTCTATGAATGGCTACCCTACAAAGGTTAGTAAAATCATGTTTTGAGTTTATATGTTGAATTCATAAACAAAGATTACAAGCTTAGTTATAGGTTCTTTTACAAATAACCAAAATAACGCTGTTTATACCTTTTGCAGCCTTATTTTTTCTTATTTTCTTTTAGAGTTTATGTCATACAAACAACTTACCGTATGAGATGAGATAAATTGGCATGTATATAGTACTATTTCCTTAATTTCTTTCATTTCTTGGTTGCCGCAACACCTTATATAAACACTTTTTTCTTTTTTTTAGTAATCTCCCGGAGAGGTTTATCTGTGAATCTAATCATATTATAATCTAAGCCTCCGAGAATGGTTCCGAGTATTGGTCAAGCGATATAAACCCAAAGTCCCTTGTATTGGTGCATCACTATTGCAGGACCTAAGCTTCTCGCTGGATTCATCGCTGCCCCGGAAACTGGCTTTAATAGTCAATCAACTAAATTTTGTTAAAAATATTTCTTTGTTTTCGGAAAGCAATTTGATCCAGGATACATATGTAGTTGAACAACATATACATATGAATTAGGGTACCCGGCAACCAATACGTTCAATAGTATTGTCATACCAATAGCAATTCCTGCAAGCTCCCCAATTTGTCAAGGAAACATCAATAATATATGAATGATTTTTTTTTTAAAGATTAATGAGAATAACATTAGAGTTGACTGCTGACTCGCTGATATATTATCTGTGGCAACACCAGAAATAACAAACATTAAGAGAAAAGAAATTATGATCTCGAGGACAAAAGATTGCACATTAATTCCAACTGGTATTGTTCCAAAAAATGCCTCATCTTTCACATCAAATATGAGATATAACGATCCGCTGGCAAGAACTGATCCCAGCAGCTGAGCCACAATGTATATAGACACCTGCTACATTAACATCAAGCTTTACTCAATAACGAATTCTTAGGCATGAACGTCTGATAATGATGCAAGTATTATGTTAAAATTTGGAGCATAATTTGTCCAAGGAATCGTTCAAAGACAAATATCGTCAAAATCAAAACATTGGTTATGAAACTCTTTGTATATTAATTTGTATAACAGAGTTAATAAAGTTGATTTTAACCGTCAGCAAGATCAGAATTTTCTCATGATCTGATTACAAGCTTTTCCTGAGTTAGAATACAAGCGGAATGAATCATAATAGTTTCAAAGTTTATGAGAGAGCTCGTCTCAAGGGGGGAGGATTCTAACTCTGCCAGAAAACACAACTTTGAATATTCTAGGGAAAACTGAGATTGAATTGACTATAAGAGAGTATTACTACTGTATATAAGAAAAGCTTGCCTGTTTGTGAGGAAAATGTCTAAAGATGGCAAAAGTGATGGTGACCGCAGGATTGAAATGAGCACCAGAAATATGACCAACAGAATAAATCATGACCATTACAATTAGACCCCATACTACACATATCCCTGGAAATGTTACAGACCCATATATCTTATTCACAGCAACAGATCCACATCCGGTAAATATCACGAAATATGTTCCAATCACCTCTGCAATTGCCTGCAAGTAAGAAACCAAAAATTCTATCATTTTAAATATAAAAAAAATTACATTTTACTCATAATATACGTAACATTATTACCTTTTGGAGGAGTTGAAATACTGGTGATGGAGATGAATTCCTTGCCTCAGAAATTTTGCTGCATTTTGTTGAGGCAGGAGTAGTGCATGGCTCGTTACCGTCTTCTACTTGTATAGTTGTATTATATCTGGCGTGGACATATTATAATTATTCTTTAGCCAATATGGTATCAAAATTTATCAAAAAGTTTCCACTTAATTTCTCCCTTTGTTTCTTGCATGCTAAGTAACACAATTTAGCTAATTTTGGATTATCTGAAAATTGATGGTTTAGCTGTTTCAGAGAGTAGTCGATGGAGGTAAGAGCCTTTGTTTCTCATGACATTTAGGCCCTAAATTAACTACCACTAAAGGGAAAATGTGGACAACTAATTACTCTGTTAATCAAATGGTTATTTCATTTCCTTTATTGATTTTGTTGGACTTTTAACGTAGTGGACTCCAAGGAACATCGAATATAGTTGGATCGATACATTTTAAAGTAGATTTTAATTAATTCATCGAATTAGCATATGGTAGCCCTAGGCTACCAAAAGAAAACTAGTCCCTCGCCTGCCCAATTTCAGCTGGGGCTTCTGAAATATATTATTGCTAAACGCACCCAAATTTATGCTACAAAACCCCACATCCCCATACTAAATCAAGGGAAAACAAAAAAAGAGGTTGATTCTGCTCTGCTCTGCTCCCAGATGTTTTGATATTTTTTACCGCACCCCAAATACTTTAACAATTTCTACCACACATCTAAATATGTTAATTTAACTATTTATTCTAACAGTCAAATGGTAAATTTGAAAGTTCATACTTTAAATATTATTTGATGGTGATGAATTAAATTTATTTGATAAGTTGATTGATGGGATTATTGTGTAATTACCTTTAATTAAGAATTTTTAATGTAAATATCAATTCAAGATAAGTCGCATTTCTGACAATTAGTTAAATTTCAAACATTTCTATTAAAAATAACAGTCAAATTAACGAAAATAAAGGTGCGGTGAAAATTTTCGAAATGTGCAGTGAAAAATGACAAAATATTTAGGGTTGGGTGGAAATAACCCAAAAAAAAAAAGAAGGAAAAGGCCAAAAGGGTTAAGTTATGGGATAAAGTAGGGTACCGAAAGGAAGAGAACATAGTGAACGGTGTGGCTCTGTTGAATATTTTTGTAAGCCATCAGCCATGTGAACATGTAATTTGGTGGAGTAGAGAAAAAGAAAAAGGAAAATGAGAGAAGAAAGAGAAGGAAATACGGCAGCACATGCCAGCGAGTAAAGGACCTGCCGTTAAAAACTTGAAAAGGCGGTCATTTCTACTCAGCTATCCAGCTTTTCCACCTACAAAATTTGTGGGACCAAAATCTACCGCGTCGAATTGGATGAGCATACCAAAATAAGTCAAATGATTAAGATCAACAAACCCCTCTAATATGTCCCTCATGTGGGTAATTAATCCGTCATTAACTTGGATTTTTTATAACCCCTTTCCTCTTAGTCTTAATTTAGTCATGTTTTGTTTCGTTAAAAGGTAAAGTTACAAGTATAAAAGTGGAGTTTTGAAAGTGTGTTAGGGGCTCCACCTTTAGCTTAATTAATTGTAGTTCTAAATGGCCTGTCCATTATCACCCAACAATTTAGACTATTAAATCAGATAATAGCCCAAAAAACCCACCCACATTCTCTTCTGCCTTCTGAGAATCACCCATGTCCACTAAATTCAAAAAAGGCCACCTCTTTTAAAGATAAATTATGAACTCAATTTCAAAAGTTAGCAAAAAGGAGATGCAAAAAACCAAAAGCAAGAACATGGGGTCATTATTTGACAAGATGTATCCCTAAAATTTTGCGATTGAAGGGAAAGTGTCTCTTTTTCCTTTTAAATTTTTTGCTTGCACCGTCTCTTTCAAAAGAACCGAATCCATTTTCGACATGGTCCCAGTCACTGTGATTTTGGTCCATATACCAAGCTTGTGTCTGTAGATCACCCAACACTGACCATGACCTTTTCTCTCTTTATCGATCAACTTTTGTTTGCATGTATTTATTTTCGTCTGAGCCACGGCTTAAATGGTTTTGGTCCATGTCCCACATGCATGAAATTTATTTCTTTAGTGGCCAAAACTATGATGTAAACCAATTATGATCTTATCTCATACATGATTTGGGTATATATTTTGTTGGCAAACATGAGTAATGAACCAAAGGGTAGTTCGAAACAGCGACTGAAGCTGTGAAGAGCAAAACAGTCTAGACGCGCAAGCACGATCGACTCGAACAGTCGAAAGAAAATAAATTATAAAGAAATTTGAAGAAAACCTTAAATAGATCAAAGAAAACAAATGACAAAAAGAATTGAAGAAAACCCAGAGCTTAAAGTAAGACGAACAATAGGCTTAAACAGGCGAAAGAAAATAAACAACAAAAAAATTGAAGGAAACCCGATAGACTTGAACAGCAGAAAGAAAACAACCAACAGAGAAAATTGAAGAGAGCCAAGGGTTTACACAAGCGGACTAAATAAACAAAGGGCCCAAGGAACGGCGGGATTTTGAGTTATTTAAGTGGTCTCCAGAATAGACTCCTCTTTTAGGCTTGGTTTCGTGCACGTAATTGATTTAGGCATATAATCTAATTTGTGCTTTATTTTCTCAGTAATGTGGAATATTGATATTTTAAAATGCCAAGTCACGTATCTAACATATTTCACTATGAATAAATTTAACTATTGTAGGATTAACTTGAGCACATTAATTCGTAATTTGTAGGTTAATTAATTGATTGAATAGTAAAGTTTGGTCATAACTAAAATCATTAAGGATATTTTGAATTTTCTTGTATGGTTATTAATTATTTGGATTCATTTGGTAATTTTGTATGATTTTTTTTTTTTAGGCAACAAATCGGATCATGACCCTTATGTACCCCCAAGAATGAAGCCATGCGCACGAGGACAGCACCGTATGTTCTTCTTCTTCTTGGCCTACTAGTGATCGATAACTTTTGAGCCCACGTAATCAAGAATGATCGTCAATTATCATTTCATAATTAATTATTTGTGTTGAATTATTTTAGATAATGTCTCAAAACAATTATTATTTCTCACACACAAACAGACATATTTTATTTGCTTTTTTTCTTTTTTTTGTGTGTGCATATTGCTTCATTTGTTGCGTTATAGGCGTACGTGTTTCTAATTATTATTATTATTTAACTTTTTCTAGATGAACCTCAGCTGAGAAACAAAACTTTATTTAGAATTAAAAGAAACAAGGGCAGCAAATCAAGAAGAAATTAATAAATGAGCGTTGCCAGTTATATTACCCCCAAGTATATACAATCAGCAAACTGATTTTGCAACGCGACCAAAATAACAACAAACAAAAAAAAAAAAAAAATTTGAAACAACGCAGCAGAAAAGCTAGAAAACTAAAGAGTAATTGGTTCTCTTAATTCGCGAGCTTAATTACCTGAAAAATGTAAGATGAATGTTCACAAATTCTTGCATTTAAAACCAGATATAGAGAATATATCCATCCTTCATCTAAATCTCTGTACTGAACCAATTTCGAAATATCCTTACAAATTAAACTATAATCATCACAAAATTAAAGTAATATTCATGTTTGTAGCTGATCCGAATGATAAATAAATTCCCATCTTTTTGTCGGATTCGAAAATATACAACCTTATTAACCAAAAGCATAATCAAACATTTTATGCAAAAATCATTGGTTCAAATTTCAAAGACATATGCCTATGCTATATACTAAAATCTTTACGGGCAGTTGAGTTGCATGCGGCCATTATTTGGGACAACTTTTGAGCCATTCAAAATCAGCCACACAATCTACACTTACATATCGCTTTGGTAGCTAGGAGACTCCCTCAATTAAAGGTACGTGGGACCCTAACGAGCAGAGTTTATGTCAACTTTATGGTCCGTCGACCAATCCATCTCATCATATATATCCATTTCTCCTCTGAGTCCAAAAGAAAACAATCAAAATGAATAATCGTGAATAATGGGAATCCAATTTTCATTTATTCGTATAGCTTTTCTTGGTAAAATTACACTTCATTCTCGAGCACACGTTGGATCCTATCTTCTTCTCCAACTTTCCCTTCTCTCCATCCCCACTTGCAACAATAATGATAATAATACTCGGACTTTGCTGCTTGTTTTCCTTGTTTGGCTTCAACCACAAGCCCTAGCCCTAAACATCACATGATCATCAGTATGGCACCCACATGATATTGGACCCACGTATGCCCTTTAACCCTTTGCCATGTGTCCATTTCAGAAACTTACATGGGAGCCACACAGGATTTGAGCGATGGGTCCATGCGTGAATAAATGAATGCATGCATGTCGAACTATATTTATTGAATTTGGTACCGCGTGGTCCGTCCGATCATTATCCGATGGTCGTTGTCGCTTGCCCTTTGTTGTTCTATTGGATTGAAAGCATTTGAACGACACTTCTATTTTGGCTAGAAAGTATGCACTGAAAGAGTATACTGGCTCAACATGATTCTTGTCCCAACTGATGAACTGTAAAAACCGTGATCTCCTCACAAAATAATTTGAAATGTAGTACATGCTTAACGTTTTTGCTTTTAGAATTTTATAATACAAGTCTACTGATATTTATACTTAGAATTCTATTGGGACATCATGACTACTGGATTAGCTATGGTATTTTAAACTAGGTAATTAGTCTCAGAATGAGCCAAATCTAATTCTAAATATTCAAAATAAAAATCTTCTCAAACTAATGCACACATGAGACTCCAATGCATTGATGAGGATTACCATATAACTAGTGGATGGTTCCCAAAATAAGCTTAATTGTAAAAAGATATATAACCACGTACGTGTTACATACGAAAGGCAACGCTAGCTTCTCCATTAACTTTAACAGCTTAAGACTATGTACGTTGTAAAATATCAACATAATAGTAATGGGATGATGAAAACAAGGGGACCATGCACACATAAATGGACGACAAGCAAAGGAAAATTATATGCTTGAGGTTCATGTAACATCATCAAAGTTTGGGAGAAAGTAGAGAACAAGAAGATGGAGACATCGAAATAAAAGCTAAATAGATAGATAGCTAGCTAGCTATGCTGGATAGAGGTAGCTAGAAAGTAGAAGCCAATATAATGATGGTGATTTTGCATATCTTTCATAACACATGGGAATGGATCGACTAGTGTGTGTACAATAATAAGTTGCTGACTGAATAAGGCTAATACTATTATATTTGTTCTTTTGAGTATGTTTGCTAGTATGAGATTGATTGATTGAGCTTGCCTAATTCCTAGCCATTAGGCTGCTGCCCGCCCGCCTTCTTTTATTTTGTATCTTTGCAATTGCCTTTGTACTTCTCCCTTTCATATGAATTTTGACTTACGATTAAATGAACCAAAACAAGGGGTCCTTTTGCCCACTGGCTTGACAATAGCAGTCAACAGCATGAAGTGGGCTTTGATCATATGGCATTTGGGCTAATCACTTTATTCAACTGTTTGGGCCTATTCATATTCTGTCTTTGTCAAATAAACTGTTCCTGTCAAAGGCAAGCTGTCGAGCTTTGACTTCTTAGCTTGAGTTGCTTCTTCCATATTTTTTGGACCATTCAAATGCCCAAATTTCGCAGCTTGGGAGAGAGAGAGGGGGAAAAAAAGTTACATAGAAAGACACAATACATGAGGTTGAAGCACACGTGAGGGTACGAGCCGTTTGTTGCAGTCTTCGAACAAAACCATGTGAAATCGTATAAGCAACGGTGGCTTTGTCTGTCAATTGCACAAAGACCAATCGCTTTCGAGCGAGGCATGTTGGTCTTGCGAGCTTTAATGCAAGTTTTCTTTAGAATTTTTAAACTCTTCCCAATTCGCAATTCACCATTTTTAAGGTAAAGTTTAAAACTAGAAATTGAGAGTAATTCTAAGAAACATTTTAAAAAAAAAAAAACTATGGGAGTTGCTAATTTGAATAGATTTGATGGCCTGATGGTTGTGGAAAAGTTAAGGTTTCAAAGCAATTTTGCAGTGCGTATGTTCCCTTCCAACGCTACATCCCATTAAAGTTAAATTTTGGAGTTGGCAATGGATAATTAAGAAGTAATTAATCAATTCGCGCTTTTGATTGATGGGAATGTTGTAAATGTTTTTTTATTTTTTAATGGGTATTATTATCCTCGCCCATCTTTTTTTTTTTTTTTTGCTTTTTTCAATAATATAATTATATTAATATTAAAATCGGGAATCTAAAAAAAATGCAGTTCAAAATTCTGAAATTAAAAAATTACTCCATAACCTTTTTCTAGAGAAAATCTACCTCAACACGCTACTAAAAGAATTTGAATCCCTTGTTATGGTAATGAAGTTAATGACATTGCCATAACAATTGATCTATTATACATAAAATAGTGTTTTATTTGAATTTTCAAAGCAATTTTTAGGAGATGTGATTTAATTTTGATATTATTATAAATATCTATGAAATAGGGATACAATATCCATTACGCTATAATGGAACAATTTTTAAATAGTTTTATTTGACTAATCATCCGAACTTATAATCATAAGAAGATAAGAATAATAAAGGATTGATTGAGACTTTATAACCTCTACCTTTAAAAAGATGTAGTTTAAAAGCAATGTAATAAAAATAAATATATAGTTAGATGCAATGTAATATAAATATTTCAGACTAGTTATAGAATTACAAAATATTTTTGAGAGGGAGGACTTCTGATTACAAACATTCTTTCACGTTTCTTTTTACTTTTCTACACTATTTCCAAATACAAAAACTAATGCCTTTTTCTTTAGAAATGAGAAAGGCCTTTAATTATTGATCTTAAGATCAGGGACGTTAGCCCTAAGCGTACCATGGATAATATGAATTCAGTTTGAAAAGATAAGATTAGTTATATTACAAATTATTTTCAAAGCTATGCCAAAAAATGAAAACAAAAGAATTCCACTTCATTATTTCATATGATAGACCATTCATTGTTGGGATCATAGATGATTAATTGATCGATCCACAACAACTTTTGTGGCTATGTATTGTGACCATGACGAGCCAAAACGAGATAGAATTCGAGGTGTCACATGCCATGGCTTTAATTTTCTTGTTAAAAAAGAGAGAAAAAGTGTTGTTGATCACCCTACAACACCCAATTTTTATTTTTTATTTTCTTTAAAGTTTAAAACCTCAAATTAGAAGTAGGGTAAGATTGTGGGCGAATTGATCAAAAGCCAAAAGCAAAAGTAAGCTAATAAGGTAGCTGCTTTTGACTGCAGATATCTTTCCGCTTTTCTCTCTCACTCACCTTCAACAAAAGTGAGGGCCCTTAAAAAGTGCTTTTCGCACAAGCAAAAGTATAAGAAACCCCACAACGTGGAAAGACAATGTGCCTTCAAATATCCTTTACTTACTCTCACTTTAAATTTTTTTCTCCACAATTTTGCTTTCTTTGCGTCAAAGTTTTATAGAGATATGTCTTTTGTCCAAGTGACCAAAAAAATATATCATCATCTTTGTATTAACAAGCTCATCCTTGACTAATTATCATAAATTGAAAACCTAGATATAATATTACAAAGCAAGAAAAACGACAAACGCAAATAATTGCCTTATCCACGGACAATCAAACCCAACACTAACAGGGGAAAAAAAAAGGAAAAAGAAAAAGAACTCAAACTTTCCTCCTTCAATTGATTAATCGTTTCCGTTGTCGCTTTATAATGACAAAGATCATGAATTTTGATGAGATTATCGAACTTTACATGCATATATGACGGGAACAAAGAGAGAATATTAGATTTTCACTAACCCACCAAATTTTCTTTCCTTGATTTCCTCTATAATGTTTCCTTCATGCTAGACGCCAGCTTTTGCTTTGCTCCTCTTCAAAACTCTAGAAAATTGGACGCGACTTTGGCTTCTAATGGTGGCACGATCCTCATATACTGGCTTTCTCTTAACCAATAATCTAATTATGAGCTCCAAATATTTTGGAGCATAATTAAATCATTTTTTTTCCGGGAAACTGTTCGTTTATTCCGGTGCATATATATATGCAGTAGTCAAATGCTCCAAAGTGTGAAACGCCATGAAAATTCCCCTCAAATTCCTTGTACTCTAGCTATAATTATGGAAAATTAAATTCACAATCCGAGAACAATGTAGTAGACTAGAGTAATTGGTAACGCTATCAACATTCCAAAGATAACCCTGCAATGTTAGTATAATTCAAAATGTTAGAATTTTATGTAGACCAGAACTTAAATTAATAAGTTATGTCTAATTAATTTTACAAATTTATGTAATTGTTTTTCAACTTACGCAGTGCTAAGAATTGCTGGATGAACATTATACTCTTTAGCAAACACAAATGGGACAATTCCTTGAGGAAGTGCAGCCTGCGGGATATTGTAATTAAGACGAAATAATTAATGTTTGACTACGGAATTAACTGTAACAGTCTTTAATTTCTTAACATGCATGAGTCCTGACAGGATTAATTATTACCTGTACAATTGCGACGTGGAGGAGGGTACCACGAAGGCCGACGGCAATGGAAGCGGCGGCCATGACTGCCGGGCCGGTGAGGAATCTGACGGCCATGGAAAATGTTGCAACTGAGTTCCCACATGCGATGATCTTTGGTTGTAAAGCCATAAACAGACCTTTCATGAAAAAAAAAAAAAAAAGTTGAAACCCCTAAATTAATCAATTTGAATCCAACGGTTTTCATCCCCAACTACCCTTATTACTATATATTATGGACCATTACGGCATCTATCTCAACCAATGCGAACCAACCCTGGACCGCAAAACGACGTCGCTGGCGTGACCCACATGTCGGGTGGTCAGACCAATTTGTAAGCCAATAGATAAAACTCCAATTTCTTTGAATAATAATGATCACAAAATTGCATGGCTGTAAGCTTTGCACCAATGTGCCCATACTTTAACGTTAACATCACAATCAAATTACTTGTCGTTCCGCACCCTGCTTGAATGTGGTTTAGAAATGGCCACAGTCAACTAATTTAAAAAGAAAAAGAAAAAGAAAAAGAAAATTTAAATAAAAATTTCCGGGAAAATCCTGAGCGCCGCAACTTTTAGCACGGCGTGAAAAAATCTAGTATTCTGTATCTGTACAGTGATTGAATGATTGAAAATGTCCCTTTTTCAAGTATAGAAATTTCATGTTCTCAGTTTACTGTAAACGGGTTCCATTTGCATAGAAATGGAGCCCAGTTTCAGATAAAAGAATGTGTGATTGCTAAGATAATGTTTCTCGAGAAAGTGAAGGAAATGGTAAGATTGAAGGGTACTCACCTAAGCTGAACATAGCCATTCCAAGTCCTGCATCTGACAGTATTGAGATTGACTGCTTTATTATTTTAGGCATTGACACATGCCACCTACAACAAGAACATTAAAAATGAATATACGTATCAATTATAAAATAAAATTGATGAAATTTGGTCAATAACTGGATGGCAATCGTTGCATTATTAATCTAATAATAATTTCATGGGTAGTAAGTGACTTACCTGAAAGCGATTAGAGACCAAACAAGTCCAATGAGACTGGAGTATGTGTTAGGGTTGCGGATGAGCTTGCGCCAAACCATGATCAAGATCAGACGGGTCATAACACTCGCTGGAGGCATGTGTTTTCCCATGCCGGCGTCTGCAGCTCCTGTAGCTTTTGGGTGTAGCTCAGCCGTTGAACTTGATCCCAGCTTATTAAGTCCTGCGGGTCCACCTTCTTTATGATCCCTTTGATCATCTTCCCCTTCCCCTCTCCCAGCAAAGCTGAAATCTTCCCTACCAAAATCCCCGTTTTGCGGAAGGGCTTCACACATCAACACAAATTAAAATTAACATTTTTTTTATAAAAAAAATCAATAGATAATTAATGCACGGTATGCGGATATGGATAGAGATTAATTGAATAAATTATTGTTTTTATCATACCTTTATTTTCTCCATTTTCTGGGTGATCAGCAACTAACATCCTGATCTCTTTAGCACCTTGATCAGACCGTCCAGAGTGCTCGGAGGCCCCGAAATCGGTCCCACCGAAAACATGTAACCCTCCTCCTTCAGAGACAGGTGATGTGCTTGAGCTCCACACAAACATGTGAAGCTCTTTAGCATCATGATTTGCTTTACTATTCACATTCACATTCTGCTGCTGCTGTTGTTGTTGCTGCGGCTGCTGCTGTTGATTATTCTGCACGGTCTTGGACGTAGTTTTCGTCAGAGTAGACGAAAACTCGGGATTCGGTGCAGGGTACGATGTTGGGACAGTCTGAGCCGGATAAAACCCGAATCTGGGAGAAGACAGTGCTTGTCCGCTATTTTCTTCAAAATTGGAGGGTCTTGGTGTCGGTCCTCTGGAAGATTGTACCGAGTACATATCAGCTGGCCCGAAATTTGACAATCTTCCTCCTGGGAAACCTTGGACACCCATCATAGAATAAAAATCTGAATGATTAAAATTGGAACCCCTAGGCGTCGGATTCCTCGACGAGCTCAAGCTGTAAATTTCAGCTCCGGTGAGGTTCGACGGACGGGGGGTTAATGCCGGCAGAGAGCACGGGCCTAATGACCTTCTAGAAGCATTTGATTTCCTGACGGTCACGTGAAGCTTCCCATCATCTCCAATTTCGGCATCGGTTTCCAAGAAATCCCGGCCGTCAAGTGACACCACATCCGAATCAACTTTGAAAGAAACGATTGAAGCAGCAGTCTCCGGGAACTGCTCCATGATCAGCATCTTGGCGCCGCGGTACTCGAAGAGGAAGAGCAAGAGAGTGTACCAAATAATGCACTGTAACACGACGACTTGTACCATGAGACTGCCTGAGTAGTCGCCGTACATGGCGATGAGCAGAGGGATTCCCATGACCAGAGTGTTGGGTAATGTGGACAGGGAGAAAATCGTAATCATCCACTCAAGACTCCCGTTCTTGGTGAAATTAGTCCATATGGCGAGGACGAAAAGCATGATGATTTTTTGCAGCGTGTCGGCGGCAATGAACCTGAAATTCATGGCGTATGGATCGTTGATGGAGATGAAGTGAAAAGAAAGCAAAGGCACTGCAAAGATTGCGACGAAACGGTTGATGCCGGAGCACTGATCGGGAGAGAAAATCTTCCACCAACGGACGGAGCCGTAGGCCAAGATCATGGCCACGTAAAGAGGAACCACAGCCGTTAAGACCGTGTAAAGATCTTTCCAGGTGATCATTTTCAAAGAGAATTCAAGTTAAACTGAATCCGTTAGTTAACTAACTTGAAGAAGAAGAAGGGGGAACAAGTGTTGAATGTTTTGGTTCTGCAAATTCTGAGTGAAGCATTCATATAGAGAGAGAGAGAGAGAGAGAACGAAAATCATTTTTACAAGAAAGTGTTAGTAATTTTGGAGAATATATATAGAGAGCCGAAAAGGGGACCAGTATGGGGGAGCTAAGCAAAGTGTAGGCTAAGAGTGCGAAGTTGGGTCATAAAGTAACTGCCTAACATGGTTAAATTAACCAGACAAGAGTTAAGTGTCTGGTCTGTTAATAGTTGTAACACTAATAATAATAATACGGGTGGCAGTTGTCATGTGGGATGGGTTTCTTTCAGTCAGTTCAGTGGCTTGGAGTCTTGGAGAATGGAGACTCTCTCTCTCTCTTTCTCTTTTTGAGTTAATTTCCATGTTCTATTTTCTGTTAAATATCAGTCTTCAGACCAAGCATGAATTCATTTCAGGCTTTTGATATATTTTTTTCAAGAAAAAATAACAGTATTAAAGAATTTGGTAATTCTAATTAGATAATAAAAAATTTTAATTTTATTTCAAAATAATTAACTACGGGTGTTATAGCAACTCATGGACCTAAGTCATATTTCAACATATTTCTTATATATAAGATTCCATCTTAGTTCCGATGTAAGAGAGTTATCATCTAACATAGGTAGGGCACTACAAAGCTGTAAAAAACCAGATGAGGATTAATTTTCTACAACTTTTGTCCAATCAAGTAATTGGATTTTTTTAATTTCTTTTTCAAAAAAGTATTTGGTTGTTGTTTAATTTAAAAAAAAATTGTATGTAGTTAAAAAAAGAATATAAATAAATTAAAAAGATAAAATTTTGACAAAATTTAAAAATAAATTACCCTTGCTACTTGGTATACTTATTTTAGGAATGGGTCTAAATAAATGTTCATAATTTTGATAAAAAATTAATTGGGGAATATAAACTATGTCCGAAATTGGTTATTTATTTTTTGTTATTATTTCTATGATTTGAGCATAAGATTAAAGCTTTTATTATCTTTTTGTTTTTTTTAAAATAATTTTATTATCTTAATTATTAAATTATCACGATTTGCTTCTGCTTTAGTCAAATCTCACCTCACTCGCAGTGTTTGTTAGTTCTTTATTAGGTAGATGATTGATTAATTTTGCTTTCTGGGTTTGACTTATACTTGAAAAAAGCTGTGATATTGTCAAAATTTTCCATCTCTCTGGTCTTTTATTATTTGAAAGATCTCGTAGTTGCGGTGACCTATAACAGATTCGGCTCATTCCAACAAAAGAAAAAATTCAACTTAAATTAACATTTGGTGATACAAATATTTTCCTTCAGCTGTAAAAAAAAGGGGGAGTAAATAAATATAAAATTAGAATACAAAATTTATACTACTGTAGTGTACACAAAGTCGTCATATAATATTTCACCATACGTGGAGTAAAAGAAGTCAAAACTTTTTGAGTCATTTGTCGCGAATACATTACAGTACGACGGCATCATTGTACCACAACACCGGACGAATGGCATTAACATTTAACAAAATGAATGGCATACTTACTGTAAACTGTTTTTTAAATTTTAATATTGATTTCATGTACTTTTCTTTTGCCGTAGCTAATTATTTTTCAGTCTAATCATGGATCACAAACAATTCTTGGCCGGAGGAAAAAGTCGGGGAAAAGTCATGAAAAACCAGCTGTTGCTTCAATAATAAAGTTCCGAAGAGTTGAATATTCTAAGCAAGTTACATTAGTAATAACAGGTGATGTAATGTCACTGTTGTTGTGATAACATTAACTTGTTACAATCATTACCAAGGTTATGCCCTCACATTCAGACAAAGCATGACATAATTAAAGAACGTTCAAAATGTTACAAAACACAGCATGAATTGCTGTTCCGTTCGCCCATCACGGCGTCACCCATCACTTTTACATATGCTTTCAATTTATTTTGAAATATGCAGCGGTATAAAACGGGTCCGATTAAACTGGTTAATTAACCTAAAAAAATTAAGGTTTAATCAAATCATTTGTCGAGTTTTAATGTTTTATATTAGCCACTAGTATTGGGTTGAATTTCAATTCATTTGAGATGACTCAAAGTAACATGAATTTCACTTGAATGGTTCACTGCGTTGAATGTTTATATATATTCTAATATAATATGGTGCTGGTGCAATGTATATAGATTAAGTTTACTATACTCGAATCGACTTGCACAGCAAATTTACATGTCGAATTCGAATTTAACGTCGCAATTAATCCTCTGTAGATTTGGATATATTTTCCCGCGATAGAGACTTGAGAATAAATATTTGAAATTAAAGTGAGTCCCATGACATGAGAAAGTTGGAGGAGGCTGGGGAATCAAACATAGGCAAGGTCTTGAGGGGATACAATATACTCATATACATATATGTTTGTCGATTGTTCACGCATCTTGATTAATTCTAATTTCTTGGTTGCTTATAAAAATGAAACGTTGTTTAATCAAATAATCATAAATAAGTACGTAACCGTGGGAGGAAGATTTCAAATGAGCCGAGTCCTTATCGTATTGACCATTTGGAAAATGATTTGTCATGCATGATTGCATGCGCATAGAGGCAAAACCTTACATCACCGCATTTTACTATCCATATCATCATTTTGATTTTTTAATCACTGTCTGTTTTTATAATTTTTAAACCTTAGCCACATGAGAAAATTTTTTTATTTAATTTTATTAACGTTTTATTATTAAACAGTTCTTTGGTTGGGTTGATCAAAATACTGAAAGAATTTCTGGTTTTCAACAGCATACTTTAAGTTTGGGCTTGAATTCAAAAACAACAAATACTGTGGTATGAAGAGACTTTTAACCAATTGTGCCAGCTGATTGTATCAGCAGAATTGGGATTTCTTTAATAATCAATTTGAGTCAATTTTATGCCTTAATTAAGTAAACATTCACACATCGATGAACATGAATATTTTTGTTTGCAAATACTTGTATTATTGAAACTCTTACTTTCTCTCTTATCAAGATTAATTTAGAGATGTGAAACAAGAGCTGACTAATATATATGTAGTTGGGGTTACTATCTAATATGATAGGATTAATCTAGATTAATCCCAAGGTCAAAATCAACATTAACGTAGAAAATTAATTCCTTTTTTGATCTAACGATTTGGATTATTAGTTCACCCATGTCAAAGGGAATATATGTATATATATAATTGAAAATGGAAGTTCTTGTGCCATTAACATCAGTCACATTCAAGTACCTGAAAATTATGAGTTTTTTTTTTTTTTCTTTTTTTGGCCCCAATGCATGATTGAATACATTATCATATCACAGGAAAAAAAGTAAGAACTTTTGGGGCTGTGAAGCATACCCATCATAAAATTAGTTTCCAAGTCGCAAAAAGTTTTATTTTCATAAGGAAAAAGAAAAGTTTTTTTGGGACACTTGTTTAGACTGTATGGGCAAAACCTGCGGAATCTAGTATTAGAAATAATTAATATCTAGTAAAGGAGCTGTTTACAATTAAATTAATTAAAACAAATCTCTTTCTCTCTCGTGATTAAATTGCCCGGTTCCACCCGTGAGTAGAGTTGTTAGCTTCTTCATTCAAGTATGGCGTCACATATTAAAACTAGATATTTATATTGATTGTTTAAGAAAAAAATTCAACCAAATTTATTGCAATAGATATTAGATCAATTTAATTATCATTTTCTAATACTACATTACAATCTTCTAATATTTTCAATAAGAGAACTACTTGATTGGTGTCTAGACAATTTTGTTATAGCATGGTTATAATGTATCCCAAAAAAAAAAATCAAATTTACCTCCAAATAATTGGAAAATTATCTTTCTCACAAGACATATGGAAGAATCCACCCATTCACATGTGTAAGAGAGAGATGTTTCTTTGGCAAACTAATAGTGTTGCTTCAGTGATCAATTTAGTCATGTTTGTTTTACAATATTAAATTTAAACTAATGTGAGGTCCTTGTGACATTGATGTTGTGAATCTATCTTTTTGCTTTTTTAATTTAGTCTATAAGTAATATGTTTCCTTCCATTCATGTGAGCGGATCTCAAACTTTTAATTTTTAAAATAAAAAATTTTACTAACTCATCTAATTTACACCAAGAGACTATGAATCTAATTTAATCCATAAGAATCATGAAAAAAGAAAAATGCGTATATATTCACAATTTATTAGTGGCCAGAATTTTTTTTGACTCATTTAGGTAGATGCCCCACAGCCCCAGTGGCTTTATAGAAATCAAACTTTAAATGCCTAAGCCAACAAGTTAGAAGATGCAAGCAATAAATTAAGAAATTAATAAACTAATAAACCAGAGCATGATCAAAAGTTTTCCATCCAATGATGAGGGTCCACGTGCACCTGTTCACAAAAGCATGAAGGACCCAAAGCAAGAAAAAATTAGGCATGCATGTAAAGTTTCTATCATCACAACACGTGACAAAGCACATGCACATGCAAGCCCACGGAGGGTCACCACATACGTGCGCATCTGTGCTTCTATTGACAAAATATTTTAAATTGAAGGACCCGAAAACCCCATCTTCTTTCTTTGTTGTTTCTCTAAAAACGAATTTTCATTTCTTTTCTATTTCTTTCTTATTCTTCTTCTTCCTTTTTTTTTTTTCCCTCTCACTGGGAATTAGCTAGCAAATCTTTATTTGCCTATTTTAATTTTCTCACAACCAGAATAAAAACAAGACAGCATTGCCTGTTTGTTTGTTTAGTTGTTTAATTTTCAATATAAACAAAAAGAGTATTTACGCAAATTTGTCTGAGTTTTCCGAATTTCAATTTGATTTATTTTAGTCGATTTTAAATTAGTAGAGTTGTGTGATAATAAGATTATTATTATTATTATTTGTTTTCTCAAGGAATTATTAAGCTTAAAGTTGAGTGGCTCAAAGTGACCCTCTTTTTTGTCATGCAAGTACAAATTAAGTATAGTTTTGCGGCACCAGTAACTGAAAAGATGATAAATTTGTCGGCCCATTGGGCTTATTCCCCACAACCGAAAGCCAGCCTTCGCATGCCCTTTGTCAATTCTCACCCCACCCATGGCCAGTTGCTGGAGCCATTAACCACTTTATGAGAATAGTTTGATAACTTGTATTGAATTGTATTAAAATATTATTCTTATACTAACCCATATTTGACTGAAATTTTTAGTTGCGTTGATTGCATTAGAAAGGCGACTGATACAATAAAAGATATATAAAATAAAGTCATGATGGGATATGGTTTAAGCCATATTACATTAAATAATAACATAAGATAGTCTAAGCCAAAATATTTAACAAATAAATGATAATACACTATTTTAATTTCATTGCATAAGATTATTTTTATTATTTTACTTTAAATACATAAAAAAAATTTATTTTATTTAATCATTTATTATTTAATGGATAAAAATAAATTTTATAATTTCTATAATATAAAATAATAATATTAATAATAATATAACATAATATTATAATATTTTTATTCAATAATAATATATACTAAAAAAATCCTAAAATACTAATACATTTAAATAATATTATTTTATATAATACGGTTCATATTGTACCAAACATAGTATTGGATTTTAACTTAATGCAATGCACCCTGATGCGCTACATCATTATCCAATACAATTCATACAATATAATGTGATATAGTATCTCTAACGGGCCTTTAGAGTACCTCAAAATAACAAAACTATTTATATGCCTAGAAACTAACCTCAAATAGTCAAATTAGTTAAATTTTATTAAGGTTATTTAAAAAAAAAAAAAAATTGCAACGCATAACATAGCAAAACTCGAAAATCATTAGTTAATCAGCAATTCTTTTTCATTTTTGTAGGTTTTTGTTTTGGACGATGAGTTGCCGGACAATGTGGTAGGGATTGTGATCGAAGCTGCATGAATTAATAATATATGCAACATCTTGGTCAAAAGTGTGTTACTTATCCAACAGAAACTGGATTCTCATTGGGTATGGGAAATCTTTTATTTAAATTAAGAGTCCAAGAATGTGATAGGGTTATGTTTGAGTGTTTGCAATTATCTTTAGGGTCACGAGTAACATTAGTTGTTAGTGGCTAAATCAATCATATGATCCTTTTTTTTCGTCTGGTATCTAATTTCTGTTACGATCACTTGCGAACTGAAAACCGGACTCTTCTCGGCTAGAATAATTTATAAGGTTTTAAGTTCCTAAAAAATTTAATCACGAAATGGTACCTGTGAACACGAAGGCCCACCAGGCAACTACTGTTCTTTTTTTTTTGGTTGGGGGAGGGGGAGTATTAAGCAGAGAATTAGGAACTGATTCGGTGCCTTCATTAGAATCCCCATGTATTTTTTAATCAGCCCATCTGTTTGCTGGTATGGAAAGGCTCTTCCTCTAATTGGGCTTAGAGGACAAAATTTTTGGCCCCATTTCGAGGATTCATCGGTTGAAAACAAAAACAACAAAATTTATGGCAAAGTTAATTGATATTTACCAGTGCTGCTCGTCATAATTTGAGCAACGACACCACTACATAGTGAATTAGAAGTCTAATTATTCTCTATCTAATTGGTAAATATGTGTTACATGAGGTTGTATGGGAATATATATATGGAATCGCAGTAGATCAATACATCATTCATTAAGTTATTTATCATTATTTCAATACCCCACAATCAGGCTCTTATAAGTTGTTGATAGCACCACCTTAACTATAGAAGATTATACGAAACTTGGTTGTATTATGTAAAGTCTAAAACCGTGTTCAGCTTAATTGGCAGCCGTTTAGTTAGAGGCATGGCATGGAGTGGACCTAGATGATGATGATTAGTTTCACATGCATCGTAATGCAATGTGGACATTTTAACCCACCAAAAAACCTCGAGTTCTAGATAATAGATATGCACGTGAATAGGTAAGAGGTTGACTCGAAGCCTCAAAAGTATCTCGAGCTGTTCATCGTTGATCACATTAAACTAAAGATTAAGTCCCCTTAACAAGATTGATAATCACCATTTTTTATAATTAACAAAACCAAACCTTGTAAGGTCACCAATGATTTTGTATAGAAACTGCGTTTCGTGCTTGTGGGGTAATTGCTTAATCGATCTGTTCTTCATAATTTTATATGATATATTATTTATTGCCTGCCTCCAAATGAAAGCCACCGCCCACGTGAAAGGCCATTCTTTTGAGGATGGAAATGGAAGTCACACTGCTCTGCTATCATTTTGGACTATTGCTTTTCTTCCATTTTGTGTAATCCTTTTTCAAAAAGGACAGTTTCCAAAAGAGTACAGCTAAGTTTTTTCGCATCCAACAATGCTCTCAAATCTCTTTGGTTTTACCACTCACTTCTTTTGTGTTAAAAGGGGAACACGATTCATGGGGATTGGAGATGTGTTGAGTCTTGTTTCGACACATTTTTTGTTTGGGAACGAAATTTTTGTGACAATTTTTCCGACAATGTGCCATCACTAAGAGACATTATTTGAGGACTATGGCCTATGTGGTCTTAGGTTTAGTAGCTTAGGTTTAGTTAAATGAATGTTCGGTTGGAAGGGGGACAATATTCAGTGCTAAGCTACCACAAATTAATTGATCCATCTAATTATTGTAAGGTTTCGGTAAAGTTATAATTGTCGTAACTTGCAGTTATAGTTAAGATGAATAATAAGATTGGAGTAAGGGTAGAGTCACCTCTTGACATGGCCAGACTATCGTATTATAATTGGTATTCGATGAATTTAAAAATCGTATGATGATGTGGTGAGAATTGTTTCACTTTTCACTTTGTAGCATCGTTGAGATCCGTGGTGAATTTGCTTGTCCCACTTCCACATTTGGTTTTTTGCTTCTTGTATGCTGTACTTGTTCCTTCAAAAACCCAGGATTTTACAACGAAATCCTCAACAGAGAATGCCCATAATATAACAAAATTAATCCTCTTACACAGTGTTGTATGTCCCAATTTTTTTGTACAAACTACGGAAAAAAAAAATCTCCTTGCAGAATCAGCTCAGGTTCATATCCTGAGATTTGTTTTCTTTTTCTAGTTCTGATAAGTTGGTAGGTTCAATTAAAATCACAACATGCTTCGTGCTCATGGCCGTATTCGTGAGTAACATACCATCAAACTTCAAACCACCTCCTTTTCGAATTGAAAGAACTTCATGGGCTTCAATTTGGTCCAAAAATGCTCCGTTTTAGGCCTACTTTCTGCAAGCCCATTAAATATTAAATTTGTAATGGAAGCCATTTTTTACAGCAGCTAGGAACTCAGGATTGCTTTTGCCTTTTGACATTTTTGACGTTATTAGTTATTACCTTATCTCTAGTCTCTCCTCATTCATGTCGGGAACGTTATTAACTATAAATGGCTTCACCGCTTCATGACTATTACCTTTTCTAGGGGATATACAAATTGGCCCGTGGGGCGCGGCCATCAGGGTCACATGACTTGTGTTTGGTAATATCTTACGGCTGGGTTTTGATAGTTCAATTGTTTTTTTTTTTGTTCAATTCTGTTTTACAGCTATAACTTTTCCTCCACAACAACTTCAGTTCAAGAACTATGGTACTTCATTCCCAAACGCACTCTTGACCTCTATTGTAATGTAAGTCTAATTTAATACTGTTTGATCTAATTAAACTCTTGCTCCTTTGATTTTACTTTTTAATTCAATGAAAAAGCCTTGTACTCTTTGAGAGGAAGTTCTGTACGTATATATATAACCAAATACTTATAATAATCATTTCTAACTAAGCAATTTGCGATTTTGTTCTTCCCGCTCTTACTTCATAAATCTTGACCCAACTATATAGTTTTGGATCTTGGATGTTATATTAAACATATAATTTAACAAATATCCAAATTAACAATAATATGATAATAAAGTTTTAAACAAGAATTGCATAAGATTAAAGATCATTAAAGATGTTGACGATGAGAGTCAAGAACAATGAAATCTAGCGAAAACCGAAAATCTTACAGCAAGAAGATGGACAGTAGTGAATATTTCACTTTCACTACTGGGGACAAGTCTTTAAACCGAGATTTAAGAACAAGAGACAAATCAGGTACCAACATACAGGATGTGTAAGTCCTTTTCAAATTTCAACTACGCTCTACCTGCGTATCTCGGATAATGACATCAACTAACCTATTGGTTTAGGGATGACCAATATTAATTTCTGTTGATGGGCATATTTTAACAGCTCTATGTCAAAAGGGGGTTTAAATAAATTTCGTCAGCATGGCTATTTTTGTTATTGATAATATAATTGCTAAGGAGAAAAGGCGCGCCAAGCATTAACAAAACACGGATGAATAAATTAAATAAACAAATTAATTAAGATCGAGAAACAATCCCCCAGAAATTAACTAAGATATCTAAGCAGATTAGATACCACACGTATATATAAATGATAGTAACTATCTTCATTGGTACCATGCATGCACACTTGCATTTTTTTTTTCCCCCCCTCCTATGAACATTCCCTAAAACTAATTTCTCTTTTTGCTTTTAATTAATGTTTTGCCACGTTTTCCTTCCATCAGGCCGCCGAAGGCTACCGTAACTGGAGGGCCGGTGTCCCGACTTTAGGAGACAATGCCGCGGGAGTGGAGGAGGCGGTGGTGACCTTGGTGGGGCCCTTGTCAATGGCGGTGGTGGTCACGCGCTCACACCGTGGACACATTGTTAGGGTTGATGCCGGAAGCGGCTCACAACTGTGGGGAGAGATCACGGTGGGTGGGCCCACCTTCATAGCCCTGAGCTCCTCCACTTCCCTTTGCAGCCTCCTGTTTTGTTCAGTCAATGAACCAAACCATCTCTTCAAGTACTCGCATTCCATCTCTGTTTGCTTCAGCTTGCTCCTGTTAATTAGACTAATCATATTAATAATTATGATCGTCCACAGAATTATATTCCATATCCAAAGAGCCCTTAATGTTACCAGTGCCACCTTTAATTGGTGCCTTTCTTCTTACAGTAAAAAGGCCGTAGTTTCTCAGAGCATTCTTGTAATAAATGCATATTTTCTAATATAAAATGCCGTCAATGCCTTGTTGAATTCTGATTATTATTGTTTTTACACTTTATTATTTCTACAACTTGTTTGACAAGTAAATTATATATAAAAACAAAAAATAGAACAAATGGTGAAAAAAGAAAAAGAAAAGACATCTCTTTTGCCGTCATTTGATTTCATGTTATAATAATGCAAAACACGTATACAATAATAGTAACAATAATACAAAGAATAATTAATGCATGGCTACAGCTAGATAGTCCAAAGAATTATTATGATCAGTCAAATATCACTTTATTAGGGCAATAATCTGAGTGGCACACGAGGCCGACGAAGTGCAAAACTTTTTAATCGATGTCGTTGTTGAGGTTGAGCTATCATTATATTCATGCATATTTAAGACAACCATCATTACAATGTTTCACAAAGCTGAGCTCATGAAATGATAACAACAATATTAATTGCTCATAAATTTTGCCGGGCTACTTTGTCCGTCCCATGTGTGTCCTCTTTTATTTGCAAAACATTTAATTTATTAATTATGATTCCTTTCTTTGATCTAATTATTTATGAACAAGATTTGAACACCTAACCTTCTCATGAGTTTTCTCTTTCAAACGTGTTTATGAGTGTGCCACTTGTTCAAACTGACTTTTAGCTTTGACAAAACTGATACGCAAATCCATTATTTCTTTGCTGTTTTAGAAGGGCATCTTCATTTCGAGTCATATGCAAAATGCTGGACTTGGTGCCAAATCATATCATTTTATGATAATAGTAAGAACTCATTTTTTAAAAAAAAAAAAAGTTGAAAAGTAATGTATACCAAAGAAGAAATTAACTACAAATTTTTGCTTTTTTGAAAAAAAATCAAAAATTAATTAAAATGCTGCCTACAAAAGGCGGTAGGTGATCATTGTTACATAAAATACTGCTGATCAAACAAGAAAAAATTCTTAGAAAAACATTTTTCCAAACACTTCAAATTACCATGAAAAAGATATGAAAAGAAACAAATAAAAAGAAATTTGTAAAAGCATATAACTTCTTTTTCCTAATAAAATTTTCCAAGTTCCAACTCCTTTGAAAAATTCAAAAGGCGTGGCCAAACATGAAAAATCAGACTAGACTTTTCAAAAGATGTCAAATAACTCAAGACCGGCAAGCTAATAAATGCTGGGAGATGATTACTGCTTATTACTTTACCTACAATCACTCGAATAAAACAGTTTCATTGAACCTAGCTGGCTAGCATCCTTTCTTCTTCCATGTAAAAAATTAACTAATTATTCTGAAGTCCTGTGTGTGAACAGTTGATACAGCATCACTTATGATGTTATTACGTTCTAACCTTCTAAAATTTAGCTAAAATAATATAAACCCGAAAACGATTTCTTACCACCCAAACAAAACAAATATATATATACGTGTGTGTGTGTGTGTGTGTGTAGAAAATTCACACACACAGAGAGAGAGAGAGAGAGAGTCAAATAACATCAAGCAATGCAAAACCCTCTTAGTTCAGACAATCGCATGTGCCATTTAATTTGATGACTGGTACAATATGCATCCATGAAAATGATAAAAGCTACCCGCATAATCATCAATATATTGTACTTCTCTTATTAAACATGTAAAAGAAACTAGTCATAGTATTCAAATTGTCGAAATTGATCGACCATTTTCTTCTACGCTTCAAAGATACACATACACACACAAACACGCAAGGAACAATACTACTTATATAGTAGAATCCGAGGATTCTACCATTTATATATCAAAAAGGTTTTTCGATATTTATTATCTGTATAATAAATTAAGGTACGGTACCCTCCCAACCACCAACAAAATAATGTAAAGACCTAAAAGAATTTAATGTATAAGCTAATAAATAAGAAGCAAATATGTAGGAAATTGTATTTGTATTTATGTTTTATGGTAACAGTGAGAGTACCTGGCCCTACGATTCTGAAACCAGACTTCAACCTGACGTGGCTTCAGCTTCAGCTGCATAGCCAGTTCTTCTTTCTGCTTCTGCAATAAAACATACGTATAACACACCATATTAATTAATAAAGCCTTTAATTAAAAAAGGGGATGAGATCATTTATTAATAATATATAATATATTTTTAATTACAGGGTTAAGGGTGTGGTTATGTCTGAAACTTTCTTCGAGAAGACGAGACTGTTCTTTGGAGAGGCGAAGCTTTTTGCGAGGAGGGCCGCCGTCAACGTTGATGCAGCTCTCTTCTTCATCTTCCATGCTTCCTGATCCTGTCGTTGTTGCTGTTGCTGTGTTCCAATTATTCCATTCAGTATCTTCTGATGGTACTTGGTTTATGTCCAAATCCTTCATCGTAGAACCCCCTGCCTGCTGCTGACGGTGATGATGATCACCTGCAAGAACAAAAACTTGTTTATTAATTACTGTCTGAATATCTGACGATGATATATACACACTCCTGATCAATCAAAAGTGCGACGATCTTGACCATCTGATGTGAAAGAAAAATCATACGGAAAGAAAATTAAAAACTTTTAATTTCGCTTATTAATTACCATCATCAGAAGAAGAGAAGCCTGGAACAGATATTGTCAAGTCCAAGCTTGAGGAGCTTCTGGGTATTATCGCCATGAAATTAAAGTAACTGCTGCTGATGAAAGTATACTAGTGAAATAAAAACAAAAGGGAGACAAAGATGAAATGAATCGAGCCGAGCTGCCTGCTTATGATGAGAATGAAAGGAAAAGAAAGGAAAGGAGGAAGGTGGAAAAAGGTTGAGATATAAAAGGTCAAATAAATAGCTAGTCAGAGAAGAAAGAAACTGATAATTAATATTAATAATTACGAAATTAATTAAGAGAAAAAAAAAAAATATATATATATATATATATTATTTAGTATTTACTTATTTTCCCGGTATGGTTTCGCTGGTTGATGATAGTATGTATGCAGTTAGGGTTTATTGACTGTGGTCGTCAAGTCAAAGGGGCTGACCACCGTCTGATGAGGGACACGTGTAATCGGTTGGTGGGGGGTGTAGGAGAATCACCGGCAGGTCTTTGTGTGTAAAAAGGGAAGTGGGGTTAGTGGGGGCGTGGCTGTCGGTTCAAAGGTCTGCTGATAAAATGATTGGGAGTCTACTCTGATCCATCCACCCAACACAACACAACGCAGACCAGTCGTCTTTTTGAGTCTAGACCGGGGGGGTTTTGGCTTCTCTTTCAACCCCCCATTTATTTCTTTTCTTACATTTTACACGAGGATCCGACTCAATAACGATAAAATAATTATACAACTATATGATATTAAAGTATTAAGTAAAAAAAGAATTAATCTTATTTTTTAATGAACACAATAACATTATATAATTTAATCTTTATTTTTATTGCCGTTATATCACATCAAATTAAGCTCTTTAACGTTTTCTTTTTTACACCTATATATATTTAGTACTCTTTTCTCTTATTTTCTCACCCATAATATGTATCAACTAACTAATTGTATGATTCATTTTCTTTACTTGCTTCATCATTGACTTTTTCTGTTTATTTTTTAAAATTATCAAGATTTTGCGTATTCCTTTTTTGTTACGCTTCTCAACTTATAATTTACATTTATGAAGTTCCTTATAAACTTGTAACATATAAAAAAATAAAAAAGTTTTGAGAAAACGGAAAATAATAATATTTTACTTTATTGAAAGCGAAAATGCATTCATTTAAGTGTATCCCATGTTTGGTTTAATAATGTCAGTTATATGATTAATGCTATATGTGTAGTTAAGTTATTAATGACAGGATAATGAGGAATTTAATGCTATTTTACCTGCTGGCTGGCCAGTACAAATGAGAGCAACTGGTAACGTATGTTTTTTCACTTTTTTTTTTTCAAATTAATTGTTGCAAAGCCACGTATCATCATAATGTGAAGAAGAAATGAGTTTGGACAAAACTCATTTATGAGTACCATAATTGAAGAAGAAATCGCTTTTAATTTGTGTCTCTGTTTGTTTGTTTGAAAGTTGAAACTGACCGCACAATCACTTTGAATCACACTTTGACATTAATTAGTTTATACCATTCGTATTGGGAGTTTATTTCGCGATCAATTAGCTTGTTTAGTGACAATTAGGAATAATCATTTGATTTATGATCTAGCCTCTTTCTTACTAAATATTTGGTAAATAATGTTGTGGCTTGAAACCTAAATTGATTTTATCTGACACTTGTAGGATGACAAATTCATAACATTTTTACTTTTTTTTGGTTAAATTTATCATTTAAAAATCATATTTATTGCATATTATTAATTTTTCTTCTATAATTATTTTTTTTCTATAATAACTATAGTTTAAAAGTCACAACACCTCAATACCAGATAAAACACTAATCATGTATGTTTCATGCAGGATAAAAGTCCAACAATCCCAAAAAATATATACATATGCGCCGAAAGTATTATGAACTCTCAAGATATATAATTAATCGTGCATTCTATATCAATATAAAGTGAAAGATAAATTAAAATATTTGAGTTAATAAATATTTAACTTATTGATTCGGAGTTTCTTTGTCCATAACATCTTTTCGTTATACATTCCTTTAAAAATATTAAATATATATATAGCTAGAAAATTTTACAAATATGCAACCAAGTAGGAAGGGACACGGGGAATTTGCTTTTGACTTTGATCAAGAAGTAAACATCAACTAATATGTGGCAAGATTTTGACCCCCAAATAATAAAAAAATTAGCGAAGAGTCAATCTCTACTTATTCAAGGGGTTGGTTTTAGGTATCCCAATTTCAACTTACTACCTCTAAATATCTTGAATTTGACGTTAGGCTCTTGACTTGACTCAACTTAATTGGATGCTTCGCGGCATCACAGAAATTATTTTTCTTTGTTTTTTTGTGAAGTTTTTTTTTTTAAAGGGTATAATAATTTATTTGATTCTTAAACGGTTCCAAAAGTGTTTAAACAAATCACATAATTTTTAAATGCCATTAGATACTTTAATATTCAAGTCAGTTTCACAATAATTTTGAAATGTATTAGTAGAATGATTATGTACCTGTTAATGTATTATTATGCATACATGCTCTAACTTATAAAGTAAGCATGACATTCTTAATAACTTCATATATAGCACGTTTAGAGTTGATTATAGTACTAACACCTATTAATCTTTTTTTTTTAATACATTTTTTTCTTTTCGTGGACGCAAGTTAAAATTGTTGCCTATGCGATGATAATTGTTAATTAACCAATGTTGATCTTTAAGCCATATAATAAAAGAATTTTATGCTATTTTTTGTCAGTTAATGCATCAATTATTTGAACCGAACAAACTCACTAATAGAAGGAACTTACGTTGCTTTAATTCCTTTTGAGACTATCATTATTGATCAAAGAGTTTTTTGGTACCATAAATATGGCACCACAAGTTCATTAATTATAATTCCAACAAGAGTTACAAACAGCTTGTACCAAATAGTTCCTGGTCTCAACAAGTTTATGTAATTTTCAAAAAAAATTAAATACATTGGCAGATGCATTTATGGACGATCAACTGAAATGGGTCATCCTGTCTTTTGTATATGTGATTTTAGATTTTGTTTTGAACAGTAATAATTGCTCTGGAAAGTCACATGAATTTAATACAAAAGCATTTAGGCTTTTTTCTTTTTTTTTTTTCCGAAACCTAAGTGCTTTTCTTGTCAATTCATATCCACTAGCTATTGTTGGTTTGTGACTTCTCGCTTTCCACCAATCCTTTGAATTTGCAATATCTACGAGCGCTTTTTGGGCATCCAATGGCCTCTTATCACATCCAAGCCATTTTATTTGGCAAGGAGAATCATGCTTGTGAAAATAACTCTTCCACCAAATAAGTGTAATTACAACTTTGCAATGGTCACAATTATTCTCACACGTTGATGAGAAATTCTTCTATGTTACCATATTTGTCACTTGGTGATGTGATCTACTTACTATTTAATTAATTAATTCATAAAAAGTGTTGTTAATCTGTAATCGTATTTAGAAATTTGAATTTTCAAGAAGATACTTGTGCAATTATTAAACACAATTATTAAACATAACCTAATTATATTCTAAAATATTTTAATTTGTAGAAGTTGATTGTCAATGTACAACACATGTAAGTAATTGTTGCTCACTTATACCACGTCACTGACTAACATGATATATCTGTCTCATCAAAGGCTTTTTCAAATTTGATACGCAACTAATTTTATTTTATTTTTTGAAAAGTAGAAGATTCTAAAAACTTTTACTAAAAATAATAAAAATCTAATTAATTTTATTATATGATTGGTTGATAATTTGTTTATTTTACCATAATTTATGGATAAATCTTAATATATGTCATAAGTAATTGAAAATTAATAAATTATCGATGTTGTCTATATCCATAAAGTCATAAACTGTCTTCACCTTTAATAAAATAATCTTAATCCACTTAATAGCTCGTTTTCCTAGAATAAAAGATTAAACGGTTCATAAATATATAAAATTATCTTTATCATCAATAATTTTTTATGCATCAAAAAATAAAGTTCAAAAGATGGTTTCCTTTTCTATTACAATAATAATAATAATATTATTATTATTATTATTATTAATAGCAGCTTCATGGTATCGATAATTCAAAGAAATAACTTAACCTATAATATAATTCCAAAAGATAACTCAGCAAAAAGTCATGAAAAGTCACTAGAAATTATATTATCAGTAGCATAAAATAAGTGTAACTTCATGACATCGTAGCAATTATGACTATATCACATATTCTCCCGAAAGACATCAAGAGCACTCCCTCATCATTATTTCACTTTGCATAGTTCAAAAATTACTTGGGTTGATATGCTTTTATTTATCATCAAGAACATGATTTTTAAGGACTTAATTATCTCTCCTAATGTGAGTTTTTAGGTGTATATATATACAATGATTGGAATATATGAGTATTTATTTGGTTTAGGATCTTAAATTTTATTAAAGTTCGAGACAGCTGTGAAGCTATATAATTGAATAATATAATGTCATTATACTATTAAACTGCATTATTTAATAATGTTTCCAATTATTACACTACTAAAGCATATGACTTAATAGTATAACATTATAACACTATTAAATCATATGACTTAAAAGCTTTTTTGGACTTTAATAAATTTAAGATCCTTGATTGAAACATTTATGTGTGTGTGTGTGCGCGTGCATATTTAATTTTATGTTAGAAAAGTCTTAGAATAATGAGTAAGGATATATTGATAAAGTTGAGATATAGAGTTTATATACCAAATAACGAGGCATTAATTGAATGACTTTCATGTGTTTGATAATAGTTGAATCGATATCCAAGAATAATAAGAATCAATACCCTGACCAAAAGTAGAAAGCTCAATAATAAAGAAAAATATAAATATTAAAAAAAATTAGACTAGATGTCCAATATTAGTCTTGTGTATAAAAAGAAACATGCACATAAAATTGATATATATTCTTATAACTATAGGATTGTATGTTACTATTGTTGACATGTTGTAAACCTATAACTTGATATATCTAATATGAAACTTACAATTCAACAAGAGCATGAGAAATCGAAATATACAAGACGTAGTTGTAAAATTTCACAAAATCTAACACAATTTTTAACAAAATTCAATGGTTGTACTCTTAGAATTGCAACATTTTGGCCCCTTTGTCCACCACCCCCCTCCCAAAAAAAAAAAATATATTACAAGGGGTCAAATTATCTCACCATGTTTTGTTACATTACACTTTTTAACTTATGCTTTATGCTTAAGAGGTAAGGACAACAAAAATTGAGATGCACGTGTGATCATACAAAGCTTGAGATACGTGTGATGTAAAATTTGAATAATATAACGAACAACTTAAGAAATATAAGAGGGGGGGAGGAGAATTGGAGAGGTTATTTTATCAAACAAACAATTATGGTATGAAACTCTTACCCCACAATTATATGATCTATGTGTAGACTAGTGATTCATATGGAAAAAATGTTGCTGATCCCAATTCAAAATTAGTTGGAGATTTGTCACAAAGAAAGGGATAACAACTTTTGAAATCTGCTGCTTGCTGGTGAAATGTCAGGTCATGTAAAGTCATACAACAACAACAACAACAACAACAGCAACGCAAGCAGCCAAGCACAGAAGCTAAGACACAAATTTCAATGTAGTGGGAAGCAAAAGACTAACTATTTGAGAAAAAAACATGGCCAAGCCAAAAAAAAAAAAAAAGTGTGGGTTTGGGCATGGCAACTAGTATCGAGCGCGTGTGTGTGTGTGGGGGCAAAATCAAATCCTTCTGCTGATGATGATTAGGGTTTTCAGACAGACAACACATGGAACGTGGGAAGCCCTGTGGACCCCATCCTTGATGATTGGGTAGGGAACAAGATTTGGGCCCACTTGTCTTCTTGTCTTCCCCTCGTGAGTTGCTTGCTGATTGGTAAATCCATAATAATTCCATACTCTGTAATCTTAGTGGATTGCAGATGGGTCCCACCTTAGTTTCATAATGATTATTTTTGTTGTAATTTTCCGCCCACAGGGTGGGGTGCCGGGAATTTTTTTTTGTTGCGTTCAACACACTATATTATATTATACTGTATTATATTTACACTAATTATAATAATATTGTCTAATATTTAGTGCTACATTATATTATATTAATTTTTTTAATTAACTTAAATTATATATTTAGAAAATAATATTTGTTGGTACCTAAAAATATATTAAATATATAAGTCTTAAATTTTAGAAATTTAATATTATTTTTTAGTGTAAATGTTAAAAAGTATCATAATTTTTTTAAAAAATCCAAGCTTATAACCTTACATTTATTTTTTAGTATTTTTTAAATAAATAACATGTGAAATAAAGATTGAAGTAAATAATTTAGTTAAATAATCTCTAAATAATATCATAACGTAATGATATTTTGTATTATTATTTTTATTGGTATTAATTTTAAAATAATGTTATTTAAATTTATTCACATATAAATATTTATCATTAGTTATATTAAATTGTTAACTAATAATCAATTTTTATATATTAATTACTATAATATAATAAAATAATGTAATATTGTGTTATATTTTTATTTTTATATATTATTTAAGTACTTATTGTTAGTTATGTTAACTTATTAAATATTAATCAATTTTATATATTATATAATAAAAAATAAAAAATAAATGTATTGATTTATATTAATAATTATATGTAAAATAAAAGAAAATTAAATTAGTATTATATAATATTATATTAAATTAAAATTTATATTTATTTGTTATCATTAAACAAAGAAAAAGCAAAAAAAAAAAAAAAAGCAAAAGCAAACACTAATGCAACAACTGCCGCATTAGCCTTAGCACACCCCCTTAATTCCTTATAATTTCTTTCCAAATATAGTATTGGCATTTGAGAGCCCCTATGTTATATTTTATGTAACATACATAACCCACAAGGGGAGTCCCTATGTTACATTTTATGTAACATACACAACCCATAAAACTACACAAATTATAAGACCACATAATTAAATAGTACTTTAATTCCCCGTAATTTCATGTTCTAAACACACCCTTTATTGATTAACTAGGCTTTCCAACTATTCAATGATAAGATTTGAATAGTTGAGATAAACCCTTTTCTATTTATTAATCATTTTCGTTTGTACCATGCAAAGGGCATGCCATTTGTTGGCACTTTTGGCTTTGTTGTGTCTGTCAAATCCATATAATGTGGGAGACAAACTTTAGTCAATGTTAAAATAGTGCTGGAAAAAATTTATTTTACGCAATCATTCATATTGTTTATGAAACTCAAATAGACTATCAATGTTTGGGTATGCTTTTTTCACGGACTGTGTCATCAATAGATCAACTTGTAATGAATACTCATTCGGCTTTTACATTTGTATCCATCATTATGCTTAGACAAAGAATATTTTACAATTACATGATACAAATATGTCTCAGCAGAATCTAATGCCACATGAAAAATGTAGATGAATGGGCGAATTTGCAATTAAGATATTTTATCGCGAACAAATATATTCACTAAAACTACTTGACAATAATGCAAATGATGCCAGTAATCAAATACATGAAATCTCACAATAAAATCAACAGAAATTTCATTTATTTTTGCCAGGCGTCCTACAATCCTTTCAGGCTCCGGCCACTAAATAAGAAATGACACAGAAAAACAGAGAGACAAAAAAAAGGTTAATAGAACAAATCAAGAAATATTCATCTCAGAAACATTTAAACAGTGCAAGTATTTGCTATTTTCCAGGAAGAAAATAGTTTTGGTCTAACAAGAATTTACATTCCATCCTCATCTGCAGCTCATATGTTCACAAATATAGAACAACAAAATACAGCATTGATTATAGGTGTTGGTATCATCACTGCAATGTTCAATATGGAAGCTCAATAGTTTACAACATTGTACACAAACTCGATAGCTAACTGCAAAAAGCATGCCAAGAGCAGCATGAAGAGTTCAGAGTTTGCTATCAGATGATCATTTTCCAGAACTTTCTAGGTTCTGCCCGGTTCTACTTCAATCTCCAAAAAGAGAGAGTGGTTGTCTCATGCTAAGCTCCGCTTTAAGTGCTGGGAATCGTTCTAGGTCATTAGATTTACTTAAAACTTTCTGCATGTAACAGACCGGATTCTTGTCAGATATCATGAACTGGAGCATCCATAACAATATGTGAACAAAATCAAAACAAATATATGACAACTATCAATCTTGCCCAGATTGCGTCCTTCCTACATTCAACTTTGGAACACTTTTGTCCCAACTTCTCTGTAGAAAGAACTTATAAAACCTTCAGCGACATGCGCTAGTCTACTACTAATATGTCCTTTCATTGGGTAGCAGTCCACATCTATTTTGCAAAGAAATTGAAATACAGAACAAAATTTTTTTAAATACCAAGGGTGAGAAGAGCTTAGTATTTACCAGCGCAGCCATATGTGCCTCTTGCAAAACATTTCCATCTATTTCCAATCTGGCAACAGGAAACTCAGGA